>CM068831.1:10851562-12051562 GCA_028554795.2 Sinohyriopsis cumingii | reverse complement strand
GTTATAAGTCCATTCATTATAACACAGTTCCTGTTATAAGTCCATTTATTATAATAGTTCCTGTAAATTAGGCCCTTCATTGTAATACAGTTTACAAGTCCATTCATTATAACACAGTTCCTGTTATTAGGCCCTTCATTGTAATACAGTTTATGTTATTAAGTCCATTCATTATAACACAGTTCATGTTATAAGTCCATTCATTATAACACAGTTCCTGTTAAAGTCCATGCATTATAACACAGTTGCTGTTATTAGGCCCTTCACTGTAATACAGTTTATGTTGTAAGTCCATTCATTATAACACAGTTCCTGTTATAAGGCAGGTAGGGTCAAGGATCTTTTTTTGTTATGTAGTAGATAAATTATGTTTCATGTATGTTACTTCATTATAGCATGGTCTCACTATACTGTGGTATTTTCCTATGCTTCCATGGGCAATGTTAGAATGAGGGAATACTGTATACTGAAATGTTTTAAATGATTGTGTGCTTGTGTGTGTTGTGGGATTTTTATCGAGCTTTAAAAGTCTAGTCCTGTAGCTACTATATATGGAGTTTGACAGTTTATAGTGATATCTAGCACTGAGGAATCATGCCAGACATGTTGCATCATGTCCCACCCAGTCACATTATCCTGACACCAGGCTGACCAGTCCTAACACTAAGCTCTTAATGTTGAGTGCCAAGCAAAGCAGCTGCTTGTACCATTTTTTGTAAGTCTTTGGTTTGACTCGGAGGGGGGTCGAACCTATGACCTTCTGCATCCAAGGCAGATGCTCTTACCACTTAGGCCAGTTTTTAATGAGAATAATACCTCTGTCTGAATACAGAGAAATGTATATAACAGTGTGATCCCTCTATAACACAGTGGTGGGGTCCATAGAACCCATCCTTCTTAAAAGAACAAACCGTGTTATAACCAGCTAAGTCAGTTTGCTTGAAGAAAATGAAGAATGTACAAAAAATGATGGCCATTGGAGGGAGGTGTGGTAATAAAAGCAGATGCCAAAATATATGCTTTTGATTAAATGAAGACAGAACTATTAATAAATATATTTGTATATTGACAACTTGCATTTTGCAGTACAGTTCATAATGCATTAAGTTCTTTACATGCATGTGAAAAATTCATTAATTTGATTATAAATAACGTGTTATAAAATTCATGTATGGGTTACATCCTGTTAGAAAACACAAATAACATATATAAAAAATGGTAGTCCTCATTTAATCTACATCCCGTTGTCAACAAATGTGTCACTAAACAATTCATTATGATATTGTCACCAGTATCACATGGCTATAGTTGTTTTACATGTGATATTTACTTAAACTGGCCTAGATTTTGGTCAGTTATCATCTCGCAGATGCTACTCAGGGGATGAGGCTATTCACAAGGTAATAAGAACATGAATAAATTAAAAAGTAACTCGATGGCCAGATATATTTAGTTTCAAAAGATAGGAAATTTAAATTACGTTTTATGCTGCCATTGTTAGCAATCATAAGCATAAACATCTTTTTTTGAACAAAAGAGAAAACTTTCACTTCACAATAAACGTTTTCCGGTCACTTTGGAAAATGCAACAATCCATCAGACTCCATTTTTTTTATTTAAGCTTGGTGCTGACTTTCTTTGATGAAAGGTGCTTTTTTTTTATTGAAGATTGTAGTTGGCTTGCATTGATGAAAGATTCATGTGTTATTGAAGACACCGCTAAAGAACAAATGTGGAGGACCAAATTAAGGCTCGTTTGTTGTTCTGGTGGCAACATGAAATAATTGTACAACATCGATTGTGACTGAATTTTTTCATTTGCTTAGTATTTACATAGAACAATTAGAGCTTTAAATGTAATCAGTTTTGTTTGAAGTTTCAGCGAAACTATTTTTTCTGGGTACATTTAAAAATGTGAGCTGTCATTTGGTTGATTGTAGTTGTTCTTATTCCTGCCTTCAAAGGTTGGTCAATTATAGCTAGGCTGGTAGCAGGATACAGTACTTGGGTCAGAGGTTGGCATAAGCATATTATAAAAACGCAGTCTTAAGATGGTTTGGCAATATGAACAAAAAATTTGTTTATGTAACAATATATAGATTCCATTATATTTTATCTCCAAGTTTTTGGCTTCCTTTCTTGGTTCATTTGAATTTTTCCATTCCAAATTCAGGATTGTAAATATAGGTTTATACAGCCAACAATGTTGTCGCAAAAATAAAATGACCAGATGGTATCTTTTGGTGCCAATAAGGAAAAACAAGTGTTTCACTGACAAAGCCCAAGCACAATCCCTGAATAAACTTTTCCCATATTTTTCACATTTTTTAGAAAATAAATATTTTTTTTTGTATGAGAAAATTATATGTATAGGAAATTTCAGATGCCATGACATGATCATCAGATAATAGAACTCACACACAATCCCAAAATGATAGTAAACTGTTTACATGTTATTTTTCGTACTTTTAAGAAGAAAAAATATTTTTGTGCACAAGAAAAATACATGCATATGAAATTTCAGTTGCCATGCAACAGTCATGTTATGTCCAGATTCATGTTATAACAGACTGCTATATCAGGTCGTGCTGTATAAAGGTCACTTAGGGACCTCAATTTTGTGTCCTTATTGGACAAGTGTTCGTCATTTTGAGAAGAAATGTGCATGGATTGCAAAGGTCTTGAAAGGCCGCTTAACTTCATGTCTGTCTTGAAAAACCCTTTTAAATGATAAAAAGTGGAAAAACCCTATGAAAAGTCCTTAAATCTTCAATTTGGTAGTCTTTATAAAGCCCTTGAATATTTGACTTGTTAAGTGTTTCATTTTCACTTATTAAATTATATTTGGGGAAAACTGTACATAAACATTCATTATAATCCTTCATTTTATCACATGTTGCATTTATTTGGATTTCTTTCATATTTATGATGTATTGTCGTATGACCAGACTGTTTTTTGTGTGTTGTTTTTGACACTTCAGGCAGAACTGAGTCGTAACACATTCAAATCCAAATAACAGAAATGTTCTGACTGATGTTTCGTAATAGTGCAATTTCATGTAAATTTTCATGTGGAGAGAGAAAATCTTGTCATTAATGTTTCCTAATTGGGTGGTTTCATCTTAATTTTCATCTGGAGAGACCTTTGATTAAGCTTAACATTTTAAGATACTTATGGTAAATAATGCAAAGAAAGGGGAGTATTTTATGGGTCTGTTGATGAATCATTAAGTAAGATGGCACATTAGATGGCTGTCCATATCCAATACTGGCAAGGTGACAAAGTTTCATCGGGTTTTGGGGATCCCAGTTTCTTGGGCATGCAACTGCAGAAGACATCTTGAGTGACTTTATACATGCATCTGGAAAATTAGTAATGACTATAAATTTTGCTGACAGTATCATTATTTTATGTTTATATATATATATATATATATATATATATATATATATATATATATATATATATATATATATATATATATATATATATATATATATATATATATATATATATATATATACATTCCTATGTTACATGTTTAGGCACTAATAAACAATAACAAAAGAAAAAGTGAAAACAGCAAGCATTGAAAAATATAGCTAATAATTTATTTCCCTGGAAAAACACTGTAAAAGTAAAATTCAAGAACTTACGGTTTTAGGAATCAAATCCAAAAATAATTCAAGAATAATCCACTAATTAAATTTTAGAAGTATTACAGATGGTGTCTGTAGTTCTTTTTTGGTTCACAAACAATATTCTGGTGTTTGAATTTCTGACTAAAATTTAAAGAAATGTCTTTGTCCAAGAATTCTGTATAAGCACTCAAATATCTCCAGGAAAAGAATTAGTCTTTTAGAATCCAAATAATTTGAATAAAAATTAAAATATAACTCCAAACTGGTCACAACAAAACAAACACCTTACGTCCCAGTTCTTAGAAGCCCAACTGACTAATTTCTCTAAAGACAAAGGTTATACAGTAACTTTAGATGCAAAACAGATTCCCAGATGAGGATCACATGATCACATTTCAGAACCATTTAGAAGGTATCTACACCTCTAAGGTCATGTATTCCAGTACAGCCTCGATTTCACTATTATCATTCACACATTAAAAATGAATTTAAAAAGAAGAAGTTGCTTACTTGATTCTCAATCAGGGCCAGGAACTAGGTCATCAAAAGATACAAAGTTCAGTGTTTATGACTAACAGTCAGGTCATACTAATTTCCAGAAAATATAAAATTCCTAGTAAACAAAATTACATTACTTTGAAATTAAATTAAATTATATATATATATATATATATATATATATATATATATATATATATATATATATATATATATATATATATATATATAATGTTTTATTTCAAGACTTAAACTGGAAATTTTATTTTATAATTTGGAAGATGAACTCATGACAGTTAAATTAAGTAATGCTTGAGACTTTAAATTTGGGCAAGTTATTTTAAGTAAGCTCTTGAAAAAAAATAACAAGCACATGAGAGGTCCTTAAATTTGGTCCCTAGATTTTTATATGAACCATGTAGGTATGAAACTTAAGAAACTGTTTATAAATGTAGTTCTTTATGCATAAGTGTTTGTTATCAAGAGGTGCATAGTAAGACAGGTTTTGATATTCATTCTCCTTTTGATTATGTCCAGTTTAGATTGAACAAAACACGTGTCCATTATACAGTTGTCTAACAAAGCAAGTTTGGATATACAGTCTACTTTTGATTATATCCCACTTAAATACAACCCAGCAGGTGTCTGTTATTGAGATGAGTCTTCTAACACAGGTTTTGATGTAGTACCCTTTTCATTATATCCCTTTTAAACTGAATGAAGTAGATCTCAAGAATAGAGAGATTCTGATATAACAGCAGGTTTCTCTGTACATTCTCCTGATTATATCCCACTTAAATTGAACTGGTGTCCATTACAGAGGTTTCTACTAAGGAATGTTTTTATGTAGTCTCCTTTTGATTATATCCCACTGAAAATGTGCCCAGCAGGTGTCCATTGCAGAGAGGTGTCTGCTAAGTCAGGTTTTGCTATCTCCTTTTGATTATATACCACTTAAACTATTCATTGACATGACTCTTTAATAATAGGTCATTGAAAAATCTGTTCAGTTTAAATGTTATTTCATCATTTTAAAATCCTATCTATATGTACCACATTTAAATTACATGTAATTTCATCATTTTAAAATTCTGTCTGTATGTACCACATTTCAATTACATGTAATTTCATCATTTTAAAATCCTATCTATATGTACGACATTTCAGTTACATGTAATTTCATCATTTTAAAATCCTATCTATAAGACCACATTTAAATTACATGTAATTTCATCATTTTAAAAATCCTATCTATATGACCACATTTCAATTACATGTAATTGCATCATTGTAAAATCCTATCTATATCACCACAGATCAGTAACTTATAATTTCATTATTTTATGGGGATGCAGAAAATGACATTTCACTTTTTCAGGCACTACACTATCAGCCAGCTTCCTCATTTGGAAGTCTTAGATGATACCAAAGTGACCCCACAAGAGAGGGCAGAAGCATGCAGGATATACAGAATGGTATGGAATAATATTTATCCATTTATATCAAATAGTGATATAACCTCTAGTAAAAAAATTAATGCCACTAAGTAATATTAATGGTATACCTCAAATCTGTTTCATCATTTCTCACAGTTTAGCTGTATCACAAAGCAGTGTCACAAATGTAATATACTGCAAAATCCAGTCACATAAGGCCAAGCTGTATCACAAAGCAGTGTCTCTAATTTAATTTACTGCAAAATCCACAGTCACATAAGGCCAAGCTGTATCACAAAGCAGTGTCTCTAATTTACTATACTGCAAAATCCACAGCCACATAAGGCCAAGCTGTATTACAAAGCAGTGTCCCTAATTTAATATACTGCAAAATCCAGTCACATAAGGCCAAGCTGTATCACAAAGCAGTGTCACTAATTTAATATACTGCAAAATCCAGTCACATAAGGCCAAGCAGTATCACAAAGAAGTGTTACTAAGTAATATTAGACATCAAATTCATTTTACCATGTCACACTGACATAAGACCTAGCAGTATCACAAAGGTGTGTCACTGAGTAATACTGTATTATACCTCAGATGTATTCAACATGTCACACTGACATAAAGACCAGTAGTATCACAAAGATGTGTCACTGAGCAGTGGCATAACTTCCATGGTAGCAGGTACAGCCATAATATGGGGCCCAGCCCAATTAGGAAAAAACTAAGTGACAGTTGGGGGCAGGGGCAGTACAAAATGTCTGCTGTAGGGCCTGTGGTGAGATAGGTATGCCACTGTCACTGAGTAATATTTTACCTCAAATTCATTTCATCATGTCACACTGACATGAAGCCCAGCAGTATAACAAAGGTGTCACTGAGTAATATTATACTTCAAATTCATTTCAGCATGTCACAGTGACATAAAACTCAGCAGTATCATGTCACACCTACATAAAGCCCAGCAGTATCACAACAGTGTGTCACTAAGTAATATTATACCACAAATTCTTTTCATCATGTCACACTGACATAAAGCATGGCAGTATCATAAATGTACAAATGCATGTCACTCAATAATATTTATTTTTTTATACCTCAAATTCATTTCATCATGTCACACTGACATAAAGCTCAGCAGTATCACAAATGTGTGTCACTTTGTAATATTATACCTCAAATTCATTTAATCATGTCACACTGACATAAAGCTCAGCAGTACCACAAATGTGTCATTGGGTAATCATAAATACCTTAGGAGAACTACTATGACAACAAGCACAGCTGCTGGGCTAGTAAGCTTTCTATATGCGGGTTGCTCAGTCGCCTCTTGCTCTTGAATGTTTCACTGAGTGATGTTTATCTGCATAAGCATTCCATCATATTTAAAGAGTACTTAGTCATTCACATGGGTAGCCCATGTCATTTCACTAGGTAGGTTTGGGCTTATATATATATATATATATATATATATATATATATATATATATATATATGTTTGCATGTTTTTATGCCCTTAAGAAATTCCTTATATATTTATTATTTCATCATTACTGTTACATGGAGGTGAGTTTCCTTTACCACTGTGATTACAGCTTAGCCTTAGAACACCATGTTTTAATGATTGTACATGTATATGCCATCATTGACATTCGCTACAGTTTGAATTGTAATTAAGATAGCATGCTTTTGCTATTTTCCACATAACCCTCATTTGATATATTAGCTCTACACCCACGCTCTGTTCAACTACACAAGTGCATGCCCACAGCTTTATACTTCTCCTCCCTACTGGTAGCATTGTCATTACATTTTACCTGTACACTTCATTGCTTTATAAGACTGTTATTGATTTCTGGATCAACTTGTTAAGATTTAGCTCAGCACCAACATTGCCTTCTAAAGACAGGTGCAGGGCTACAGTTTTTATAAATTTGGCCCTATTTGTCTTACAGATTAGAATTATTGGTAGAAAGGATGTCACCAGTCTGCATCCTGATCTTTCCTCAGTGTGAGCATTTCTGGTGGACATGATAGATAAGTCCATGCTTACTATTCCGCCATGAAGCACTGGACATTGACATGCTCCAAAACACTTCTGGCCTCCAAGTCGCCACCACAGGACTCAGCATTCTTGGTGACTCACTTCTGCCTTGCCTCCATGGGGTTTGAGTCTAATCCTTTTGTGGAAGAGCAAGGAAATGAGATAAACAAACAGGCATGTTCCCTCTTGCTTAGCAGACATATGGACTGGTTACATGGATCAAACATCGTGTAACCCATCCCAACCTGACAGTATCCTCCCCACATGGATGGCCTATTTCCATTGCGACCAGTAAAGCCATATATCAGGGAACATGACGTTCAAAAACAATATTATGGACTCAGTCACTAACAGCCCAGCTTCCAGTATGTCAAACTCGTCTTTTGCAGACATGTACAGTGACCAGTCTAACCCACGTACCACCTCAAGACACTCATTCGGCATGATGCCATGATTAGTTCCTCACGTTTCAACAGATGTAATTTCATAATCTCTCTACACTCTGCCATGAGAAGAGACTCTTTGGTCAGTGACTGTGTTGAAGTCACGGTTACTAATTCAAGTGTTCTATGAGTTGAGTGAGCAGCATACCACATCACTTTTCACCAGCTAAGTCTCAAGTATTACAGGGGACCTTAACCTCGCTCATGCAACCAAGAAGATATTGTTTGTTCTAAAGTGATGTCATCAATTCTTGACTATCCAATGTCATGGGAAGTTTCAGCCTTCCAAGCCTCCTTTGAGGAAAATTTCCACTTTAGATCCCTCAGAGTTCTGCCCTTCTCCTTCTCCCACTTCATCAACAATCATTGCAGACCTGCCAACTCTTATGATTTTGCCGTAAGTCATACAAAAATTACTCTTAAAATACGAACTTACGGCATACTAGCAAAAACTACAGAAATATTATCATTGTCGAAAAATCTGGATAATTGATTCATCCATATTTGATTTGAATCCAGGTTTCATATTAGAATTAGTGAATTTAGTCAGGGAAATAGATTAACTTTACAGCAGCACCCCATATGCTTTAAACTGCGCCTGTTTGATCATGCGAAGTGTCTGCATGATCAGACTGTTGATTATATAATTTTTTTAAATGGCATCCAGAAAGCGAAAGGAAAAATAAGCTTCTGGAAAAGTTTTATATAATTAACACAGAAGATTACAAAAAATAGTATTCAGATTCTTGTGAATAAAAGCTAGAAAGGACACAATTACATTTATTGGACATCACATTCCAATTTGAGCATGTCTCGTGGCGGGAGATATGATTGCAATTGTCATGTGAAACAGAAAAAGAATTTACAAGAATTACGTCAAGTTCAACATTCACCTACAGCATCAAATCAGGACTTTCATATTGGGATTCAACATCAGCCCCTGGGTATTCACTCATCTGATGAATTAAGTAATGGCGCATGTCTGGACCATTTCTTTGCATGGCAACATCAAGTTACCTGAATGACATCTGGCATAAATATCTAAACACAACATGATAACCCTTGTTACACTGCTTACCAACCTGGTAACAAGGAAAAATCTCTCAACAATTTGTTCATCTAGTTTGTCCCCTCAGGACTGGGCATTGAAAATCTGAACCATGTTGGCTTCTTAATTTTGGGGAAACAAATTCTGTCTGCTCAGAACTACTTCCACCTACTAGGCTTGCACAATGCAGGAGCAGACCTCATTGTCCTGGGCTGCCTTTTTATGTGCCCATTGGAAATGATTCTTCTGTCCCAATGGAGGCCACAAATTTGTCCACTGGACTAACCTCTCATCATCTGTACAAAATTGAGGTACCATCTGCAGAATAGGGGAATCCTAACTTGGCTAATGGCAGGTATAACTCGGCCGGTGTCTGTAACAATGCCAATTGTAAACAACTAATCCACACAAAAGTTTGTCATATCCCGGGATGCTAAATAAAATGTACTAACCAAGTCATTGTCCTGAAACAATCAATGAAACAGACAGAATGCTCTCGTCATCCCATGGTTTTCACTCAGATATGTACCTGATTGAACTAACTATTGGTGGATCAGTTTGGACAAGGTAGAGTACCAAACTTCCAACCTTTGTATTATGTCCAGTCTCGGATTCAAAAGCCTGGACAGTTGATGCTTTATCAAGAGATTGGAATGGTTTGGAACCAGGAAACATATGCCCACCCTCCTACTTCTTTGATTCCAAAGTGATACAAAAAGCAAGAGAGAATCAGAGTTTCGGCTGATCTTCATTGCACCACTCAGATGGGAGAAGTAATGGATCAATAGCCTTATCAGTCTCACAACAGAACCTCTTCAGAACATTTCGATTTCTCAATCAAACATGACAACAGTTTGATTCCTACCCAGAGTTACTGAACCTGCATGCCTGGATCATATTAAACAGGGCCTCAGAAATAAACAATTCAAGCAGCTGAACAAGTCAACCTTCCAGGTCTATTGACAGCTTCACGACTTCGGCTGAATTTGCAGGGGGAATATTTTTCCCTATTGGAAGCTGTGCCCTGACAGATGGAGTCCCCTCCAATCGGGTTATCTAAAAGATGTCTTACATACCTTAGGCGACTGGAGATGGTATCTCTGGATTATGGGGATGTACCCTCCCTCCACGTCTTACCTGTTCTCCTAAGGTATTTTGATTGGGTAAAGTATTTAAAGAAGAAACCAATTTTTCCTGGTAAAATATGCTTCTTCAAGAATACTTACCAAATCATAATACACATTCACACTCCCAGCTTCCCTGCAGTTAATCCATGGAGAGCATAACTGAGAGGTTCATGGATTTTGCTGTCAATCCTTATACATAAGGGGAGATCACTGCTTGACTGCCATCTAGGTTAGTAGATATTTTTTTTCCTTAAGCTAAAAGTAGTATCTGGAAGGTGTGGATTTGTGAGGTAGTTCTCCTAAGGTATCATGACTTGGTAAGTATTCTCAAAAAAACATTTACTATGAAAAACTGGTTTTCAGTAGAATGCTGAGAAAAGGTAATTGCCTAAATATTTGGTGTGATGTTTTTAGGTATTAATTCTGCAATCAGAGATAAAGAAAAGAAAAGACTTAAAACATTAAAAGTCAGAGTTCATGTTTCTAGAGCAATATTGGTATTGACTTCTGATCATAAAAGAAACATAATTATTGTTTCTCACAATGTATGTTCATTCCATTAAATCTGTGTAATACCATAGCCATGAAAGCCATTAGTATTCCATGTAATATTTGATACAGGTTTAATAATTATTTAATACATTATTGTTAATTATCTAAAACAGATTTAATATTCATTTTTAGCATATTTAATAATTATTTAATACACATTTAATATCCTGAATCATTCACTACCAATGTTCTTTGCATGCCATTTAAAAGTGATCACTTGTGAAATGTTGGATTATTGAACTTTCTTTTTAAAATCTATCCTCTTACATAGCTATGGGTCCAGGTAATTCAGAATCACTTTTTAAAATCTCTAGTCTTATATAACTCAGGGTCCAGCCAGTTCAGAGTCACATTTTAAAATCTCTATTCTTATATAGCTAAGGGTCCAGCCAGTTTAGAGTAACTTTTTTAATCTATGATCTTTATGTTGGTACGGGTTCAGAGTCTCTTAAAAATTTTACAATGGTGAGTTATATTTTCTTGGTCTGCTCTTAGTTGAGCATCTGTCCACATGTAAGGGTAATGGCATATAAAAGTGCCCACATGTAAGGGTAATTGCATAGAAAAGTGTCCACATGTATGGGTAATTGTATTGGAAAGTGTCCACATGTATGGTAATTGCATAGAAAAGTGTCCACATGTACAGGTAATTGCATAGAAAAGTGTCCACATGTATGGGTAATTGTATTGGAAAGTGTCCACATGTATGGTAATTGCATAGAAAAGTGTCCACATGTACAGGTAATTGCATAGAAAAGTGTCCACATGTATGGTAATTGCATAGAAAAGTGTCCACATGTACAGGTAATTGCATAGAAAAGTGTCCACATGTACAGGTAATTGCATAGAAAAGTGTCCACATGTACAGGTAATTGCATAGAAAAATGTCCACATGTATGGGTAATTGCATAGAAAAGTGTACATCTTCTCACTAATTGCTAATAAAATAAAATTAACCAAATTTGCACAGGTTAAGGATTAAACACTCTTCATATCATATGTTATGTTGGTGGTAGTTTTTTTTTCTTCGGTATGCCGCTGTTATTGAGATCACATTTGTTTTTTACAGCTAGAAGCCGATACTGTGTAACAGCTGATTTATGGCAGGTCATAAATTGACTTTGTTATTTTCTTTCATTGGACTTTTATTGCAATTATTAATGTACTGTATAAGAATTTGTTTTTTTATATAATAAGAGACTTGTCTCAGCCATGTCATTTTCCGCTTCATCTTTCCCAGAGTTCATTGCGCTACAATATGCCTACTAGTCATTTCACATCTTTCCCAGACTTTTTTGTGCAGCTATACACCTACATCATGTCACATCTTTCCCAGAGTTCATTCTACTACAATACGCCTACTACATGTCACAGCCATCTTACTCATCATCTCTCCCTGAATGTATTCTATTACAGTATGCCTACTACATGTCACAGCCATGTCATCTTACTCATCATCTCTCCCAGAATTCATTCTGCTACACTGTATCTACTATGTAAAAGGTCATGTAATAATGTAATGTCATATCAGTCATGTAATAATGTGATGTCATATCAATCATGTAATAAAGTGATGTCATATCAGCCATGTTGCCAAGTGGTCTAAAGCGCTGTCTGTTACGGATCACTGCCATCTCACCTCTGTCTGCATGGGTTCGAGTCTCAGATTCAGCCAATGTGGGTATGTGAGAAAGCTTGCCAGTAGCTTCTCGAAGGTCGGTGGTTATTTCAGGGGATTTCCCAGGTTCTTCGTCCACCATTAATAATGGCTGCCATGTATAGCCTATTGTGTGCTGAAAAATGGCGTTAAACCCTACAACAACAACATCAAATCAGTCATGTAATAATGTGATGTCATATCAGTCATGTTATAATTTGATGTCATATCAGTCATGTTATAATGTAATGTCATATCAGTCATGTAATAATCTAATGTCATATCAGTCATGTTATAATTTGATGTCATATCAGTCATGTTATAATGTGATGTCATATCAGTCATGTAATAATGTGATGTCATATCAGTCATGTTATAATGTGATGTCATATCAGTCATGTTATAATGTAATGTCATATCAGTCATGTAATAATTTGATGTCATATCAGTCATGTTATAATGTAATGTCATATCAGTCATGTTATAATGTAATGTCATATCAGTCATGTTATAATGTAATGTCATATCAGTCATGTTATAATCTAATGTCATATCAGTCATGTTATAATGTAATGTCATATCAGTCATGTAATAATTTGATGTCATATCAGTCATGTTATAATGTAATGTCATATCAGTCATGTAATAATCTAATGTCATATCAGTCATGTAATAATGTGATGTGGGGCCCCGAGTGGCCAAGTGGTTTAAAGCGCTCACCGTTCCGGATCACTGCCATCTCACCTCTGTCTGTGTTGGTTCAAGTCCAAGGCTCGACTAGCGTGGGTATGTGGGAGAGCTTGCCAGTAGCTTCTCGTGGGTCTGTGGTTCTTCCCAGGGTTTTCCAGGGTTCTTCCTTCACCATTTATACTGGCTGCCATGTATAGCGTATCTTGTGCTGAAAAATGGCATTAAACCCTAGAACAACAACAACAACAACAAAAATAATGTGATGTTATATCAGTCATGTAATAATGTGTCAGATCAGTTTAGAAAAAATTACGGCTGGTAAGTGACATGTCTTTAATATCCAGACATTCCTCGAGATCAGAGTTAGTGACATACTGTTAGACTTCACTCAGATAGCTGTAAATTACATTCTAGGCATGCTATAGACATCTTTGGTTTTATATTGTTTGTCAAATATATCTTATTAAGATAGAAAAAATTAATACAGTGATACACAAAGGTAATATCTGATCAAAGAGTTGGCCATTAATTATTTTGTTGATTGGAAGCTCAGACACTTAAAAATGTATTTCATATGAAAATGATCTTAGACAATGTAATCCAAGCTGATGAAGCCTGGCAATCCTTAAAAAGATTCCAGGAAGAACCAAGAATACCACATAATTATATTGCGAATCTTAAATATGACTGAATCCTTGGTAGAACTCTGAGACTATTTGTAATTATATTTTAGATTTGAAATATGAAACTATAAATCCTGAGGACAACTCTATGTTGTAATGATATTTTAGATTTGTTGTTGTTGTTGTTGTAGGGTTTAACACCATTTTTCAGCACAAGATAGGCTATACATGGCGGCCAGTATTACTGGTGGAGGAAGAACTTGGGGAAAACCCCGGAAAGGACCACTGACCCACGAGAAGCTACTGGCAAGCTTTCTCACATACCCACATTGGCTGAATCCGAGACTTGAACCTACGCAGACAGAGGTGAGATGGCAGTGATCCATAAGGGAGAGCGCTTTAGACCACTCGGCCACTTGGGGCCCCCATTTTAGATTTGAAGTATGAAACTGTAAATCCTGAGGAGAACTCTATGTTGTAATTATATTGTAGATTAGAAATATAACACTTTAAATCTTGGGGAGTACTCTGAGTACCCTGCAATCATATTGTAGACTAGAAATATAACACTTTAAATCTTGGGGAGCACTCTGAGTACTCTGCAATCATATTGTAGACTAGAAATATAACACTTTAAATCTTGGGGAGCACTCTGAGTACCCTGCAATTATATTGTAGACTAGAAATATAAAACTTTAAATCTTGGGGAGCACACTGAGTACCCTGCAATCATATTGTAGATTAGAAATATAAAACTTTAAATCTTGGGGAACTTCCTGATTACCTTGTAATTATATTGTAGATTTGAAGTATGAACTGTAAATCAACATTTTCAGAATCCAACAAATTCTACATAAAAAAAGTTCCTGTTAGTCCAAGTTTAATTTAAAGGCATGTTTTAAATTTAAAAACTGCTATCTTTAAGTTTTTTCTTGCTCCTAGTCATGATGTGAAAAATGTGTAAATTGACAAAATAATATAGAATAATTATTATAAAATTATTTTACTAACCACAGAATTCAATAAATGATAATGCAAATCCAGCCTTATTAGCCCTTAGGGCTACCAGAATTCAGTGAATCATAATGCAAACCCAGCCTTTCAGTCCCCAGACAGAAA
Organism: Sinohyriopsis cumingii; assembly: GCA_028554795.2. Taxonomy (NCBI): domain Eukaryota; kingdom Metazoa; phylum Mollusca; class Bivalvia; order Unionida; family Unionidae; genus Sinohyriopsis; species Sinohyriopsis cumingii. Next base: position 12,036,680 of record CM068831.1, on the reverse strand, counting down.
ATTTGTTGGACTGTGATTTCTTATACAGTGTAAATCCATTTCTTTTATGGACAACCATTTTAGGTTTGACTTTTATTTATAAACATTAATTTGTTACCAACCATAGCATTTACAAGTAAACATTAATTCATTTTGGATGAGGGCAGTTTGTATATAAACCTGGTTTGGAATAAATAGAATCTTATTGTATTGTGAAACCTTATTCATTTTATTCTGCTATGCAAATGATTACCTGGATAAGTACTGACAGTTTGATTATTGTTGGTTACCAGTTACAAAATTTGGTTACTGGTTAATCATTACTTAATAAGTGTTTCCTCTCCCCCCAACCCTATCTCCTTACCAAACTCAAACCAGGAGGTTGTCAGGATCCTGCAAGTATTGACCATTCTGATGTTCTCCATCTAAACCTATATAATTAATGCTAAATGCAATAATCATCCATTGATTTGTACATGTAGATCATATGCAAAAGCTAGTTAGAAAAAGATGTGCCAGCAATTGTAACACATCAATTTCACTTGATTTTAGAAACTTAAAACTTTGATTAGGCTGCAGTTCTGCAAATTAGTGGTTATGGTCCAGTTACTATATTACAGGTAACCAGTTATGGATTTTACTGTTTCAGCCCTAAGATAAGGTGACACTTACACATGGACAATTCAGACATAGATAGTTGAATTTGAAACTTGTCATCAGTACCTACTTAATGAGTGTAAAATAATATATCTATTGCAGGTTACAGTTAGTAAAACAAGAAAGAAGTCTTCAAAAAGGCAAAGATCAAGTAGTTTTCAAGACGAGGAACAAAAAACATGATGAATCCAGAATTTGTCGGAATTAGCTCACTGAACTGCTGATTTGGTATTTATTTTTTACATTCAAATCATTTGGTTCACTGAACTGCTGATTCGGTATTTATTTTTTACATTCAAATCAATTAGTTCACTGAACTGCTGATTCGGTATTTATTTTTTACATTCAAATCAATTGGTTCACTGATCTGCTGATTCAGGAATTTTTTTTTACATTCAGATCAATTAATTCACTGATCTGCTGATTCAGGAATTTTTTTTTATATTCAAATCAATTAGTTCACTGAACTGCTGATTCGGTATTTATTTTTTACATTCAAATCAATTGTGTGTATGGCTTGGGTACATTAAAATCTTTTTATACACAAGTTTATATACCATTGTTTACAATACTGTCACCAATTTAAAGGCCATTGTCAGCATTGTATTTTGACTGTACTTTATATTGGTAATTTATACCTGATGATTTTGAAAAAAAAATGACTCAACATCGATCTTCACTGATGAGTTTATATGGAGGAAAAGGATACAAGAGTGAATGGCATGCTTTACTTCCTCCCAGTGAATGGCATCTTTTACTTCCTCCCAGTGAATGGCATGTTTTTCTTCCTCCCAGTGAATGGCATGTTTTTCTTCCTCCCAGTGAATGGCATGTTTTTATTCCTCCCAGTGAATGCCATGTTTTACTTCCTCCCAGTGAATGGCATGTTTTACTTCCTCCCAGTGAATGGTGTGTTTTACTTCCTCCCAGTGAATGGTGTGTTTTACTTCCTCCCAGTGAATGGCATATTTTACTTCCTCCCAGTGAATGGCATGTTTTACTTCCTCCCAGTGAATGGCATGTTTTACTTCCTCCCAGTGAATGGCATATTTTACTTCCTCCCAGTGAATGCCATGTTTTACTTCCTCCCAGTGAATGGCATGTTTTACTTCCTCCAGTGAATGGCATGTTTTACTTCCTCCAGTGAATGACATGTTTTTCTTCCTCCCAGTGAATGGCATGTTTTACTTCCTCCCAGTGAATGGCATATTTTACTTCCTCCCAGTGAATGGCATGTTTTACTTCCTCCCAGTGAATGACATGTTTTTCTTCCTCCCAGTGAATGGCATGTTTTACTTCCTCCCAGTGAATGGCATATTTTACTTCCTCCCAGTGAATGGCATGTTTTACTTCCTCCCAGTGAATGGCATATTTTACTTCCTCCCAGTGAATGACATGTTTTACTTCCTCCCAGTGAATGGCATCTTTTACTTCCTCCCAGTGAATGGCATGTTTTTATTCCTCCCAGTGAATGGCATCTTTTACTTCCTCCCAGTGAATGGCATGTTTTACTTCCTCCCAGTGAATGGCATGTTTTTATTCCTCTCAGTGAATGGCATCTTTTACTTCCTCCCAGTGAATGGCATGTTTTACCTCCTCCCAGTGAATGGCATGTTTTTATTCCTCCCAGTGAATGGCATCTTTTACTTCCTCCCAGTGAATGGCATATTTTACTTCCTCCCAGTGAATGGCATGTTTTTATTCCTCCCAGTGAATGGCACGTTTTACTTCCTTCCAGTAAATGGCATCTTTTACATCCTCCCAGTGAATGGCATGTTTTTATTCCTCCCAGTGAATGGCATATTTTACTTCCTCCCAGTGAATGGCATCTTTTACATCCTCCCAGTGAATGGCATGTTTTTATTCCTCCCAGTGAATGGCATATTTTACTTCCTCCCAGTGAATGGCATATTTTACTTCCTCCCAGTGAATGGCATGTTTTACTTCCTCCCAGTGAATGGCATCTTTTACTTCCTCCCAGTGAATGGCATCTTTTACATCCTCCCAGTGAATGGCATATTTTACTTCCTCGCAGTGAATGGCATCTTTTACATCCTCCCAGTGAATGGCATCTTTTATTCCTCCCAGTGAATGGCATATTTTACTTCCTCCCAGTGAATGGCATATTTTACTTCCTCCCAGTGAATGGCATCTTTTACATCCTCCCAGTGAATGGCATGTTTTTATTCCTCCCAGTGAATGGCATATTTTACTTCCTCCCAGTGAATGGCATCTTTTACATCCTCCCAGTGAATGGCATGTTTTTATTCCTCCCAGTGAATGGCATATTTTACTTCCTCCCAGTGAATGGCATATTTTACTTCCTCCCAGTGAATGGCATCTTTTACTTCCTCCCAGTGAATGGCATCTTTTACATCCTCCCAGTGAATGGCATATTTTACTTCCTCGCAGTGAATGGCATCTTTTACATCCTCCCAGTGAATGGCATCTTTTTATTCCTCCCAGTGAATGGCATATTTTACTTCCTCCCAGTGAATGGCATATTTTACTTCCTCCCAGTGAATGGCATCTTTTACATCCTCCCAGTGAATGGCATGTTTTTATTCCTCCCATTGATTGGCATGTTTTACTTCCTGCCAGTGAATGGCATGTTTTTATTCCTCCCAGTGAATGGCATATTTTACTTCCTCCCAGTAATTGGCATATTTTACTTCCTCCCAGTGAATGGCATGTTTTACTTCCTCGCAGTGAATGGCATGTTTTACTTTCTCCCAGTGAATGGCATATTTTACTTCCTCCCAGTGAATGGCATCTTTTACTTCCTCCCAGTGAATGGCATGTTTTTATTCCTCCCAGTGAATGGCATGTTTTTATTCCTCCCAGTGAATGGCATATTTTACTTCCTCCCAGTGAATGGCATCTTTTACATCCTCCCAGTGAATGGCATGTTTTTATTCCTCCCAGTGAATGGCATATTTTACTTCCTCCCAGTGAATGGCATATTTTACTTCCTCCCAGTGAATGGCATCTTTTACTTCCTCCCAGTGAATGGCATCTTTTACATCCTCCCAGTGAATGGCATATTTTACTTCCTCGCAGTGAATGGCATCTTTTACATCCTCCCAGTGAATGGCATCTTTTTATTCCTCCCAGTGAATGGCATATTTTACTTCCTCCCAGTGAATGGCATATTTTACTTCCTCCCAGTGAATGGCATCTTTTACATCCTCCCAGTGAATGGCATGTTTTTATTCCTCCCATTGATTGGCATGTTTTACTTCCTCCCAGTGAATGGCATGTTTTTATTCCTCCCAGTGAATGGCATATTTTACTTCCTCCCAGTAATTGGCATATTTTACTTCCTCCCAGTGAATGGCATGTTTTACTTCCTCGCAGTGAATGGCATGTTTTACTTTCTCCCAGTGAATGGCATATTTTACTTCCTCCCAGTGAATGGCATCTTTTACTTCCTCCCAGTGAATGGCATGTTTTTATTCCTCCCAGTGAATGGCATCTTTTACTTCCTTCCAGTGAATGGCATCTTTTACATCCTCCCAGTGAATGGCATGTTTTTATTCCTCCCAGTGAATGGCATATTTTACTTCCTCCCAGTGAATGGCATCTTTTACATCCTCCCAGTGAATGGCATATTTTACTTCCTCCCAGTGAATGGCATCTTTTACATCCTCCCAGTGAATGGCATGTTTTTATTCCTCCCAGTGAATGGCATATTTTACTTCCTCCCAGTGAATGGCATCTTTTACATCCTCCCAGTGAATGGCATGTTTTTATTCCTCCCAGTGAATGGCATATTTTACTTCCTCCCAGTGAATGGCATATTTTACTTCCTCCCAGTGAATGGCATCTTTTACTTCCTCCCAGTGAATGGCATCTTTTACATCCTCCCAGTGAATGGCATATTTTACTTCCTCGCAGTGAATGGCATCTTTTACATCCTCCCAGTGAATGGCATCTTTTTATTCCTCCCAGTGAATGGCATATTTTACTTCCTCCCAGTGAATGGCATATTTTACTTCCTCCCAGTGAATGGCATCTTTTACATCCTCCCAGTGAATGGCATGTTTTTATTCCTCCCATTGATTGGCATGTTTTACTTCCTCCCAGTGAATGGCATGTTTTTATTCCTCCCAGTGAATGGCATATTTTACTTCCTCCCAGTAATTGGCATATTTTACTTCCTCCCAGTGAATGGCATGTTTTACTTCCTCGCAGTGAATGGCATGTTTTACTTTCTCCCAGTGAATGGCATATTTTACTTCCTCCCAGTGAATGGCATCTTTTACTTCCTCCCAGTGAATGGCATGTTTTTATTCCTCCCAGTGAATGGCATCTTTTACTTCCTTCCAGTGAATGGCATCTTTTACATCCTCCCAGTGAATGGCATGTTTTTATTCCTCCCAGTGAATGGCATATTTTACTTCCTCCCAGTGAATGGCATCTTTTACATCCTCCCAGTGAATGGCATATTTTACTTCCTCCCAGTGAATGGCATCTTTTACATCCTCCCAGTGAATGGAATGTTTTTATTCCTCCCAGTGATTGGCATATTTTACTTCCTCCCAGTGAATGGCATCTTTTACTTCCTCCCAGTGAATGGCATGTTTTTATTCCTCCCAGTGAATGGCATCTTTTACTTCCTTCCAGTGAATGGCAATTTTTACATCCTCCCAGTGAATGGCATGTTTTTATTCCTCCCAGTGAATGGCATATTTTACTTCCTCCAGTGAATGGCATCTTTTACATCCTCCCAGTGAATGGCATATTTTACTTCCTCCCAGTGAATGGCATCTTTTACCTCCCAGTGAATGGAATGTTTTTATTCCTCCCAGTGATTGGCATATTTTACTTCCTCCCAGTGAATGGCATGTTTTACTTCCTCCCAGTGAATGGCATGTTTTACTTCCTCCCAGTGAATGGCATGTTTTACTTCCTCCCAGTGAATGGCATGTTTTACTTCCTCCCAGTGAATGGCATGTTTTACTTCCTTCCAGTGAATGGCATATTTTACTTCCTCCCATTGAATGGCATGTTTTTATTCCTCCCAGTGAATGCCATGTTTTACTTCCTCCCAGTGAATGGCATCTTTTACATCCTCCCAGTGAATGGCATGTTTTTATTCCTCCCAGTGAATGGCATATTTTACTTCCTCCCAGTGAATGGCATATTTTACTTCCTCCCAGTGAATGGCATGTTTTACTTCCTCCCAGTGAATGGCATGTTTTTATTCCTCCCAGTGAATGGCATGTTGTGATTTCACCTGTGAATGGTAGGCTTTAGTCTCAGCTGTGAATGGCATGCTTTTGTCTCACCTCTGAATAGCATAGTTTTTTTCTCAACTGTGAATGACAAGCCTTTGTCACAGCTGTGACTGGCATGCTTTTGTCTCACCTATGAATGGTATGCCAAGATATAGGTATCACTACTCTAGCAGTGACCATGATGATGATGTCATTGATGTTAATATGTTTGTTATAGTATGTATAGCCTCATATCTTCCTCATCGATGGGTGTATTTCATTGAAACTCAGGGATATTATTAATATTGTGTTTAAACACTGAACCCTGATATGTCAGGAGTTACTCTTGCTTGTGTCAACAGAAAGTTATATTATCGTAACTTTGTGGGCAAGATGAAACATACAACAAAATACATGCTTTATTTATTTCATATCATTTACCCTTGTTGGGTAACATCTTGCCAGTCTTCAAAATGTCCAATCCTTAAAGATGACACACTGGTAATGTTCATAAACACAGATGTGATACAACGTTTATTTTTGTAAACAATGATATGATACAAAAGCAATGCTCATAAACAATAACATGTGCTTTTCACTTGCCAGCTCTAATTCTTTTAACCTAATTTGAAATTCCCTTTCTTCCTTTTCTCTTTGCATTTGCATTAATAATAATAACAATAATAATAATAATGAGGACTATGTTTAGCGCCCAATCTTTAGAAGCTCTAAGCGCTTTACAACATTAGACAACACCTATAAGATAAAAAAACATATAATGATATGATTACAAAAACAAACACCATGAAATTAGAAAACAAAAAAAAACATGCTGAGAATATTTAAGGTAGGAAACATTATTAGGTCTTTAAATTTGTTCTTGCAGTCAAAATAAGTGAGTTTTGAGAGCACTCTTGAATGGGATCACTGTGTCTTTGTGTCTAAGTTCAGTGGGCAATTCATTCCACGTTGCTGGGCCCTGGTATGCAAAAGAACACTGTCCATATGACTTCATTTTCATAGTGGGAATAATGAGTATACGATTGTCAGAAGAGGAGCGTAAGTATCATGCTTGTGTGTACATAGGTGAGGTCAGATAGGTATGTTAGACTAGAGTCCGACAGTGAAACGTAGCACAGAGAACAAATTTTGTGCTTGATTCTGGATCGAATGGATAACCAGTGTAGGGTACAGAGCAGTGGGGAGGTGTGCTCTGATCGTGGTACTCTAAGTATGATCCGAGCAGCAGTGTTTTGAACTTTTTGAAGTTTCTGGAGTAGATATTGAGACAAACCAGACATAATTGAGTTACAATAGTCCAGTCTTGAAAGTACTAATGAACACACAAGTGTTTTAATGGCACCAACTGAAAGATATTTGCGAATGGAGCTGATGTGTCTCAGCTCAAGATATGCAGCCTTGCATATGTTTGACATGTTGGTGCAATGTGAGTGTACTGTCCAGAGTAACACCTAGATTTCGTACTGATTGTGTGAGTTTAATGTTGGTGTTGCTGATATTTATTGTTTGAGGTAAAGGATGTGAATGAGAAAGTCTTTGTGTTATGATCAGAATGGCTTCATTTTTATCATCATTAATCTGGAGCTTGTTACATGTCATCCATCATTTCACATCAGAAATGCACCTCTCTACACCTTGGATGGTAGCATCAACTTCAGTTGGGTGGCTAGATTTGTATATTTGGGTGTCATCAGCATACAATTGTTGAGACACTGGATGATGATCTGTGACACTTGAGAGCTGCTGAGTGTACAGAATGAAGAGAACATGTCCAAGAACAGACCCCTGTGGAACATCATAACATAGATCAACTGGGCTGGATGTATTCCATTTGCGGACACAATTTGTGTCCTGTTGACCAAGTAGGACTTGAACCACAGTAAGGCTGTATCATGAATGCCAAATACATGCTGGAGACGGTGAAGTAATATATCATGGTCTGTTGTGTCAAATGCTGCAGACAAATCAAGGAGGGTGAGGACTGTATTTGCAAGATACTTTCATATAGTTGACCTGGATATAATTCAGTCTTGGTTATTTTGCACCAAACACCATGTCTTGCGTTAATTACAGTTGTCTTCAGGATTTTGTTTGATTATTTCCCTCTTGTTTCGATTTTGATGGGTCCAGTTTTCAGTGGGATAACATATTCAAACCTTTGAGCACCACCAAACATGATTTGTTTCTCAATATTTGTCTTAATCAACAACATGGTGTGTGTTATCGGACATAAACAATACACACTACAGTATGGAAGCCTACACTACAGTATGGAAGCCTACACTACATATACAGAGTTTGTGGATATATTTTATTCTTTAATGCTTGTTATGAGAAAATGGAATAAATGATAACAATGCAAGGTTAGTTCTTTCTTTTTATTATCTGATGAGCATTTTGTTTATCTATTTTATTGCAAGGTGCAGTTGGGGGGGGCACAAATTTAATACAAATTTATTTTGTTTTTTAAATCTTGGGACATATGATGTAGGTGAATAAAGTTTCACATTTAAAAACACCACATTTTGCTTTCTTTTTCAGTGAATAATTTGGCATTTCAGACATTGGCTGCTTTTACATACGCATATTGGACAGGTCATTATATGCAGTGGGAGCTGCAGTGCCTAAGGCTTCGGACTCATGACCAGAAAGATGGGTACTGGTTTGATTCCCTCTTTGGGTCAGCGTGGATCAGTGGCATTGGTGTTTCCTTGGGCTAGACGCTTTACTCTTTCTAAATCTTAATTTGTGATAACTTGCATTCATGTGTTTGCAAACTTATTGGTTTGATATGACTATTGTATTAATTGGATATAAATTATGCCTTGAGACACAATTTAAATGCCTAAATATTTTCATATTTAAAACACATTTCCTTATCATAAATGTACTTATAATCAAGCATGGCTTTTTATTTGTTGCCATTTAAATAATGTTGGAACAATGCTTTTGTATATTCTTGTCTTTATAGGAATAAAGACGATACTGTTGGGCTAGCACTGCTATACAAATCTCTGGTTTTTTTTCCTGGGTCACATTTCTCCATATCTGATTAGCATTATTGATCTGATGAATCAGCATACTTGTTCTACTTCCTAAATGCTGTCACATGAAATTTGGAATTATATCAATATGCAAAGATGTACATTAGAAAAGACTAATCACCAAAGTCAAGATAATCATGTCAATCTATTACCAAAGCAGTTCCTAGAAAATGATGTTGTTCCATTTAACACATTTACCAAAGCAGTTCCTATAAAATCATGCTATTCCATTTAACACGTTTACCAAAAGCAGTTCCTAGAAAATCATGCTGTTCCATTTAACATGTTTACCAAACAGTTCCTTTAAAATCATTTTGTTCCATTTAACACGTTTACCAAAGCAGTTCCTAGAAAATCATGTTGTTCCATTTAACACGTTTACCAAAGCAGTTCCTAGAAAATCATGTTGTTCCATTTAACACGTTTACCAAAAGCAGTTCCTAGAAAATCATGCTGTTCCATTTAACATGTTTACCAAAGCAGTTCCTTTAAAATCATTTTGTTCCATTTAACACGTTTACCAAAGCGGTTCCTAGAAAATCATGTTGTTCCATTTAACACGTTTACCAGATTGGAATTTGAGCTTAATGATGAAACTTTGATGCAAGTATTGAAGTTATAACAATTTAAATTTTATAAATCGGTTATAAAGACAACATATTTGGTTTGAAACAATCAATGAAATGTTAAGTCAGTCAACCATAGCACTACATTTGTGATTATAGTGATTCACATTCAGTCATAACACTACATGTGTGATTATAGTGATTCACATTCAGCCATAGCACTACATGTGATTTATACAGTGATTCACATTCAGCCCTAGCACTACATGTGTGATTATAGTGATTCACATTCAGCCCTAGCACTACATGTGTGATTATAGTGATTCACATTGAGTCATAACACTACATGTGTGATTATAGTGATTCACATTCAGCCCTAGCACTACATGTGTGATTATAGTGATTCACATTCAGCCATAGCACTACATGTGATTTATACAGTGATTCACATTCAGTAATAGCACTACATGTGTGATTTATACAGTGATTCACATTCAGCCATAGCACTACATGTGATTTATACAGTGATTCACATTCAGCCATAGCACTACATGTGTGATTTATACAGTGATTCACATTCAGCCATAGCACTACATGTGATTTATACAGTGATTCACATTCAGTCATAACACTACATGTGATTTATACAGCGATTCACATTCAGCCATAGCACTACATGTGATTTATACAGTGATTCACATTCAGTCATAGCTCTACATGTGTGATTATACAGTGATTCAGCAACTAGCAAGTAACTACACATAATAATGTCTGACAACTAGTGATAGATTGAGTGTTCTTTATTTTTGGTGCATAATGCTGATTCATCTATAATTGGTTAGATTGTTTGGTAGAGTAGTTGACCACAGTTGGATTTGATGTGTCATGGTGATTCGTCTGTTGGTCAAATTGTTTGGCAGAGTAGTTGACCACAGTTGGATTTAATGTGTCATGGTGATTCGTCTATTAGATTGTTTGGTAGAGCAGTTGACCACAGTTGGATTTGATGTGTCATGGTGATTCGTCTGTTGGTCAGATTGTTTGGCAGAGTAGTTGACCTTGGTTGGGCAGTCATCTAATTCATAGCAAACGTTTAACCACTGCATAGTCTGATGACCCAGGGAGGTGTAAATATTTTACCTATTTTGCATTTTTTTGGTATAGTTTGTTGGTTGAAAAATATACATCAGGTAGAGGTTCAGTCCTTTGTAACTCCAGAATATTATAAGGTCACTTTTATATTAAATTTTCAAATATTGCTAACATATGTTTTGTCTATCACCATGATTTTTTAAATGAAACAATTGCTGAGGTTATATAAGCAGCTAAAATATTTCTCGCTTGACATGACCACGGCATCAGCCTAATTATGTTTTCAAAATGTGGCATGGGCTTATTATACAAAAATTTAGTACATGTGGGACCGGGCTTATCTTGAAACATGGGCTTATTATAAAAAAAATGTAGTACTGGTGGGGAGTGGGCTTATCTTGAAACATGGGCTTGTCCTTTGAAAAAAATATATACACTAATTAGCTTTCTTCACAAATCCAAGAGGTCAAGTCCTGCATAACTGGTTTAAAACCAAGTCCATTTACAATAGCATCTTTTCATACTTAGTGATTTTCTATTGTATTGTTTCATAAACATAAATTTTTATCATTAATATGAGGAATCCATACACCATGAAATGTACTCAACCTTGCAAACTGCCAGTGGCTATCCATGAGTATTGCTCCATGACTTGCATGGTCTGTATTCAACATTTTCAGGTGAAATTTAAACAAGATTTACTCTTAATACTTGAGTGCAGGACAAAAAACTGCAGAATGCGTAATTAATATAAATGGTGCCCCCTTCCCCCATTAGCTAAACCAGTATTAAAGGCCAACAGATTTTAAAAACTTTTATTGCATATCTTTTTTTTTCTTTTGAAGAATGTTTTATTGTATTGGAATAGACCATCCCGACATGTTATTCATCTTCAATTATATACAGTAAAACATTTTCAGTCATAAATACCAATTGTGTTCCTCTAGAAACACAGTTTATTTACTAAATTTCATCAGTTAGGCAGATGACCAGTAATGTTACACAAAGTTCATGTATTCTGACATGTCTTGATAATTGACATGTTTACTAAAGTATTCTACTACTATTAGTTCATTCTCTGTTTTCAATGCAAGCCTGTCGCATTTATTGCAAGCTTCTGTCATTCCTGTCTTGTCTGTGAAGAAAGAGTAAGGCAGGGGGATCCCATTCCCAAAGTTGATGTTATTCTTGTAGGCAAATATGTCAACATTACGTTTTTGGATTTAGCTCATTTTCTCTGAAAGTCATAGGTACAAACATGAAACCAGAGTACTATTTATCACTGGTAAAAATAGGTCAGAGTGACCTACAGTTATTACATTTGCTTTGAATTTAGCTGAGATTTTCTGTCACTTTATGTAGTCTGATAGTAATGACACCGGATTGGTGTCTTTATCATGGAGGATACTACTCAGTGGGCAAAAGTAGGCTATCATAACCTACTTAGCACACTACAGGAATTATATTACGATTTTATATTTGGGTCAGTTTCTCTGACACTGTTGTATGTAGTCTTCAAACTTGGTTATTCTTCTTGGAGGGTAGTACTCACCAATGGCAAAAGTAGGTCACAATGTACTAGATTTAGCTTTAATGATTTTAAATTTGAAACAAAACTCTTTAAAATTATTTTTTGACTCTTTTTCTTCTTTTTACAAATGTCCTACGTCAGTGTTTCTGTATATGAAAGAAATATTATGTTATGTGAATGAAAGCATAAAACTTTATATATAGTCCCATTGCACACTCATAGCCATATTTTAAACTGCTGGTAAATGGTAATTATAAAAATACAAATGTATATACATTATAAAGCTGTATTGTCTAATTTTTCATACCCCTAATTTTGTCTGCACCATCATTACTGAAAAATCCTTGTATATTTTATAAACTTTATTTTTTCATTTTTCCTTGCTTCCTATTCAAAGATGCTTAAAATGCTATTAGTATATATATAACCCAGAAACCCAAAATCATGAGGAACTGTATGAAATGTTATAGTTAATACATTATAAGTGTTCCAGTAACTTTACAATATAAAGTGATATGGTTATATTCATGCAGTTGCCTCTAATGAATCTATTTTGTAATTTGCCTTAAGACAGTTTAAACTACATATAATTACTTCTACAGCAATCTCTTCAATTGTGCAACAGAAGTGTTTGAAATGGTGGGCCAGTAAGTAATAAATTTTGATTTTTAAGTTACATTTGTTGCATCAATGTATCAAATCACAGATGTGCAGATTTGTCTGTTGCTATGAATTCACCATAGTTACCTTTGTTGTATCTAGATATAGATGAGCAGATCTGTCTATTGTTTATGAATTCACCACATATACTTTTGTTACTTCTAGCAATAAAATCATAGATGAGTAGATCTGTCTTTTGTAATGAATTCACCATAGTTACCTTTGCTGCCTCTAGGCATCACATATGAGCAGATCTAGCTATTATTTATGAATTCACCATAGTTACCTTTGCTGCATCTAGGCATCACAGATGAGCAGATCTATTATTTATGAATTCATCAGTTACCTTTGCTGCATCTAGGCATCACAGATAAGCAGATCTGTCTATTGTTATGAATTCACCATAGTTACCTTTGCTGCATCTAGGCATCACAGATGAGCAGATCTATATTTATGAACTCAGCATAGTTACTTTTGTTAATTTAGATATCAAATCAAAGATGAGCAAATTACTTTAAATTCACCATTGTTTTACAAACTATTTCACAAAAATATAAGCTTCAGTTGTTATGTACATCTATACAGTGGTACCTCGGGTTACGAACTTAATTCGTTCCAGAACTCGGTTTGTAACCCGAAACGTTCGTAACCCGAAACATTGAAATCAATGAAATAGAGACAATCCGTTTCAAGATGAAAGAATCGTTCTTTTTTATTAATATCCGGTCGTTTACCTGACAAAACGCAAAGAATATGTGTACTTCACGTATTAAATAAAGAGAAAGAAAACAACCAAATAAATTAAATGTAAAATAAAAAAAGATTTAGTCCATCTTTCTTACCAAGAAAACGATCATGGGAAATTTGTCACTTTGTTTGCTATTCTGAATCGTTAGTTTCAGGAGTTTCTGGTCGCTGTTTCTTGGCAGCCAACTGGGAACCTTTCTGCACCAAGAAACTATCAAGGGAAATTTGTCGCTTCCTTTGCTGGAGAATCTTTCTGAAGTGGGCCATCGCGTTATCATTCATCAGGTTTACTGCCCTGTTAGCAACAAGTTTGTTTGGATGATGGTTCACAATGAAGTCTTCGACGTCTGCCCACTTGCTACAAATTTCTTTAATCCTGGCAGTTGAAACGGTCACTGGCTCCTCATCATCGGACGACTGCTCCTCCTTTAATGTCTTTAGCTGTTCATTCTGAAGATCCACAAGCTCATCTGTAGTGAGCTCTCCACTGTGGTCCTCAGTCAGCTCCTCCAAGTTGTTGCCATCGACTTCCAGGCCCATTTTTTTGCCCAAAGATACAATCTCATCCACTACAGCTGTTGCGTCTGCCTCTAATCCTTCAAACTCTTCTCTCTCTGGTACACACGATGGCCAAACTTTCTTCCAGACAGACTTCAAGGTACAGGTGGAGACATCATTCCAGGCCTTGTCAATGAGATTGATGCAGTGGAGGATGTTGAAGTGGTCTTTCCAGTAATCTCTCAGAGTCAATTCGGTGTCATTAGTGACCTGAAAACACCTTGAGAAGAGCTCCTTTGTGTACAGTTTCTTGAAGTTGGAGATCACTTGCTGGTCCATGGGCTGAAGCAGAGGAGTGGTGTTGGGAGTTAGTACTGCATGGCCTTCGTTTGTACTGTACGCGATCGTTTGTCTCCAACGTTAAACCTTGCTCTCTCTCTCTCTCTCGCCTTCGTTCGTAACCCGAGGCACTGTTCGTTACCCGAGACAAAATTTTTTCGAAGTTGTTGTTCGTAACCCGAATTGTTTGTGACCTGAGGCGTTTGTAACCTGAGGTACCACTGTATTCATTTTGTGTGCTTAATTTTTGTCCATAATTGAGGGTTGGAGGCTTTACCTACCTGACTTTTGTCAATCTTGTAAGTAGTAAACAAGATGCTTCCTTAATTTAAGTTGAAGGCCTGACTTTGTTTATGAGTTAGTGGTTTTTTTGCCATTGGAAATCTATTACCCATTAGGCCAAGTCAAATTTGTATATAAAGGGGACTTGATAGAAAAATAATTAATTCCAGTTTCAAAGATCCGTGTTTGCAGTTGAGCTCAATACAAGAAGAATTATTTAATTAAATCATTCATTGGAGTTGCTAAGTGCTCATTGACTGGGTTAACACATAATTTTGGAATTATTATGAATTCATTCAAAGACATTCAGGATTACATAATTAGTATATCAGGACAGTCAAGACTTTTGGAATTCATTCAGGACATTCTACACTTCTGGCCATTTGTATGGCAGTTTAAATTAATTGAGTTTTAATTCATAGTACTCTGTCTTTGGAATTTTTGCTTTGTATTCTAGGGAAATTGTTCGCTGGTTTTATTTAAATTGTTTGTTTCATTTCCTTTCTGTTAAATATTTTAATACATTAAGTCATAAGACAATTCAAAACATCAAGTTTTCATTAGAATTGTTTTCTTGAAAGATTCTGCATATCGGAGTTGTATTTATTTTTTAGGCCCTAGTCTTGGCCAAACAGTATCTGCATAGAGAATTTGTAGATGTAAATCTGGGGAAAAAGGTGAAGTTATGCCCCCTTGTGAGCAAGAGTTGATACCAAGGTTACGACACCATGATATACAGTACATAAGAAAAGATCAGTGGTTCTTCCCAGTGTTTTCCCAGGTTCTTCCTCCACCATTTATACTGACCGCCATGCATAGCCTATCGTGTGCTGAAAAATGGTATTAAACCCCACAACAACAACAACATAAAAAAAGATGTAAATGATTGGTGAATATCCCATTATCTGCTGCCCAAACTGACAAAATTCAGGGATTGGCAGATTTTATATTACGAACATCTGGCTTTGTGACATTTTCTACTTGAAAAAAATCCTGTTAAATTTTGCCAATACTTAAAGGCATAAAGGTCTTTAAGTGTCTGGTTTCAAGACCTTGTTTTGGGTGGGGGTAGGGCAACTCTGACATTGCCAAGGGGTGGCAAAATCCTAAGCCCATCACTGATGTTAGCCTAATACAGGATTCTCTGTGGATTTTACAACTGAGGAGTCATTTGATCTTTGACACCATAATCTTGAGAGTCGGAGTTGAAATCAGAATAGTCATTTTGGACAGTCATGAACGTATAGCTGTAATTTAATGTTATAGCAAACTGATGTTTACGATTTGCATTTTTAACGTAGCTTTAAAAAAAATTCAGTCATATCACTGTGATGTCTGCAATGTGGCAGTTTATAGTGATGTCTAGCACTGGGCCATCATGCCACAGACATGTAGCATGATGTCCCACCCAGTCACATTATCCTGACACCAGGCCAACCAGTCCTAACACTAACCTCTTAATGCTGAGCACCAAGCAAGGCTGCTGTTAGTACCATTTTTGTAAGTCTTTGGTATGACTTGGCCGGGGATCGAACCCACGACCTGCCGCATCTGAGGCGGACGCTTGAACCACTAGGCACCAGAGTGGTTTCTTGTGCCATGCTGAATAAAATGAAACACTTGTGTAGTATTTTCCAAGAAAAAGACATGTAGACCGTGAGAGAGACATGGCCATTATTGATTTTTATATAATTTTTTTCTCTTTTCTCTAATCATCATGACTGTCTATGCTTAAATACATGTATTAAGAAGAAAAAGGATTATTTTATATTTTATTATATTTTAACTTCTCAAAATATTTTTTAAAACTCCTCTAATGTTCATTAATTTATATGATACATTAATTAAAACACCAGAATGATACATTAATTAAAACACCTGAACATTTACATAATTTCCTGATTAAAACAAATTAGTCATCCTAAAACAATAAAAGTTTGCTTACTTTTGACAGATGGCTTCACAAAGTTGCCATATTTTCCAGTTTTGTCTAATTGATGATAATTTGATGGTTAATCAAACAAATGCTGTTATTGGATCAAATGTTAATCAAGTCATAATGTATTCACTCTTCTTCTATCCTAAAAAATCAAATATAATTTGAAAACAATATTGATTCAATTATATACAATCGTGTAACAGGGCACCTGTTAACTCTGCCGGTTCATATTGATTTAACTTAGTGCAATATTATTGGCCAATAATGTGTAAAGAGTAGTCTGGCAAATGTGGATCATAGATTGACTTTGTTTTGGACAGCGTGCACTCAATAGGTAATTATTAAAATTTCAACAACCACCTTGCATTCTGATTGGACCAGCTCTTGTCCGCGACGCCCCCTCATATGATGCCCTATTTTGTTGTAACTTACGATGCATAGGACTTCATTTTAACAGTTCAAATCTGCAGTACTGTTGTAGTGGTTTTAAAAAATCTGAAATTTATGTGAATAATGTTTAATCTTAACATTCTATTTACTGTAGAACAAAACTGTTGTGTGATATTAATTATTTTGTCACTAAAGTATTCACAAGTGACAAAACAGAATATGACATCTGTGGATTGCATACATTATATCTATTTATGTATGGGGTTCTTTATCTTCTGGGAAATGAAAACTGACAGACATAATGTCATAATTGGGAAGTTCTCTGTGAAAAAGTGGGAGATATCATGAGATCGGGAGGGTAGGTGTGGAAATACCCCCAAAATCGGGAGGTTTTTCTCCTGGCCTGAATGTTGACAGGTATGAACTGTCCAGGCTAGTGGAATTTCAGTCATGGCTAGTGAGTTTATTTAAGTGACCAGCCCGGGGCCTGTGCCTAAAACAAATTTCTTTGAGCACTGACCAATACAGTACATAAACTATTTATACCAGACATGTAATTACTATCAGATTTGTCAATACGCTAACTTTAGCCTGCTGTAAAATACAATGTAATTTAATCCTAAGAGGGAAGCTTCTTAATGTTTAAATTAAATACTCATGATTTCTGCTTTGCAGATTTATTTGTGGGGAGGCAGGGGGTGGGTGGGTGACGATGAAAACCGTTCTGAATGCCTTTTACACCTCCCCGGCAATGGATATTGTTTCACACACAAGTCGGTCCCCGTTCTAGTCTCTTTGCCCAAAATTCTGTATTATCTCTCAGTGTTTCAGTGTTGGATGTACATTTTCAAGATGTTAGTCTTTAGGGTGTGTGTGTGTGTGTGTGTGTGTGTGTGTGTGAGTTGGGGGTCGGTAATGAGTATGTCATTGACATATAATATGATTGAACCTCATCCTTCTTAAATGAATTTATTGCATTGTGGTAAATTTAATTTTTACATTGGACACCATCAGTTAATCCTTATCACATTTTTGCACAGCACACAATGCATAAGTATTTATTTTAAAATTACATTGCTTTTTCTAAATTCCAAAATATGAAACATGAGCACCTTCAAGGACTGGCTAGTATTGTGTCACGGGACCACATGATCTGTCGTCTCATCAAAACTCAGAAAAACTTGGCAATTTATGGAATCACAGTATTTTCCACGCAATATAATCACATCCCAACTACGATATATGATTTATAAATATTTCAGTCTAATTAAAATTGGTAAAGAATTACATACATAAAAGGAAAAGATTTATTTCTGGTCTCCTTTAAGTAAGATGCTGGAAGTGGTAAATGTAAATCTAAATGGCAACTGGAATTTGATTTGTAAAGGAAAACAGTTTAAAAACTCCAAGAACAATAAAATGTGTTTTTATGAACTGGAGAAAATGTATAAAATACATGATAATTGTACAAAAATAGGCACCTGATTTCAAATGGGAATTTGCTTGATCCTTGAACAGTACAAACATGAATAGTTCCACTGTGATTACATTCCACTAAATACTAATTTTATGCATCAAGACCTCATTTTCCTTTCAAAGGAAATGACAATCCATCCCCAGGTAATTCACAAGGAATCCATGGAAAGAGAAAAACAAGGTACCATCTCTTTCCAAGAAGTTCTGAAATGTTTTGTTTTAGTCCCATATTATAGTCTCTGATGTTCATCTTCCTTTCATACCTTGTCTGTCCATTGACTATTTGGACAATCTGAATTTCAAGTAACCATGAAAACAATAACAATAGTATAAAGCCAATAGTAGATAATAGTGTTATAAAAAATTCATACAATGTAAAATATCCAAACAATAAGCCGAATTGTGGCCCCATAAAGGACAGAATGTTCCAAAATGTTATGCCATTTTTAACTTTGAACACAAACGAAGCATTAAATATATTACAGTAAAGTGCTGCAATTGTTATATAGGTAACCATAGCAATATAGTAACGATGGTTATGATAGCCAACACAGTATCCAGCAAACCAGCAATGATGGTCTCTCCTTAGAACAGGAATTTGGCATAATTTACAGTAATGTGCTCTTGCAGGAATGTTGCACTGACTTTTCTCACAGTATCTCCATCCATCTTGTGAGGGTCCTGAAGGGAATACCAAATGCCTTCCAGATATATCCGTTGTGATAAGAAGGAACATGTTTCCATAAATGTTGAAGGCAAATACCAATGCAGCAACATAGTGGACATATTTCATACCGCTGGATTCAACATCATCTGGATAGTATGTTGGCAAGATATGTAGTGCTTCATACCATAAAAGAAAAAGTCCTCCAAATACAAAGACACAAAGGCCTAATTTGTCCGCTGGGCTTTTTGGAAGTTCCCAACGTCTTAACGGTTTCTGCGAAGGCATCTTCTGTTAACTAAAGCAAAATAAAAGGAAATTAAAATTCATTAATTTTTATCAGATGACATTCGATCATAAAATTATTGATAAAATTATCATCTTCAAGTGCGTGCAAAACTTATACAATGGGAAATGTTTTAGCCACTATGATAATTATAATTTTATTAAATCATTCATTCCTTATTTGATTGACTGATTGATTGATTGACTTTCTGAAAGAAAATATAAGCACATATATCTATCAATTGATTTATAGATTAAAAACTGAAAAAACAATCCAAGGGGTAATACTTAATAAACAGAGAGAAGACTTTCTACAAATTCCACGAATTCCAGTACATAAAACATGACCCCAGGGGAAGAATGTTATAGATCATATCCAGTAAAAAAACGACAATGCCATGGGTGGAATGTTTATAGCTCACATCTAGCATACAAATGATGACCCCTGGGATGTTATATTTATATTTCATACCCAGTACACAAATGACGACCCCATGTTTATAGATTATATCCAGTATACAAATGATGACCCAGGGTCTTATCCAGTACACAATATGACAGTCCCAAGGGTGGAATGTGTATGGATCATATCTTGTACACAAATTACAACCCCAGGGGTGGAATGTTGATAATCCATATCCATATACAGAAATCCACACACACTGCATCCTGGTATTCTTATGCGATGTGAAATGAGGAATCTATAAGAATTCGTTCCAAAGATGGAAAGACACAAGATGTGGAATTAGCAAGGCCTTCAAAAATGGTAATTATTGGGTTTTTGAAGCCTATTGCTATATCAAGGGAAAACTTCTCTCATTTAACTTCCTTTTCAAGAAAGCATAGAACATTTTAGCACCATTAGTACCAAACCAAGTCAAGATTGTTGGAAATCTTTTAGAATATGGGATGGCTGGATTTGTGGATGCACCACATTAGTATGATTATTATAATTACAGGTAATTATTATCTTCAAGGAAGTGATAAAATATTATCTGATCCTAAGTTTCAGGAAATAAGGTTTGGTTGTTACCATGCTATGCTGTGTTGACTAAACTCTTAAATGCTGCACACTATCAGAAAATATAAAATAAAGCAAAATATGGAAATGGTTAAATAAGACTTTACAAATAATGAATTTAAAAAAATAATAATAAATAAAATAGAACAAGAGGCTAAAGTGGTCCTGATATCCCTCACCTGGCTTTTAGTCAGGGGTCATGCTTGACTTTTGAATTTTAGGGAGAAGTGACCGCTTATAGTCAGGGGTCATGATTGATTTGAATTTTAGGGAGAAGTGACAGCTTATAGTTGGGGGTTATGCTTGACTTTAATTTTAGGGAGAAATGACAGCTTATAGTCAGGGGTCATGATTGACTTGAATTTTAGGAAGAAGTGACAACTCGTCAGGGACAAGTGGATGTGATGCAAGAAACATATATCTTATTGAAGTATGCCCTCTATATCCCAGTATTTATATTTGCATTTAAAATTGGATATAAGCAATACTTTATTTTCAAGTACAAAATTTTCTGAGTTATTTTGGCCATATGACTCTAAAAGAGAACAAATGAAACTACATTGTAAAAATTTTTAACTGAGTAACCAGATTACATTATTGTAATTTCAAGTTAGTAAAAATGCTTAATCAAATACCCATGATCAATTTTTTTTATATTATTTTTTTAAATAGTTCAAATGTTCACAATAATGGCACTTTCAAAGATTTCAAAATGCATCTGAAACAACCCTTGTAACATGTACATGATAGCAAATGCACATGTGTCTTCAGATCAGACTGTTCATCCTCATTTCTTTATTGCAGATAAAACATTACCGTAACTATTCATACATAACGCACTAAAATGCATAAAATTACATAGATGGCTCCTTTATAGTCGGCATATGAACTAAACCCTTCTTACAACTAAATCAACACAGACATGAGTGCATCTATTTTTAGAAGGAGCGGTTTTCGTAATGTAATCATCACTTTCATATAGCTTCATTATAACAGTCCAACAGATAGGATTGCAGATTTATGGTTTTTTCAATTTGTCTACATACTTGTAGTAATTTTAGGCACTGGCTATAGTATCTGCTTTGCTGCTTTTATCTGTATTTTCACAAATACGAGTAGTCAGAAAATAACTAACACCTTACAATGCTTCCTGCAAATTCCACAACACAGCATTGTCCCATATGTTTCTGACCTAAATAATTGCATTTAAAGTTAAATCTTAAATAGCATAATACCTAGGCTTTGCTTTCTATGAATTGTATATTTTTCTGAATATATCTGCCCGATGATTTATGAAAACAGACAATCTTATAAAATGGTGCTTCCCAGACACTGATGTTCGCCATTATTTCCCCCGTTACTGGTTCACTTACAGTTTCAAACTAATTTTATGTACAAGAGGCAATTAAAATATCCAGATCACCGATTGTTCTTAAAACACAAATTACTATTTACATACTATTGTCAAAGTTTCAAAACGCAAGTTTGTATATTTTTTTATCATCAAAGGATAACATGCGTTAATCAGGCAGGCAGTTGCTAACTTATTCAGGAAAGGGTTGACAGTCAATCAACTATCAAAACACATGCCTGTGAATGTGAAAGAGTTTGTTTGTCGGTGTAAATGTTATCAAAACTAAGTTAAGCTAAAGATGGCATAATGAATACATTTCTCTACAACACAACACTAGAACTAACCTGGCTAAGGTGAGGGGGGCATTTCAAAAAGTATGGTCAGTCAATGTACCACTAAAATAATTACAGGGTGAAGTCGTTTTTGCTTTCCTAACAGACGAAGGCAAAGTTTACATTTTTTAGGCAACTTAGTTGCCCACTTTGCCTGGTAGCCTGACCCATATTATAGTTAATTAATACTTGACGATTTCACCATGTGGATCTATGCAGTGTTGTAAAACCAGAACTTATGTAAATTATTTCCCAAACTTTATATCATGTTGCTTTTACCTATTTTACTATATCCTGATATGAACTCTTTCAAAATAATATAAACAGTCTTTTACTCATAATCAACAGGGATGGCACTGGCATTAATAAACTTGTCACCCCAAAAATCGCCAACCTCAATATTTTGTTGTCAATTTTCAGAAAATGTTGCCATTTTCACAATACAGTACCACCTGTTTATCTTGATATCCCTGTTACCAAGGTAATATTGTTGACTTCAATGGATGTAGAAATAAGTGGGGAAGGGCTACAACAATCAAATTTTGCATACAAGTGAAACTTGTAAGAGCACCTGGCATCAGTGAGTAGGATTTACAATGAGAGAAAATAAACAACTGAAAATCTGATTAATTGAAGACAAAACTAATCTGAAATACAAGTGTGAAGAAGAATCCACAATGCGTAAAGTACTGTACATATATATGACAAATCTATAAATTTGAGTATGGATTACATGTTAGAAAATTTATATATCATTTACATCACATTATAAAACAAATAACTCAAATGTAAAAAAACAAAAACATGTGTCAATGAACAATTCAGTGAGATATTCATGGCTGTCAAATAGCACATGGTTTTACAGTTGTTTACATGCCATGTGTACATCACCTAGATATTGGTCAACTGGAGACAGCTAACATTCTGCTGAGGTTACCAACGGAGCGAGGTTGTTAACCGAGAAACAAAAATGCCGCGAAAGAAATAAAAAGTTTAAAAAACATCTTTGTGACCAAACATATATGGTTTCAAAAGATTCAAAATTTAATTTGCATCTTATGCCACCTGTGGTAGTGATTGTAAGTCTAAATATTGTTCCTGCAACAATCGATCAGCTTCCATTGCTTTTATTTAAGTTTGGTATTGACTTCCTCTGCAGAAGGTTACTTTGTTTTTATTGAAGATTGTAGTTGGCTTCCTTTGATGAAGGGTGTATGTGTTATTGAAGTCGACGCTAAATGAAAATTTTCAATGGCCAAACAAATGCCAGTTTGTTATTGTGGTGTTAAAATGAAATAATTGTAGTAGAGCATTGATTAAGACTGAATTTTCATTTGCTTAATATTTATACAGAAGAATTAGTGCTTCAAAAGTAATCAGTTTTCACTGAAGTTTCAGCAAAACGGTTCTTTGGTACATTAAAAGCAAATAAATATTTAAAAACAAAAACAAAAAAAAACACAACAAAACATCACTTGGTCCATTGCAGTCATTCCTGTCCCTGTCTTTGGAGGTTAATTGAGTATAGCTAATCTGGGAGCATGACTGAGTGTATCAGAGCTTACAGTACTCTGGCCAGGCTTACAGTACCCAGGCCAGGCTTACAGTACCCTGGCCAGGCTTACAGTACCCGAGCCAGGTGTCTGCTTAATCAGATTAGATGTAAAAACGTGCTGACACTTTTATCAATATGAACAAGGGATTTGTTTATGAAACAATACATAGCTCCCAATACATTTTATATCCAAGTTTGCTGCTTCCTTTCATTGTGCCTTTTAATTTATCCACCCCAAACCCAAGATTGTATATCCAAGATTAAACATCCCAAAAAATGTGGTCACAAAAAAAAAATCACCAGATGGTTTCTTTTGTCACCAATAAGTATAAAACATTGCAATTTGCGACATGGGTGAAGCCGATCACCATCCCTGAGTTATCAAGGCTCTGGACCCATTTATTTATTTATTATAAAAATAAATTTAATGAGAAATATAGTCTCCAGATCAAGAGGTAACAAAGTTCAATCATTATATATCTAGGTATTTTGTCAATATGCACAGATCTTGTTTATTATAGAACCTGTCTATGACAATGATAATAAAAACCTATTTTTTCAAGGTAAAGCTAAATTTGAATGGAATTTGGTGTCCAGAATGGTAACAAGTTTAGCCAATTGGTTACAAGAACTTCATTATTGGTGCTCATAATCAAACTCCTTTTCATATCATTAGACTATTTAACAAGTCTAATCGATACTGGATCAGAAATGTGGCCTTCAGAGTAGTAACAAGTCGGCCAATCTGATGCAATATACCTCACTATTATGTGTGGATCTTGCTACTTACTGAATTCTAACCAAACATGTACTGGAGATATAAAGCATAGTGTGAAGGCATGCATAGTAATAAAGCAAATCTCTTAGTTGTAATTACGCACTTTTGGACTGCCTTGAAATCTTCTCATTGACCCCAAGTGATTGCAAGGGGTTACCCACATTTATATCTAAGGTAAGGGGCAAAATTTTTTCAGTTTCTAAGGGTAACATTTTGTGCATCTACCACTAAGTGATAAATAGTTCTAGAAAAGGTTGATGTTTAATAAACTACAACCTAGTTTAAGTCAGTGTGTGTATACTTTGTGTATAACAGTGGACAAGACATCAAACAATGGATAAACTTTGCGTAAAAGTAAGGTACTTATTTGGTATATGAAAGAATGGTGCAGAATGTCATTAACTTATGAGTGACATAATGTACAGATAGTGCAGCAAATTTGAATCAAGGGTCAAATTGTGAACTGCATGAGTTAGTTACCTTGTGTTAATTGGAAGTAGGGGAGGATTATAAGTTTCCCCCCTTCTGACATAGAATCAAGTGCATGTGTTTCTAATGCAACTAATTCAATACTGAGTGTGCCTGTGTGCGTGTTTTGGATTTTTAACGTAGCTTTAAAAAAAAATTCAGTCAAATCGCTATGATGTCTGTAGTATGACAGTTTATAGTGATGTCTAACACTAACATCTGAATACTGGGCATCTAGCGAGGCAGCTGTTGGTACCATTTTTATAAGTCTTTGGTATGACTCAGCTGGGTTTTGAACCCACAACCTCCTGCATCCAAGGTGGATGCTCTAACCACTGGGCCACCAGAGAGGTGTCTTCAATACTGAAGTAATACTTCCTAGGGTCTAGTTATATTTGTACGTAACAATCCTGTCTGCTCGTTTTTGGAATTGTTTGGTTTGACTATTGTAACCTAAATTTATGTAACTATAAAATGTTGAAAGCCAGTTCTTTGCAAGATAGATGTGACAGGTGTGAAATCTAACGGGCGTTTAAGACAATAAAGTTCATATCCTGCAAAATACCAACCACGGCCTTAAAAATGGACTTCTTTAAGGCCCACACTTGTGTACTTACTCATCAGAACAATTTTGCTCTATGTAAATTACTTCCCCTGGGTGCTACTCAAATACAGCCAGGCGCTTAAATCCGATGCCATCTAGACAACGGTATCAGGATACTGCCGGTCTTTATATATACAGATAAGTTACAAAACAATATACAATTAAAAACAAACATTAAAAATTATTGGTAAAAAAATGAAATTTAATATAATGGTAGAAGAAACAAATTAAGACTAAAATCTTATTAGTTGTTTAACAGCTTGCCCCTTGCTTAAAATGAAAGAAGCAAAGAGTTGGGTACTTGATTAGTACATGAGACAAGGACAGATAAACAACAAAAGCTAACACAAGCATTAGCTGTCATCAATGTGGGGGGGGGGGGATTATTTTCAGATTCATTTACAGTCTTTGCCATTATATAACGTCGATGATCTGGATACAAATACAAACAAAAACACCTGCTCTGTAGGAGCTATTCACAAATATGACAAAATACTTCCTAATTCTACTGATAGGTACACATATGGTACATAATTATGGTGAAAGAGTATACTGATAAACATATTACAAAGGTAGCATCAGTTTCCAAGACAAAACAAAAGTAAGTAACATGCAAATATGCAAAGTGTTGGGGTTGTTGTTGTTGCTGCTATTTTGTTTTTGTTACGTATGAACATATATAACATATCACAGAAAGGATAATAATTCATAATACTAATTTAAGCAGGACATGTGACATTCTTTTCTTAAAAGCATACACAATGTCATCGGTAAAACAGCCGATTAAAAGACACAAATATATAACACACAGTCCTTCGTAGATTAGATAAGTGTCAAGAAATCAGGTAAAATTCGGTGCTAAAAGTTAAAATTTGAAAATTCATGTAAGAAATGTAAAAATTGTATCGTTCAAATCACGTACAATGCCAAGAATAAGAGCCTATAGGAATGTTTCACGTGAATTCCGGCAATCTTGACTTATCTTATTCAATTTGATCCATTTCATATCTAAATTTCCCTTTGTTCATTTAGCAATTATTTGTGTTTATCAAAGTCTTCACCCTGTTTATGTATTTTGCAGCAAATAATCCTTTTGTTAATTCTCGAATTCGTCAGCTGATGGGTCGATACTCAAATTCGTCAGCCGATGGGTCGATACTCGAATGCGTCAGCTGATGGGTCGATACTCGAATTCGTCAGCTGATGGGTCGATACTCGAATTTGTCTATGAATGGGACATGCGTCTTAATTCTGGTCATTACACGTAATATGTTATTCGCAACGATATCTACATCCGAAATATCGAAGATGGGAACGTAATAGACAGCAATAAAGTTTGCTTCTGGAATTCAAGTGTCCTTTGTAAGGGCCGTCAACAAGATGTCTGAGTATTAATTGCCACAAGTATCAAATGATTAGGAATTATCAGGCAATAGCATTAAAATCCTGCACGATGACACAATATTTTCGCAAGTGTTCGCTAAGCCAATTTTTCAGAGTATGAAAATTATTTTCATGACACGGACTACGGCTGATATTAGAAAGATCCGATCGCAATAAGTACCATCGGATTCTTTGCTGACTTCAGTGATTTCGTTGACCTTGCAGACTGTACCAAAGCTGAGTTATCATCGTTTCTGAAAATAAGATTTACATAAATAACACGGTTACAGTATCATCAGCTCCAAATCAGACTGCATTGCAACTTTGGTAGATGATGTCATAAAAAGATATCCTGAAGGAAAGCTACTTGTGTTACATTGGAGTATTTTAAGCTTATGTTCAATTAGACTGCGTGCATGCCAGGCTATAACAAAACAATCCGAAATGCCATATCAAATTTGCATTTGATTTAGAAACAAGAAAACCAATAGTTATATAATGGACGTGACGGCTTTGACTCAAGCAGAATAATGACTGCGCACTAGAACGCATGCAAACGCTACGTAAGGTAAATCGCACACTAAATCGCATCCAATGCTCCTTAAGGTAAATCTAGAATAGGGTGGAAAAAAGAGGACGTCAGCCGTACGGTACACGAAATAATATCGTTAAATAGCGCACGCAAGTTTGTCAAGTACGCTTTCAAAATAATTTATCCGACATTAAAGGAACATCTGGACCACTCTGAATTTTACGCAGGAATTGCAATCGAACTACAATCAGACAATCGCACACTAGGAGAAGAAATCAAGAAACTTTGCAGGAAAAAGATCGTTATAATATTCGTCAATTCAAGTTTCGGCGGGTCCAAATTTTAATTTAAACAGCATTAATTTTCTCACCGTAGTTTCGTACCGACCATTAAGTTCAGTCCAGTGCCAATGCGTTTAGTTCGAAGCTGCGATGTTATTTTTTTTCTTTTTGCATATTTTTTATTTCGTACACACTAACACACATTGGGCTTAATTCGACTGAGACGTTGTCTTCGATTCTGGATTCTTGAACGAGATCCGCCATGCTGAATGAAGCGCAACGCAAAAAGAAAGTCCTTTTAGTTTAGAATTTGTGTGTACGAGATACAAGCATATATGAATAAATCCGTATTTGTTTTGAATATCTGTCCCAAAGTTTCTGAAAGCAATCTGCACTATGATTCTGACGCCAGATTTAATTAGCAGAAATGAATTTTGGAAAGCGCCTGTCCATGCAACACCTCCAGTGCTAAGTTCCACGAAATCCTAGAGAACAAAAGCAACGTGCTCTTGTAATATCGGTAAGAATTTTTTGTCATATAATCTGCAATATGCAAGAAGTTAACCAGAACTCCTTTGTAAAGGTAACTGTTAATGTCTTGTCAATCTTTGAGTTCTTTCACCGTAAATATTTATAGACAATCATTTTTCATGTTTTTTCATATCCAATTCACCACTTGCAGTACAGTTTTTATATCATCATATTTTAACCCAAATTCTCTTAAAAAAATTGTTTGCTGACTCTTTCTGACAGTCTTTTTTGAAAAAATTTTAAAATTATTTTTCGTCTGCTTTTCATACAATCGTGATCACGCTATGACCCTTTTTCTTTATTAGGATTAATATTTTATTCTATCTGATCATGCCTTTCGTCAAACAGTAACTAATTAAGCTCGCGATCATTCCTGGCATCAATTATACTATGTTTCTTCTACCAACTATCCTGAGCGTACAAATTGGAAGCAAATGAGACCGGTGTTCTCCGGCGTTGCAGAAAGTACAAAATATACGAAATATTTTGTATTTGGCAGTCCCTGGATTCGGGATGTCGAAGCTACAAAGGCTAATGTGTATATGTTTGGGTACAGTGTTGTACAGGTGACAGCATCGCTCAACGCCTCCAGCCGACAATTTGTTTTTTGTTGTTTTATATAAATTCCTTGCAAACCAATATACTCTCAACAGCAAACGCCAGATGCATGAAGCATCTGAGGTGGCATACAGTCCAATAATTATTCAGGCGCCAGAAGGATTCAGAAAATCGAGCAATATTAATGTGCCTATACCAGAGGTTTGCACAGCGTGAGGAACTCATCAATAAAACAAATGCAGGCGTGCCAACTGACAGTAAAGATGCTCTAATAAAACAATATGTTGATATCATGCGTGTAAAATAGTATTGGACATATTCCTGCTCTGTAGTCTAAATTTTTAAACAGAAGTGGCTTTCCGATTACTCAAACATACCAAACACTATATGCGCCTGCTGCTTACGTTCCGTATTCAACGCCAGGAAATGAGTGAGCAACTGCTGACATCTGCAATTATTTTTTTATTTCAGCAGTTCTCTGCACAAAATACGCATCGTTTGAACTCCAAAAGCAAAACACAATAATTAACCTTCAGTCAAATCTGATGTCATCAGAATATACCGGTTGGGTGCAGTTGGATTATCGACTAATACATTGTTGCCCGAATGAAACTTTGTGCATACTGTTTATTTGGCACATCTGCCGTACTTGTTGTAGTCGCCAAGCCTGTAATCATGGTGTTGCACATTGCTAAAGGAACACAGCAGAACTCGTGCTCAGAAATTGTTGTGCGTAGACACTGTCACTATCCACACATCTGAGACTGCTACAAGCTCTGAACATAATAGTCGAGTAGCTGCTGTCAGCTTATCTGTCGCAATGCGTCTCTATGTTTGGCGTGTAACGAACTATTTTCGCAGTACCATTATATAATTCTTCGATGACAAAACATCCACGATCCAGTAGGTGGAATTCCTATAATACAATTGCCAGCAGTGTGTCATCAATATATTTCTCGTTTGTCGACTCAGTGTCAGCAGACGCGATTAAGCATGCATTTTTGTTCAAATGTTCATAGCGCTTGTCATCTTTCCGCCAGATAGCAGCAAGACACTTAATGCAGATATCAGCATCTGACTGCAAACGATTGCCTGCTAGATCTGACAGGTAAAAACGACGCGGCTTTGAGACAAAATATTGATGGCCTCAGTCAGCAACATTTTGATCCCTAAAATAAATGGCCACGGTGGTTATCTTTTGAGTCGATATACTGTCATGGCGTCGCACGAGTCTCGTAAGATCCGTATCAGAATTTGTTGACGACGTATTTGCTTTTAAAAATTCGCATCACAATTTTTTTTATTCAAAACACGACGCAATTGTTTGGTTCCTGATTGCCACTAATGGATACCAAGTCCAAAAGGCCGGGGCGAGACAAACTTTCTGGCCAATATGCTGCTAAATAATGGACTCCGCTACGACAAAGTCATTATTTATACGCTGAATCCCAGCTAAGATAAATGTAGACTTTGGTGAAACCTGAAAGGCTTTGATGCTTCTGACGGTTGTGTTTAGAATATTGGAGTCAGAGGAAATAATGTCTGTAAAAGAACGTGATGGAGATTGCAATTCCGTTATAAGAATTGAAGATATAACAATCGACAGAGACAGTAAGAACCTAAGAACCAAACCAAAGAAAATGTTTCGCTATCACAAGATAAATGCTGTAATTCATATACTTGATGTAGTCTGTGACTGTGAAGTGCCCAAATATATCAGGTGGAACACGGGCTATTTTTTTTTTTCTTAGACAGCTGCGATATCGATTCAATTGCACTCGATATTTGTCGTGGAAAAGATTTTGCTAAGTTTTATGCGGTGCTATCACGATGATTTAGGCAGCAACAAACATAATTTTATGGTATTTTACCGCGATGAAGTGCCTTAAAAGTAACGCAGTGGCATTGACGAATTTTATTTGCCCTTGGGAAACTTGCATTCGATTATAGGCGAACTAATTTAGAGAACATGCGTGTTATCAGAAAACCCGTGTCTGCGAAAGAGTACAATCTTTATTTTGTGCAAATTTCACCAAATTAAGGCTGCAGTTATGAGAAAATAAAAGGTGCATCAACAGCAATTGTATGGTGGCATTATTGTAAAGACGACTGGCGAAGAAAGTTTTTCAACGCGATGTCACAAAAAATTCTTTAAGCCAATTACCAAAAAAGTAGAACAAGTTGTTGAATCACGTGATTTAAAGCCAGATTTGCTTATCAAAGCTTTGGAAGAACAGCAAGATGCTCATAAATAAGGGTCAAGTGGTGCACGAGTACGCTCCAATACATCTCTCTGAGACATTGTCTTCAGAGTTTTCTGCGCTAGAAAAGCTGTCTGATGCCACAATGCGAATTCATGCTATTGACCTACTATCTGAATACAAGCAAATAAAGACAAATGACCGAGGAGGGCGCACTTAGAAGGGTAGGAATTAAAATAAAATACTAAATTTAACAGAAAGTGGGGAAAACGTGAAATTCCTGAGATTATACCACACTTGGAAGAAAGGAAAGATCTTAGACAACAATAAACAAAATTATGACACAGCAGCATAAGAGTAAGGTAACTAAAATGATATTTGACGTACCTTTCCAAGTATCAATTCCGTCGCCACAGGTGACATTGCCAAAAGTAGTCCCCCCAACGTTATTTGAAAAGTACTTAAGACGGAGTCCCTTAAAAGCTTCACCACCAGCCGTAAAAGAAATGCCTACGAGGTCTCCAAGACAAAAATGAAAGAAAACATGAACAACCGGGAAAGGAATAAAATATTACAAAAATTCTTCAAATTGACGCGCAAGGCGCCATAAGCACTGTATTTATAGCTTTAGTCTAATGCACCAGCAGGATTACTTATCAAAGTCAAGCTTTCGTTGCTAAGTTACTATCCAGTAAATACTCTCTAGAGCATACCAGATGTTGCCGTGTCAATCCCACGCCAATCAATAATAACAAGAACTTGAATAAAGAGTGCTTGATATTTTACTTGCACCCGAGATCACACGATGAAACGATATAATTGACATGTATAATGTAGCCAACACGAATTAGGATCAAAAAGTTCCTAGAAGGATTTTTAAATTAATATTTGGTAAGATAGATGCATGGTTGCCATTGCTAGCAAGAATAATTGTCACTGCTGTTACAAGGTTATAGTGCCCCTTAATCAGCAGAAGTGCATCAGGGAAATGATAGCAGAACACATTTAGCTTACATCTCCATAACTTAAAGAGGCTTTCAGAGAAAATGTGCAAACGAAAGAATAAGAGCGAAGCGAATACTGCAGTCAAAATAAATTTTTGAAGCACGATCAAGAAATTATGGATCAGCTCGATGTAAGGTTGGCTCCATATGCCAAACTTGTAAAATATTATGACGGTCTCGTTTTTACTAATATTCATGTTGTCGAGATATACCGCCGAGTATTTAATGCTTTATGACGAGTTTCCTATTAATGCGTCTTCTACCAGAATACGCGTTTGTTGAGTACATGGAAATGGACTCTCATCAAATGGAGAAACCTAGTATAAGAATACGAGACTAGAAGACATGCACTTGCTTCCTCATAAAGCCTTTCTTTGAGTCAGATGATATTGGCAGAAAACTGCAGATCCTGTACAAATTATGTGGGGCCCTGAGTGGCCGAGTGGTCTCAAGCGCTCACCTTACGGAATACTGCCATCTCACCTCTGTCTGCATCGGTTCGAGTCTCGGGTTCGGCCAATGTGGGTATGTGAGAAAGCTTACCAGTAGCTTCTCATGGGTCGGTGGTTCTTTCTGGGGTTTTCCCGGGTTCTTCCTCCACCATTTATACCGGCCGCCATGTATAGCCTATCTTGTGCTGAAAAATGGCGTTAAACCCTACAATGACAACAATAACAACAACTGATTATGTTGTTGGACAAACGAGGCTCCGACAAACAACAGCTGGAGGTTATTCAAGACTGCACGGTATCAGATTAATACTCAAACATTTCGAGACATTAGCAATGATCTGCCTGCAGAAAGCACACTTAGGAGCGATAACCACAGCAAAAGGTCAGCGTCAAATATATTTTGGTTGAAATATACGGGCAATTCAGGAATCAGCTCTGATTTTAAGGTTGGATTAGTTAATTTGGCCGACTTAAAAAAACAGGCCGATACTTAATGCTGCCGGCGCAGATGCGGTCGCGGAATCAGGTGCCGCTGCTAATACCGTTTCAGGAATTGGAGAAGCCATCATAATTACAAGCCTAAAACGACCTAATAATATTATTGGCTGTTCAAAGAGACACGCTTTTACTGATAGCAATAATGAAGTTGCCTCTGAGTTCTATTATATCGCAGTGCTAACTGCAGAGAACATAGCAAATGTCAATGTGAATCGCATTCCACCTGCAACAATATTTGATTAGAAAAATAGGAAAAAACATCATGAAGTCATTTTGGACATGCACGCAGCCACTGGTCGAATATAAAGCTAGAGATAAATATCATTTTACTGGTCGATATCTTGGGGCGGCGTATAATAAATAGTCCGAAACTGACGACGCGAAAATTTATTCCAATCGTATTTCATTTTCTCTGAGACATCGACTCACATCTGATGGTGACAAATGTTGGTACGTTCAAGAACAATTTAAGGACATCCATTCTAAAAATAACTTAGAAAATAATATTTATATACTAATCTGGGCGAATTGCGCTTCATAAATTGCTTGCAGTTCATTGACACTACACCTAAAAAGCTGGTAAAGAATACAAAATCGTTTATACACACGGCAGAAGAACTAGCTGGCGACAAGTTAAAAGGGTTAACTCCAAAAGGAGTTTATTAATTTGTTCTCTATATTTAATTTATATGATGTGTTTGACCTTCGTCCTTGTTGTGGTTAGATTTTTTTTCTTTCTTTTGTCTACCTGATAGTTGTCAAGTTTTACATATGTTGACTTCGGTTTGAGGTCAAGGCCCATCATTAGTTACGAACTTAGAATGATGTAGTAGCTTGAACCTTTATACAAGTTAATGCAGTTTTCCAGAAAACGGTAAATAGGTCAGGTAACATTCTTTACATATAGGATGAGGTTAAGGAATTTATTTATTCCTGTTTTAAGTTCCATCAGTGGATCATTTAGTGAGACTTTTAGACATAATTTTATTAAAACAAATTATTCATTGGAATTGCAGACTGCTCAGTGATTTTTCCGACTAAAACACTACTTTAGGATTATTGTGAGGATTATTGTGAATTCATTCAAAGACATTCTGGATTATACATCAAGAATCAAGACTACTGACACAACAGCTCATTCAAGGCTATTGGTACATCCACACATTCAAGATTATTTTAATTCATTGGAAAATTCTACACTTTTGTACTCGCGATAGAACATTTGGGATTATTTAGGATTTAATACACAATACTGTCTGTTTCTCTTAAGTTTTCACTTTTGACTTAGATCTATAAATTATTTTTAATTCTAATAAACTTGTTGGTTTCGCTTCTTTCGTTTCTTGTGTAACCTTGTTTAAGACCATACAATCGTAATACATTTGTCTACATGACAGCGTTGGAAAAAATACAGCTCTGCCACCATCAGGAGAATTTTATAGCCAATTGAACGGCATGCTAGCAGGATCTGGATAACTTCAGCATAAAATATGTATGCCACTGTTATGATGTGTATTTGAAATTGGATGTGCTTTGTTTGCCGTCGTGTTTGAGAATTTGTGTGACCCTTGTTTCTCATATTACACGCTAGTTCTGGCTTCGTATTTTCCATGTCTAGGACTATAGTGAGATTTTGCTCTCGAGCTGGAGTTCCTTACAGATATCGACATGTACAAGTTTATTGACAGAAGAATACGCTGTGGGGTTTCTGTTATCACAAATGACATGATATAGTTAACAACCGTTATCTGCCTGGATACGGTGAAACTCAGGAAAAAAAATATATTACGTATATAGGTGCTAATAGTTTGCATAACTGGGCCCTATCGCAAACTTTTTTTTACATGCCGCCGGAAAATTTAACAAAACATAATTTTACAGAATTTTAAGTGGCGCGACGATGATCCAGGCTACATTCAGGAGGTGGATTTAGAATATCCTGCTGAGCTACATAATGACTATACTCTGGCACCAGAAAGCGTGAGGCATTGTGACTATCCTCTGGCATCATAAGGCATAAGACAAAACGACTATACCCTGGCACCAGAAAGCATGAGACATAGCGACTATCCTCTGGCACCAGAAAGCGTGAGACCTAGCGACTATCCTCTGGCACCAGAAAGCATTAGACATAGCGACTATCTTCTGGCACCAGAAAGCACGTGACATAGCGACTATCCTCTGGCACCAGAAAACATGAGACATAGCGACTATCCTCTGGTACCAGAAAACATGACAGTAGGCAAACATTGCTGAATCCGTATTCAACAACGGTAAATAAACCTATAAAAAAAAACTAGATATCGGCAATTTCCGGATGCCAAAGTTGATCTTGAATCTGCATGATAAAACGCGCTACGTTATCCACTACAACAATTTAGTTCGACATAGGGCTGCAGCTAGCTAGAATTCACATTTCTGTGAAATTAAAACAGGAGGCTTGACTGAGGTCCAATATTGATATTAACACAACCTTTGAAACGGCTGCAATAAACGATTTTAAATTATATTTTTTCAAGCTCAGAAACAATTCAGTATTTGGAAAAACGACGGAGAACACTTGAACAAGTTTCAACATAGAGTTTGTCAATGACTTGACGCTGAGTGACGTGATCAGCTATTAAAAATGATGTTCGATGAGAACATGATCGCATCCTGTACGAGAAAATAGCAAACTAATTTATGCTGAGATATAAAATTATATCATGTCTAAGGACCCTGTTTGGCGTCTATAGCTAGCCTAAATCCGAAACGTTGTATCAAAGAAGTTAACGCGGAACTACTTTCTATTGTAAACAAACATTGAACACATACGCCAGCACTTTTGATTTGTAAACAAAACGTGTACACTCACGTAGTAGGCGCTTTACGATTTGGTAGATTAAATTTGTTTGTGAATGAACTAAAGAAGATGTTTTTTCGACTGTCACATAGCAACTGCTTTGCCACATTCCGCGTTAACATTTTTGATACAGTGTTTCGAATTTAGGCGGGCGATAGACGCCAGAGTTCATAAAATTGCTGGATCCCTACAAACATGCAAGTGACAAGGCATAAGCTGTCTTCTTTAGCTGGTAATAAGAAAGGCAAAAAATATACTTACAGTTCTACATCCTGAATTTCCTCAAAATGTACTTTCTTAGTTCTACAAATCCGAATTACATGAGCCATGTCATGGGTTCTCACGCTTGATTACACATTTCTAAATTGTACCGTAATTTCGACTATATTCCAAGTGCAAATACATCCTCCTTACTGCACTCAAAATGAGATAAACATTATATTCCATAGCGTCTTTTTGACAATTGCAATTGAAAGGCTTCATATTTTTCCCATATTATGATTTCAAACATTCAATGACATAACAGAAACACACTTGCAGATGCTAACACGCTGCTCCGTCGCCGCCGCTGAAATCCGATGTACTTCATGTATAATTGGTACAGATAAATCCAGTCCATCATCACAAAATTTCGTAGCAAGGATAAAAATAACAAAACCTATTCATTCCAGATCAAATGGAAAAGTTGTTGCAATGCGCATTCGTTCACAGTATGACTCTAAATTTAAATTTTAAGTAGACCAAAACGTCATTTTCTTTCAAAAGTTATGTCTAGCGCGCGACTAAGTTCAGATTTATCTGGGCGGAGTTATGTGCGCATTATTGTTATTGTTTTGTAATGATGAACCTGCGCTTGTGAATTTAGTTTGGAATACGGCATACATTCAGTTACTTTGTTTCTTGTAGTGTATTTTTGTTTACATAATTAAGTCTTAGGTAGAATAAGAAAATGAGCATATAATAAAAAGTTTACTGCATTTGTAAGGGAAAATATGAACTCGTTTTGTCGGATGGATATGCTGCACTCACAAGGTCGTGCAGTATTTCCATCCGAAAATCTTGTTCATATTTTCCCATAAAAATGCAGTAACCTATAATTATTCTGCAGAGCTGTGCCCGACATCTCCTTGCTCAGTCTCCTCATACGAATTATAGGGTACGTAGAATGCTCCCTCCGTTTCATGATATACAAGTAAGATCATTGTTGTACAACAAATATTAAGTAGATTCCAATAATTAATACAGGTTAAGGGGGCTACCGGCCTATCCCTGTGAATTATAGCATGTGCACAGTATAGCTTTGTTTGATAATAATAGGTGCAGACAAAATACGGTTTTTGATGTGAGCTTATGAGCTCTTGATGAAAATTAATCATGTCTCAGCATTTCAGATTATACGGTAAAAATGTGCTGTGCTCTTTTTAGAACCACACGGGTGATACCCAACTCCCCAGCCTTCCCTATACTGCTCATGGCATAATGGAATGATGCTATACCAATCTGAAGGATTCCTATCATATTTGGCGCTAATTGACGGACTAAATCAACTGAGAAAATATTTATCTGGCAACCCGATTCTGCAACTTGACTATCGTATTGGTTAGCATTTATTTGGAATCTCGGTTGTACAACAGTTGATTGAGATATGCTACCACCACCACCACCCCACTTCTGATTCATAATTTGTTCTTTCGGCCTTGAGCTGTGTCTGTAGATAAATTACTGCACGGTATAATTTCTAAAGGTTTGCCTACCAATTTAATCACACAGCTGGATTCAAATGTTTATTTAATGTTTCATTTTTAATTCCACTTATCTGCTGCATCAAATGATTGGTCAGGAATGCTTATCGTCATCATCTCCGCTTGCTTACTGTATAACAAATTTTAAATAACTTACTTGAGCATCTATCAATCATGTATTTATTTGTCTTATATTTAAATGTCGTTCATCAATATTTTGTTTTCAAATAAGGAAGCATTTATTTGAAAGTCATGGTTTTCATAGTTTGTAGTAGAAGCATTGCCCGTTTTCACAGAAATTCCCGCAACCTTGTCTCTTTTAATGTAATCTTTTTTTTTCAGTTTTCCACGTTTTCATTTTCCTTCTTTCTTCTTCCTCTCGACTTTCGCTTTCTTTGTTTACTTCATATACATACTGCACAAGCACGTTCATTAACTTATACAGACAGTAATTTTCATCATTTTCCTATATAATTGATCAAGTGTCCACGCTTGCGTATTTCTGATATAGTGGAAAAGGTTTTTGTTTTATTTTGAATAATCCAATCGTCTGTGTGAAGATAAAAAAATTATCGACATGTACTAGTTTTTGTCTTACATTGCTGCCAGATCATGTTGGAATTAAATGTATGTTTAACTTCGACGTACAAAAAGCGGTCATATAAGTACAATTATCAGATATTGGGTGGCAGAGCAAGGATACATTGACATGAACAAGACAATATTTGGACAAAGACTTCTAAATAAATAAACTTGCACATCACATCGAACCTTATGTTACATTCACAGGACTGAGACAACATTTAAGTAAAATGATAATTAGGAAGCATTATGCTTCAACATAATCTTCTTTATTATTATTATTATTATTATTATTACAATATCTAAACTAATTACTGAACATCTGTCAGTTTAAAACGGTATGTTAAAAACTGTAAACTTTGTACGCAGTTGTTGGTCAACGAAATTCACAAAGTAGCTTTAATTGTTTTATAGCTTATTTGTTATTGTTCTATGTATATGGTTGTGAAAACCGCCAGATGCCGAATGATGTATATGGTTGTGAAAACCGCCAGATGCCGAATGATGTATATGGTTGTGAAAACCGCCAGATGCCGAATGATGTATATGGTTGTGAAAACCGCCAGATGCCGAATGATGTATATGGTTGTGAAAATCGCCAGATGCCGAATGATGTATATGGTTGTGAAAACCGCCAGATGCCGAATGCCGAATGCCGAATAACAGAACAAATAACTCTCTCTCTGAAGCGTAAGCTGCGTGATTGGCAACTTGCAGTTTAGTTACGATAAATGCTGACAAAACTGTTATATTATTGTAACTGCAATACTGAGCTATTTACTTTTTATTTCATTTTCTTGTTTTGTATCGCTTGATTCCCTCTTGTGTAAGAATTTTATCCCGATTTAAACCAGTTACTCCTAGCATCGACGAAATTCAGCAACGTTTACACCGATCGATTTTCTAAACTGCAAAAATCGGAACCACGCTGACAATCTTCAAAGTAGCAACGCTGGAAAGTGAAAAAAAGTAGTGTTTGTTGACACAAGTGATAAAACAGTTCATTCTTAAACAAAATAAAACGTTTCTGCTCCTATCTATTTCTGCGAAAATATATGTGATAATTCTCGTTAGGGGCATTATCAAATTAATATGACTTTTAGGAAAGGTCAAATATGGTCAACTGTCATTCTTTAGATAAGGATTTTCATTGATAAAACGACAAGCGCAAATATAAGAAAGAACTGATGAGGTAATTCCATGTATTGAGGGGGGAGGGGGTATTGCGAATTTCACTGACAATCCAAATCGTTTCAATGAACTGAGCCAATAATTAGACGAATGTAAAATTAGAGAAGTCATCTTTAAAGTTATATGTCGCCACCATAGTTGTAATCTCCTGAATCCTTGTCTTAAAAGGGACGAAAATTCGTTTTCCATACTTGATATGATTTTGAGACTTTTAGCACACTTCGAGTACAGTATCAGTTTTATCAAGCATTTAGCACAATATATTGGTTGTTTAGATGAATCCGTTTTACCACCTATTTATCATAATGGATTAGTTATTTAATCAATCAAACAAAGGGTCCGTACCATAGCTGTAAAAATGGCTGCATCGTCTCAAAAAGCATTTGTTTGTGTCTTTAACATTATCAGGAAAATTGTCGTGAAATCTGAACATACGAGAATGAAGGTAAGTATTTTCTAGTTGTTTCTGAACTCAGCGCGAATCTGACTGTTTTATGTTCGCTAACCCTGCAGCTTCTGCAGATTTGTCTCATGCATTGGCTTTGTTATGTATATTTGATTCAATTTATATTTTATTTAATTGTTTGTAATTGTTTGTAAGTTTTTAAAAAATATGTATATTTTTTAATTTCATTATATGTCAAAATAATGTAGTTATGTTTACTAGGAACTATACTTTTTCCAGAAAATGATTTGCCCTTGACTGTTCATTTATGTAAACCATAAGGCTGATCTGGTTCCCGACTTTAATTTAAATTTAGTAACAGTCACGTCAACAAGTTATTTTTTTAAATTTATTTTTATTGTGGGAATAATAAGGTCGAGATTGAGGCTGTATTGAATACGTGACCCTAGGCTTGTAAATAGTTTTAGTGAAGTAAACAACTTCTTTTCTTGGAATAAAATGATTGGTTTTTATCAAGGTCATACTGGGGTTACGTGATTTTTATATGTAAATATGATCACGTGATCTTCTATTTCGCAATTCAGGAATTTCCGAAATTGCGAATTAGTTAGTTTTAATAAGTGATGCTTAGAGAAAATTTAGAGAGTCTGGGCTTAAAAACGCTTGATGTCAAGTCGATTCCTTCTGTTGTTGTCAGTTTTCGAGTTATATGTTAATTTTTCTTCAGATTATTTGGATTCTAGAAGATTAATTCGTTTCTCTGGAAATATTTTTTCTTAAAGAAATTATTTGGATTTCCGAAACAGGATGATTATTTATTGTGCTTGCACAAGGAACTGTAGACAACAACATTGAAGAGGATGCAGCATACGTCATCGCCTTCCATCTTGGATTCTTCGTCGGGACTCGAATTTGAAATCATTAGAACATTTTATTATTAGGACTTCTAAAATTTTATTCGTGGATTATTCTTGGATTATTTTTGGATTTGATTCTTGAAACCGTCAGTTCTTATTTTGTAAATATTTTTACAGTATTTTTCCAGGGAAATA
Source organism: Sinohyriopsis cumingii (assembly GCA_028554795.2). Classification (NCBI taxonomy): domain Eukaryota; kingdom Metazoa; phylum Mollusca; class Bivalvia; order Unionida; family Unionidae; genus Sinohyriopsis; species Sinohyriopsis cumingii. The sequence goes on along the minus strand of CM068831.1, from coordinate 11,995,924 downwards.
AATTATTTATTAAATTTTTTAAAGCTTGTTGTTTTCACTCTTTCTTGTGTTACTGTTTATTCGAGCCTATAAACGTAACATAATAACTGGCGTTTTACACGAATGTTTGGGTTTGCTAGCCCTGCAACTTCTGCAGATTTGGCTCACGCATTGGCGTTTTAAATGAATGTTTGGGTTTGCTAGCCCGCCACCTTCTGCAGATGTGTCTCATACATTGGCGTTTTAAATGAATGTTTATGTTTGCTAGCCCGGTAACTTCTGTAGATCTGGCTCATGCATTGGCGCTTTAAATGAATGATTGGGTTTGCTAGCCCGTCAACTTCTGTAGATTTGCCTCATGCATTGGCGTTTTAAATGATTGGTTGGGGTTGCTAGCCCGTCAACTTCTGCAGATTTGTCTCATACATTGGACTTTAAATTAATGTTTGGGTTTGCTAGCCCGGTAACGTCTGCAGATTGGCTCATGCATTGGCGCTTTAAATGAATGATTGGGTTTGCTAGCCCGTCAAGTTCTCCAGATTTGCCTCATGGATTGGCGCTTTAAACGAATGTTTGGGGTTGCTAGCCCTACAACGTCTGCAGATTTGGCTCATGTATTGGCGTTTTAAATGAAATGTTTGGATTTGCTAGACGGCAACTTCTGCAGAGTTGCCTCATGCATTGGCGTTTTAAATGAATGTTTGCGTTTGCTAGCCCGGCAACGTCTGCAGATTTGGCTCACGCATTGACGTTTTAAATGAATGTTTGGGTTTGCTAGCCCGGCTATTTCTGCAGATTTGACTGGTGCATTGGTGTTGTAATTGAATGTTTTGGTTTGCTAGCCCGGTAACTTCTGCAGATTTGGCTCATGCATTGGCGTTTTAAATGAATGTTGGGTTTGCTAGCCCGGCAACTTCTGCAGATTTGTCTCATACATTGGCGTTTTAAATTAATGTCTGGGTTTGCTAGCCCGGTAACGTCAGCAGTTTTGGCTCATGCACTGGCGCTTTAAATGAATGACTGGGTTTGCTAGCCCGTCAACTTCTTCAGATTTGCCTCATTCATTGGCGCTTTAAATGAATGTTTGGGGTTGCTAGCCGTACAACGTCTGCAGATTTGCCTCATGTATTGGCGTTTTAAATGAAATGTTTGGATTTGCTAGTCCGGCAACGTCTGCAGAGTTGCCTCATGCATTGGCGTTTTAAATGAATGTTTGGGTTTGCTAGCCCGGCAACGTCTGCAGATTTGGCTCCTGCATTGGCGTTTTAGATAAATGTTTGGGTTTGCTAGCCCGGCAACTTCTGCAGATTTGGCTCATGCATTGGCGTTTTAAATGAATGTTTGGGTTTGCTAGCCCGGCAACGTCTGCAGATTTCGCTTATGCATTGGTGTTCGAAATCGACGAAATATGTTCAAGTTTAGAAGATGCACATTATTCTTAACTATATCAGTCATGTACTATTCAATACAATTTCTTATCGATATCAGCCTTGCACCTTTCGTTTACTTTGCTGCACACTGTTGATAGCTACTACCCTACGCAACTTCCGCAAATAATATATTTGTGATAGGAAATGCACTTTCACCTCACACCCCAGCATAACAATCCATATATCTAAAAGGGGGTGTTCTAGGATATTAAAATCTCCGACTAGTACTTTTTAAAGGGCCATTGATTTTTTTATTTACATGCAGTTTAGTTTCATAGATACTGGTGCATGCGTAGTAGTTAAATTTGACGTGTGCATTCACCTTCGTCATATCTTTAGCACACATAAAAAATGTAAATTATTTCGGCACTGACCTTGACAGAGTTATTAATTATAAGCGTTAAAAAAGAGGAATTCTTCAATTTCGGGGATGGGAAACAGCATAATAACATCTTGTACTTAGTGCACTGTCACTAATGTCTTCACTTGGTATTATTTAAAAGTATTAATATGTTTGTCTTGTGTACACGATATAAGAAGTACAAATCATATGACGAATAATCAGTCCTTTCGAGTGCACTGGATCCAGCAAGGAATCACGTGTGTCAGGGATTGATTAAGATAAATGTAATAAACTGACAACGAACAGTGCAAAACTAGTATCTAATTAGCCTGAGCGCTTTCAACTCCTAATGAGTCTTTTTCAAAGGCAAATACAAAACATAGACAAGACAAACAAATAAAACAGAAAAACCGTTGTGATTGCAAAACTTAACATGATTATTTCTATAGGAATTAAACCTTTAAATTTATTATGTTTCGACTAGTTTATTTCAACTTGTTGCGTTAGAGCGTCCGCTTCGGATGTGGGAGGTCGTGGGTTCGATCCCCGGCTGAGTCATACCAAAGATTTATACAAATGATACTAACAGCTGCCTCGCTTGGCGCTCAGCAGTAAGAGGTTAGAGTTAGGACTGGTCGGCCTGGTGTCAGGATAATGTGACTGGGTGGGACATCATGCTGCTACATGTCTGCGGCATGATGCCCCAGTGCTAGACATCACTATAAACTGCCACACTGCAGACATCGTAGCAATATGACTGAAAAATTGTTAAAGCTACGTTAAAAATCCAATTCACACACACACACACACACACACACACAACTTGTTGCAGATGTTGGAAAATATTTTTATTGACCTAGAAATCGATGTACCATAACAACACCTGTTACTTATGCAAATTTATGTAAGCGCAAATTATATTCCGGACATTTCATTGTCATAGTAGTAATTATAGACTATTGGGTGACTAATAACCAAATTTATAGAATTATTTAAAAGAAAATGTGTCGGCTGCTAAAAGATAATTTTATTTGTGCATGTCTGTCTTTTTCTAGTCTTCTTGGTTTAAATCGCTTGGTTTCAATGTTCTAAGGCGGCCTATCCAGTACGATTCCTTTTCTTTCCTGGTTTCGGAACTCCAGTTGGGTTGTGAGCAATAGCAATAAGTGTTATATCACTTAAAGTGTGACCACCGGATGAAAAGTGTTTTGCGACTGGGTTTCTGTACAGCTTTGTTATCCAATTAGAGTTATGAAAGTTTATCCTTTTGTGTAGCTTTTCAGTTTCTCAGACATATTGAAGGCTACACATCTTACATGTGATGAGATAAATTACATTCTCTGTTTTAAACCTTTTGTTTGGACCATGTATGTTCAGTTTTTCTCTAGCACGGTTTCTGTTTAATTTGTTTATCTTGTCTGTGTTTTGTATTTGCCTTTAAAAAAGACTCATTAAGAGTCGAAAGTGCTCAGTCTAGTTAGATACTAGTTTTGCACTGCTCGTTTTAAGTTTATATATATATATATATATATATATATATATATATATATATATATATATATATATATATATATATATATATATATATATATATATATATATATATATATATATATGGTCAGTTGGTTTGAAAAATATCTAATTCAGATCTACTTAATTGCAAGCCGCATCAGTTCAAGGCACATCTGAACTGGGTCAACTAAACTCGTACACAATCAGATGAAGAATTTTAGTTTGAATTTAATTTATTGGTTTAGCGTGATAAACGAAACGTTTGTCGTAAATTTGTCGTTCATCACTTGAATAAAACGGCCTCTCAACATCTCGATTCAGGCGAGATTTTGTCTGAAAAGGATTACTTCGAAGAAATTATTCGATTATAAGATGATGGTATTGAGTATTCAGGCAACATTTTTCGTAGCTGAATGAAAACATGAAACCTATATATCACTTTTACTAACTCAAGTATTCTTTGATCTGATAAAGGCCAGTATATTATTCGACACAATGTTATTACCGTCCACACAATCCAGTTAAAATAATTCTCCCCATATTCATATCACACTGTGCATTGTATCTGTTCATGGAATCGTCCTTTTCAAACTTTAAAATGTACTGTCAAAAATGATCCATGGTCTGTATGTAAAATAGTCATTTTCCATATAGTGGAGAGTTATTTCTTTAAATACGCCTTTTTAAATTGGAAGGTTAAATTGTAGGGCAGGAAAACGCATATTTAAAAATTTGAAATCCATCATTTGTTTTAAAAGTTCAGTTTTTTATTTAATTATGGTTAGTAAATTAGTAAATATGAAATAGTGGGGTTAGGGGAATAAAGCTGTTCCCAAGTTTCTCACCGTGCGCAGAATGGTATGATTTCAGGCATTCAGTGATATCTCTCAGCTGTATTTGGTAACCAGGAATTTAAAATCAACGAAAATATGAGTTGCATTGTCTTCTTCAAGCGGAAACAATATAAGAGGGATTGCAATTTCAAGTGGAAAATGAGTCTAAGCTTTATTCCGATTTCGCGAACTATCGAACTATCGAACACATATGTATATATGTATGACCTGTGGCACAAGATGTGTAGGAAAAATGGGAACAGGCATCATCAAAAGGAAGAAAATATATTCTCTTCTTCGGAAAGCGGAATGTAAATAAAACCCCTTATTATCTGCAAGTTTATATTTATAAAAATCGACACCAGCATCGCCCTGTGGTTGCGAGTTGTGCTCAAGGGTCGCATGGAAAGATATATAAAAGATCAGATGTATCTCACCATTAAAGTGTGAAGTATGTTAAGAATTATCATGTAAGACCAGAACTACAATGAAAGAAAGCATGCTTGGATTGAAAACAAAAATGTCACTGAAATTGACAAAACAAAGAATTTTCAATGAGATTGTATACCTTTATTTGCAGTATTAAACAAATCGGATATATATATATATATATATATATATATATATATATATATATATATATATATATATATATATATATATATATATATATATATAAAATTCCAATGGTTATAAATATACCGTATTTTCTACAATTTTATTGGATGTAAACGGTGAAATGATACTGGTCTGAAAGAAGGAATGGAGGCACGTTGTATGGAACCCCATGAATGGATATGAGAGTAATCGCGTCATGTGCATATGCCTTAACGATTACTCTTTTCAAAGATTTACATAATTAATCCCGCCATTTTATGGAAAATACAAAGGTCAAACAAAGAGCTTACTCTGGTCAAAATTGTAACCAGGTTTCTGGTCGCTCGATAAAGTATGATACTTCATAATTGTCCAAATTGTAACCAAGCCTCTGGTCACTCGATACAGTATGATACTTCATAATTGTCAAAATTGTAACCAGGTTTTTTGTAACCAGGTTTCGGGTCAAACGATACAGTATGATACTTCATAATTGTCCAAATTGTAACCAGGTCTCTGGTCACTCGATACAGTATGATACTTCATAATTGTCCAAAATGTATTTTTTGTTTTTTTGTTTAATGCTTTCTTAATTGATTGTGTTATTTGATCCACTGGAATATACTCAGTACAATCACTAACCAGGTAGGGGATGATCATATCACCATTCTCATTACAATGTGGGACTACAGTGGTCATCAAATGGTCGAAATCATTCCCTGTCTGGTGACGCTAGTATGATACGAGGATGATACCAATGAAACATATAGAAACAAATGTATTCTTATTGATATGTGCATGGGTTTGTGATTTATGTAATCAAATGTACCTCATGCCATTCAAGTGTCTGTGCTATTTTTCTGTGTTGTTATTAATCTCTGAAAGGAGAAAATAAATTTGGATAGACTTCTGTTATGCATATTTAATTTACATGGTTGTTAGCTTTTTTAATTTCAATATTTTTTCATTACATGTTATTGTGATGTAACATTGTATGTTGGACTTGACCTTGTCCAAAAATGAGTTCATTTCTGCTTGACCTGATTGAATTTTTGTTTTATTTTATTCTGCCTAGACAACTAATACATAGCAAAATTATTCTCTCTGTATGGGCTTAATATCAGGATCATTAATAATAGAAAAATTAAATATTTTTGGGGGGTCCAAGTTATTAGAAATTCCTTAATGTAATCCAGATTGTGGTTTATAGTTTGTAAACATCAAGATCATTCTAGAAGGTTATTTTGCGTTAGGTAATGTTTTTCTTTCTTTCTTCAGAAAATGCTAATCGTGACTTGAGGCCAAATAGAAAATTATAAAACCGTGTAGCTGTGAGGATTATTTAATTCGTGCTTTATGTCTGAGCAAAATCAAGGTGTATTATATGTTGGGACCAGTAATTCTGGGTTGAATTTTATTTCTTCGAATTACTGAATTCACGTGATTATTTTCCTCTGGAAATACAAAAGTGCTCTGATAAAAGTCTTTGATAGAGACATTCACTGGAATACATAGTGAATTAAAACCTGGAATTACATTACTCTGATTCAACAAAAGACTGTTGGCACATCAACACTTTATAAGCTACCACAGACACATCCTTGCCGTCAGATTTTTAAAAAATGTATTCTGGAATTGTACTGAGTTTTATTCAGGACTTTAAATTATTAGGACTTGTGTCTGTTATTCTTGGATTATTTTGGGATTTAAATGGCAATACCGTAAGTTCTTTTTTCTCATTTTCATTTTATTTTCTAGGGAAATAAATTATTTGTTAAATTTTACAAAGCTTGTTATTCACTCTTTTCTGTTACTTATTTTAAGAGCATTGACTCGAAAATAGTTCTAAATATTTATAATTACTGCATTTTTATCGGAAAATATGAACGAGTTTTTTTCTGAGCGATAAGGACTAAAATATTGCTCAGAAAATAAAGTAGTTAATATTACAAATGTAGTAAACATTTCATTTTATACTCATTTTGCTTTTATACTTACGCCAACAATACACAGAGAGCACCGCCCATCTACCCATGAACTTGGTAGCTTATCGCGCGCTCAGTCATTCATTTTAAAAAAATCTCGCTTTAGACTACTTAAAATAATAATTTTAGCCATATTTTGAATGACTGTGCCTTGAAACAGCGGTTCCAGTTGTCCTGGAGGATTCATTTTTCTGTCCATCCAACTTAATTTTTAGTTGTGATGTACTGGATATATTTACTCGGTGAAATCCGTACGATTTACATGACGTTGGTGGGACTGGCCTGGATACCGCTGCACATGTGTTTCTGTTCAGTCATCGATATTTTGGAATCATAATGTGGAAAAGTATAAAATTCCTTAACTGAAACACTAAAGAAGGCACAGAAGACCCAGGACTGAATGTTGTTTGTTAGGAATTGTGAAATTTGTGAAATTTGAAATTTGAAATTTGTGAAATTTATTTCATCTTGGACTGAAGTGCATTCTCCTTTGGATTTGAGTTGGAAATGTGAAATTTGTTTCATCTTGGACTGAAGTGCATTCTCCTTTGGATTTGAGTTGGAAATGTAGTAAAGATTCCGATGAATTACACTCTGTGGATAAATCTTTGGAACCCGTATAATTCTGAACAAAGAAAACTATGAAAGTTCATTTTTAGGAAATTCAAAATGCAAAAAGCTATGTCTGTTTATTGCCATTCTGCTTGCCAGCGATATATAAAGTATTTTTATTCCCTATCATTTGCATTCTGTTTTGTTGGTGAGAACCCGTCTTTTTACATAAGCTGAATGACTTCTATCGCTACTAACATTTTGTATCCGAAAACAAAGGTGGTGGTGGTGGTGGTGGGGGGATGGGATTGCAATGCACCTGCATTGTGACGGTCCATTTCTTCAGCGGAAATGCTTACTTTCAAGGTAGTTCCAACAACGTTAACATTTTTAGACACACGTGTCGTGCACGATTCTGACAATGTAAAGTTAACGGAGAAAACAATGATCACACAATAAGTGACGTTTATTATGTTTAGTTTATTGTTTACTGTTTAGGTTAAAATTTATTAATTAATGAAAGCCAGTTAGTGTGGCAATTAGCGTAATGCTGCGTCTCGGGCCAGTAAGGTAAGCAGAAGAATATGACGTCTTCATTCCCATTACGACTGTTTATTAACTTTATTTATTAGACTTTACTTATAATTTAACGTTTAAACTTCTTTTTATATTATATTTTGAAGAGTGAAATATATTTTTCGAAATTAATTGATAGATATAAGAGTTATTGGGGAGAGGATTAAAAATGATTTTTGGTGGATACTAGGGTCAATGTATTTGTAATTGTTTTTATTTGTACTGCGGTGGGTAGCGTGCTGTTTGAAACAAATATTGTGGTAGTGACCGAGTTAAAATACAATCTATACTACAGTTGTTAATGATATTAATTCTGTTCAAATTGCTGTAGTAAATAAAAAATAAAAAAAAAAACAAATACAAAAATTAAAACGATTACAACAAAGTTTGAACGGAATAAATAAAGAAATTATTTATAAAATATATGCTTTTTAGTTTCCAAAACTATGCAATGATTCATCTGAGAAAGGTTTCGAAGATAATACGAATGTAAATGTTGTTGGCGGAATAAAATTTGAAACAAACGTTGGTTCAGACATCATTGTGCAAAGTAGACGAAGAAACATAATTAGATAAATAATATAAATTCTTGCCAGTCAGCATGGAAGATTTTGAAAGGGCAAGCAAAACAATAAACAAATTATGAAATTTCATATGAATAAATTTAATCAAGGGACGCAATTCAGGCAGCGAAAACTCAGAAGTAAACACCCACATGAATTTGGAAGATTATATAGACGGTTCGGAAAACAAAATCCACGAATCAAGCAATACAGTGAGAATATGATTTTTAAAAAGAAAAAACAAATTAAAAGACAGCCATTGAAGGACTTGAAATGGATTGTCATGATATACTGAATTATGGAGGAAGAGACCCTAAATTGCATTAAATCGCTAAAATGCAATACCACACCTTAAAATAACCAAGTTATTAATTAATTTAGCAAGTATAAATTAAATAGAATTATGTCTACATAAAACTATCAATTAATTTATCAAGTATATGTTATAAATAATGACGCCTACATACATTTATCGATTAATTATAAAGTATACATTATAAATAATTATGCCTACATATATCTCATTTTTAGCATGACACTCAAGCGGACAGAATGTTCCTAAATTCTCGGCTTGAGAGAGTCATAAGACCTATACATAAACGCAATGGGGTCTGACTCACCCTAAAAATTATCACCCAAAGACAATAATTTTAAAATGACTTGTTAAATTATTCATTCTTATTCCAAATCTCAGAATCAATAATGTTTCTTGTGGAGGCAAACAAGCCGAGTTCCAATCTGGATCTACAATAACAGATCATATATTTGGATATTCAATAACAGATCATATATTTTGATATTCAATAACTGTTGTTATATTTGGATACTTAATAACAGATAATATTTTTGGATATTCAATAACAGATATTATATTTGGATATTCAATAACTCATATTTGGATATTCAGTAAGTCATATTACATTTGAATATTCAATAACTCATATTATATTTGGATATTCAATAACTGATATTATATTTGGATATTCAATAACTGATATTATATTTGGATATTCAAAAACAGATATTATATTTGGATATTCAATAACAGATATTATATTTGGATTATATGCCTTACAGAATTTCTGAAATTCACAAGTTAAAACTATTATTTACTTGATCTATTTTAGCAACGTTAATGATTCTGTTTGTCTGGTTGGTTTATTGCATATTTAGTCAGGAAATTCCATTAAACGTTTTCATCTATCCATTTAAACAAAGAATCGTAACACTTTTTTAAATCTGCCAAATCCATCATCTTCGTACATTTTCAAGATCGAAATTCATTTTATAATAAAAGAAGTATCAAAAAGCTTTAATTGGATGATAGCCTTTTTTCTAACCTTTTCGATTATATCTCACGGGGCATGCGACCAATAAATGGGCGCTACATACATGACACGATGTAGCAACATGATTACTAATCAAAGAAAATGAGCATAAATGTATTTTTAACCTTAAAATCCTTTTCAAGAACATTAAGGGGTGGGGAAAGCTCTAATTGGCTTGAAATGTGAAAACGTACGGCCGATCTACATCATGTACTAAAGTCATTAAATATCCATATCAATTCATCAGTTCTGTTTAGTATCTACTGCGGCATGGTTTTGTTACGGTAAAGTTTAGTTTGCTTAGTGCTCTAGGGTTGCAAAGGTCAGTGACACAATTAAAATCTATTCCTTGCTAAACCGTTCTCAAAGATCTTTGATTTTAAAATCCATGACGATATTCCTGATGATTTCCTATTTTTTGACCCAATTGATATATATGACCCCTGCTCCAGGGCTTACATCCAAGCATAAACAGCATGTTACATGCATCATTAAATAAAATGAGAACTGTACAATATAAAAAAGAATTTTGAAAGAGAACATTCTATGTAATATATGAATTTGTACCTTGCCTCAGTGGTTACAGACAAATTTGTCACCCATGCCTTGCATCTACACCTGAATAGGAACGTCTTCTGCAAAGTCTGGCAGCTTTATTATAAACAGTTAAACAGTTACTGCGTTCACAGTGAGTTTACCGGTTGGACTACGAACCCAAGCACGTACGTACGAACAACATAACGAAACCAATAAACCCGATTTTGTAACCGATATAAAATGGAAGCGTTGTTATGTAGATGAAAGTCTGACAGTTTGATAAATACCGATTTATTAAATTCCAATAATATTTTTTTAGATTATTATTAAGGGCATAAAGATGGTCATTAATGGTCATTACTATATCAATGGTCATTAACATATAACTGCTTGACCTTAATATACTGAAGCAAGCAAATGCTATAAAAGAAAGATTACGAAGAGAATAAGGAGATGACGCAGAGAGGATATGCGGACGGAAACAAAAGGCGAAGAATTAGAATATATCTGACTTTTTTTAAGAGAAGTTATGCAATTATACTTGTTCGCTATATTTATATTATTATTATTATTATTATTATTGAAAGCTGTTATCTTACCTCTGAAAAGTACGGCGAATTAAAATTCCGTTCGTAGTGGTATCTCATTTTACATAAAGTCCGTTATGAAGATATCACACATAAATTATCGTGTTTTGCAGACTTTTATCTGCTTAATCAACATAATTCACTCTCTTTATTAGTCAAGTTCAGTTTGGAGGTGTTCCGAAGTACTACTCTCCTTGACCTAAATTAATGTTGTTTTTAATAGTCATGGGATGTGTAAGCTACAATCAGATGGTTTTTCGTGACAAGCTCACCAGCAAAATTGTTACTACAGTCCCACTATTCCAACAAAGTCATGTAAGAGCAATATCCCAAAGTCATCATGCCTGTTCATTTGAAAGACATCAAATACTCCACCAAAAAATTGAATCGAATAAATTTGAATTGCTACAGGTAGAGGCCATATCACGTGTCCTTGGGATAAGTTATCGTTCGGTGCAGCTTGACAGTTTGATAACAAGTGCATATGCGTATTCCAGTTTAAAGAAGTGACGGACGCATTCAAGTAAGTTGAGTTGATATCGGTGCAGGGTGCAAACTAATGCAGATAAATGTACATGTAAACACGTGATAAAGCTATGATAAAATGAATCATACCAGCCCGTTTCAGTCACGGGAAAAATGTTCTCCTTGTTTGTCCGAAAAAGAACAAACTAATCGGCGGGCTTGCAATTACGTTGCGCAGTTGTTTTTATTATTATACAGTAACTGTACAGCTTTCATTTAAAAATTTATACAATATTTGTTTGAAACATTAAAAAATATTGATTTCATTAAACACATGTTGCATTGTTTGTCAGTTATTTTTTTTTAATTCCAATATATGCTATTGATAATGTAACGCTGTATGTTGGACTTGACCTTGTCCAAAATCAAGTTCATTTTTCTACCTGGCCAGAATCATTGGCTCTTCATTCTGTAAACAACTTGTTTTATATTAAGATCATTATTCATAGAAGTAAACATATTTATTTGGGTCTGGGTTTAGACTTATGTTACGTGTTTAGGCTCTAATAAACAGTAACAAAAGAAAGAGTGAAAATAACAATCTTAACAAATTTTTGTAAATAATTTATTTCCCTGGAAAAACACTGTAAAAATGAAAAAATAAGAACTTATGGTCTTAACAATCAATTCCAAAAATAATCCAAGAATAATCTACGAATTAAATTTTAGAAGTCCTAGTAATGAAATGTCCTAATAAATTCAAGTCTGAGTCCCGACGAAAAATACAAAACTGAAGGCGATGACGTATACTGTAGTCAATATATAGCTGATACGTACAGTCTTTTGTGAACAACAGAAAATAATATTCCGGTGTTTGAATTCCGAATAAAATTTAAAGAAATGTCTTTTCCCAAGAATTCTTTATGAGCACTCAAATATTTCCAGGAAAAATAATTAATCTTTTAGAATCCAAATAATCTGAATAAAAATTAAAATATAATTCCAAACTGTCACAACCACAGTGTACAAGCCCAAATGAGAAAAATCTCTATAAACAAAGGTTATACAGTAGCTTGAGACGCAAAACAGATTCCAGGATGACTATCACGTGACCACATTCTAGAATGATTTAGATGGTATCTACAAGTCTAATGGCACGTAGCACACACAGTACAGCCTTTTTCACACCAAAAATGAATAAAAAAGAAGTTGTTTACTTGACCCCCCAATCAAGGCTAGGAACTAGGTCAAAATAGAAACAGTGCTTCTATCATTATGTATTTATGAAATGATTCAGATCAAATTGAATTTTCTGGAAAATATCAAATTCCTAGTAAACAAAACTACATTATATTGACATGTAATGAAATTAAAAAAGCAAAACAAACAAACTTACAAACAGACAATTAAATTAAATAATAAAATAAATTAAATCAAATATACATAACGCTAGGTTAGTGGAATTCCCCTATAAAAATACATGATACATTCAACATTCTATATTATAATTTTAGTAACAGATCTGCTGATTATAACTAAGATTTTATTTCGTAAACATTATAAACTGTCTGGAAGATTATTTTCCAATAGGTAATATTTATTTTTAATAGAAAATGCTAATTGTGACTTAATGTCAAGTAGAGGACTATATAATCTTGTTTTTCTATAAAGTAATTATTCGTGCTTTACGATCTTAGAAAGTCAGTTGTATTATTGTTTTATCCAGTAATTCATTTTGGCTGGAATTTATTTATTCAAATTATATATAGCAGAAAGAAAATATATGTATAACCGACGAAAATAGAAAAAGATACTTTTCGTCATTTAAATGTAACAGATATCGGTGCTCTCAATGTACAAATATAAGAGAAAGTAGTTTTTTCTGTAGCGCCATTATAAAAGAAGTATTTTCTCTACTTTATAACACCAACTGCGTATCAACTGATGTGATATTTCTGATCACCTGTACAAATGTAACATGCACTATGCTAGACAAACACTTACACAAGTTTCTAAGAGAATGAATATTCATCGCTTTCATATAAAACATTATAGAGATCCTTAGTTCTCCTCTAATATTCCAATACATTTTGATACCAATAATCACTGTCTACTTGATTTTACTTTCACGCCGCCAATAGATATTCTGCATGGAGACATGAATAGATTCATAAAAGAAAGTTATTGGATTCATTAGTTAGATACTTTGTATCCTAAAGGCCTTAATACCAAGGCAATGTATAACACTGTATAAAATGTCAATTAAAAAATTTATATGTTGTATATTCTTTATAAAAAATATAATTGGATGTATGTCTGTTTGCTGTTTGTCTCTATTTTATTTTACTGACTTTATTTATTTAAATTATTTAATTCAAGAGATTCTTCTCTGGAATTACAAAGTGCTCTTCAAAAATAACATTTTTGGAAATAGAGACTTGGATTTTGTCGAGAATAACGAAAACACCTTTAAAGTCGTAGCGTCAAGATTCCTCAGGAATTTCCTTGCATTCCTTAATGACGGAAACTACCTTCGTACCCGTACAGTGAAAAAGTACTGTGGTACGTAAACCGATTTATTGTCTGCTCATTTTTGTCTCCGTTAACTTTACATTGTCAGAATCGCGCAGTACTTTACGATACTGGACACCTTCATATAGCACGCACGTGCTGAACACGTGTGCCTAAAGATAGTATAATGTGTTAGGAACTACTTTGTAAACATACTATTTACAACCGTGTTGTAGATGCTTTAGGTTTTGGTTGATAAAATTTGTGAATTAACTGAAGCAGCTCTTTCGTCCATTTGAAAATATAAATGATAAAGTTAACGACGTGGACTAGTTTATTGAGTCTGAAACGAAGCTTTCAAAGAAGTAAAGGAAAGAAGGTGATATTCTGCAACATGAGAGACGCAGTAATTGGAAATACCGTTCTGATCATTGAAACAGTTATTATTTTGGAGAATAGGCAAATAGAATGGTTAAGACTATGACAAGTGCTCTAGGATCTAAAATATAGCATATAAAAGCATACTGTAGCCAAGAGCTATCGCATATTTATGAGAGACGTACCATTTTACAAGTATGTCAAAATAATAGATTCGAGAAACAAATGCAACTGAAGGTTTTGTTGGGTAACTAACAGATTCAGAGCCAATAATCAAAGAGGACAAAAAGTATTATTTCTGCTGGATAAACGGAGTGTCACACAACAGCTGCTTTTCAGTTTTCTCTGTCTAACCATTCTGATACAATGTTAGGCTAGCGATAGAAGACACACTGTATAATACAGGTGATAACTGGGGTCCCTCCAACAGCGAAATACAAGTGACAGGGCACAAGCATGTTTTCTTTAGATGGTAATAATATTGGCAGTAAATATACTTACATTTATGCATCTTGAATTTCCTCAAAATATACTTTCTTAGTTCTTCAAATCCATTCGACATCTCCTGCAAAACATTATACACACTGAGACTGTATTAGAATTTCGAGTAGCCCGCATTTCCAGCTGAAATCCATTTGCCTTATTGCACTGAATCGACCCAAAAATCCAGTGCTTCATAACCAGAAAAGCAGAATGGGGTTGGACCAACATAGAAAAAAATTATTCATGCGCATTCGTCACAATATGACTCTAAATTTCAATTTTAAGTAGACCAAAACGACAATATTTTTTAAAACTAATGTACAGCACGCTACTAAGTTAAAAGGTCGCCGGGTGGAGCATGTGCGCATGAATATTCTTATAGCGGATTATTCAATATACAGTTGTACATTTATTTTGCAATAAAGCATAAATTCAATTGCATTGTTTCTTGTAATGTCTTTTATTATTAAGCCATAAGTAGTTTAACAAAATGAGGCTATTGTAAAAAGGTTACTGTTTTTGTATGGGATACAATGAACTCTTTTTATCTGAAAAAATACTTCACTCCGCAAGATCGTGCATTATTTTTCAGAAAAACTCGTTTATATTTTCCCATACAAAGGCAGTAAACTATAAATATCGTCACCTATATTTGAAAATAACATTAAGCGACGTTTTAGGAATCTGTGAAATACCTTCACATTTACGTAATGTTACTCCTAAAATTGTGTTATGAACTTTGCAAAGATCATGCAGTTTCAGTTGTATTTTAACTATTGCTAGCTTTGCTGTTAGTATTGACACGTCATCTATTCATTGTGACGTTATGAAGTTATTATGACGTAATAATAAACACTGTCTTAATACACTCTGCGCCATAGCCGGTAAGTAAGCGACTCTGCTATCTGGCGATTTGCTATAACATCGTGGATATTATTCCTACGCCGAACAGCCTGGCGGACGCATATGTATGTTAGCAGTTCATCAAAAATAATCACACAGTTTACCGTACTAATTGGTTCTTTGTTGTGATGACTTATGTAAGTTATACTGATATATAATTTTGATTTTGAATTCGAAGTAAATAAAATTATTCGTAAGACGTTGTTAACATGTGCTTTTGTAAAAAGCATAATTGCGCATTCTTACTGGAACACTTCGGTTGTCAAATCTTCAGATTGAGAGGTGCGTAGTTTTGCACTTTGTGAAGCTCCTCGATTTAGAAAGGAAAATAAATATTGCATGCAGTCCTAAACCAATAATGCCTAAATAGAAGTGATCAGTCTTGAAAAACACCGGAATTTGTGAAGTTTTGGTCTTGAGGCCAGTTCAGAACATTCGTTAGTTACATCTGTGTTTTGTTGTGTTTTTGTTTTAAATAGAAAAGACTGACGATTGCATGTATTGTGTGTATTGTCTGATATAATGAAACTACAGTAGTAACTTAGGTAAAGTGAATAGTGTTAATACACGAAGAAACTAGTCTTATGGTACATTATGTGCTCTTTATCATCATGAAATCACAATCTTAATGTATATTGCATATGCACAAAGAAACGACAGTAGGTTTTGATGCTCATTGTTAATGGTAAATAATCAAGAAACCAGTGGTATGTATATTTGATTTAATTTATATCTGATTTAATTGATTGTACGTTTTAAAATATTTCTATTTTTTTAAAATTTCATTATATGTCAAAGTAATGTAGTTCTGTTTACTAGGAACTCGATGCTTTTCTAGAAAATAGTTTGACCTTGACTGTTCATTTTAGTAAACACATAAGACTGACCTGGTTCCCGACCTTAATTCAAATTTAGTAACAGTCACCTCAACAAGTTCTTTTTTTAAATTTATTTTTATTGTGGGAGTAATAAGAGTGAGATCGAGGCTGTACTGAATACGTGACCCTAGGCTTGTAAATAGTTTTAGTGAAGTAAAAAATTTTTAAAAATGTTATTCTTAGAGTAAAATGATTGTTGTTTTTTCAGGGCCATGCTGAGAGTACATGATGTAAACATGATCACGTGACCCTCATACGGGTACGCATTCTGCGTCTCAAAATTACTGTATAACCATTGTTTTAGAGAAATAATCTCAGTCTGGGCTTACAAACGCTTGATGTCAAGTCGTTTCCTTCTGTTGAAGCCAGTTTTCGAGTTATATGTTAATTTTTCTTCAGATTATTTGGATTCAAAAGGATTAATTCTTTTTTTCTGGAAATATTCGCGTGTTCATACAAAATTCTTGAACAAAGACGTTTCTTAAAATTTTTATTTGGATTTCCAATACCAGAGGATTATTTTTTGTGTTTTATAAGCAACTGTACAGAATTACACTATATAGGATACATCATAAGTCATCGCCTTTCATCTTGGATTCTTAGTCGGGACTCGAACTTGAATTAATTAGAATATTTAATTATTAGGACTTCTAAATATTTTATTCGTGGATTATTCTTGCATTATTTTTGGACTTGATTTTTAAAATCGCTAGCTCTTTTTTTTTCTTCATTTTTACCGTATTTTTCCAGGGAAATAAATTATTTGTTAAATTTGTCAAAGCTTGTTGTTTTCACTCTTTCTTGTGTTACTGTTTATTCGAGCCTAAACACGTAACACCAGTATCAAGTTATAGTGGATTCTATATATGCTCATGCAACCAGTCTTAATATACAGCGCATACTGTACATCATCAAGCAGCTACTGTGTTCGGATAGATTGCATACGGTACATCATCAATCAGCCACTGTGTTCAGATAGATTGCATACGGTACATCATCAAGCAGCCACTGTGTTCAGATAGATTGCATACTGTACATCATCAAGCAGCCACTGTGTTCAGATAGACTGCATACTGTACATCATCAAGCAGGCACTGTCTTAAAGTACTTCGTTTTGTTTTGAACACGCAATCCATTCGTATCTAAAGCTGAGACCTGCAGCTGCACTTAAACTGGCAAATCGCAACAAGCCGACTGTCGTGGTAATGAACGAACTTTCTTGAACAGCAAATGTGTTTCACTTTCTGAGAAAAAGTTATGTGAGCATGAACATGTAAGCACGAAACTGATGGTGACTGAATGTAGCTATTACAATAAAAGAACAAATATTGCTTGGTTTTGCATGAAAAAAATTGTTACTTATCATTACGCGCACTGATGTGAAAACGAAAACTTATGAAACAATGAAACTCTCATATTTTACATGCTTTTGAACTGAATATATCATTATTGCCAGTCATCGCATCAATGGAAAAATATAATACCTAGTATGCGATGTTCTTAGCTTTATTGAAAAGATATTTATAAATCAATATGTTTTAAATTTCTGTTTCTTTTCGATATATATATATATATATATATATATATATATATATATATATATATATATATATATATATATATATATATATATATATATATATATATATATATATATATATATATATATATATATAATAGTCCTTAATGATGTGTAATGAGAGAAATTAAAACTAGACATGACAGTCTGTCAGAATAAATGTGTTTATTTGGCTTGTTACTTTTCAAAACACTGCTTCATATGCATTTGTTTTGAAAATGAACAAAGCTTTCTTACTGGAAAGATGTACTCAAAAGATGACGATCACAGTGACTTTCGTTTAATTTTAGGAACAGAAAACTAGATAATGTATCTGAATTATGCCCCCACCACCAATAAATTAAAAAAGAAACCCACCAGTTGTCTGACATTTCAAAATTTCCGTATTACAAATCTTTGATTTAATTGATGCAAAATAGCTAAAATACACACTGACATTAAACAAGTCATACATTCCATGTAGGCCTTCAGTACCGACAATTTCTTTTATTAGAATTCGATTACGCATACTTCTAAATGGCGATACTCATTCCAATTTGAATCTCACACATTCATATTCCTTTGAAGCTTCATTATATTTTAAAAGTAAGTGGGGATTTTAGGACGAGGTCAACATAAAGGTGTGATCAAGTACAAACCCGATTGAATGTCTCGCGCTGTGATGTCACAATTAAACAAATTCGTACTACCCTGTAGTTGTTATGATCAGCTAAGATAGCCTCTTTTTTTGACCCGGTTTAGTACCTGGCAACCATTTTTCAAGTAACTATTAATAATTATCGTCAAGAAGTTTATTTTTCATGAGAGTTAAGTTACAGAACTTACAGGAATTTGGATTGAAAAGCATTGGTTAAGCTATATTAGTATTAATTTTAGAACAACGCTTAATATTTAATTAAGAGGAGTAAACGTGCCAACATGATGTACACGTAAGTGTAGTCAAACAGCCATTATTATTAAAACAATTAGGGGGCCTATTCACTTATCCAGACTGAAGGAATGTCTGTCGAACCTTCAATTAACCTTTCTGTTAGCATAATTTAACAATGGATCAAAGTGTCACACTACTTATCAAGTTTTACTGGACTGTTTTACTTTCGAAATACATTTCTAAACTTTGCAATACCTACTTAAAGTCAGAATTAAAACTTCTAAATTAAGAGGTGATTTCGCAAATGTTGTATTTATATATAAACTGCTTTATTACAAAAGTAAGAATATAATTATGCTTGGAGTGTCAATTCCCAAACTAATTGTGTTGTCATTTTTCTTAATAATATTGAAACAGTATTTCAGCCATTGTTTCTAATTGAATCTATCATCTGCACTTGTACGTCCATAAATTCCAGCCTAAAGTAATTACTGGACAAATGATGGACTATATTTTGTCATCATCTAGTATTGTAGCTTTGTGTAAGAAATAATTTGTTAAAAAAACGTTTAAGAAATGTTTACACTAAAAATTCAGGGCTGTTGCAAGGGATTTGGCGCCCTAGTCGAGGCCTCCCCCTCTCCCAGGTATCGCTTATTATAAAATGTTTGTTTTTATTAATATACTTTCAGTTTGATAGTTTTTAATTTCATTCTTTTTGTCTACATATTTAATGATAATAAATGAATAACCTGACAGGGTAGTTCCCTTTTGGCGCCCCTCTCCCAAATCTTGGCGCCCTAGGCGGACGTGTAATTTGCCAATTGTGTTAAACTGGCACTGTGAAAATCCTTCAATTTCACGTTATCAATTCGAGCAGGCAGAGAAGAAAAAAATGATTATGTTATCTGAATATATAAAATTAAGTCCTCTATTTCATTTGCAGTATAGACTCGTAGGTCGTTTTTAGTACGCGTAGACTCATTGGGTAATTTCACTACAACGAGACTCATGGGTTGTTTTCGGCAAGTGTAATTACATCATACAAAACTTCCGCATCTTTTCGTAATCTTCATGATATGTCATGAAATATAAATTATACATTGCTACAAACTGTTTCGTCTATTCTTGATTTGTCACTTTTTGTATTTCAAATTAAATCTATGAGGAATTTTCCTTATCACTGATATGCTAATTTAAAATATTGTTTCAGTTCGTGTGTAAAGAGTAATTCATCATACGGGGTAGAAAGAATCATCAAGAAGAACTACCTCGATAATTATTCAGATTCCATTTACAATATAACTTTTTATACAAAACGTTTTTGATCTTGACATGTTTGAATTATGCAAAACATGTGAAGATAAAGCCTTTCCCATCGTATGAAGTACCAACGTATTATTGCCAAATTCGTGACGTGCTTTTAGTACATGTTTCCGAACTTGCTGGTAAGTGCTTGATGCAATATCTGATTAAAATTGTATCCGAAAGAAAATATATTATAAAAGTCAATGCATGATAAAGCCATCTATTTATGTTTGTGTTTAATGGCTTTTCTCAGACATGATATCTTCAATGATTTAATAGCAATCTGCAGACTTCCGTGCTTAAGAAATCGCCATTTTTTAATATTTTTAAAATTTTTTTTAAAAAAAAAATAGGCAAGCCATGAAACTCCAGATAAATTTAATAAACTGTTCTTGAAATTGTATTGTTGTACATCAGGCAAAGATTGAACCAAAGGTATAGTATTTCAGATAAAACAAAGGATTTAATTATATAAAAAAATTCTCCAAAATATCATATAGTAGACTTGAAAAAAATTACTTCTAAATTTATTTAATCGCAATCTAAATCAGATACAATCATTTATAATATATAATATATATTACAGTTTCATCAGCATATTGATTAAGTTTATTTTATAATATATATTAAAGTTTCATCAGTATATTGACTAAGTTTATTTTCAGTATTATTGAGAATTATTCCTAAACTTGTTTTGTTGTTTCTTGTTATTTTCCCAATAACCTGTACCAGAAATAAATATAGTTTGATCTTCATGTACTAAAACATTCAACACTTTTTATTCTTTGTGCAATGCAACCTTTGCAAATTATATTTTCAATAATAATATTTGTCGCCAATTCCTTAGCAAATAAGCTATTCCTATTTGGTTAGTAAATATGTTATGATACCTTGCGTTCGAGTAATTGATAATTAATCTGATTTATATCGACAATTTATTGATCTCTGTATAAATAAGCACCAATCGTTCCCAAAGATTTATTTTAAAACAGACCGCTACGATTGATCTATTCAAACCTGGACGCCTATCAATAATCTATGTAATTTTGATATATGTAAATTTAAAAACGTTCAATGTTTTCTTCACATTTGTTTTCTGGAAATCTTTCCTTTTTATATGAAGCAATCGTATAGTGTTTCCTGTTATAACAAAAGTGTCTGAAAATTGTGATTGAATTTATTGAGTTAAACATTATCATTCATAATTTGTCTGACATTGGATGTCACCTGTTGACAGCAGTTGTCATCTGTTCTTATGGTAAAGGTTTGCATGAGTTGGTTTATTGCATCGTTTGCTATTCTATTGTATTTTTCATAATTTAGAAACGAATTATGCATCTTCCAACAACCTTCACTCTTACATTCTCTTCAAATTTTTTTTCTCAGATTATTGCTGTATGATTTGATCTGTGCCCTGGCACAGAGCACCTATTTAGAACATAACACCATAAATCATATGAAATGATTTAAAGAAAATGTATACGAGTGTTGTTGTCAAGGGTTTTCCTATGCAATGCCAACTCTTATGTTTTCATTTAGGACCCTCCTTCAATCAAATAATTCTAAGCGTTTCATCATAGCTGTCACTTTCTTTTCAGAATTTGAATTTTTTGTATTGATAATTTTTAAAATCCTTTTCCTTGTTTAATATCAAACATTCTGAAAAACTCTTATATTCTCTTTCAACTTTTCATAAAAGTGTATCTCATCTGTATTTTAGTTCGTTTAAATTAACTGTCAATTAATTTCATATCCTTTCATTCAATTGTCATGTCTACTATAAAATAACTTCGCATTTTATCTCCTTTGCATCGATTGTGCAGGATCGAAATTCTAGTTAAATAGCCATTTTATATATGAACTAATAATAACATTCAGTGCCAATCTGATGTAATTTACAGTTCTTGTTCTTTAATGATATAAATCTATTTTAGACAGAGCACAGTTGATAAAACCCATCACAATTAACTATTAATAACATATAATCTCATTCAGATTTACTTGATAGATCTTCTTCGTTCGTGATAAAATCTGTTTTAGACAAATTATCATTGAGACCCCGCCCCGCTTTTGTGAAAATATTGTTGTGTGTCCTATACGACTGTCTGTAGATTTTAAGTATTGATCAGCGTAAAACTCCAAACCTGTATCACAGACGACAAAACATTAACGTGAATGCATGTACATCGTATTCTCACAAGGACACATTATCTAAAACAAGAAACAGCTAAACACACAACCACATAAATAGACACACATATGTCAACACACACATACAGAGACACACACAGCCAAACACACATACATCCTCCACCACACCCCCCACACACCACAATGGCAGTCGATTTTATTTAAAAACTGCTGAATATGATCATCCGTGACTTTAAATCTAAATACCCAAATCAAAACAACCTACAACACTGCAGTCCAATTTGTTTCCCAGGGCACTATGCGCATATATCTTCTCTGAACTGATTTAAGATACAAACTGGATGTGTTTGTCTATATGTATTGACCAGGATTGTTACCTCAAAGAGATGTTTATTCTGACACGATATTAGAACAAGTTCTTCTTTTCAGATGCAGTGCTTTGCGTCATCATCAGCTAGGCGTGATCTTGGCATTGCACCAAATATGCTAACTGATTCTGGCACGCTTTAAAATACAGTATAAATAATATTGTGAATTAAATGCCAAATAATCCTTACCGTTTTTTCACCAGTCGAAACATTTAGACCGTTTCGAATGAATTCCAATAATATAGAATGTGAAGATGTATCAAAGGTCATGATGTTTCACAATGATATAACCCTGAATGTCTTTAAATGAATTGACATTAATCCGGAAGTAGTGCTTATGGTCTAAAAGTGAATGATCACTTTGTAATTCCAGTGAATAATTTAAATACATGATTCCTCTCAAATTATATATGTACAAAAAAGTAATTGTTTCAACAGACTGAACTTAAAATTGGAATGAATAACATTGTTTGTGACATCCTTTGTAAAATAATTTAATTTGACATGAGACACAATAGAACGTCCAGTATGTAGGTAATTTCAAATAAAAAACTTTCACTAATTGATGAACAAGGTCAGGGCTTTAACTTAAATTCAGTTAAACATCTTTTTAAAAATGACGAAATTCAGGTAGATACAACTTTCAGACATGACAATAAAGAGGCTGGCCAAAACTCTGCCTTCAATCACGCACACAGGTCAAGCATAGAATATAAACTAAAGACACCTAACACACTTGCATGTGTGATAATGTTCACAATTCAATTTTGGCAAACATCCAATTTGTAAATGTGATTATTTTGGTCTAAATTCGGTATGGAATACTAAAGCAAATCTGACTACCTTTTCATACGTTTCACTTATCAAGTGCATGGTGATGTAATGTTATGATAACAATACTTGTATAATCTCATTGCATGTTAACATTTTTATCATGTTGTGTTGTTTGTGCCTCTGATTCGAATGTAATTAATAAAAACGAAACTATTTGTATGCAACAATTTCTTAAATAAAAATGTTCGGTGAAGGAAATGTATTATTTCCTGGAGTGTATCATATATGATTAATTTTTTAAAATTTTCCTCATCTGGGGAATCATTTTTGATACCCATTAATACACGATCATACTGTAATGGTTTATTTTATTATACTATAATGCGATCACTATCGTTAGCAGACCCCAATCGTATATTTTGTTATACTATAATGCGATCAGTATCGTAAGCAGATCGCAATCGTATATTTTGTTATACTGTAATGCGATCACTATCGTAAGCAGACCGCAATCGTATATTTTGTTATACTATAATGCGATCACTATCGTAAGCAGACCACAGTCGTATTAGCTCTCTTATTTCACTTATACACTGCTCTACTTGTTGCACATATATAGTCTCTGCCTGTTGGAATGCGTCTGTTAGAACAAGGCACATGACTGGTATTTATACCCCTGAGAATTGGCCTGGCGCAGAGATCAATGTTATAAACCTTGGTCGTAAGCGCACGCACGAGGGAAACACACGAGTAGTTCCAATAATACTTAACAGCACCTTAGAAACTCTCAAAAGTATGATGACGGGTGACCAGCGATTCGCACTTTGGCAGTTGAATTACTCTATATTTGGAGACTTGGTGTGAACGTATTCACATCAGAACCTAACTCTTTATCTCAGAAGACAAATATGCTATGCTAAATAGTGTAAGAGGACTTAAAAGAGGCCACAAAAACACAACGACCAAAGAGACTAATTTGGACCAACATTGACAACGGGAGACAAACCCGTACGATGTAAGTACCAATCGTAATCACCCAAATTAACAATATAATAATCATCTGAAATCACTATACGGGATATTAAAATATTTGTACAGTTATTTATTGCGCCTAGTAACCTTACAAGTCCTTTATATCTTCCTGTATGTATTGAAATATATCCCATGTTCTTGACTATTGAAATTTAATATTTAATGCTTAGACATGTGAATCAGTGAAATTTAATATTTAATGCTTAGACGTGTGAAAATTATTTTTAACTGAGACACACACTACTTATATTTATAACACCAAAATTTATCACAGTATTAATATAGATGGAATGAATTTCTATTATCTCAGTATTGCTTTTGGATGGATTTGAACAAGTCTTAACAGTTGTATGCAAAGACCTCCGGCCTTAATGTAAAGAGAAAACACGAATAGTATGGATAGGAAGCATGAAAGACAGCAACAGCCGTTTGTGTATAGAGTATAATATATACTGGATAGATAATAGCCTCACAATATTGGGCATTATCTTCTCCACAGATTTAAGTCTCATGATACATTTGAATTATGATAGTAAATTAAATGATATAAAAATACTACTGACTCTGTAGTCGAAGAGAGTTCTTACCCCTTATGGAAAAATTATTGTGATAAAATCAAAATTAAATCACATATTAATAAGTTTACTATCTCCTTAATAATGTTTCACTAAAAAATTAAATAGATAATTCACAAGTTCTGGAGGAAAGAATCAGTTGATAAGATAAAAAGAAAAGTAACAAAAACAAGTTATGAAGCAGGGGACTTGCAATGGTTGACTTAAAAAAGTTCATTTGTTCTCTCAAATATATCTTGGGTCAGAAGAATACTTATCAAAAGTACAAAATGGACTAAACTCATGTTTCATTGTTTTAATCTTTTGAAGGATTTCAACAAGTTTGCTATCAGTTATATATAAAGGAGCATAGAAGGTATTGACAAAATATATCAAATAATCTAAAAAGTTTATTCCAAAGACTTTGTCAAATTTTCTTACTGAAGTCCTAATATATAATGAAAATACTAAGGTCGGAGTGTCTTTATTTTTTTTGTAGCAAATAATGGCTTGAAAAAGGTATGCTATATATAAACGATATTGTCCCGAGTAATGGACAATTCCTTTCATGGCAAAAAGTGAATGAAATGTATAATGTTGGGACTAAATTTCTACAATATGCAGGGGCCCTTAATTATGTGAAATAATTTATGAATAGATTATGTACCGAATCCCAACCAGAAATTTAAAAAAAAACCCTTGGATTGCAAGAAGGACCTTACTTATCAGAGAAAAACTAAGAAAGGTTGCAGAAACATTTACAGTATTTTAGTAAAAGACACAGAGATATTAGAAACTAAAGCACTACTAAAAAGGAAAACTCAGCTTAATTTACCAGACCAATTAGACTGGGCAAGGTAATTTGCCTTCACATACAATATTACAAAGGATTCTAATCTGATTTGGTTTCAGTATAAATTACTGCATTGAATTCTTGCAACAAATAGCTTTCTAGAAACAATTGGAATACCAAATAATAATAAATGTTCTTTTTGTATGGATTCACCTGAAACATTGATTCACCTTATTTGGCGATTGTGCAACTGTAAAGCAGTTTTTGAATGACTTAAGCTAATGATTTAGAAACATCACTAATGTTCTGCATACCTTTTCACTTACACAAATAATTATCGGTATATTAGAAGAAGGCAATGTAATAAATTTATATATTCCTGATATACAAAATATACATACACAATATGCGCCTTGAAATAAAACCTCTACCCATATCTTTATTTAAATTTGTTTGAAAACGATGCTACGCTTGTGAGATGGAATAAGATAAAATAAATAATAATTGGAAAGTTTTAAAAATTTAATAATTTAGTTGTATAGTACTCATTTTCTGTATATTGTTTGAAACGTTTTAGATATATTTCTGAAAATCAGTTGATGAATATACAATCTTGAATTTTCTCGGTTTAATTTTTGTACATCTCGACAACCTAACGTTTCCAGTAGATTTGTCTGGGTATTTTAATTTGAAAGTCGATTCCAGATGTTCAAAGCAAAACGGCCTACATATATGGAAGGCTCAATTCCAAATATTTAGTAAGAGCCCAATTTATTTAGGAGGAGATTTAGCACAACGCTTCAGATGAGGTTTAGATCTTCACGAACATTGGCCGGTCCAAAATATGGCCCTCATATCGGATAGTTTAGGAGAGAATGTGTAAGTAGTGAATAGGGGCACCCTACGTACAATGGGAATTAGCATTACAGGGACCCCTGGGTCACTCTACGTACAATGGAAATTTAACATGGCGAAAAATCGTGGGTCACTCTACGTACAAGGGGAATTTAACATGGGAATAAATTGTGGGTCACTCTACGTACAAGGGGAATTTAACATGGGATTTTTTTTTAAATTTAAAAAAATTTTTTTAAAAAAAGGGGTAGGCAATGGAAAGGCTATCTCTTTTCGAGAAATATGGCTGGCCCTGAAAAGGGCCTTTGGTTTATGTTAATATGCCCTTAACATAAAGGGCATTTGCGACATCTTCTTTTCCTCAAACTTCGTCTTACAGCAGGGCCATACATCAGAGTCCTCTTGAGGCAACCTTGTCTCTCTATATAGACTCTTCTTATCCACAGGCTGCTGTTGGTCCTGTGGACAACGATCCACTTGGATCGGACATACATGAGCATGTCCGTCCTGAACATCATTGTTGACACAAGGGTTGAAGATTCAACGTCGGTCCACATGTTGAGGCTCCGAGAATAGGTGAATCAATGCAGTGAACTGCGCTTATTTATAGGGACAGAAAGGATTGAAACGGATTGAGTTCATTGACCAATCCGAACACGCGTTACAGAATTCAGTCAGCCCGCATCCAATCCGAAGAGAGCAGTCTGTGACGTCACGTAGTCAATATAGATTCGCTAGCGCTTGTGTGCAGTCAATCTATGCGATAGTGATTTAACATGACGGAAACTCAGAAAACGATCCAGTGGGGTGCACCAGCAGGGGAGACCGCCCAAGGGAACCCTGACTTACTTTCAGAAGAGGTGAATTGGGATTTTGTGGATTTTCTCTCCTCGCAAGAATTTGTTCCGGAACCTTCGTTACCTTCTTCATTACCGCAAGTGGAGAATTTTAGACAGAGACAGAAAGAAGAATTGGAGAAATTTATACAACGACAAAAGGAAGCGGAACAGGCTTTTCTCCTACAGCAACAGCAACAAGAAGAAGAGGTAAGAAAAAAACAACAGCAAGAAGAAGTAGCAGCAAAGAAACAAGAGGGTGAAAATCAAACGGTCACGGTACTGTTGGACATTTTAGCGGAGTTAAGAAGTCTGAAACAAATGTATCAGACTTCTTTATCACGACCGAAGAGAATACGACCTTCCCGAGCCAAACATGTCAACCCTGTGACTAAGCCTACCGTACCACCCTTAGTGATTTCAACCCAATCATCATCAACATTACGCAGTCCAGAAGTAGGCCTTGGCCGTGGCAAAGGCTTAAGGCAGTTAAAATTGATTGCTTAAACTCACCCCTACACCATGAAGAAAAAAGGCCCTTTTCAGGGCCACCCACATTTCTCGAAAAGAAATACAATTTCAATTTGCCAATAACTCAAAAAAACTCACCCATGTTACCCTTATAGTACGTGTCTGTTTATGAGTGCGTGAGTGTAGCTTCTTATTTTAAAATCAAAACTCAAAGACTCTTACCTTATATCATTCATTTATTCTTTTCTCCATTTTTTACAATCCAATTCACAATTCACAACACAACACTTTAATAAAAAGTTCATTGATTTCTCCTTGTTTAGTCTCTCTGTTTTTTGAATTTCTTCACCGTCACACTCTTTTCCTCTTCTTCTTCCTCCTCGCTTTCTTCCCTTCTTCTTTTTTTCTCCTGTTTCTTTTTCTTCACCTGTCTTCTTTCTTCCTCAGAAGAATCCCTCTCTTCCTCTGAAGAATCCCTCTCTTCTTCTGAAGAATTCCTCTTTTCTTCTGACTCCTCTTGTTTCTTTTTTGGGCAATCTGGAGACCAATGTCCTTTTTCTTTACAATAATAACAGGTATCTTGACTTTTGTCTTTTTTATCCCCTGTTTTTTTTCTTTTTTGACGGTCTGGACACTCTGAAGACCAATGCCCTTTCTTCTGACAGATATAGCAAGTATCTTGACTTTTATCTCTAAAGGAAGGAGAGTAGTCCGTAGGCTGGTCTGAAGAGAATTTTCTAATGACCCCTCGCAAAGCTCTGACGAAACGTTCCATCTGGTTAGTCTCTTCCATCGTTGTGCTCGGCTTGAGAGTGAAATGAATAGTGAAAGGACAAGACACACACCCTTTTATATACGCTGGTCTGCCATGACTATAAAGTAGTTTATGGTGTTTGAACTTGAGTCATTTGACTTTTTGCTTTCAAGATGAAACGATCCCATTCATTCGAGAAGAAAGAAGAAAGTAAGAGGCAGAAACGTGATCTATCGCCTCGTACCAGGGCTGAAATCTTGGCACAAATTCATGCCAGTGATTTTGAAGAGGACATGAGTGAACCAGAATCCGAACCCTCTAAACCAAGTTCACCACCCTTAGTTAACCCTGAAAAGTACTATTCCATTCGAGAGACGGAAAAGCGCTCCTCTAGAAAATTTAGAACCACGGCTTACAAATACACGGTGAAGTTTAAAGATTTCAAGGCTGAAGTGCCGTTAGAGAAAGCAGAAGTGTTCATCACTGAGGTGTGGGATTCTTTGCTCACTGCACTCAAGCGACAATGTCAACCCAAAGAAGACGATCGCTTGAGACTTTCCATACAACACGACGGTTTGAAATCCCCTGTTTGGATCGAGTTTAGCACCCCTGCAGAATTGACTGCTTCCAAAGTCATGGACAAGATTCAACACGTACAACAATCTAATGATCAGTTTGACATCACTGATGGTAAAGCCACACTGGACATGACCCACGTCTCTCCTCCTCAAGGGACAGGACGCAAAAAGATGTTATTGGTGGACGACCTTCGCAACACCAAAACGAGTCTCGTCCGAATTAACAACCCTCATGACCAGATGTGTTTAGCCCGTGCCATCGTGGTGGGACGAACCTATGCCAACAAGAACGACACGGTAGAATGGAAAAGAACCTGGAACACTATTCAACGTTCCGACCGAGCTAAACAACGAAACGAAGCAGAACTCCTGTTGCAACAAGCTGGCCTGTCCAAAGACACACCCTGTGGCATTCCTGAGATGCAAAAATTGCAAGATGTCCTAGCTCCACGCTACACCTTGAAAGTGCACCCTCAAGAAGTGCGCGGACCTCTGTTGTTTCGAGGCCAAGATTTTAAGGATGGAAAATACATTCACCTTTATCATCACGATGAACATTTCGATACCATTACCAGTATCACTGGATTCCTGAGATATGTTTATTATTGTGAGAAATGTGACCATGGTTATAATAATCGAGAGCAACACAAGCATTGTGGATCGAAATGCTCAGGATGTTTGGCCTCTTCACCCTGTCTGAGCGAAGAACCAGTGCCTTGTTCAACTTGTCTGCGCACGTTTGTCAGCCCTACCTGTTACCAACAACATCTGAAAACGCAAGGTTCACAGCAGAAATGTGCTTGTCAACTCCTGAGATTGTGCCCTACGTGTGAACAAGTCATATGTACCAATGCTGCCAAGGCACACGTATGTCGAGGAAAGAAAAAATGTCACATTTGTCACCACATCGTGGACTTGGAACACCAATGTTACGTGCAAAAATACCAACCCCCACCAGAGAAAGAGGACGGTCACAAGAAGAAAGGCAATTTCATCTTTTTCGATTTCGAATGCATGCAAGAAACCGGCATTCACATTCCTAATTTCTGCGTGGCTCATCGAGCGTGCGAGAAGTGCATTCAAGAACCTATCTTCAGTCATTGCCCTCACTGCAGCAAGATTCCCGGAGGGCGTGAAAAAATCTTTCAGGGGCCGAACACGTTAGCCGATTTTGCCCAATGGGTCTTAGACCCCGTCGACAAAACGTGGAGCCAAGAGGACATCGAACGTTACGGAGATTGTCATCGTCATGCCACGGTGATGGCTCACAATTTCTCCGGATACGATGGACAGTTTCTTCTCAGATACTATACGGAACAAGGCACCGAACGTCCTAAAGTCACTTTGAACGGAGCCAAAATCATTTTCATGCAAGTGGGACAAGTACAGTTTAAAGATTCGATGAGTTACTTGGCCATGCCTTTGAGTCGAATGCCTAAAACGTTTGGAATGACAGAAATGGCTAAAGGGTACTTTCCACACTTTTTCAATACGGAAGCCAATCAACACGTCGTTCTACCCCATTTACCTGAGGCTCACTATTACGACCCCGACAACATGCGTACCGAACAACGAGAAGCTTTCTACGCTTGGTACCAGGCTCACGCCTCGGACCCTTTCGACTTTCAGGAAGAAATGCTAAAGTATTGTCGTTCCGACGTGGACATTTTACGGCGTTGCTGTGGAAAATTTCGAGAACTGTTCATGGAACACGGAGGGGTCGATCCTTTGAAAGAAGCTTGCACCATTGCCAAAGCGTGTTCCTTAGTGTATCGACAACGATTCATGCCTGAAAACACCGTGGCTGTCATCAGCCCTCAAACGACCCACTATGTCAAGCGTCAATACTCGGTCAAAGCCCTACGTTGGTTACATTACTTGTGCGACAAGGAAGACAAGTGGATTCAGCATGCCCGCAACGGAGGGGGTGAAAAGACCATCGGAACGTATTCGGTCGATGGCTGGGACTTAGAAAACCCCAAGATCGTGTACGAGTTTAACGGTTGCTTATTTCACGGATGTCCCGTCTGTTACCCTGACCGTGGCACTAAAAATCAGTTTTTGCAACGAACCATGGAAGACTTGTACCAGGACACTTGTCAACGACGCCTAAAGTTGGGACAGGAAGGATACCAAGTGGTGGAAATGTGGGAACACGAGTACGATCACCGTATGAAAACCGATCCCGAGTTTAAACGCCTCGTGGAAAGTTACCAGTTCATGGACCCGCTGAACCCGAGGGATAGTTTGTACGGAGGAAGGACCAATGCCACCTGTTTGCTGTACCAAGCCGACGAAGAGAAAGGAGAAGAAATCAAATACTTGGACGTGTGTTCGCTGTATCCCTACGTGTGCAAATATTGTCGCTTTCCTGTAGGGCACCCGCAATTGTTAACGGAACACATCGACCTGAAAAACATTCGACAATACGAAGGCTTGATCAAGTGCAAAGTTTTGCCTCCCACGAACCTATACCATCCCGTCTTACCTCACCATTGTCAAGGCAAATTGATGTTTCCCTTGTGCCGTACTTGTGCCGAAACGTGCAACCAAGATCAACCTTGTCAGCACAGCCAGGAAGAACGGGCCTTGACGGGAACCTGGGTCAGCGTAGAATTGTTCAAAGCTATGGACATGGGATACCAACTGTTAGAAGTGTACGAAATTTGCCACTTTCCCAAGACACAACAGTACCGCAAGGGTGATCCCAGTCAGAAAGGCATTTTCGCAGACTACGTGGATGCCTTTTTGAAACTGAAGCAAGAAGCCAGCGGCTATCCTTCCTGGTGTCACACTCCCGAAGACCAAATACAATTCAAAGAGAAATACTACGAACAAGAAGGCATCACTTTAGACCACATCGAGAAAAACGAAGGCAGGAGATCGTTTGCCAAAGTGATGTTAAATTGCTTGTGGGGTAAAATGGCACAACGACCGTGTTTACCCAAGACGGAATATTTGACAGAACCTTCCCGCTACTTCCAGATGATTCACGACAAAACCAGATTCATGAAACACGTGGACGTCGTTCGAGAGAATTTAATCTTGGTCAATTACGAAGAAGATCTGGACTTTGTACAAGACGACCCTTTTGGAAATGTCATCATTGCGGCTTACGTGACAGCTCATGCTCGCTTAAAATTGTACGAAGCTTTAGAACTGTTAGAAGAACGCGTCCTGTACATTGACACGGACAGTTGCATTTACATCCATCACCCGATTCAACATCACCCTAACATCGAAGGAGACCGTTTAGGAGCCTGGACAGACGAGCATCCCGACGACAAGATTCTAAGTTTCGTCAGTGGCGGTCCCAAAAATTACGGCTACGAATACCGGGACAAACAAGGAGAAGTGCACACGACGTGCAAAGTGAAAGGACTGACTCTGAATTATCGTACCAGTCGAGTGGTCAACTTTGGGGTATTGAAAGAAGCCTTGCAATCGGGAGAGGATGGAAACTTTAAAGTGACCACTTACCAACCGAACAAGATTGTACGTTTACCCACTCACCACATCGTCAGTCGACCTTTGGAAAAAGTCTATCAAATCGTGTACCAGAAGCGAGTTCGACTTCCCAATCATTTCACCTTACCGTACGGTCACGTTGGTATTGGTCTGTATATAAAAAAGGAACCCTAGGCAAGATCGATAGTTCATTGTAACTACCAAGACCGAGCGAACAAGATGAATACTTTGAAAGAGACATCGTTCCAGTTTGTGGATTGTAAAAAAGCTGTATCTTTCTCTAGTGTGACTAATACTGGATGGATAAGACCCAGGCATTGCGACGGAAAATGTCCGGAAGGAAACTGCGATTGTCCATGTGGTTACCATTGTAATTGCGTAACGGAGTTTGCAGACGAGTGCGATTGTGAGCCTTGCGATGGGACCGATGCTGTACGTTGTGACCTGAGCGATGCCGTAAAGCATCATGGGAACTTTAGTGCCCCTACCCCTATCATGGAAAGTGATGCTGTGCGTGTCAAACCTGTGGGGTGCGAAAGCGATGCTGCTCGTCCTCTTGGACATTTTACTGGGTTTCGTTTTAAAGGGG
Organism: Sinohyriopsis cumingii; assembly: GCA_028554795.2. Lineage (NCBI taxonomy): Eukaryota > Metazoa > Mollusca > Bivalvia > Unionida > Unionidae > Sinohyriopsis > Sinohyriopsis cumingii. The sequence continues at coordinate 11,962,503 of CM068831.1, read as the reverse complement.
AATGTTCACCTTCACGTCTACCCCCCCTACGGATGTCATCCAGCCCTGAGCAAACTCCTGTTCATGTCACCCAACCCTCATCGAAACGAACCTGTGAAAGACGAATATTCGTTTCCTGTGCGTTTGTCGGAATACTGCGACTTTGAAAATCGTCTTCAATCGTTCAAAGGAAAATGGCCAAAGTATCTGGGAGGACCGACCCCCGAAGAATTAGCCAGAGCCGGATTTTTCTACTTGGGCGAAGGAGATAAAGTCAAGTGCTTCAGTTGCGGTGTGTCACTTCACCACTGGGAACCGCAAGATTCGGCCTACGTTGAACATGCTCGATGGTCAACGAATTGTCATTACTTACCCTTAGTGGGACCGAGACATTGAAGTAACTTCTTACCATAATAATTTGTTCATGGATACTTTACAAGAGAACATTCGTGCTTTGCCTGTGGAGTTGAGAGAACGCATTTATCGAGAGCTGGTCAAAATACAAGTGAAACGTAAAGAACAATTGCATCCGTTACGTCACCGGTGTTTGAACCACTGGTACCTGAAGGCTATACAAGGATTGATTCAATTGAAAGTGTTCCATCGGACAGACATTGATCAACGATCCTCTAGTTTTAAAAAGGATTGGTTTGGTATGGACGATTGTAGTTACATCATTGTAAACGTACTGCATCGAATTCCAGAGGAAGAGTTAACGAATTACCAACATCTTAAACACAATGTCAACTTGGTGAAAGAGGAAACTTCTGAACGAATTGTAATGTGTAGATTAGTGACTCAACGATTTAAATTCGACACTGAAGTGAAACCATGTTTGTGCAAAGAGTACATTTCTTGTGTCAGACCAAAGAGGAATTAGATTGACCTATTCATGGATACTTTGCTAGAGAACATTCGTGCTTTGCCTGTGGAGTTGAGAGAACGCATTTACCGAGAACTGATCAAAATACAAGTGAAACGCAAACTCAAAGTGATTCATCCGTTTTTAAATTATGCTCTGTTCCAAAGTACAAGAAGACTGATTATGAGTGGATATTACATTAGACACAAAGTTAAACGAGGCTATTGGTCACCACCCAACGATTCCAAAAACAGTGTATATAATTATGGATACTTTACAAGAGTACATTTTGGGCTTGCCTGAGGAGTTGAGAGAAAGGATTTACCGAGAGCTGGTGAAAATACAAGTGAAACGTAAAGAACAATTGCATCCGTTACGTCACCAGATCTTTAACCACTGGTACCTGAATGGTATAAGAGGACTGATTCGTCAGAAATTTTTTCACTGGTCAGACCTTGTTGAATACTTTCAGTATATGAATGATGATGGGCTAGACGTTCGTAATTTTGGTTACTTGGAGATTCACTTACTGCAACGTATTGAGGAAGACGAGTTAAAGGATTACTAACATTTGTTACATGGAATCTGCTTAGAAAAAGACGAAACATCTAGACAAACTCTGACGTTTCAGTTACAGTATGTAACATTTAAATTCCCTACTGGAGAACGAACGTGTTTGGTTAGAAATTACCTTTATTGCTTCCGAAACAAAGACACTATAAAATCAAGTTGCCATGCCACGGATTATGTCACATATCATTCAACAGATTCCGTGGAAGGAACTCAATGACCATATTCAAACCGTGGATCATTACCATCAATTATTACAAGAATTGTATCCATTCAATTTGGGACGACAAGTGGTGTGTGTCTTAGTGACTTGTTTTCTGGGATTTCGTTTACCAGCCGATTCTTTGTGGACTCTTTACGATCAGTACTTACCACCTCCATGGCCTTAAATGGTCACGAAAAACTCCTTTTGCTCAAAGCCTTGCGTTTTCATCTGGATACTTCTCGACCTCAACAGGAAAAAAAGATTCGTCAACTTTTAGCGACCCAAGACGTGTATGACGATGTGTGTGTAGCTTGTGACTTACACCCCCATTGGACAGATGTTCGTGATTGGAAAAAGGGGGGTTTTGAGGCTTGGGCCCAAGAAGTGGCCCAGTATGCACGAGAGTTGTTCAAGGAAAAAAGTTACTTTTCAACCTGTGTTAGTGACGGTGCCAGAAGAACCCGTCACCGAGAACAACCACTCGCTTCAGGACAGGACTGTCATGGACAGGCCTGAAAGGTCATTCCGGGAGGACACTTGTGTGACAATACCTCATGTAGAGACTGTAAGAACATTACACACTGTCCCTAGGACATCTTCGTTACCCAAAACATGTTGTACAGACACTTGTTTATATTCCACTTTGATTGTTTTGATGTGTTTTTTATTCCTGTACATCACTATTTGGGTTGTATGTATTTTTGTCTTTCGTGTTCATATTTGAAACATTCAATAAACGTGTTCTGAAAAAGTATATAAACTCTTGTCTTGTTTGTTTTTCGTGTCACAAGTGACATTTCTCACACCATGGCTACCTCTGCTGTCTCTGCTCCCTCTTCCTCTACTGTCAAAGTCATCGACGAACACTTAGATCGTGCCAGTTGGGAGGCTTTGTATCTTCGCCATCCCTTTAACATGCTCATTGCTGGACCTAGCGGTTCAGGCAAACCGAATTCGTCAAACGTTTGATCGAACATAAACATCATTTGATCGATCGACCCCCTCAACGGATCGTGTGGTGTTACAAAGAGTGGCAATCGGCGTACAGCCTCTTGCGAGAAAGTCAAGGCGATTCCATCGTGTTTGTGGAAGGCATTCCTAAAGAAGACGATGGCATCGTCTCTGACTCCCGTCTAACCCATTTGGTCATTTTCGACGACATGTTAGGAGAAGACGAAGAAGAAATTAAATTGTGGTTTACGCGCAAAGGGCATCACCGTAATGCCAGTGTCGTTTACATCACCCAAAATTTGTTTCAACAAAGTAAAGCCCATCGCACCATCAGTCTCAATGCGCATTACGTGGTCTTGTTTAAAAGCCCTCGAGATAAATCGCAAGTGCAAGTCTTAGCCAAACAGTTAGGAACGCCTTGGCTGACTCAGGCGTACGACGATGCCACTCAAACACCACACGCCTATTTACTCGTCGATTTGAAACCTACGACCCCCGAGGATTTGCGATTTCGTACCCACTTGTTTCACCACTGGTGCCAAGACGGAGGGCCTGTCCTGTACACGTCTCCGTCCTCGACTTCATTTCACTCCTCCCATGAAAAAAATCTATAAAAACCTCAGACCCTTTTTCGTCTGTCTCACACAGTGTGAACATGACGTCCCTTCAGTCGCATCTTCCCGTCAAATTGATTCGTGCCTTGTATGGCATCAGTCGAGAAAAAGATCCACAAACACGAGCCCGTGTCTTAGAAGCTAGTCTCAAAGAAGTCTTACGATGGTTCACGGTGACGGCACGTCAATTACTCCAAGGAATCATTCAGATTCCTCATCAAACCCAACGCTTTTTCGATCGAAACAAAGTCGCTTTGGTCCAACTGGCCGATCCCCGCATCGACACTCAAACCAAAAAACAAATCATTTTGAAACCTGGAGGGAGCGGTACTCTAGGAGGGGTCATCATTCGCTCACTCTTAAGATGGGATCCTAATGCCCCCAAAGTTATCCCCAAGACAAAAGTTCAACGAAGCCCCAAGAAGAAAAAGAAAAAGACCAAGTCCCCAAGAAGAATAACTTCTCCAGTGGCAGGACCCTCCTCTTACCAGACACCACCACCATCACCCTGGAAAAAGAAAAGAAGCCCCCAGAAAAAGAAACAGAGAAAAAGTCCTCAGAAAAAGAAAAGTCCAGAGAAGAAAACTAGTCGCAAGAGAGGCACTTCGGCCAGGACGCAACCTTACACTCGCAAACCACGACCTGCCACAGCGTCTCCGGCAGCCTCACGTTTGTCCACTTCTCCGTTGATGTCACCAGGAACTGAAGAGTACTTGGAGACGTTGATCACACCAAGAACTTCTTCGTTGATGACCCCCAAAAGAACTTCCCCAGTGGCAGGACCTTCCAATTTAGCGGCAGTGGCTGCTGCTCACAAAGTACCTTCTCCCAAAATCAAAGTCCATGAAAGATCGGGCATGTTACAAAGTTTACTGGATTTGTCCAAGCAAGAACTGGCTCGATTTAGTCCGTTACGTACCCCTGCACGACGTGTCATGCCTGTCCTCAAACTGATAAAACGTAAAGACAATCAGTGGCGACGCGTTCCAGTATAAAAAAGGCCTGTGACCGAGTAGGGTATCAGTGTTTTTAGGTGCTCCTAAAGACTCAAAGATGTCACCCTCCAGAAAACCCCAAGGAAAGAAAAGGAAAGGACTACCACCACGTTTAGCCAAACATGGGGACCTGTTATCTGTCCTGTCCAAAGCTTCTCCACCCCTACGAAAAAAACTCATTCAAACGGCCTCCAAAGAGGTCATCGATACCGTGTGCGAATGTTGCTTGAACGTTTTGAAAGGCACGATCCCTTTGTCCAAACACCAGAAACAATGCTTAGGCAAACATCGTCACGTTCTTCGGAAAATGGTTCAAAAGAAAATTCCCATTCGTCAAAAAAAGAAGATGTTGGTCCAACGTGGAGGCATTTTACCTCTCTTGTTAGGCCCCATACTGAAAGGAGTCTTGGGAACCATGTTGGGAGGACTGGTGGGAGCAAGATAAAAAGGCCTTCGGGAGTCCCAAGATCTCAGAATCGACCCCTGACAACCCCATGGAAGGACGAAAACTAGCTTTAGTGCCTTACAAACGATGGATGGAATACCATCGGTGGCAAGAACAACGCACCCCGCATTTACCTCCCAATCCCAATTTGAGCGAGATGTCCCAGTTACAACACGAATTGCAGTCCTTGATGGATCGCCAAGATTTGTCCGAAACAGAAAAATCGCAAAAGTACGGTCAACTCTTGCAAAGACTGCAACTCTTTCACCAGAAAGCTTTAGACGAAACAGCTTTACCCACTCTGAAAGATTTTAAGACCTTGATGAAAAGTCCAGCACCATCATCATCATTACCACCACCACCACCACCACTACTGTCATCCCCAACCGTCACCAGAGATGCTACCCCACGAAGACCTGAGGAAGAAGAGACGCGCGAAGTGTTTCAAACACCGTCAGCAGCTCCCATTTCGAGTAAGATTGCAGCATCCTTATTGACCCCGTCCCCCACACCCCAACGAGAAGAAATGAAAGCTTGGGTTAAAAAGATGATGTCCACACCTCCTTCGACAGAAGTGAAAAAGAAAGAAGGGAAACCAGAAGCGAAAAAAGAAAAGAAAACCAAAGCCATTCCATTGCCACCTCCACCACCACCACCACCACCACTACCTTCGACTTCTACTCCCGTAGCCCATCGGACACGTAAATCCGTTTCCAAACCACCCTTTCGACCCACCCAAAGTAGCATCACCGAAGAGTGGGTGACTTATTAACACACCAACACAAAAAATGGAAAAAGTCTTAGCCAGCATTTACTACGATCCCTCGCATCCTGCAGGTTACGCAGGAGTTCAAAAATTGTATCGTGCTGCCAAAACGCGACTGAAAAGTCTCCGTTCACCTCAAGTGCAACGATGGTTACAAGAACAAGCTACCGACACTTTACACAAACCCATTCGACGCAAGTTTGCCAGAAGTCGCACCCGAGTGGAAGGCATCGATCATCAATGGCAAGCCGATTTAGCCGATGTCTCTCATTTGGCCAGCTACAATCGCGGCTATAAATATTTGTTTTGTGTCATCGACGTCTTTTCCAAATTTGCCTGGGTCGTGCCCTTGACTTCCAAATCGAGCAGCGAGTTAGTGCGAGCCCTGCAACGGGTGTTAAAACAAAGCGGTCGTCACCCTCTTCGATGGCAAACGGACAAAAGCACCGAATTTCTGAACCAAGCTTTCCAAAAAGAATTAAAGAAACGTGACATTCATTTTTTTACCACCGAGAATCCCGAAACCAAAGCCAGCATCGTGGAACGTTTTCAACGCACTTTGAAAGAACGCATGTGGAAATATTTTACGCATCACCACACTCTGAAGTACATCGACATCTTACCGCACCTGGTGCAAGCGTACAACCAATCTTACCATCGAAGCATCGGACGTGCCCCGCAAGACGTGACTCCCGACAACGAAGTGCTGGTGTTTGAGCGCCTGTTTGGTACGTCCCCGACGAGGGCTGTCCCCAAGAAAAGTGGAGAGTTGGCCGTAGGAGATTGGGTGCGCATTGGCAAAACCAAACGCACTTTCGACAAAGGTTACTTACCTAACTGGACGACCGAATTGTTTCGCGTCACTGGACGAGTGCATGGCCGTCATCCTGCCGTCTATAAATTGGAAGACATGAACGGAGAAGTACTCAAAGGAACGTTTTATTTGCCCGAGTTACAACGTGTCACCAAAAAAGAAGACGACGTGTACGACATCGAAAGCATTCTCGAACGCAGAACCCGTAAAGTGGGCAAACGACATGTCAAAGAAGTCAAAGTACGTTGGAAAGGATATCCACCCAGTTTCGATTCTTGGATCGACGCTTCGCAAGTCATCGACTATAAAAAGAAGAAGTGACCATCATGCCCTTTCACACAGCAGACGCAGCTACGTCGACCAGTCCTTCTTCCCCTAGTTCTTCTGTGCAAGATTTACAAAAACAACCCTTGTGGGTGTGGTGTGGAGAACGTGTGCCTAAAACGCAAATCGTCTTTTTCTGCCAAATCTTCGTGGTGTATTGTGTCATCGGGGCAGCCATCGCCAATTTGAGTTTGCAACAAGGAGACAAACAATTGTGGACCATTTTATTGAGCAGTTGCATCGGTTACCTGCTTCCCAATCCCTCCCTGAAATTCTCCTCGAACGGGAACGTTGTGTCCAGTGCCAGTGCCAGTCACCACTCCAACAACCACAACCAGAACCCCATTTTGGGCGGAGACACACCTCTGACATCCACTAATATTCCCTCGGACAGCCACAGAACTCTGGAATTATGAGTCACCAAAACCAATTTTACTTAACCTTACCCAGTGACAGTTCCATGGAGGTGTTTCCCAACAACACGTTGTGCTGTTACACGGCCAAATTACCTCAAGCCATCCCCTTAGATCACGAAGCCCATTGGGAAGTGGCTTTAGTCGAAATGATTCACCCGACCCAAGTCCTCAATGTCGTTGCCAATCAAAATAAATTTGAGGTGGAAGTTTATGACGAACAACTGCAAAAGTGGATGGATGACAATAGCAAATATAAGTATAAAAACCCTAACAAAGTCAATCCAAAGTGGACCGACTATCAGTTGTTCATTTTCCCAGGCTATTATTTTAGTGGTCAACATTTGGTCAACACCATAGCCACCAAGTTTAATGGCGTGTTTGGGGAAGCTTTTAAGAATGTCAAGAACAAAACTGTCACCATGGAATACCACAAAACAGCTCGTCGCTTCCTGATAAAATTTCCTGAGGGGGAAAAAATCATGGGTTTCTATTTTAATGATGAATTGTTTGACATGTTGGGTGGTGACATAAAGATGAGGAAGAAAACAGAACAAACACTAGCCCAAAAAACCGTCATTTACAGCAACGAGTCTTTTGGCCAGTATTTTCGTACCCCGGTAGAACTGAACCAAGGACTGAATTTGATGTTTGTGTATTCCGATGTGGTGGAATACAACGTGGTGGGACACACCTCCGTGCCGTTACTGCGTGTCATTCCTTTCAAAGTGGATTCTGCCGCAAACGCTGACGAGGAAGGTGGAAACACTTACCACGTCCACCGCGAATTTGTCCATCCTCACTATTTGCCGGTCAGCAAGTCGTATTTGGACACGGTCAACATTACTATAAAAGGAGATTTGGGACAAAATATTCCATTCACCAAAGGAAAAGTCACGGTGAAACTACATTTTCGAAAACGGTTCTCTCACGACTCGTAAGCAAGTCATGTATCCAGTGTACCGAGGGGTGGCACGACAGCGAGGACACGGTTTAGGAGATATGTTAAAATCGGCCTTTCGTTCGGTGGCCCCGGTGTTGAAACCGATGGTGACACGCGGATTGCACGCCTTGAAAGATGCGGCACTGACGCAAGGCAAAGAATTTCTCCAAAATGTTATCATCGACAAACAAAACCCTAAAGAAGCCTTCATGAGGGCTGGCAAAAATGTCTTGCTGCAAACAGGCAAAGACATTTTGGGCCGACGAGACACACCTATAAATGCCCTGCACGCTACCGAGTCAGGCATTCAGCAAGGACAAGGTAGAAAGAGACGACGAAGAAGAAAACACCCTTTCACCAGACTTCAAGCGAGAAAGGCCAAGAAAAGAAGAACCGTTCGAGACTTAGACGTTTTCAATTATTGAGAAAAGAGACAAAAAAATGATGCACCGAGAGTCTTGCGCTTGTTCCAAGACGGAACTGGATCTGTTTGCCATGCCCCCCACGATGATGACCATGCAAGAATCCCAGTGGGTGGAATTTAATCCCATCTCCACATTGACCGATTCCGCTCCCATCGAATTTGAAATCAAAGGACAGCCCGAAGATTACATCGATCTGAATAGCAGTTACCTGTACTTGAAAGTCAAAGTAACCGAAGCGAACAACGGTGCCATAGACAATGATGATGTAGTAGCTCCCGTCAACAATTTCATGCATTCCTTGTTTAGCGAAGTGGACTTGTACTTGAATAACAAACTGGTCAGCAGCAGCATGGATACTTACCCTTACCGAGCCTACCTGGAGAATCTCTTGACGTACGGAAAAGAAGCCAAGAACACTCATCTGGATGCTTGCGTGGTATGGAAACCTGACCAAGCGACTAAGTTCAACAAAGTTACAATTGTTGCTGGGGAGGATCCAAATACAACGGGATTTGTAGAACGACGAAAGAAAATTCATCTAAGTCGTAGTTTAGAACTGATGGATCGCTTGCATTTGGACATGTGGTTACAAGAAAAGTATTTGCTGAACGGAGTGGATGTCCGCCTGAGACTGAATCGTAGCAGTGCCGCTTTCCATTTGATGACTAGTACTGCTGATGCCACTTACAAAACCTTCATCGAAGAAGCCAAACTTTACGTGCGTCGTGTGGAAGTGTTACCTAAAGTAGGTAACGACATCAGTCAGACATTGAGCAGAACAACCGCCAAGTATCCCATACGACGCGTAGAAGTGAAAACGTTCACCATTGCCTCTGGACTCCGATCCAAGATCGAAGATCATCTTTTCCAAGGACAGTTACCCAAACGTTTGATTGTTGGCATCGTCAAGAATTCAGCTTTCAATGGTGACTATAAAGAAAATCCTTTTGAGTTTCAACATTACAGAGTGTCCAAGATCGAAGTCAGTCGCGATGGCAAGACCTTGTGTACCCGACCTTTCGAACCAGTCTTTAATATCGTCGATAGGACTAAGTCGAATTACTTGAGATCGTACTTGTCCCTGTACGAAGCCACCGGACAGTTAGGAACCAACACCAGTCACGGCATTACGTACGACGAATATGACGGAGGCTATGCTTTGTGGGCTTTTGATTTCACTCCTGACCAGGGCAGCGACGAGGGACATTTCCACCCTATAAAATCCGGCCAGATTCGTGTGGAACTTCAGTTTGCGGCTGATCTACCAAACACGGTGAACGTCATCCTGTATGCAGAATTCGATAATACGATAGAAATCAACAGTTTGAGAGAAGTCATTCTAGATTATTAGAAGCTATGGAAGACTGTTATCCCTCTTTACCTAGTGGAGAAACTTTGGACATGAAATGTGAGGAAACTGTGGAAGAAGAAGTGATCATGATGAAGTCAAGATGGCCAGAACAAGAAGCCCATTTAGTCTCCTGTTTTGCCAAACACTTGGTCGACAAAATAACGGAATTAATCAAGAAAAATTGTTATGGATGTCAAAACGATCATCCCAGTCAAATTCAACACGATAAATGCCTGATGTTGAGTCAAGAAGAAAAATTGGACGAGTATCTGGACGAAGCTTGGAGCCTCATCTCGGACAAAGACGTGTTGCACCAGTGGTATAAAGACTTGCGTGAACATTCTTGTCCACCATTAACCACTCAAGAGATCCATCGTATCGAAGCTCTCCTGAATCAGAGTGAGGAAACAGAACGAATAACCGTTTATTCGTCAGACATTTTCAAGCAAAAAGTCAGGATCGAATTGACGACTTATTATTACCTGTGAAGAAGAAAACACAAAACAATGGATACCTGGGAACTTTATTACCTTTTGAACCACAGTTCGTATACGTCTTCTTGGAATCCTGTCGTCTGTGCTAAAGATGAACTCCCTCATCGCAAACCTAAAGACCATCAAGCTTACGTGATCAACACGGACGAAAGTCATCTCCCAGGAACCCACTGGGTAGCCGTCTACTTTCCTCAAGAAGGATGTGTGGAATATTTCGATTCGTACGGATTGCCCCCTTTGGAAGACGATATCATCGACTTTATGAGAAGAAATGCTCAAACCACCCGATTCAATAATGTGAAATTACAAGGCACAGATTCCTTGGTGTGTGGACAGTACTGTGTGTATTTTCTGCATCATCGCAGCCTGGGCTATTCCTTAGAACATTTAGTGACTCATTTCGATCCTCGTTCTTCTGCTAGAAACGATGTGAAAGTAGATCGATGGTTTTGTGACCATTATGCTTATCTTTTGTCTCAAGCTAGGAAACGTAGTGTCCATCAATGGCCTAATGATTTCCAACAGTGGAAATCACAATTTCATTCACAACGTTGTCAGCCCTGTTCAAAGTAGATTGTCCATTGAGAAAAAAATGTTTGTGATTTCAAAAAAATTGTTTGATGTTATAGTGTTGGATTATTGTTAAAAAATGTTAGAGTTGTTGTTTAGTGTTAAGTGATTTTTGAATAAAAAATGTTGTGTTTGGAAAAAATGCTTTTGTCTTTTGTTTAGCTATAAGAATGTTGGATTGATGCTCTTTCATTTCTTACTATCCCTCTCATGACACTCACTAAACGTTGCGGCTCGAAAACCGTGTGGGGGATGTTTTCCTTCACGTCCGCGCTTTGACTTTAAGAACCGGGGTTGTTTCCAGTCTAACCATCCATTGTCGACTCATCCTCCTACGAAGATGTGCTCCAAACTAGCTAAGCTCAACGAAGCCTACGTGAATTTGCATAGGGTCAGACACAGTCTGATACCAAAGCCAGAAGAAATAGAGAATGTGAGAATGTTAAAAATCACTGAAGACCTGATAGAAGAGCTCTTCAGAGAAGAAATGAACAGGGAAAAAGAAGAATGGACAGAGAAGTACAGACTTCAGAGACAGCAGCAACAGCAGCAACAACAACAACAGCAGCAGCAGCAACCTGAAGCTGACAGAGGCTTTGTCGATTGTCGTATCGACACCAAATAGTTCTTCTTCTCTTTCCGAAGAAGCAGACCTATCGCCAGAAAGTCAATCCTCAGAGGACATCGCATTCTTAGAAACTAAAAAAAGAATGCCATAGCAAAACAAAAAAACAGCCCTTTTCAGTGCTACCCAATACTCTAGAAAAGAAATAACCATCAATTTGCCAATGTGTGTAGATAGAGTAGTGTGAAAATAAACACTAACTCTTTATGAATAGTGGAAGTGTATGTGTTTGTGTGTTAGTGTTAGTAAGTGGTTAAGTAAGTTGGTATGGATAGTAGATTAAAATGATGTTTGTTTTTTTTGGCTGTTAGAGGTGTATATTTTGGGTTAGATTGGATTGCTTTGCGTATGTGGATAGTCTATTGAAGTGATTTATAAAAAATTTTACAATAGTGATGGGTAGCATAAAAAGTGAGTGAGTGTTTCTTTTAGGTCCGCGCGTTGTTGTTTTGTTTTTTTGGTCACGATCTAGGTAAGATCAATTTTATGTTATTAGGGGATGTTTTCCATCACGTCCGCGCTTTAACTATAAATTGAAACTCGCTGGGCAGTCTAGCTACCCTTGTTGATTGATCAACACAACCAGAAGAATGACTAGTAGAATAGTGAAACTGTTAGAACTCCAGATGCACCTGGAATATGCCAGGCGCATAGTAAACGAACTATCAGCGGAGGCTATAGTAGAAGAAGCAAGAGTAAAGAAGGAAGAGGAGGAGAGAAGAGAGAGGGAAGAAGAGGAAAAGAAAAGAGAAGAGAGGATGTCGTTCAACATTCCCGAGACAGAGGATTGGGGTGTTGAAGCGAATCATCCTCCCTCTGCGCTCCCCAGAAGAAAGGTGAAAGAAGACTGGGGAAGAAGATGCGTGTGTGGCGCCAGGCCAGGAAGGTGCAACCATTAGATAGGTGCATCAGGAGTTCAAAAAAAACAGCCCTTTTCAGGGCTACCCAATGCTCTAGAAAAGAAATAACGATCAATTTGCCAATGTGTGTAGGTAGAGTAGTGTGAAAATAAACACTAACTCTTTATTAATAGTGGAAGTGTGTGTGTGTTTGTGAGTTTGTGTTTGTAAATGATGAAGTAGGTTTGTGTTGGTGTTTGTAAATGCTGAAGTAAGTTTGTGTGAATAGTAGATTAAGGGTTTATTTATTGATTCTTAGCGTATGTACAGAGTATAGTTAGGGTTATATTATATGAAATGAGAAAGTAGGGGATGTTTTCCTTCACGTCCGCGCTTTCACTATAATAACCCACCACGTTCGTCGTTCGAACCATTCTACGGAATAATAAAAACGAAGATGGTGGTTGCAAGTGACTTGTTCAACAATTTGGTACATATATACAACTGGATAATAGATGGTATCTATGTAGTGGAGAGACTGGAAAAAGAATGGAAGATAGCAGAGTACCTGGACTACGCTAAATGTCTAAACATAGCAAAAGAAGTGATAGCAGGAATGATTGAAGAGGAGGAAAAAAGATTGAGAGGTATGATAAATCCCACCTATGTCAGAGTGGGAAGCCTAAAGGAAGCACTTGACAATGCAAGCAAAGTCAGGTGCTTTCTTGAAAAAATGTCACATGGGACAGAGTGCTCTTATGTGGAGAGAGGCCAGGAAAGACTGAGGAAAGGAGAGGAGTTGATGAGAAAAGTGATGGAGGTAGAAGTCAAGAAGATTAAAGAGAGATGGTATAAAGAAAGAAAAGAAGAAGAAAATAGAAAAAAAAGGGATGAATTTGAAAAACTGAACACAAACTGGATGAAAATCCAAGAGAAGTTCCGGGCCATGGGCCACCCGGACTGGTTGCCGGAAACAGAAAAGAAAAAGAAGAAAGGAATGATGGACAAAATAAGAGGATGGTGGAAGAAGTTAAGAAGTTAAAAGAAGAAGAAAAAACCCAAAGGCCCTTTTCAGGGCCAGCCATATTTCTCGAAAAGAGATAGCCTTTCCATTGCCTACCCCTTTTTTTAAAAGAAATTTTTTTAAATTTAAAAAAAAAATTCCATGTTAAATTCCCCTTGTACGTAGAGTGACCCACGATTTATTCCCATGTTAAATTCCCTTTGTACGTAGAGTGACCCACGATTTTTCGCCATGTTAAATTTCCATTGTACGTAGAGTGACCCAGGGGTCCCTGTAATGCTAATTCCCATTGTACGTAGGGTGCCCCTATTCACTACTTGTGTAGTTTACCTTTAGAGCCGCGAGAACAAATTTTATTGCGAGTTAATCAAGACTGAAATCAACCGCAAACTCAGAAATTACTTATGGACTTTCAAACTATCATTATCTCCACGGTATAAAAAGGATTTTTGAGAATGACAAGGGCAGATAATAGATTTTACTCGGAAATTGATCTTTCATCGTTAGTGTTTCAACAACTTCCATTGAGAGAAGTCATTGATTGATCTTTCATCATTAGTGTTTCAACAAATTCCATTGAGGGAAGTCATTGACAGTGTTCAAGGCTCAGCTGATTATCAATTACTTTTACAAGAACTGATTACTCAAAACGACAAACTTCCATTAAATTGTTTGGACGACGTGCAGTGCGTGTGCATGTGTGTGTATGTTAGTGACTTAATTGGTAGATCCAAGAAAATTACACGAAGGACATGACTACGAAAACTTGATATGTGCACGAAAAAAATTACTTTGTTAAAATTGTTGGGAACAGTGATGAATACGAGATGTATACCTTCGTGTGAGAAAGACTTCTTTCTACTTTTTCAGCTCTTCGTGTTAATCGAGAAGTGTCTATATCCTGCCAACAGATTGGAGAATCGTATGACTATTTACTTCTTCCCGGTGGACATTTGAGCTGCGGGGATACGGAAAACCCATTCCACCTTAGCTGTCAGAATTTTTATTCCGAACTTTAGGCGCGTGTTGGATAGCAAACGAAGTGAGTGCATTAGCTTTAGAATCGTTGAGCAAGGGTTCTGTAGAGTGAGCCTCACGGTATTTGTTGGCAGCCACTGTTATGTCTTGAAAATTGCTAAACTGTTTTTCCCCGTAAATAAGCGGGAAGGCCAAAATGGCTTACTTGTGAAAATTACATTTGCCTCTGGAATTCTGATTTTTTTCCTTTACAATAAAAGTTTCCTATCCTTCTCTGTTTTATTTGTGCCTACTTTTTCTTACTACTCCATTTGACTCTGGAATTCAAATTTCCTCTCTACCTTACGAATAATCTCACACTCTCTGCCTCTTCCTTTGCTTCCAGCAACAATAATCTCTCTTTATGTTTCCTCTTTTCTATGAAATTGTAAGGTTTAAAATAAACGCAACAGACCAAAAATAATAAATAAAACTAGACAAATATATATAACATACGAATTTTAAGGACAAACCCCACGTAGACAATACTAAATACAAAGACAAAATGTTGCCTATGGGTGGCAGAATTTTGTCGTTGTATTTAGTATTATCAACCATAACACTTTTAAGGCTAGGTATCCGTGGAAGCTGCAAAATGGTATGATCACTGTAAACACTGATAAGGACAACATGAAAGAGTGATTGACTAACCTGCTCGCTGTCGTTTCGTCCTGCGGACTCGCCAAAGGTAACGAACTCCTTCCTCTTCGCTCACTCAGGTAAGTAGTAAATGGGGGCACCCTAGCGTCAAAGGGAATTAGCATTACAAGACCCCTTGGGCAACTCTAGCGTCAAGGGAAAATTAACATGGAGAAAAATCGTGGGTCAGATTAGCGTCAAGGGAAATTAACATGGAGAAAAATCGTGGGTCACTCTAGCGACAAGGGGAATTTAACATGGAACTATAGTGTGGGTCTGTCTAGCGACAAGGGGAAATTAACATGGGAATAGAGTTTGGGTTTGTCTAGGGACAAGGGGAATTGAATATGGGATTTTTTTTTTTTAAATTTAAATTTAAATTTAAATTTAAAAAAAGGGGTAGGCAATGGAAAGGCTATCTCTTTTCGAGAAATATGGCTGGCCCTGAAAAGGGCCTTTGGGTTTATGTTAATATTAATATTAACATAGATGGCATCTGTCACATCTTCTTCTTCTTCTTAAACTCCTTCTAACTACCGGTCCATACACAAGTACCCTCTTGAGACATCCTTGTCTTTCTATGTAAACTCTCCTCATCCATTGACTAGTATCTGTCCTATCAACAACAGTCCACTTGGACCTGACATACATGAGCATGTCCGTCCTAAACATCATGGAAGACACAAGGGTGGATGACTCAACTGTGGTCCACATCTTGAAGCGACGAGAATAGGTGAATCAATGCAGTGAACTGCGCTTATTTATAGGTACAGGAAGGATTGAAACGGATTGAATTCATCCACCAATCCGAACACGCGTTACAAAATTCAGTCAGCTCGCATCCAATCCGAAGAGAGCAGTCTGTGACGTCACGTGGTCTATATAGATTCGTTAGCGCTTGTGTGCAGTCAATCTATGCGACAGTGATTCAACATGACGGAAACTCAGAAAACGATCCATTGGGGTGCACCAGCAGGGGAGACTGCCCAAGGGAACCCGGACTTAATTTCAGAAGAGGTACATTGGAATTTTGTGGATTTTCTTACCTCGCAAGAATTTGTTCCGGAACCTTCGTTACCTTCTTCATTACCGCAAGTGGAGAATTTTAGACAGAGACAGAAAGAAGAATTGGAGAAATTTATGCAACGACAAAAGGAAGCGGAACAAGCTTTTCTCCTACAGCAACAGCAACAGCAACAAGAAGAGGTAAGAAAAAAAAACAACAGCAACAACAGCAAGAAGAAGTAGCAACAAAGAAACAAGAGGGTGAAAATCAAACGGCTACGGTACTGTTGGACATTTTAGCGGAGTTAAGAAGTCTGAAACAAATGTATCAGACTTCTTTATCACGACCGAAGAGAACACGACCTTCCCGAGCTAAACACGCCAACCCTGTGACTAAGCCTATCGTACCACCCTTAGTGATTTCAACCCAATCATCAGAAGCAGGCCTTGGCCGTGGCAAAGGCTTAAGGCAGTCAAAGTTGATTGGTTAAACTCATCCCTACACCAAAATAAAAAGGCCCTTTTCAGGGCCACCCACATTTCTCGAAAAGAAATACAATTTCAATTTGCCAATAACTCAAAAATAAACCCCACCCATTTTACCCTTATAGTACGTGTCTGTGTATGAGTGCGTGAGTGTAGCTTCTTATTTTAAAATCAAAACTCAAAGACACTTACCTTATATCATTCATGTATTCTTTTATCCATTTTTTACAATCCAATTCACAGCACAACACTTTAATTAAAAGTTCATTGACTTCTTCTTTCTTCTTGTTTAGTCTCTCTGTTTTTTGAATTTCTTCACCGTTTCTTCCTCATTTTCTTCCCTTCTTCTTTTCTTCTCCTGTTTCTTTGCTTCTTTTAAATAGAATTGTCTTCTTTCTTCCTCTGAAGAATCCCTCTCTTCTTTCGAAGAATCCCTCTCTTCTTCCGAAGAATCCCTCTCTTCTTCTGAAGAATCCTTCTTTTCTTCTGACCCCTCTTGTTTCTTTTTTGGGCAATCTGGAGACCAATGTCCTTTTTCTTTACAATAATAACAGGTATCTTGACTTTTGTCTTTTTTAGCCCCTGTTTGTTTTCTTTTTTGACGGTCTGGACACTCTGAAGACCAATGCCCTTTCTTCTGACAGATATAGCAAGTATCCTGACTCTTATCTCGAAAGGAAGGAGAGTAGTCTGTCGGCTGGTCTGAAGACAATTTTCTAATGACCCCTCGCAAAGCTCTGACGAAACGTTCGATTTGGCTAGTCTCTTCCATCGTTCTCCTCGGTTTGAGAGTGAAATGAATAGTGAAAGGACAAGACACACCCTTTTTATATACGCTGGTTTGCCATGACTATAAATTAGTCTATGGTGTTTGAACTTGAGTCATTTGACGTTTTGCACTCAAGATGAAACGATCCTATTCATTCGAGAAGAAAGAAGAAGAAGAAAGTAAGAGGCAGAAACGTGATCTATCGCCTCGTACCAGGGCTGAAATCTTGACACAAATTCATGCCAGTGATTTTGAAGAGGACATGAGTGAACCAGAATCCGAACCCTCTAAACCAAGTTCACCACCCTTAGTCAACCCTGAAAAGTACTATTCCATTCGAGAGACGGAAAAGCGCTCCTCTAGAAAATTTAGAACCACGGCTTACACCTACACGGTGAAGTTTAAAGATTTCAAGGCCGACGTACCCTTGGAGAAAGCAGAAGGGTTTATCACCGAGATGTGGGATTCTTTGCTCACCGCACTCAAGCGACAATGTCAACCCAAAGAAGACGATCGCTTGACACTATCCATAGATCACGACGGTTTGAAATCCCCTGTTTGGATCGAGTTTAGCAGACCAGCAGAACTAACCCCTTCCAAAATCATGGACAAGATTCAACACGTACAACAATCTAATGACCAGTTTGACATCACCGATGGTAAAGCCACACTGAAAATGGCCCACGTCCCTCTTCCTCAAGGGACAGGACGCAAAAAGATGTTATTGGTGGACAACCTTCGCAACACCAAAACAAGTCTCGTCCGAATTCACAACCCTCAAGACCAGATGTGTTTAGCCCGTGCCATCGTGGTGGGACGAACCTATGCCAACAAGAACGACACGGTAGAATGGAAAAGAACCTGGAAATCTATTCAACAATCCGATCGAGCCAAACAACGAAATGAAGCAGAACTCCTGTTACAACAAGCCGGACTGTCCAAAGACACACCCTGTGGCATTCCTGAGATGCAAAAATTGCAAGATGCCCTAGCTCCACGCTACACCTTGAAAGTGCACCCTCAAGAAATGCGTGGAACTCTGTTGTTTCGAGGCCAAGATTTTAAGGACGGAAAATACATTCATGTCTATTATCACGATGAACATTTCGATACCATTACCAGTATCACTGGATTCCTGGGATACAGTTATTATTGTGAGAAATGTGATTATGGTTATAACAATCGAGAGCAACACAAGTCTTGTGGATGGAAATGCCCAGGATGTTTGGCCTCTCCACCCTGTCTGAGCGAAGAACCAGTGCCTTGTTCAACTTGTCTGCGTACGTTTGTCAGCCCTACCTGTTACCAGCAACATTTGAAAACACAAGGTTCATAGAAGAAATGTGCTTGTCAACTCCTGAGATTGTGCCCTACGTGTGGACAAGGCATACGTACCAATAGTACCAAGGCACACGTATGTCGAGGAAAGAAAAAATGTCACATTTGTCACCACATCGTGGACTTGGAACACGAATGTTACGTGCAAAAATACCAACCCCCACCAGAGGAAGAGGACGGTCACAAGAAGAAAGGCAATTTCATCTTTTTCGATTTCGAATGCATGCAAGAGACCGGCATTCACATTCCTAATTTCTGCGTGGCTCATCGAGCGTGCGAGAAGTGCATTCAAGAACCTATCTTCAGTCATTGCCCTCACTGCAGCAAGATTCCTGGAGGACGTGAAAAAATCTTTCGAGGACCAAACACGTTAGCCGATTTTGCCCAATGGGTCTTAGACCCCATCGACAAGACATGGAGCAAAGAGGACATCGAACGTTACGGAGATTGTCATCGTCATGCCACGGTGATGGCTCACAATTTCTCCGGATACGATGGACAGTTTCTTCTCAGATACTATACGGAACAAGGCACCGAACGTCCTAAAGTCACTTTGAACGGAGCCAAAATCATTTTCATGCAAGTGGGACAAGTACAGTTTAAAGATTCGATGAGTTACTTGGCCATGCCTTTGAGTCGAATGCCTAAAACGTTTGGAATGACAGAAATGGCTAAAGGGTACTTTCCACACTTTTTCAATACGGAAGCCAATCAACATGCCGTTCTACCCCATTTACCTGAGGCTCACTATTACGACCCCGACAACATGCGTACCGAACAACGAGAAGCTTTCTACGCTTGGTACCAGGCTCATGCCTCTGACCTCTTCGACTTTCAGGAAGAAATGTTAAAGTATTGTCGTTCCGACGTGGACATTTTACGACGTTGCTGTGGAAAATTTCGAGAACTGTTCATGGAACACGGAGGGGTCGATCCTTTGAAAGAAGCTTGCACCATTGCCAAAGCGTGTTCCTTAGTGTACCGCCAACGATTCATGCCTGAAAACACCGTGGCTGTCATCAGTCCTCAAACGACCCACTATGTCAAGCGTCAATACTCGGTCAAAGCCCTACGTTGGTTACATTACTTGTGCGACAAGGAAGACAAATGGATTCAGCATGTCCGCAACGGAGGAGGCGAAAAGACCATCGGAACGTATTCGGTAGATGGCTGGGACTTAGAAAACCCCAAGATCGTGTACGAGTTTAACGGTTGCTTATTTCACGGATGTCCCATCTGTTACCCTGACCGTGACACTAAAAATCAGTTTTTGCAACGAACCATGGAAGACTTGTACCAGGACACTTGTCAGCGACGCCTAAAGTTAGAACAGCAAGGATACCAAGTGGTGGAAATGTGGGAACACGAGTACGATCACCGTTTGAAAACCGATCCCGAGTTTAAACGCCTCGTGGAAAGTTACCAGTTCATGGACCCGCTGAACCCGAGGGATAGTTTGTACGGAGGAAGGACCAATGCCACCTGTTTGCTGTACCAAGCCGACGAAGAGAAAGGAGAAGAAATCAAATACTTGGACGTATGTTCGCTGTATCCCTACGTGTGCAAATATTGTCGCTTTCCTGTAGGGCACCCGCAATTGTTCACGGAACACATCGACCTGAAAAACATTCGACAATACGAAGGCTTGATCAAGTGTAAAGTTTTGCCTCCCACGAACCTATACCATCCCGTCTTACCTCACCATTGTCAAGGCAAACTGATGTTTCCCTTGTGCCGTACTTGTGCTGAAACGTGCAACCAGGACCAACCTTGCCATCACAGCCAGGAAGAACGTGCCTTGACGGGAACCTGGGTCAGCGTGGAATTGTTCAAAGCTCTGGACATGGGATACCAACTGTTAGAAGTGTACGAATTTTGCCACTTTCCCAAGACACAACAGTACCACAAGCGTGACCCTACTCAGAAAGGCATTTTCGCCGACTACGTGGATGCCTTTTTGAAACTGAAACAAGAAGCCAGCGGCTATCCTTCCTGGTGTCACACTCCCGAAGACCAAATACAATTCAAAGAGAAATACTACGCACAAGAAGGCATCTCTTTAGACCACATCGAAAAAAACGAAGGCAGGCGATTGTTTGCCAAAGTGATGTTAAATTGCTTGTGGGGTAAAATGGCACAACGACCGTGTTTACCCAAGACGGAATATTTGACAGAACCTTCCCGCTACTTCCAGATGATTCACGACAAAACCAAATACATGAAACACGTGGACGTCGTTCGAGAGGATTTGATCTTGGTCAATTACGAAGAAGATCTGGACTTTGTACAAGACGACCCTTTTGGAAATGTCATCATTGCGGCTTACGTGACAGCTCATGCTCGCTTAAAATTGTACGAAGCTTTAGAACTGTTAGAAGAACGCGTCCTGTACATTGACACGGACAGTTGCATTTACATCCATCACCCGATTCAACAGCACCCTGACATCGAAGGAGACCGTTTAGGAGCCTGGACAGACGAGCATCCCGACGACAAGATTCTAAGTTTCGTCAGTGGTGGTCCCACAAATTACGGCTACGAATACCGGGACAAACAAGGAGAAGTGCACACGACGTGCAAAGTGAAAGGACTGACTCTGAATCATCGTACCAGTCGAGTGGTCAACTTTGGGGTATTGAAAGAAGCCTTGCAATCGGGAGAGGATGGAAACTTTAAAGTGACCACTTATCAACCGAACAAGATTGTACGTTTACCCAGTCACCACATCGTCAGTCGGCCCCTGGAAAAAATCTATCAAATCGTGTACCAGAAGCGAGTGAGACTTCCCAATCACTTTACGTTGCCGTACGGTCACATCGATATTGGTCAGCATATAAAAAGGGACAGCGTCCAAGACCAATAGTTCATTGTTCATTGAAGTAGCTTACCATGTCGTTGACGAAGAAGAAACCAGATTGGTTAGGAGTGAAATGTTGGACATCACCGAGACCAGGGTTTTCAGGCTTGGACACAAGAGGTGGCCCAGTATGCACGAGAGTTATTCAAGGAAAAAAGTTACTTTTCAACCTGTGTTAGTGACGGTGCCAGAAGAACCCGTCACCCAGGACAGGACTGTCGTGGACAGGCCTGAAAGACCCTTTCGGGAGGACACTTGTGTGACCTTACCCCCTACTATAGAACTGGTTAGAACTTTACCCAAAACATGTGGTTGTTGTACAGACACTTGTTTTTTATTCCACGTTCATGTGCCTTTTATTCTTGTACTTAAGCCTTTGGCTTTTATGTATTTTTGTCTTTCGTATTCATGTTTGAAAAAAACATTCAATAAACGTGTTCTGAAAAAGTATATAAACTCTTGTCTTGTTTGTTTTTTCGTGTCACAAGTGACATTCCTCACACCATGGCTACCTCTACTGTCTCTGCTCCCTCTTCCTCTACTGTCAAAGTCATCGACGAACACTTAGATCGTGCCAGTTGGGAGGCTTTGTATCTTCGCCACCCCTTTAACATGCTCATTGCTGGACCTAGCGGTTCTGGCAAAACTGAATTCGTCAAACGTTTGATCGAACATAAACATCATTTGATCGATCGACCCCCTCAACGGATCGTGTGGTGTTACAAAGAGTGGCAATCGGCGTACAGCCTCTTGCGAGAAAGTCAAGGCGATTCCATCGTGTTTGTGGAAGGCATTCCTAAAGAAGACGACGGCATCGTCTCTGACTCCCGTCAAACCCATTTGGTCATTTTCGACGACATGTTAGGAGAAGACGAAGAAGAAATTAAACTGTGGTTCACGCGCAAAGGGCATCACCGTAATGCCAGTGTCGTTTACATCACCCAAAATTTGTTTCAACAAAGTAAAGCCCATCGCACCATCAGTCTCAATGCGCATTACGTGGTCTTGTTTAAAAGCCCTCGAGATAAATCGCAAGTGCAAGTCTTAGCCAAACAGTTAGGAACGCCTTGGCTGACTCAGGCGTACGACGATGCCACTCAAACTCCACACGCCTATTTACTCGTCGATTTGAAACCTACGACTCCCGAGGATTTGCGATTTCGTACCCACTTGTTTCACCACTGGTGCCAAGACGGAGGGCCTGTCCTGTACACGTCTCCGTCCTCGACTTCATTTCACTCCCCATAAAAAAAATCTATAAAAACCTCAGACCCTTTTTCGTCTGTCTCACACAGTGCGAACATGACGTCCCTTCAGTCGCATCTTCCCGTCAAATTGATTCGTGCCTTGTATGGCATCAGTCGAGAAAAAAATCCACAAACACGAGCTCGTGTCTTAGAAGCTAGTCTCAAAGAAGTCTTACGATGGTTCACGGTGACGGCACGTCAATTACTCCAAGGAATCATTCAGATTCCTCATCAAACCAAACGCTTTTTTGATCGAAACAAAGTCGCTTTGGTCCAACTGGCCGATCCCCGCATCGACACTCAAACCAAAAAACAAATCATTTTGAAACCTGGAGGGAGCGGTACTCTAGGAGGGGTCATCATTCGCTCACTCTTAAGATGGGATCCTAATGCCCCCAAAGTTATACCCAAGACAAAAGTCCAACGAAGCCCCAAGAAGAAAAAGACCAGGTCCCCAAGGAGAACTTCTCCAGTGGCAGGACCCTCCTCTGACCAGACACCACCACCACCCTGGAAAAAGAAAAGAAGCCCCCAGAAAAAGAAAAGTCCACAGAAAACTAGTCGCAAGAGAGGCACTTCGGCCAGGACGCAACCTTACACTCGCAAACCACGACCTGCCACGGCGGTGACTGCGTCTCCGGCAGCTTCACGTTTGTCCACTTCTCCGTTAATGACACCCAGAACTGAAGAGTACTTGGAGACGTTGATCACACCAAGAACTTCTCCGTTGATGACCCCCAAAAGAACTTCCCCAGTGGCAGGACCTTCCAATTTAGTGGCAGTGGCTGCTGCTCACATAGTACCTTCTCCCAAAATCAAAGTTCAAGAAAGATCGGGCATGTTACAAAGTTTACTGGATTTGTCCAAGCAAGAACTGGCTCGATTTAGTCCGTTACGTACCCCTGCACGACGTGTCATGCCTGTCCTCAAACTAATACGACGTCAAGACAATCAGTGGCGACGCGTTCCAGTATAAAAAAGGCCTGTGACCAAGTCGGGTATCAGTGTTTTTTGGTGCTCCTGAAGACTTAAAGATGTCACCCTCCAGAAAACCCCAAGGAAAGAAAAGGAAAGGACTGCCACCACGTTTAGCCAAACATGGGGACATGTTATCTGTCCTGTCCAAAGCTTCTCCACCCCTACGAAAAAAACTCATTCAAACAGCCTCCAAAGAGGTCATCGATACCGTGTGCGAATGTTGTTTGAACGTTTTGAAAGGCACGATCCCTTTGTCCAAACACCAGAAACAATGCTTAGGCAAACATCGTCACGTTCTTCGCCAAATGGTTCAAAAGAAAATTCCCATTCGTCAAAAAAAGAAGATGTTAGTGCAACGTGGAGGTATTTTACCTCTCTTGTTAGGCCCCATACTGAAAGGAGTCTTGGGAACCATGTTGGGAGGACTGGTGGGAGCAACATAAAAAGGCCTCGGAAGTTCCAAGATCTCAGAATCGACCCCTGACAACCCCATGGAAGGACGAAAACTAGCTTTAGTGCCTTACAAACGATGGATGGAATACCATCGGTGGCAAGAAAAACACACCCCGCATTTACCTCCCAATCCCCATTTGAGCGAGATGTCCCAGTTACAACACGAATTGCAGTCCTTGATGGATCGCCAAGATTTGTCCGAAACAGAAAAATCGCAAAAGTACGGTCAACTCTTGCAACGACTGCAACTCTTTCACCAGAAAGCTTTAGACGAAACAGCTCTACCCACTCTGAAAGATTTTAAGACCTTGATGAAAAGTCCAGCACCATCACCAGTACCAGTACCAGTACCACCAGTACCCGTGACCAAGACAGAAAAAGGAGAAGAAGAGGAAGGGTTTCAAACTCCACCAGAAAAAGTACGCAAGTTAACAACACCACCTACCTCCAGAATTGGATGGATTAAAAAGATGATGGCCACCCCTTCTTTCTCACAAGAGAAAAAGAAAGTGAAGACAGAAGTGAAGACAGAAGTGAAACAAGAACCGATATCCCCCGCTCAGACATCCTTCTCCTCTTCGACACCTATTGCTGGCCGCACACGCAAAGCATTGCAATCCAAGAAAATACCCCAAGAGAAAAAGAGTAGCATCCTCCAAGAGTGGGTGTCTTATTAACACACCAACCAACACAAAAAAATGGAAAAAGTCTTAGCCAGCATTTACTACGATCCCTCCCATCCTGCAGGTTACGCAGGAGTTCAAAAATTGTATCGTGCTGCCAAAACGCGACTGAAAAGTCTCCGTTCACCTCAAGTGCAACGATGGTTACAAGAACAAGCTACCTACACTTTACACAAACCCATTCGACGCAAGTTTGCCAGAAGTCGCACCCGAGTGGAAGGCATCGATCATCAATGGCAAGCCGATTTAGCCGATGTCTCTCATTTGGCCAGCTACAATCGTGGCTACAAATATTTGTTTTATGTCATCGACGTCTTTTCCAAATTTGCCTGGGTCGTGCCCTTGACTTCCAAATCGAGCAGCGAGTTAGTGCGAGCCCTGCAACGGGTGTTGAAACAAAGCGGTCGTCACCCTCTTCGATGGCAAACGGACAAAGGCACCGAATTTCTGAACCAAGCTTTCCAAAAAGAATTAAAGAAACGTGACATTCCTTTTTTTACCACCGAGAATCCCGAAACCAAAGCCAGCATCGTGGAACGTTTTCAACGCACTTTGAAAGAACGCATGTGGAAATATTTTACGCATCACCACACTCTGAAGTACATCGACATCTTACCGCACCTGGTGCAAGCGTACAACCAATCTTACCATCGAAGCATCAGACGTGCCCCGCAAGACGTGACTCCCGACAACGAAGTGTTGGTGTTTGAGCGCCTGTTTGGTACGTCCCCGACGAGGGCTGTCCCCAAGAAAAGTGGAGAGTTGGCCGTAGGAGATTGGGTGCGCATTGGCAAAACCAAACGCACTTTCGACAAAGGTTACTTACCTAACTGGACGACCGAATTGTTTCGCGTCACTGGACGAGTGCATGGCCGTCATCCTACCGTCTATAAATTGGAAGACATGAACGGAGAAGTGCTCAAAGGAACGTTTTATTTGCCCGAGTTACAACGTGTCACCAAAAAAGAAGACGACGTGTACGACATCGAAAGCATTCTCGAACGCAGAACCCGTAAAGTGGGCAAACGACGTGTCAAAGAAGTCAAAGTACGTTGGAAAGGATATCCACCCAGTTTTGATTCTTGGATCGACGCTTCGCAAGTCATCGACTATAAAAAGAAGTGACCATCATGCCCTTTCACACAGCAGACGCAGCTACGTCGACCACTCCTCCTTCACCTAGTTCTTCTGTGCAAGATTTACAAAAACAACCCTTGTGGGTGTGGTGTGGAGAACGTGTGCCTAAAACGCAAATCGTCTTTTTCTGCCAAATCTTCGTGGTGTATTGTGTCATCGGGGCAGCCATCGCCAATTTGAGTTTGCAACAAGGAGACAAACAATTGTGGACCATTTTATTGAGCAGTTGCATCGGTTACCTGCTTCCTAATCCCTCCCTGAAATTCACCTCGAACGGGAACCCCGGGAACCTTGTGTCCAGTGCCAGTGCCAGTCACCACTTCAATCACAACCAGAACCCCATTTTAGACGGAGACACGCCTCTGACGTCCAGTAACCCCTCGGACAGCCACAGAACTCTGGAATTATGAGTCACCAAAACCAATTTTACTTAACTTTACCCAGTGACAGTTCCATGGAGGTGTTTCGCAAGAACACGTTGTGCTGTTACACGGCCAAATTACCTCAGGCCATCCCCTTAGATCACGAAGCCCATTGGGAAGTGGCTTTAGTCGAAATGATTCACCCGACCCAAGTCCTCAATGTCCTTCCCAATCAAAATTTTTTTCATGTGGAAGTTCATGACGAGCAAATGCAACAGTGGATGGATAGCAATGTCAAATATGACAAGAAAACCCGTACACAAAAGTACACCACCTATCACTTGTTCATTCCCCCAGGCTATTATTTTAGTGGTCAACATTTGGTCAACACCATAGCCTCCAGGTTTAATGCCGTGTTTCTGAAAGCTTTGGAGCATGTCAACAAAAGTGTCACCATGGAGTACCACAAAGCAGCTCGTCGCTTCTTGATGAAATTTGAACGGAGTAAAATCCTGTCCATTTTATTTTGTCCTGAATTGTATGACATGTTGGGCGGAGACATGAACCTGAGAATGAGCATGATGAAGAAAAGCGAATTACCCATCGTTTACGACAACGAGTCTTTTAGCAAGTTATTTCGTGCCCCGGTAGAACTGAACCAAGGACTGAATTTGATGTTTGTGTACTCCGATGTGGTGGAGTATAACGTGGTGGGACACACCTCCGTACCGTTACTGCGTGTCATTCCTTTCAAAGTGGATTCTGCCACGAACACTGACGAGGAAGGTGGAAACACTTACCACGTCCACCGCGAATTTGTACATCCTCACTATTTGCCTGTCAGTAAGTCGTATTTGGACACGGTCAACATTACTATAAAAGGAGATTTGGGACAAAATATTCCATTCACCAAAGGAAAAGTCACGGTGAAACTCCATTTTCGAAAACGGTTTTCTCACGATTCGTAAGTCATGTATCCAGTGTACCGAGGGGTTGCTCGACAGCGAGGACACGGTTTAGGAGATATGTTAAAATCGGCCTTTCGTTCGGTGGCCCCGGTGTTGAAACCGATGGTGACACGCGGATTGCACGCCTTGAAAGATGCGGCACTGACGCAAGGCAAAGAATTTCTCCAAAATGTCATCATCGACAAACAAAACCCTAAAGAAGCCTTCATGAGGGCAGGCAAAAATGTCTTGCTGCAAACGGGCAAAGACATTTTGGGTCACCGAGAAACACCTATAAATGCCCTGCACGCTACCGAGTCAGGCATTCAGCAAGGACAAGGCAGAAAGAGACGACGAAGAAAACACCCTTTCACCAGACTTCAAGCTAGAAAGGCCAAGAAAAGAAGAACCGTTCGAGACTTAGACGTTTTCGATTATTGAGAAAAGAGACAAAAAAATGATGCACCGAGAACCTTGTGCTTGTTCCAAGACGGAACTGGATCTGTTTGCCATGCCCCCCACGATGATGACGATGCAAGAATCCCAGTGGGTGGAATTTCACCCCGTCTCCTCACTGACCGATTCCGCTCCCATCGAGTTTGAAATCAAAGGACAGCCCGAAGATTACATCGATCTGAATAGCAGTTACTTGTACCTGAAAGTCAAAATTCTAGATAAGACTGGAGGTGCTATAGACGATGAAGCAGCAGCTCCCGTCAACAATTTCATGCATTCCTTGTTCAGTGGAGTGGACTTGTACTTGAATAACAAACTGGTCAGTAGCAGCATGGATACTTACCCTTATCGTGCCTACCTGGAAAATCTCTTGACGTACGGAATAGATGCCAAGAACACTCATCTCAATGCCTGTGTGGTATGGGAAGCTGACGAACCTACCAAGTTTGAAATATTGGAAACTGATGAAAAGAAAGACAACAATGATGGATTTGTAGAACGAAGAAAGAGAATCACGGGAGCCGACACAAGCTTAGAACTGATGGATCGTTTGCATTTGGACATGTGGTTGCAAGAAAAGTATTTGCTGAACGGGGTGGATGTCCGCCTGAGACTGAATCGTAGCAGTGCCGCTTTCCATTTGATGGCTGATAGTGACGGTTACAAAACCAAAATCCTAGAAGCCAGACTCTACGTACGCCGTGTGGAAGTGTTACCTAAAGTGGGAAACGACATCAGTCAGACGTTGAGCAGAACGACCGCCAAGTATCCCATACGACGCGTGGAAGTGAAAACCTTCACCATTCCCAAGGGACAGCGATCCATGATCGAAGATCATCTGTTCCAAGGACAGTTACCCAAACGTTTGATCGTTGGTATCGTCGAGAATACAGCCTTCAACGGAGCTGCCGAAAAAAATCCTTTCTACTTTCAACACTTTGGCGTGTCCAAAATCGAAGTCAGTCGCGATGGCAAGACCTTGTGTACCCGACCTTTCGAACCTGACTTTACCAAGAAGAATTACTTGAGATCGTACTTGTCCCTGTACGAAGCTACCGGACAGTTAGGAACCAATACCAGTCACGGTATTACGTACGAGGATTATGCAGGAGGCTACGCTTTGTGGGCTTTCGATTTCACTCCAGACCAAGGCAGCGACGAGGGACATTTCCACCCTATAAAATCCGGCCAGATTCGTGTGGAAATTCAGTTTAAAGACCGAGACCCTGATGAAACGGTGAACGTCATCCTGTATGCAGAATTCGATAATACCATAGAAATCAACAGTTTGAGAGAAGTCATCCTAGATTACTAGAAACCATGGAAGACTGTTATCCCTCTTTACCTAGTGGAGAAACTTTTAGTGTTGCATTGTTGTTAAAAAATGTTAGAGTTGTTGTTTAGTGTTAAGTGATTTTTGAATAAAAAATGTTGTGTTTTGAAAAAAAATGCCTTTGTCTTTTGTTTAGCTATAAGAATGTTGGATTGATGCTCTTTCATTTCTTACTATCCCTCTCATGACACTCACTAAACGTTGCGACTCAAAAACCGTGTGGGGGATGTTTTCCTTCACGTCCGCGCTTTGACTTTAAGAACCGGGTTGTTTCCAGTCTAACCATCCATTGTCGACTCATCCTCCTAAGAAGATGTGCTCCAAACTAGCTAAACTCAACGAAGCCTACGTGAATTTGCATAGGGTCAGACACAGTCTGATACCGAAGCCAGAAGAAATAGAGAATGTGAGAATGTTAAAAATCACTGAAGACCTGATAGAAGAGCTCTTCAGAGAAGAAATGAACAGGGAAAAAGAAGAATGGACAGAGAAGTACAGACTTCAGAGACAGCAGCAACAACAACAACAAGAGCAGCAGCAGCAGCCTGAAGCTGACAGAGGCTTTGTCGATTGTCGTATCGACACCAAAGAGTTCTTCTTCTCTTTCCGAAGAAGCAGACCTATCGCCAGAAAGTCTATCCTCAGAGGACATCGCATTCTTAGAAACTAAAAAAGAATGCCATAGCAAACAAAAAAAAACAGCCCTTTTCAGGGCTACCCAATACTCTAGAAAAGAAATAACAATCGATTTGCCAATGTGTGTAGGTAGAGTAGTGTGAAAATAAACACTAACTCTTTTTTAAAAAAATGTGAGGGTATGTGTTTGTGTGTTTGTGTTTGTAAGTGGTTAAGTAAGTTGGTATGGATAGTAGATTAAAATGATGTCTTTTTTTTTTTTTTTGGTGTTTGAGGTGTAAATTTGGGGTTAGATTGGATTGCTTTGCGTATGTGGATAGTCTATTGAAGTGATTTATAAAAAATTTTAAAATAGTGATGGGTAGCATAAAAAGTGAGTGAGTGTTTCTTTTAGGTCGGCGCGTTGTTTTATGGTCATGATCTAGGTAAGATCAATTTTATGTTTTTAGGGGATGTTTTCGTTCACGTCCGCGCTTTCACTATAAATTGAAACTCGTTCGGCAGTCCAGCTACCCTTGTTGATTGATCAACACCAAAAATGAACACGAGACTGGAGAAACTGTTGGAACTTCATGTGCATCTGGAATATGCCAGGCGCATATTAAATGAACTGGCCGCGGAAGCCATTGTGGAGGAGGGAAGGCTAAGAGAGGAGGAGGAAAGAAGAAACAAAGAAGAGGAGGAGAGAAGATATAAAGAAGAAGAGGAAAGAAGATACAAAGAGGAGGAGAGAAGATACAAAGAAGAGGAGGAGGAGGAAAAGGAGAGAAGAAGAAGAAATTTCAGAATCCCAGAGAGCGAAAATTGGGATTCTGAAGCGACATATCCTGCCTCTGCTCTCTCCCCCAAAAAGGTAAAAAGTAACTGGGGGACAAGATGTGTATGTGGCGCTAGGCCTGGAAGGTGCCACCATTAACCAGGTGTCCATGAAGTTAAAAAAAAACAGCCCTTTTCAGGGCTACCCAATACTCTAGAAAAGAAATAACGATCGATTTGCCAATGTGTGTAGGTAGAGTAGTGTGATTATAAACACTAACTCTTTTTTAAGATAGTGTGAGGGTATGTGTTTGTGTGTTGGTACTTGTAAGAGCTCAGGTATGTTTGTGGGAATAGTAGATTATGGGTTTCTTTATTATTTCTTAGCGTAGGTGAAGAGTATAGTTAGGGTTCTGTAAGCGCTCAGGTACGATTGTGTGGATAGTAGATTATGGATTAGTTTATTGTTCTTAGCGTATGTGTTTGTGTGTTTGTGTTTGTACCCGCTCACGTACGATTGTGTGAATAGTAGATTATGGATTTGTTTATTGTTCTTAGCGTATGTGAAGAGTATAGTTTGGGTTTTGTAAGCGCTCACGTAAAGATTGTGTGGATAGTAGATTATGGATTTTGTTTATTGTTTCTTAGCGTATGTGGAGAGTATAGTTTGGGTTTTTATTATATGAAATGAGAAAGTATAGTTTGGGTTTTATTATATGAAATGAAAAAGTAGGGGGATGTTTTCCTTCACGTTCGCGCGTTGTTTGGTCATGATCTAGGTAAGATCAATTTTACGTTTTAGGGGGATGTTTTCCTTCACGTACGCGCTTTAAGTATAAGAACCCATAGTATTCGTCGTTCAAACCATTCTGCAAAGAATAAAAAAAGAAGATGGCTTCTAACCAAATGGACAAAATACAAACATTACAAGACGTTTTAGACAACTTAGGAATGATGGAGCAGATGTTAATAAGACTGGTTGAAGACCATTATTCCTATAGTCCCCATCGTGTAAAGATGGAAATTAATAACTTAAAAAAGGTAAAGGACAAGATTAGTGGTGTGATGAAAGAGATAAAGGAGGAGAAGGAGGATGAAGAGGAAAGAATAAGAATAAGCAAATGGAACGAAAAGATTGAAAAAGAAGAAGAAAATGAGAAGAGGAAGAAAGAAGAGGAGGAAGAGAAGAAGAAAGAAGAGCAGGAGAAAAAGAAAGAGAAGAAGAGAAAGAGTGTTGGAGATAAAATAAGAACTTGGTGGAGAAAAAGAAGAAATTAGAAGCAGAAGAAGAAGAAAACCCAAAGGCCCTTTTCAGGGCCAGCCATATTTCTCGAAAAGAGATAGCCTTTCCATTGCCTACCCCTTTTTTTAAATTTAAATTTAAAAAAAAAAATCCCATATTCAATTCCCCTTGTCCCTAGACAAACCCAAACTCTATTCCCATGTTAATTTCCCCTTGTCGCTAGACAGACCCACACTATAGTTCCATGTTAAATTCCCCTTGTCGCTAGAGTGACCCACGATTTTTCTCCATGTTAATTTCCCTTGACGCTAATCTGACCCACGATTTTTCTCCATGTTAATTTTCCCTTGACGCTAGAGTTGCCCAAGGGGTCTTGTAATGCTAATTCCCCTTGACGCTAGGGTGCCCCCCTTTACTACTCAGGTACTTGAGATAGGAGAGGGTGAATACTTAAGACGGACGACAAACACTCAAAGAACGAAGACTAAAATAAGACGAACAACACAAAATACACAGATAATATAACATTTATTAACATATAAGACTAATATTGCGTATACTCGCACTTTGATTCAGTTCACTTTTCTATTGTTCAGTTCTAGCATTACACTGTAACTGGAACTCAACATTATCCAATTTTGCTACCTGTATCTTGATCCGTACGTACATCACGCAACAAATCTTCGCCTAGAATTTGGATAGTTTATCTTCCATAGGTCACTGTAGATTATATATATATCAAAACAAATTTTCGTCTATACAGTTAATTATTATTTTCATGTTCCATAAATCAGCCATAAACCTTTGGCTTCCGTACTCATTTTTAAGATTCATCTACACCGGCCAGATTACTCGGCGAAGTCTGTGCGTGTAGATACGCTTGCCGTCTATCTCTGATTGGTCCTCTATCTCTGACTGGCCCTCTATCTCGGACTGGCCCTCTCTCTCTGATTGGCCCTCTATCTCTGATTGGGCCTCTATCTCTGACTGGCCCTCTATCCCGGACTGTTTTATTTGGCCCAAATACACCAATTTATACACAGCAGCTTGCTTTTCCGAATAGCATGGGTATCTTGTAGGAACACATGATTTTCCTTAAACTTTAATCGTCAGTATTACTCACTGAACATAGTCTATGTTCTGTCTAGGATACATGCTAATCTAAACCTGTCACCTTGACGAGTTTGTGTGACAAATTTGTTCAGCACTTACAATGGCCTGAATACCCCACACATGGGGACAGAGTGACTCTGAAATCTACATAACCTTTATGATGTTAGATATTTTCATGACATTTGCAACTAATCGGAATGTTTGAATGCTTGTTTGTCTTTTCAAAAATGGGCAGCTAATGAAACGAAGATAAGTGAACAACTTAACCCAAAGATATCCCGCAGGGTCTTCTCACGGATAAATTGATTTCACAGCATTTTGTCGTAATACAACTGTTCGTACTTTTGACCTAATATTTATCCTAGTTCTCCAGCTTATAAATTGTATTGTATACTTTTTATCTATCTATCTATCTATCTATCTATCTATCTATCTCTCTCTCTCTCTCTCTCTCTCTCTCTCTCTCTCTCTATATATATATATATATATATATATATATATATATGACTGATCGGAAGAAAAAATCATCAAGATTGGGATGATACAAGATGTGTGTTAATTTCGTATATACAATGGAAAATTTCAGCATTACTTGAGTTATTTGATTTATTTGTTGTTACTCTGTAAGATTGCTTAACATATAGGGGACAGCACTATCACAGTGCTCCCTACGATGGAGACAGTAGCGGTCGTCAAATGGCCGGAACCATTCCTTATGTTGTGACGCTAGTGTGAAACGGGGTAAATTTAACCTACTAAGGAGGAAATAAAGATGGATTGACTTCTTAATGGTTTTTTTTTTATATTATGCATTATGCTTTGTTTATTATGTTTAATTTATTGTGTTTAGCTTATTGCTTTATGTCCCAGTTAAAATGTATAAATTAGAGAATGCCAATTAGCGTGGCAATTATCGTAAAGCTGATTCTCGCACTCGCTCTGTAAGTAGAAACTTATAACATCTTCTTTTCCATTTCAATAGTTTTTATTTTATTTCTTGTTTTTATTTTTTATTTTTAATTTAATGTCTTTACTTTTTGTTTTAAACTATTTTGAAGCTTGCAGTATATTTTTTCCAAATTGTTTAGTGGATAGTAGGATTAGGGGGATCTTGGATTACAGCCAATTTTAGCGTACACTAGGGTCATATGTCCTGTAATTGCTTGTATTTATACAGTTTTGGGTAGGGTCTTGGTTGAAATAAATAGTTTGGTAGTGACTCAGGACAAATGCAGTCTATGTTTGTTATGTTAGTGAATGGAATGCCATAAATTCTGTAGAAATTGCTTGAATAAATAACAAAGTAAAAGGACCACAGCAACATGCGAAAGGAACAAACAAGGAAGTTTAGTATTATATATATATATATATATATATATATATATATATATATATATATATATATATATATATATATATATATATATATATATATATATATATAATAAATCTTGCCAATGAACAAGGAAGAGCTTGAAAGTGCAAGCAAAAGCTATTAACTAGTTATAAAATTTCATACAAATAAATTCAGTCAAAGACCACAAGTCAAACTGTGAAAACTTAAAAGTAACACTCACAGGAGTTTGGGCAGAATCATCAACGGTTTAGAAAATAATATCCATGAGTCAAGCAGAATAGAGAGAATATATTTTTTTAAATAAGCAAATATAAAGATAGCCATTAAATGAATTGAATTTGATAGTGATGATGTAATTCATCACATATGAAATGTCTAAATATAAATTACTGAAAAATACTGTAAACGACAAGTTTTTTTTTTTAAGTTGTTCAAAGACGTAAACTCCTGTGGGTTGTTTCTTGGAGAATGGTAAGTTTTTTCCGCAACATTTGTGCTTTGAGCAAAGGGAAATTCTCTCTCCGGTATTATTCTATTAATTTTTTTAATTATCTGGAATCTTTATTGCAATAAACATAAGCGTTCCTGAGTGAATATATACTTAGTTAGTCTTGAAGGTGGTGTCGTGTTTTGGATTTTAAGGACTTAGACGTCCAACTTCGATCGCTCTTTGCAAACCCTCACATGCTCTCTCCATCCACGTACTACCACCGTCACCACCACCACCACCCTTCAATAATCTCCTTGCCATCATAAAGACCGTGAGATAGCGGTCGGAATCTAAACTAAAGTGCACTAAGATGCGCCGCACAACTATGCAATCAATATTTAATCCGATAATTTCCATAAAATTTTACTCTGCTAATCCGCTAACAAAGAATAGTAATAATTCTTTAAATTTGCCACATCCAAATTTCATTTTATCCTTCTCCAAAATTATAATTCATTCTGTACGAAAGATAGTATCAAAGAGCTTTGATTTGGCGATGACTCTTTTGCTAACCCTTTCGATTTATAGCTCACAGGCCCTGAGACCAAAAACAAAAGACGTTACATATGTGCGTTATTTAATGAATGTAGCAAATGAAAACAAAAATGCTTCATAGTCAGAGAAAAAGAGTGGAAATAACCTTGACCTTATAATGTTAAACCATTTGAAGGCTGTGAGGAGGTAGAGGGAAAGATGGAGTTGGCTTGAAATGTAAAAACTTACGGCCAAATCTAAAATCTTGTAGAAAAATCATTAAATTTGAGAGCTGTATCAATTCTTCAATTTTATTTAATATCCACTACGATATTTTTTGTACGTTATAGGCCCGGACCTTGTTTTGTTTAAGATTATACTTTGGGGTACAATGACGTTAATTAATGTATAACTACTGCATCTATATTGAAACAAGGAAAATAAGAAATAAAAAGAAGATCACAAAGAGAAAGAGCGGATGACGCTGAGATGATATGCCGACGAAACACAATGCGGAGAATTTGAATATATCTGACGGGGTTTGTTTTAGAGTGGATATGCAGTTTTACTTGTTTGCTGTATATTATAGGCACTTTTCTATGATAACGGGTATATAATCTGTAGGCATATCAAATAAACATACATATGTATAGGTAACTGTCTTTTAATCAGAACGCGTACACGCTCCTTTAATTCAGGAGCCGCGGTGGCTCAGTGGTTAGCGTGCTGGCCTCACGACCAATGGGTACAGGTTAGAATCTTACCAGCCTGGGTGAGCTATCCTGGTGTGTCCTTGGGCAAGGCACTTTACTTTAGTCTTTAACCAAAAATAATCGACAAACCTATTTGTGCTGCTGTGCCTTAAAGAACCAAACAAAACAAAACTAACACCAGTCCTTTAAATCAATTCAGTGTTGGAACTAGAGTCAAGCAAACAAATAAAAACTTTTTTTGGTTCTGGGCGGATTGGCGTTTGCGTTGCTTGACTTCAACTTCATAAGTTCTTTAATTAGGGAAAATGCCAGGATTTTGTGTCATCTCGTTGCCGTTGACATCCACTATGATCGGATAATCTGGAAGATCTTCGTATTCCTGTTTCCATTCCAGTAGTAAGGGATCTGGTAGGATGTCCTTGTTATTCGAGTAGTGTAATCCGGGTTCTTTCCAATTGATTGCTAAACCCTGATGTCCT
Organism: Sinohyriopsis cumingii; assembly: GCA_028554795.2. Taxonomy (NCBI): domain Eukaryota; kingdom Metazoa; phylum Mollusca; class Bivalvia; order Unionida; family Unionidae; genus Sinohyriopsis; species Sinohyriopsis cumingii. The sequence continues at coordinate 11,926,326 of CM068831.1, read as the reverse complement.
GTAAGAAAGAGGGGGAAATCGATTGCAAGATGTATAGATACATCCTTACGGATAAATTCTTAAGGAAATCATTGTATCATTGGTTATATTATTGTATTACGACTATGTGGTCTTAAAATAAGTAATAAAAGAGACTGAGAAGAAAAAAGCGTCGTAAAATTCAACAAAAAAATTATTTTTGACAAATACAAACTGAAAAAGAATAAAAAGTAACTTACGATATTGCAAATTAAATCCTAAATAATCCTAGCATTACAGACATGAGTCCTAATGATTAATATTCATAATAAACTTTAGTGGAAACCCAAAGCTGAAAGTGTTGATGTGCATGTGATGACCGGTGTCGTGGTGAGGTACCAGCAGTCTTTGTTGGATCACAATACTACAATCCAATAATGTAATCATTGTTTGAAATTTCACTTCTAATTCATGTTTCTGTTTCCAAGAATGTTAATTTTGATGAGCACTATGTATTTCTAGTAAATAAATAAATCAAATAAATTCCAGCCAAAATGAACTACTGGACACAACAATAATACAATTGATTCTGCTAAGATCTTAAAGCACGAATGACTAATTCTTATTTCAGTGACAAGATTATATAGTTCCTACTTGACTTCAGGTCACTATTAGCATTTTCTAATAAAAATTATTATCTAATGGAAACTTTCAATCTGGAAGGTTCCAGATGTTTGCAATATAAATCTAACTTATAATTAGAAGGTCTGTAACAAAAATTATGAGATTGAATATGGAATGTGTCAGGTAGGCAGGGTATGTTTATAGGGGAATTCCAATAACCTAGACCCATACCAAAATAAATATGCGTACTTCTATTAAGAATTATCCTAATATTAAACCTATACACAGAGAACAACTATTAAGTTATGTATTATTATTTACAGAATTAAAAATTCAAAAATTCAGGTAAAGTAAAAATTGAATTTGATTTTGGACAAGGTCAAGTCCGATATACAATGTTATATTTCATATAATAAAAAAATTAACAAACAATGCAGTTTACATATACATAACAATTGAGAGATGTCTCGTCATCAAACCGCTGCCTAAGTTGTCAAATTAGACAAATTAACTATTGCCTAATTTGACACGTGAACAAAGGGATAGGGCTTGAAGATTACAAGCAAATCACCAACCTCCATACGTATGCTAATTGAAACAGCTTACATTCAATCGCAAATCACCAAGCTCACAATCGCTGCATTGTATTTATTCTAGTAGTCCACTGATTATTCAGGCTTGTGAAACTCATGAATGAAATGCAAATACAACAGTTTGTAGTTTGTCTGATCTTGTGCCAGCTTGACGGACACGTAGGCAGTTGTCATCCTGTTATGATCATGCGGTGACATTTACAAGCAATAAAAGTAGCCGTTATTTCCGTTTACAAATATTATAATAATAATAATAATAATAATAATAATAATATTATTATTATTATTATTATTATTATTATTATTAAAATTATTGTTATTATTAAAATATTATTATTATTATTATTATTATTATTACCACCACCACCACCATAATCATCATCATCATTGAAAGCTGTTGTTATCTTATCTCTGACAAGAGATCAATTATGTAACTATGGATATGTTATCTTACAATGACGGCTAATTAAAACTCAATTTGTAGGAGATATCCCATTTTAGATAAAGTTAGTTATGTAGATATGAAGCATAAATTATCGTGTTTGCAGACTTTTGTTGGCGTAATCACGAAATTTCACCTTCTTGATGAATCAAGGTTCGGGTTGGAGCGATTCCGAAGTTTTTACTCTCCTTGACCTAATTAATGGAGTTTCCAAGTCATGTGAGGTGAAATCAATATAGTCAGATGTCTTTCGTTATAAGCTCACTAACAATTTACTGCATCTTGCTATAATTCATCCATTCCACCAGAGACGTATAAGTACAAGATCCCAAAGTCGTCATGTCTGCTTATTTTTAAACAAACCGAATATATACCAAAAAAAAAAATCAAAATGAATAAATATGAATTGCCACAGCTAACAGGTCATAACACGTGTCCCAGAGATAAGTTATCTTTTGGCGCAACTTGACATTTGATAACGAGTGCATATGCGTGCTACAGTTAAAACATACTGACAGGCACATTCAGATAAATTGAGTCGATATCGGTGCAGTGTGCAAACTCATGCAAGAATATACATGCTAGAAAAACACGTGATAAAGCTATGACAAAATGAATCACACCAGCCCGTTTCATTCACGGGAAACATATTCGCCACGTTTGTCCGAAAATAGAACATACTAATCAGCTGGCTGGCAATTACGTTGAGTTATTGTTTTCATTATTATATAGTAACCTTCATCTAAGTATATTATTTTATTGTACCATTGCAAAATCTGCACATAATTGCCCACATATCTTACTGATGCAAGCAAACTGGCACCATGTTCACGCAACAACAATAGAGCATATATAGAAACGAATATAACTGGCATCAGACTTTGAATAAATCCTTTAGATTATTAAAAGATGAAAAAGGAAAGGACAGCTTTGTTTTGAAAGGGTTTATAACCTCTTACAACGCTTATGAAACTTAAATAAATTCATCTGAATCATAAGAATGTATAAATAAGATAGAAGCTGACACCAGGATTTTAAGGTCATGGGCCCCCGCACATAGGGGCTATGGAGTACTTGTCATCCCCAAGATTTAATCTCTAAATATGTTTTGGCCTACATCCGTAAACCTTAATTATTGATCACTGCAGTCACCATGAACAGAATCAAATTCATGAAAGTGGGACAAGATTCAATATTGGCTGTACTTTTGAGCAGAATACTTAAAATGTTTTTAACGACAGAAATTGCTAAATGCTAGTTTCCAAACGTTTCCCGTACCGAAGTCAATCAGCACGTCGTGCACTTGCAGTTAACGTAACAACTAGAAGCTTTCAACGTTTGGTACAAAGTTCACTCCTCAGAGCATTTTGATTTCTAAGAAGAAAGTTGAAATATTCTCCATCCGGCATGGACATTTTTGACCTCTTTTTGGTGGAAAATGTTGATAATTACAACTGGATCACATGGTATCAGTCCCTTCAAGGAAGCTTCTACCAATGTGATAGCGCGTGGAACAGGTTACTAAAAACGTTCATTCCGAAAACATATTCGGCATCATACCACATAATTCCTGTCCATCTGTTTGCAGCCGGTATTCAGCCAAAGATTTGCGCTGACTCCATTAATTGTATGAAACTAAGGACAAGTGGATACAAATGCTAGAAAAGGCGGAGAATAGATACTTGTAACCCTTTCAGTAAATGGTTAGGACTTTAAAAAAATCATGGATGGTTTAAGAATTTCAGAAATGTCGATTTCAAGGATGACTAACTTGTTTTCCATGCCGAGATTTCGATACGTTTTTGAGGATTCACCATCGAATTTGCACGACCAAAAGGAATTATACCATGTAAACGAAAATGTGGGAACACAACTAAATATAAGATAAATGTTTGAAAACAGATCCAGAATTTAAAAGCATGGTCGAAAGTTAAGATGTGGTGGACATCGAACCTCACAATCCACACGACAGTTTATTTGGAGGATGAACCAGTGAGACACGCTTGCTATACGACGTGGACAAATCTCATAGAGAACAAATCAAACACATCAAGGTGTGTTCCTTTTATCCTTGGTTGTGCAAGTATCTACAAATTTCCATCGGTCATCTAGAATCATTTACAGAACAGATCGACTTTGAACACATTCGCCAATTCCAAGGTTCGATGAACAGTGTTGCCACCGCTGACCTTGTACCATTACCTCAACGTTTCCACGAAATACTAATGTTATAGTTATGAAATAAGAGCGCAGAAACATAACATGTAATCAAGATCAACCATGATGATACGATGGTCGAGAACAAATCTCGAATGTGGTTTTGTTTCATGCTGTCGGTCGCAAATACAGCTTGTTAAACGTATACGAAATTTGGCACTTTCCTACTAGTGAACAACACCAGCAGGGAATTTTTTCTGGCCGCGTTAATGAATTTCTAACATTGGAGCAAGAAGCTTATGGTTATCATTCTTGGTTTAACACTTAAGAAGACGAAGACGAATTAAAAGAATGGCGTTGATACATAGACGGCATCACTTTCGTAGATGTGGAACAGAACCAAGGAAGATTAGCATTGGCAAAAGTCAAGTTGAATCTTCTGTAGGAATATTGGCTCACGGTTCGATATTGAATGAGCACAAATTACGTTTGTCTGGCATTTCGTCTAAGAACCAATGGAGATGGGTTTTTTCCCTATAGTTGTATGTGCATAGATAGTTCACAAATCGAGGGCGAACGTTTTGGACTGGAATCGATGAAACGTTGTGCCAGTGGTGGACCTAACAATTATGGCTACCACTACTGAGACACACAAAGAAAACATTATACCAAATGTAAAGTAAACGGACAAGCTCTCAGCTATCCTTCCAATCAAGTGAGCAACTTTGACGTGTTAATAGATTCCCTAACGTCAGGACAAGAGCAAGACATTCGTGTGATAAGGTGCGCCCTTGAAAACGTTTATCCGATTGTCTACCAGATAGAAGTGCGACTTTCCGATCGCAACACGTTCCATTACACAACCTTATCTTGTGAAGAGTGTCCTTAAACAGAAACATCATTGCAAACAGAGACACTGACCAATAATGATGAATTAAACCAGGAATCGTGCGAGGAACCAGTTTAGACTCAGATTCAATGAGTTCAACGTATAATTTTATTGTCAAATTCGTGAGACACCGTGTATTACCATCTCTTTAAGTTGATGGCTGGACCTCGTGGTTCGGGCGGAGCCGAAATTGTCAAACGTAAGATCGAACACAAATAACATGTGCTTGATTGTCCTCCACAGTGTAGCGTGTAGTCAAACACATATTATCCTCTTCCATGATATGTTAGGAGAAGACGAAGAACAAATAATTATTTGGTTTACAGTAAAAGGACATTATTGTAATGGCACTACTAATTACACCATTCTCGATTTATTTCAACAACAACAAAAACAAAAACGAAACGTCTCCTGCAAGAAAGATGGGTTTGGCAATTTGAACACACATGACCTGAAGATGTCCTCGCTTGGTGAATTCTTTTCTGTCGCTTCGTTGTGTTCTCCTCCATTAATGATTATAGCTGCCAAACATAAATTAAGGTCATTGCTTTCCAATTTGATGCCAAAATTATCGAGATTCATCTTTGCACACTAAATAAGGGGTATCTCATGAGCGAAAGGTAAAAGACAGAACAGGCATTTTACAAAGTTTATTGGAATTGTCCAAACAGAAACGTCAAGCTTTAAATCCGTTGAAACCAACGGTAATACCTAGGGTAAAGTAGATATGACATGCAATCAATGGAGACGAATTCCAGCTAAAACAAATCAGCGCTGTATAAGATATATTTCAGTTTTTCTCCTGAAACGAAGATGTCACAAAGTTCGCACATCGAAGGAGGAATTCGTCCAAAAACAAAGGAAAAAGTGGACTCGCTATTTATTTGGCCAACCATTTCGATTTCGTGCCACATGTTCCATTTAGAAAAGAAATAATTGAAATACAACAAAAGATATCATCGACACCGTGTTTGAACGTTGTTTAAACGTCTAGAAAGCAAAGATGAAATTGACTAAGAGAGGACATCTTAGTGATTACCTTCGTTAGATGGTGAAAACCAAAATGCTAATCAGTGTAAAGAAAACAAAGGTTCATTCAGCTTGAACCGCCGATTGCAAACAGTTTCTAAAATGCAAAGTCAACCTGTCGAACGAATATCTAAGAAATGGCTTAAACACGTATTGATTCCATAAGTGATCCATCTTGTCTATGATGCCACCTGAGTCACCGAAAAATAATAACATTTCATAAAAATAATAGCAAATAAGTACATAATTTGGACCGATTTAGATCAGCCGCCTTGACTTCCCGTTGTTCCTTACTATTCCTTAACTATTTTAGCCAATTAATCCTTTGTTCTGTCCTCCACACACATCACAATACACACACATATGCAGAAACTTGTGAGTCTAATTCTCAGCCTTCCTCTCTCTCTCTCTTTCTCTCTCTCCAACAGACAGAACTTGATGGGAACTTCCATATTTGTCGGTTTATTTTCAAAACTAAGGTGTTTTACCTAGTAGACCCTCTAATTGCTGGTTTGAAACTGTCACGATACAGTTCCACGTTCTCGAGATTTAGATAATTATGAGCATCCAATTACAATGAAGAGACAGATTGAACATCATTTGAAACTTAAACCGTTGAGAAGTCTTTTGATTTACATGATTACAAGCATGGCTTGTAAATACTCAACCTGAATATATATTGTAAGAAACAACTGATGTATCCAGGAAAAAACTGGACGACGGATTCAAATAAACACTAGAAGCAACATTCAGATACGTGTGGAGGAAACACTGAAATCTCTATCTACAATCGTATATACTGTTTGGAATGAGAGATCCGGGCTTTAAAGGAACGCTCAAGTGACGCAGCAGAAACTAAGCCAAACAGGCGCCATTGGGAGATAAGAACATCCTCCAATAGCTCAGGTCATTTAGGAAGCAGTTTAGGAAAGTCAATGGCATGGATAATACGGTTTTGCAGAAATTGTCCAGCACACTCAGAGACCTCCTTACACTACCAGGGCCGCAGGACCATTGCGAGAGATAAATCAAGAAAAGACAACAAAGAGAGTGGCATTTATCTCAAACACAGGAACTGGTATGGGGATGTAGAGCACAAGGATCGAAGAATTGACTATTCCACATGGAAGAATAATGCAAGGGTTTTCCTGTTCGGAATGCTTATTACACTGAGAATAAGAGAAAGAGCACGGAAAATGTCTGTACAAACACCGAGCAAGGCACAGACTGTTTTGTTGGATCTGGCTTAAACGTGATGAAAAAACTGGCAGCCAACACAGACGGGGATCAGAGGCCGTCTTAACAACATTGTCTGATTAACAGTCAACACGCGATTTGCAAGGTGCTCCGAGATAAGGAGCGACACACTCGGTGAAGAATGAAAAATCGGCTAATGACGCCTGTGTAAACAAAGTCTAGATGTATATAAGGAATGGAAGAACTTGGTTGTCGGACACATCCATCCCTTGTAAAGATGGTTTTTTTTATAAAAAAAAATGAAAAACCGAAAAGCATAAACGTGTTTGGAAATTTCATAACTCAGTGCTAGGTGAAACATTTTGTATATCCCTAAAAAAGATCAGCTTTTCTTTATAAAGTAACTTTTCGATATTAGAGAAGAAGAAAAAAAAATTAATTTCTTCTTTCTTATAAAGATATCAAAGAGCATTTGATAAACAAGCTTACGAAAGGAACCAATCTTTTGGAACAAAGTATTCAAGCTGATCAGACACAACACTTAAAGAGTTAAACGGACCAGATGCAGGAGAGTCATAGACCTAAAACATGAAAATACGAAAATAAGATCACAAACAAAATGGATTGAAAAGGGTCAATTGGTTAGAAAATATTTATGTCACTTGGGAAATAGGAATTATATTAAACATTATGCAGATTTTATCAAATTAGATGAAACCAAAACTAATTATCTGGGTACATTTTGGAAGAAGCAAAGTCATATTGTTATAAACTATACTCCATGTACAAAGCGAGCTCAGGTCTCTGCTGTAATACAAGAATATTCCTTTTCCCAGATAATAAGAAGACAGATTGAATGATCGACACAAAAGCCTAAGCTGAAAAATATGAAAGATAACAAAAGTCCATGGTCAGCGGGCTGTACAATAGAGGTTAATTTTATTTCCTTTGGACCGATATTGTCACTTTGGTTGGTCAAATCAATTGATTATTCATATAACTCAAGTAAACTATCATCCACCCGAGAAAAGTTGTTAAAACTTGTCTTTCGAAAGTTGACAAACTGAACAATTATTTAAGAAATTGGAGTCCACTGTCTTTATTGAGTGTGTCCTATCAAGGTTCTTCAGCTTGCACAGCGAATAAACAAAAGAGCAAAGCACGTTTTCTTATAATAGTTAGTAAGACTGACATTGATGTGATTACGGGACCACACACAAGAAAAATATCCGCGTGTTATATGACTTCTTGTATAATGCAAAGAAATATGACATAATGGACGTCTTTTCCTTATTGATTTTTCAATGTTCTTGATTCACTTGCGTGGCCCTTCATTTATAATGTCTCACATCGTTAAATTTTGCTGATGAAGTTAAAAAATGAACACATGTGATTTACGAAAATATAAAATTATTTGCAATTGTAAAATGGTAATGCTCAAGATATGTCAAGGCCAAAAGATATCTTTCATCTTTCATTTTCATCTTATGTGTAGAGACATATTCCCATATGATCGGGCAAAGTTTGAACGTGAAGCTGATTACTTAACATATTATTTCATAATTTGCAGAGGGTACAGCACGCACTCTTGATGTTTTTGTAAAGTCACTTCGGTCATCCTTGGACCTAGTTTTATCACTACTCCAAATGCTCAGGCTTTAGTACAAATAAAAAAAAAACTAAAACAATTTAGATTGATAGTACTAAAGGAAGTACTAATAATTAATGCAGTAATTTCAATTATTGTTTGGAATATAATCTAATGTGAGATTCGTCCGAATTTGATTACCTCAGTATAATTGTTTCTATAGACCTAAAGAAAATGTTGAAATTAATTTATGATACTTGTATTAAGAAAATTTGAAATCTTGAGAAATCTTGAGAAACGGTCGACAATTTCATACCTCTTAGTAAAATACTAGTCATTAAAACTCAGTATCGAAAATACGTTTTGTATTAATTAACATACCCCTACCAAATGATAATGCACTTAAGGAGCTAGTTTTCTTTTAGATTTATTTGTGGCGGGGGCAAAATATGGAATTAATGGAAAAGTTGTTATTAAGGATCACCAGGAAGGTACCTATAAGTTACCTTAGATTAAAAGAATAATTATTGCAGAGTCAAAATTGAAAATAAAATATTTTAGCTGCCTCTGCTGAACATATATAAAGTTTGTTCAATTGGAATTGATTTAATAAAGAAAGTCATACAGTCCAAAAATTAATTTTGGATAGATCTTGCTCTTTTATTATTATTTCTTCTTTTTCAGCGTATATTAAACTATAAAAGTTTATAGTAAAAAGAATGGAAGAAATATTACAAAACACAAACATGGACGTATTCCAAAATTATAGATTAAAATTCCATATATATATATATATATATATATATATATATATATATATATATATATATATATATATATATATATATACATATATATATATATATATACATATATATATATATATATATATATATATATATATATATATATATATATATATATATATATATATATATATATATATATATATATATATATATATATATATTTATTTATTTATTTATATTGGACTGAAAAAGAAAATTTCGGCATACATAACTTTGTAAGCGATGGTTCATGGATTAAACTGTACAACGTTTTGGCTTCATTCGAAATGTTAGAATTTTAGGCCCAGTAAATGCCAGAAAATACAGAAAATACACAATTATATTAGATTTAAACATTACCTCCAATATTCACTATCTAGTTAAATCGTGATTTAGACCAGAAGAAAAATAGAATTGTTGCCTTTCCCGACCTCACAAGTTGACTCAGTGACCTAAACGTTGGTGACTGCAAAGAAACCTTCTTCATGTTAACAGCAATAGTTTCGCAAATAAAATTTGTAAAATTCCATATAGTCCGTGTACTTTGTGTAATAATTCCAAATAATCGTGTACTTTGTGTAATAATTCTATAGAAACTTTTTCACATTTTGAGTTTATCCAAAAACAAATTAATCTCTAATGATTCTGCTTAATGCCTAGCAAATGAATGTATCATTTTAGTAATATATTAGAAATAAAACTATTTTCATAAAGTTGATCCAATTAGTAGGATGCTTCTCCTAAACAATCAGAATATTTCAACCTTGACGATATTCAGATATAATCAATTATTGGCCCAGTCGCCTTACCTGAAGCAAGTGTAGCTTTATAAGATGCCAGGTAATAAAATCAACGATCTGGTAAATGTACAATATAATTTTAATTTTTATTTCTTTTGGAGAGATATTGGCCCTTTGGTTTGTCAAATCAATTAATTATTTATATTACTCTGGAACACTGTCATCCACCCAGAAATAAGGTGCTCTTACTTGTCTTTTAAAAGGTGACAAACCAAAAAAATATTTGATCAGTTTGAGGCCAATTTCTTTATTAAGTATTTCCAATAACTTTTTTTGGCATGCATTGTAAATAGACTAAAGACCCACACAAGTTCTCCGTATAATAGAAAATAAGTTATAAGACTAGCTTTATTAAGGGAACAAACACAGAAAAAAACATAATGACCTAATTATTTTAATTGAATTATAAATGTTCTTGACTCCCTTGCGTGGCCTTCATTGATAGCGCCTAGTACTTTTAAATATTATTGACGAGTTTATAAAAATAATAAACTTGTTTACAATGATATCAAATTATGTGGAATAGTAAACGTCCAACCATCTGCTTTGAAAGGCCACATTTCTAGTTTTTCAAAGATGACTGAATAAAACTGTTTTGAGATACATGCACAGATTTGTGGCATTGTACTTTGGATATGTGTGATATTTATGCTTTATGAATATATAGGTGGATGGGATATATATATATATATATATATATATATATATATATATATATATATATATATATATATATATATATATATATATATATATATATATATATATATATATGTATATATATATATATATAATACTTTTCAATAATTTACAAGATGAACAATATAGAAATATAAATGCCATACATTTATTTTCTCTTTCTATCTCTTCCTCTAATATTCTGTCTCTTTTGTTCTTCCTGTATGTTTCTTACTACCGAAGCCTTCATACGTATGGAGTTGGAATAGCTATATACAATGCCTACTTTCTTGCTGAGTTTAAATCTTTCATATTGTGCAACTTACAAACATCTTCATTCTGCACTGATGCTCAATACTTCGTTTTTTATTTTTGTAGTAGGCAATTAAAAGGCAGCCGAATGATGCCATCGTGGCATAATGTCTTGGAGAATGAACAAAACCTAAACGTATTTACTTTAACTGAGCAAAGCGCCGAGAATAAAATGATGATAATGGTGTTGGTAATGATAATAGTGATGGTCATTGTGGTGAAAGTGCTTTGGTGGAGCTGATGATAACAATGACTACAGTGATGATGACAACAGCAAGTAATAGTATTAGCTGTAGTAGTAGTAATAGTAGTAATATTAATTGTTGTTGTAGTAGTAGTAGTAATAGTATTGTAGTAGCAGTAGTAATAGTATTGTATTAGTAGTAGTAGTATACACCACCTGGGAAATTGCTGTAAAGTGTTAATTCCTTTCTTTTCCAAGCATGGTATATGTGCCACATTTCCCACATTGTGTCCTCCTTCCCATCCTGCAAGAATATTTTGTACCATTCACTTGGCCATATGCCTTCAACAATCGGTTGGAATGTCAAATCTTTTACGCTGTCCTTGTACCAGTTCAAAAATGTTAACCAGTTTTTAACCTTAGGAGAAAATCCCCATGTTCCTAATATTGGATATAGAAACGCTCTGTGCTCCTTGTTAACATCTAAATACTGTGATTTTGCACCTATACCGTGAGTTATACTTACACCCTGAAGTGCAAAGCCATTTACATGTTCTAAATGTTGATATTTATTATGAACTACTCTTAACCATTTGTAGAAATATGGAGAAACAGTTAAATCGTCTTCTAGCAAAATACCGATTTCAGAACTGTTCACACTTGGCTTCCATGTTCCCATCCATTGTCCATATATACCGGAATGACGTGTATGATTGCAAATTTTATAAACCCCGTGCAAAAAATTGAAAGACCTGGCAAAATGGTATGTCTTTGAATCTATTGTTCCATTGTTTGCACGATCGACCCAGACTTCGAGCATCACCTTATCTCCATAATAATTCGCCTTATTTAAGGACTCTAGCAGTCTCCTAAGTGACGCAGCTCTGTTATACACCATAACAATAATACGAAGTTCAAACTCCTCTGAAATTTGCTTTTTATTTCCAAGTTCTAACTGCATGTCAGCCGCCCGACGAATTTCTGAGCCTCGAAAAATTTCCACATTATTTTCGAAATCTATATTGGCTTTGTATTTTGTGACATTTTTTGGCATGTATGACACAAACCACACAATCAGTACGTACGAAAACACCGCTGTGAAGACTACCAAAACGAACCCTCGACACATGTATTTCAGCCATCCGGGATGGTGCATTGTGCATGTCATAGATATTAAATTTCACTTAGTTTTACCAGCTCAGCCACAACTATTACCGACGAAGAGCGTCCTGCCCCAGAATTTTGAATGACGCAAGCAGTGCCTAGACCTAGCGATAATCAACCAATCGCAGATCATTCCACTTGTAGGATGTCAATTTTGTACAGGACGGCGATAAGAGCCCTGGCTAGAGAATATTATTTATTTTGCATCTCTGCAGTACTATGACAAAGGTAGTTTTACTCAAACTGAGCAGATTGCTTTTTTTCTATTATGATCACCGTCAAATAAAGTTACTCATTTCTGCTCTAAACATAGTTTTTTAACCTTTGCATTTTCAACATCAAATATCACCAGGAAAATGTTATACTACTCAGACTTAGGGACGTAATATTTTAAAGAATTACCGCCAAAGACAACGGACATACCTTCTTATTAAAGAACAGATTTATGTAACAAGGTGTTCGTTAGTCAGCAGCAAACTGTTTACCGGAAATATGTGTGCATGATTTCTGTAAGCTTCGGGGATAATACACCCTCATACACGTAACCCATGACATTGTATTAATATCGGTCAGTAATAATAAGAGAAGACAATTCGTTTTTCTCCTTTTATGCCGTTGATTCATCAATTAGTCGGACCTACCTGCCAACCGAAAAAGAAACAAGACAGAAGTTTTTGGACGAGGTTTAACATACATAACCCTTATATATTTTAGTTTTGTTGAAAAAGCAAGCAAATATTGTTTCAGTTAAGTATTATCGTTTGATGTGCAATGTGCAAAGAACTAGATAAGCTCCTAACGATGACTATAATGATGATATCAATAATGTTGTTTATGATGTTAGTGGTTATGGTGATTGTGGTGATAGTGATTGTAGTGTTGCTGCAGCTGGTGACGATGATATGGGTAAAAACAACAATGAATATTATTAGTAGTAGATTATACCAAGGAAACTACTGTAAAGTATGAATTCTTTTATTTTTCCAAGCATGGTATATGTGCCACATTCCTCACATTGTTTTCTCATTGCCATTCTGCAAGAATATTTTGTACCATTCACGTGTACCTGAATGGCGTGAATTGTTGATAATGTTATAAACTCTCTGCAATCAACTGGAATGAAGTGGTAAAATGGCGTGTTTGTAATTCTTTTATTCCATTATTTAAGCGATCAATTCAGGTCTCGAACATCACTCGGTCACGTCACCATTATAATGAACTTGTTTAAGTAATGTACCAAACTCCAACGTGGCAAAGTTCTATGAGGCACCATAAAAAGCACATGTAGTAAGCATGTCTCTGAAATTGACATTTTATTTATATCAGCCACCAGGACATTTTCTGAGCCTCGAAACTGTTCGCGCATGCGTGATATCCATCACATAATCGTCGTGTAGGTAAACACCAAGAACTAAAGTAAAGTTTTACATCCGCATTAGAATCTACGCCAACCGTCATATTGCATTGCGCTTGTCACAGGTACATGTCACGTGCCCCCTGCGGAATAATTGCTAACCCCGGAGAAGGATGGACAATTTAAAGGTTAAATAGCTACGAGCAGAGCCGACGGTCAAGTTGTTAAAATACGAAATTTATAAGGTGAAAGGTATAACAATTTAATAAATTATATCACAGTATTCCACAATTACATGACAATTTTTCAATGCAACTGCTTCCAATCACTACACGACCTATCTAAATTGCCAATTATCTTATCCTGCGAAATTAAAGGTGAGAGGGTTTCCTTCCCCTGTTCCTTCTATGTTCCTCATATGTAACTCCCAGCTCTCCTTTTCGGTACTTCCGCTACCCGCGTATCCGTTCTCTTGTCCTTCTTGTCGGTACTTCCGGTACCCTCTTTTCCGTTCTCTCGTTCCTCCCTGTCTGTACTTCCGGTACCCTCGTCTCCGTCTCCGGCCCTCCTTCCTCTCACAACTGTCTAACTCTACGTGCTCTCCACGCCTTCTCTTCCTTAATCTTCAGGTGGCGTCCGGTCCCACCCGGAAAGCTTCCTATGGATTAGAAGGGATGTACACTGGTGCCTCCTTGTTCGAACAGGAGAATTAACACACTCTCACAGACCTTTAATCAGCATAATGGCAATTAAATCATTAGGTCAACTCATACACTTACATCTAATTATTCCACACGCGCTTGTAAGTAAAGGCTATAACAAAAACAAGATCACGACTTCTGATACATACATTGTCTATGCTCTTAAAATATGTATCAGAAGAGCGAAGACAACAAGCTTTGTAAAATTTAACAAATAATTTATTTCCCTAGAATAGAAAGTGAAAAATAAGAACAAAGAACTTACGGTATTGCGAATTAAATCCAAACTGTAATCGAAGAACTATAACACAAGTCCTATCAATGAAATGTTCTATGGGGAATCTCAGTTCAAGGACCGATGAAACTCAAGATGGAAGGCGATGACGTATGTAATAGCCTACGAAGTACAGATATGTCAACAGTGTCTTGTTTAATCACATAAAATATTATTACAGTTTTTAACTCAGAATAAATTCCAGTAAATATCTTTGTTCAAGAATTTTGTCAGATCACTTTTGTATTTCCAGGGAAAATAACCACTTGATTCAATAATTTGAAGAAAAATAAAATTCAACCCAAACTGGACACAATATAATATAACTTAACGTGTCAAATGTTTTAAGCCCGACTGACTAGCGTTTATCAAAGCATTAGTTATACTACTAATCAAAACGCAAAACAGATAACCCGGATGAGGGTCAAAAGTTCATTCTTCTGGAAAAAAAATAGAAGCTTGTTACCAACTGGCAAATAATAAATATCAGGTAGTCCAGGTATGACCTTGACTCGACTTAATGATTCTTACCCTGAGAAAGATAAACAAATTTTACAAAAGTTTTTTTACCAAAACTGTCACTGATTTTGGAACAAGGTCAGCAACTAGTTACAATGTTTCATGAAGCTAGTATTAGTTGTTTACATCAATGGAATAAAACAAATTAAAAAAGTCAATCAGTTCAAACAGCACTGAGCTCAATACTGGACAAATTCAAGTCCAGTAAACAATGCTATAATAAAATAGCATGTAATGGAATAAAAAATATTAAACCTAGCAAACAATTAAATTAAATACACATAACACTTCCCCTCATAAGGAAAAAGAAAGATTTATATAATAAATCTTCTCATATACCACAAGTCAATGATACATGTGGTTAATAAAGAAAAACATAAGAATAAATTTTAAGAATGATACATAGTATACATGAAATAATATATTTTTATATACACGAAAGTGCATCGGCTATTAACTTGTGTTTTCCCTTGATGTGCCTGATGTCAATATTATATTCCTGTAACGACAAACTACACCTTAACAATCTGTGATTTTTGTTCTTCATCTTGTCGATTACAGTAAGGGAGGTGTGATCACTAAACACAAGAATCGGAGAAGGGGCTGAACTAATGTAAACTTCAAAGTGCTGTAATGCCAGCATCAAAGCCAAAAATTCCTTCTCGATTCTTGAATAATTTCTCTGGTGCTTATTTAATTTCTTAGATATTAAGCACATTGGATGATCAACACCATTTTTATCTTCTTGAATCAATACTGCTTCAACCCCAACATCACTTGCATCAACAGACAGTTTAAATTATTGGCTGAAAATTGGAGCTGTAAGAACTGGTGCACTCTTAAGTATGGCCTTTATCTTATAAAAAGCCTCCTTACATTTTCAGTCCAATGAAACTTGGTTTTCTTGCTCAATAAATTTGTCAGGGGTTCAGCAATTGTGGATATATTGAAACAAAATTACCGATAGAATCCAGCCATACTCGAAAATATCATCAGTTGGTTTTTACTGATAGGCACAGGGAATTCAGAGATAGCCTCGACCTTAGCATCTATTGGTTTAACATGTTCATGTCCCACTATATATCCTACACAAGCACGGAAAAACTCCTTTATGGATAAATTAATTGTCAAATTTGCATCAGCGAGCCTGTCAAGGAATTTCCGATTTGTCACTAAATGGTCCTTCCAGGTGTCGTTGTAGATGATGATCATCAGAGGTAATCATATTTGTTAAATATTGAAAAGTACTTGGTGAACCCTTAATCCAAAAAGGCATCACTTTATGATGATAAAATCCATCTGGAGTCACGAATGCCGAAATTTCCTTTGCCCTTTCCGTCAGTGGAATTTGCCAAAATCATTTCAGAAGGTCAAATTTGGTGCATACTTTGCATTTCCATTTTTATTAATGCAGTCATCAATTCTTGGTAATGGAAATGAATTTGTTTTAGTCACACTGTACACCTTTCTATAATCAGTGCACATGCGGAACGTTTTATCTGGTTTCGGAACAATTATGCATGGTGAACTCCAGCTACTTGTATTCGGCTCTATGAAATCATTCTCCAGCAAATATTGAATTTCTTTTTTCAAATATTTCTGTTTGAGAGGGTTCATTACGTACAGATGTTGTTTCACATGTGTGGCATTTACAATGTCAACGTCATTGTAGATTTTGTTTGTTCTTGTAGGAACATCTGGAAATAAGTGCTCATATTCAAGTAATAACTGTTTAAGTTCATTCCTTTCTTGTTGTTGCAAATGTGAAAGTTTCTGGTCCAGATTATTCGTAATTTCTGAATTCCGAAGATTTTTTACTCCAAAGTCAATAGAGTTAGATTGAACTCCTTCACTTAAATCCTCATTCAGTGGGACAGGTACAACTGAAGTAATTGCATGATTAACCTGGCTATCTATATCAACATACCGGTTCTCCTTTAATTTATTTACATCCCAGGAGTACTAATATTATAATTTAACTCATTCATTTTCTTTTTAACTTTGTAAAGACCGTAATACCTAATCTGAAGGAAATTTTGAAGAATGAGCGAGAGACAGACCTCCATCACCAGATTCAAAAGTTCTCTCCATTGAAGTTCTGTCGAACCATATTTTCACTTTTGACTTGAACTGCTTGATGCCAAATCCAAGCATAACTTGCTGCTAGTCTGATCATCTTGGTGCTAATCTGATCATCTTGGTGCTAATCCGGTCATCTTGGCGCTAATCTAATCATATTGGCGCTAATCTGATCATCTTGGCGCTAATCTGATCATCTTGGCGCTAATCTGATCATCTTGGTGCTAATCTGATAACCTTGGCTCGAATCGGATCATATTGGTGCTAATCTGATTATTTTGCTGCTAATCTGATCATCTTGCTGCTAATCTAATCATCTTGGTACTAATCTGATCATCTTGGCGCTAATCTGATCATCTTGGCGCTAATCTGATCATCTTGGCGCTAATCTGATCATCTTGGCGCTAATCTGATCATATTGGTGCTAATATGATCATCTTGGCGCTAATCTGATCATCTTGGTGCTAATCTGATCATATTGGTGCTAATTTGATCATTTTGGTGCTAATCTGATCATCTTGGTGCTAATCTGATCATCTTCGTGCTAATCTGATCATCTTGATGGTAATCTGATCATATTGGTGCTAATCTGTTTATCAGTGCTAATCTGATCATCTTGCTGCTAATCTTGTCATCTTGCTGCTAATCTGATCATCTTTCTCAATCACAGTTTTAATCAGATACCTCCGGATATAACGTTTGTGGATGTTAAAAAATTCCAGGCATTCAAACTGAGAAAGAGAGTAGTTATCATAATAATCATTACAAAAATAATAATTAACAGTTAATTGATTGGATTTCCAAATGATCCTTGTTGCTGAGACAAACTTACAGACATTACTAGCTGGTACTTATCGATGTATGGGGAAAAGTCATAGAGACATGAAAGTATAATTTTTGATGGTGTATACAAATGAGAAATACGAGTTTGTTTTCTTATTTCTGAGAAACCGTAAAACTCTCCGAAACATATTCTTAAATGAGATGGTTTCTAAACGGTTTTATAGGAAAATACATGATGTTGAAATTTCACAAATTGCTACATTAGAGAATGGATACATGCCAAACAAGCATAATTACTACTGCGGCAATAAATCATAATATCATAACGGTGAATACAAAAATACATCGTATAAATATATGCAGAAAAATGAGCACAGAAGTAACGTTCGTGTACACTGGAATATGATTTTTCTACTCCTCAAACCCCAACCTTCCAATACAAATATTAGACGTTGCATTCCTGTTAATATAGCATCTTTACAAATGGTCAATCACTGAAAAAAACCCCAGTTAAATACTGAAACAATAGACATATGAGATTAAGCACAAATTTAATTTAATAATTGTGGCGATATAGGGACAAGGCCATTAAGACGCATAGCGTTGTCGCTAAAGAGAAATGTGAACTCCTTTGATTTAATCGATAATCGTTCATACGTTTTAGGGACACATTTGCTAATGTGCAAGGTTTCATTGTAGTGAGGTCCGATAATGTAGAGATTAAAGGAAGATAGGAATATATATATATATATATATATATATATATATATATATATATATATATATATATATATATATATATATATATATATATATATATATATATATATATATATATTTGATGTAATTAACGAAAATAAACTCTTTCTAATTATTAACTAATTATTCACAATAAACAGCTCACGAGTGGACAATAATATACTACATCGATAGCGACATGATGTTAGCATATTCAGTGTTACACCTACCCCACCCCACACCTTCAGCGTTCTACCCTATCTCTCTCTGTCTCTCTTTGTCTCTGTCTGTCTGTCTGTCTGTCTGTCTGTCTCACCCCTCTCTGCTTTGATGAAATAAAGTCCTGGATAAATATATTTATTTTCTAATGTCTTTGTTCTGTTATCGTGCTAAGAGTGATGGGTAGATGTATAAATTAACTCACCCACAATGTAAGTGTACCCGTTCTATCTCTCTCTCTCTTGTTTCGCCCAATATACATTTTACACTGAGATTTAGTATCTGATAATGATTAAAATGATTAAAAATGATTAAAAATTTACATCTGGTATCCCTTCATGCATGTATAACTGTTTTATTTTAATATATAAAATGTATCCAGGTATATGTACATGTGGAATCGTGGCCGATCATTAACTATACGAATCTGCTGCTGTCATTGAATTTTGTCGAAGACAAAATAGATTATTGTGCATTGCATATTGATTTTAGGTATTATATATATATATATATATATATATATATATATATATATATATATATATATATATATATATATATATATATATATATCCGTGACAAAGTACAAACCATTAGAGATAAGCTTGACAACACAATTTCAATTGACTCGTCGTCAGCATACAATCGTGATGAAGAGTGCACCAAAGTCACGTGAACTTGATCCAATTCTAACATTACTGTTGTTTGAGTGCGAGTGCTTTGATCCAAAATTGCTTTCACTATCTGATGTTATTAATACCTCTCTTTCATCCGGGGAATTCCCATCATTTTTCAAAACTGCCATCGTAAAGCATCTACTAAAAAAAAACAACAACGATTTAAAGAACTATCGCCCAATTTCTAACCTCCCATTCATATAAAAAATCATAGAAAAATTTGTTCTAATCCAACTTGCATCTCACCTGAATTCGGACGGTCTATTTTAGCAATGTACAGTCTGCAAATCACCCTTGCCACTGTACTGAAACTACTCTTCTGAAAGTAGTTAATGAACTTCTCCCTGCTTTGAATAGCGGAACGATTACAGTCCTCATCCTCCTTGATTTGTCTGCAGCATTTGACACAATAGACCATGATAAATCACTTCACCGTCTCCAGCATGTATTTGGCATTCATGATACAGGCTTAATATGGTTCAAGTCCTACTTGGTAAACAGGACACAAACTGTGTCCGCAAATGGAATACACTTCAGCCCAGTTGATCTATGTTGTGGTGTTCCCCAGGGGTCTGTTCTTGGACCAGTTCTCTTCAATCTGTACACTCCGCCGTTCTCTTGTGTCATACATAGATCATCATCCAGTGTCTCGCCAATTGTACGCTGATGACACCCGAATATGCAAATATAGCCACTCAACTGAAGTAATGTTACCATCCAAGGTGTAGAGAGGTGCATTTCTGATGTGAAATCATGACATGTAACAAGCTGCAGATGAATGGTGATAAAACTGAAGCCATTCTTATCACAACGCAAAGACTTTATCGTTCACATCCTTTGCCTCAAGCAATAAATATCAGCAACGCCAACAATAAATTCACACAGTCAGTACGAAACCTAGGTGTTACTCTGGACAGTACTCTCACATTCCACCAACATGTCATGAACATATGCAGGGCTGCATATCTTGAGTAGAGAAGCATCAGCTCCATTCGCAAATAATTGTCAGTTGATGCCACTAAAACACTTGTGTGTTCATTAGTACTTTCAAGACTGGACTATTGAAACTCAATTCTGTCTGGTTCGTCTCAATATCTACTCCAGAAACTTCGAAAAGCTCAAAACACAGCTGCTCGGATCATCCTTAGAGTACCACGATCAGAACACACCTACCCCTGCTCTGTACCCTATACTGGCTATCCGTTTGATCCAGAATCAAACACAAAATTTGTTCTCTGTGCTACGTTTCACTGACGGACTCCAGTCGAACATACCTATCCGACCTCACCCATGTCTACACACCAGCAAGACACTTACGCTCCTCTTCTGACAATCGTATACTCATTATTCCCACTATGAAAACCAAGTCATATGTACAACGTTCTTTTGCATACCAAGGCTCAGAAACGTGGAACGAATTGCCCACTGAACCTAGACACAAATACACAGTGATTTCATTCAAGTGTGCTCTTAAAACTAACCTATTTCGACTGCAAGAACAAACTTAAAGACCTAATAATGTTTCATACCTTACATATTTTAAGCATGTTTTTTTATTTATGTTTTTGTTTTCCAGTTTCAAGGATGTTCAAATTTTGTAATCATATCATTATATATTTTATTTTAATGACTTAGATGTTATCGAATGATGTAAACATTACATATATATATATGTATATGTATGTATATATATATATATATATATATATATATATATATATATATATATATATATATATATATATATATATATATATATATATATATATATATATATATATGACGACAAATATTATATTTATCAGGCATGATTACCCCATCCCCGTGCAGTGATTGCTACTGTTACAAAAAATCATCATACCTAGAGTTTATTAGCAATAATTCATACTTGTTCAATAATGAATTGCTACTGTGAAAGATATATGCTTTTTATTATTGCTTATCAAGAATTTTGTTTTTTCGACCCATTTCATGATTCTCTCCACTGCCAAACGTCAATATCATACGTTGTCTCTAGCTGTCTTGATACAAAAATTCTGATGACCCCCCCAAAAAAAATCCAAATCGATAGCATTTTATGGAGGTTTTCTGCCCTTAAATGACAATACGTCAAAATGAATATCAATGTAGTAGATTACTTCACGCAATGTTTAGATACAAGCTAGAATAAACATGGTGCGTTTTCGATGAATTCTATAAATGGATGACACAGTTAAAATATTGAGACTGTCAGGGATTGGGAACGCTCACATAGAGAAAGGATGAGCAGCAGAGGGGGTGAACAGACCACTTGGCTGAAACGTCATTTGCTTAAAATAAAAGCTTCCTCCGAAATAAAAAATAAGGTCACTGACGCTAAACCAAAACGTTTAACTTGACCGAGGGTTTCTCTAATTGGATTACTTTATTTTTGTCGAAATTTGTGTTTACCCACCGAACGTCTCAATGAGATCCTGCCCCCTCTGCTGCTATTAACCAAATATTTTATCAAGTCCAATACGATATCTTGTTCTAGGATCATACAAATTTATTGTTATAAACCCGTAATGGGTTGATTGTGCTCGTGAAAAGAAATTTCTGAATTTAATTATATCCATGTCACCGCTACACCAAGTTTGATAAATATTTCGCAACGTATGCGTATCGACTCCATTAAACATAACAAAAAAATATTACAGTTATCTCTGATCACTTTGGTATTTTGTGTGCATCGCTGAGTAACATAAATCACATCAGTGTTTTCATGTCTGCCACGTGAAAATGTTCTAGCAGGATTTTTCATTGTTTGTCCAGCATCACATCATCGTATACAACTAAATTATTAATAAATCCGTCTAAAACATCAACACTCAACGCTTCATCAATATCGGTTATAAACTCGATAACATCGTTATCTTCGTCCAGTAATTTTGTATTTTCATTATAATCTTTAAGTACATCATAACATCGTTGATCATCAACCGATGGTGCTACTAAAGACAACTTATCCCATTTTAGCCATCTCATTATCAGATTAAGTAATAATTGCGTCTTACCCGATCCAGATGGACCTATTATTATCATTCTGATGGAATTCGGTAACGCAGGATGGTGTTTAACTGGCACTTTCTTTCGTGTCGCTGAGAAGTCAATTATATGATCTTTTATCCACAACAACAAAAATTAAAAGAATAGCATACAGTGGAAGATATGCAATATGTAATACGAAGAAATTTTCGTTTTTACCCAGAATTCAACGTAAAGATGGTGGTGGTATTGCTACATTAATGTCAAAGTTACCAGGAACCCCATGGGCTAAATACCCTGGAGAAAAACATCTACCAGGATATAATTATTGTGGTCCTGGTACTCGACTTGATATCAGGCTTGACAATCAAGATCAATCAAAACCAGGTGAATATCCCATGAATGATATTGATAAAGCATGTCACGTTCATGATGTGGCTTATAAAAATAAAGATCTACAACATAGGCATATTGCAGATGTGAAGTTGATTCATTCGCTAGATTCCATAAAAAATAAAAATATCAGAGAATCATTAGCTAATTGGTTGGTAAGATCCGCGTGAAAAGTAAACTGGCGTGAGGGGCTGGTAATTAATTAATCAATTATTATAAATGGAATCAATTTATTATAGTCCAAGGGGATACTGGATGGGTAGAGCAGCAATTAGTAAATTCGTTGATGCAGCAAATGTCACGCGTTCTTCCTCCGCAGCGTGGTTAACACGACAGGCAATATGGCAAATTTATCTACCATCACCGAAATGAATTCAGTACGCACATTTCCATGTTAGCGTTCCTAATGAAATTCATCAAGCAGATATTTTGTTTTTACCACACGATGCTATCAATATTGGAAGACGTCAAATAACGTACAAATACGCGTTAACTGTCATTGATGTTGCGAGTAGGTATAAAGAGGCAGAACCATTTTCAACTAAAACAGCGACCGAAGTTTCTTCTGCGTTTGAACGAATTTATCAACGAGGTGGTCTACGATGGCCACAACTATTACAGGTTGATCCTGGCAAAGAATTTCTTGGTCCAGTATCATTGTTAATGAAGCAACGTAATGTCAAAATCAAACGAGGACACACTGCGAATCATCGTGATCAGGCAATTGTTGAACGATTCAATCGAACACTTGCTGAGCGGTTATTTGGATATAAATACGCGAAGGAATTCATTCAAGACAAGAGATCTCGCGAATGGGTTTCAAGATTACCAAGTGTGATAGCCACGCTAAATAACGAAATTACTCGAACAACCAACATGAAACCCATTAGAGCAGTCACAAAAAAAAAACATATACCAATACAACGACGTAGTTTTTCAGCGCAGCCAGTATTGGGTAGTGTTACTGTAAGATATTTATATGAACCCGGTGAACTTGAAGGTGGTAAAAAAGAGCGACTGATCCTATTTGGAGTATTACGACGCACAATATATCTAACATAGTAACATCTACTGGTAGACCCGCAATCTACAGACTGGATTCAACCGCTCCTCAACGTGGATTCACGCGTGAACAAGTACAAATAGTTCCTGAAGACACTCAATTACCGCCTCGATCACTTAACTAGCGCCAAGGGTACCAGCATCCCTACGTCGATTACACTCAAGACAGGTCAACATCGTATTTTGTCGTGTATGACCAAGACGGTTAGCTCTTCTATCCACGGTAAATTGTCTTGGATCATTTTTCAGATACCGCCATAACATTAAACAATTACAACTCGCACAGTGATTATTCTGCTGCTGTTTCAGCATATTAATAAATTCAGCATCGATATCAAATGCCCGATCATTTTTTATGTCACTTTGTTTATAACCAGCCAATTTTTTCAGATTATATCGTTCTCACCTAGACATTTATCGAGGTCATCGTTGATCGCAGGATCATCCAAGACAATTCTCCGCAACTGAGAAATTCTTCTGACTCGAGACACTGCGAGATAAACTAAATTTGACCATTCGATACGTTCATCGACGATCCAAACAACTGTATCAGTAGTAGTTAACCCTTGATATGAGTGAATTGTCATCGCGTATCCTAGCGTCCACGGAGATTTATCATCATGTAGCGCAACCTCAACAACACTGACATCAACTGCGACAACATCATTTAATACGAAATTTTGTTTCTCGGTCTGTCCTGGTATATCAACATCAATATTCTGCCGTCGCGTGTCTGCTGGTCGATAACATAATGGTACACGTAACGCTGAGAACTTCTCTCGTTGTAACTGAAACAACCGCTGTTGAAGTGTATCACGAACTATCTTTCTACTTGCAACTATCAAATCATTTAGTCTCCACGTTTGCAGAAAGTCGTTCATAGAGGTTTCTGAAATCACTTCACGCATTACTTCACATTGAGTTTTATTCAGCTGTAGTCTGATTAATTTTTTTAGCTCACTTAATTCTGGATCAAGTGCTCTATGGTCATCAGTTATTTCTTCATAATAATC
The DNA here is from genome assembly GCA_028554795.2 of Sinohyriopsis cumingii. Taxonomy (NCBI): domain Eukaryota; kingdom Metazoa; phylum Mollusca; class Bivalvia; order Unionida; family Unionidae; genus Sinohyriopsis; species Sinohyriopsis cumingii. The sequence goes on along the minus strand of CM068831.1, from coordinate 11,901,105 downwards.
AACAAAATCGTTTAGCCAATCATGTGGAAATGGTGCAACAAAAGGTGGTGGTTGACCGTGATCGCCACACATTATCACAACAGTATTTTTTGTTAATAACCAATCAAGAAATGTTTTTAATGTTTCTAACGGTACCGTACATATTTCATCCCAAACGATAATCCTCGGAATGTATTTTTCTCCCATCCTCGAAGAAGTCCATGCGTCACGATTGTATCGAAAAAAGCTGTGATAGGTATATGATTGCACTCCTCGTTGTTTTATCTCTCGCGCGAGTCTATGTGTAGGTGTTAAAACAATCATATCTGAATTCTGAAATAATTCGATTACTCGAGTCATCTTACCAGAACCTCCCGGTCCGTTTAGATAAACCGTTTTATTTCTGGTTATTGGATCGTACACCGATGGTGCAGATGATAATTTTGATATCTGATTATTTCTGCCTGATTTTATCAGGTAAGTATGTTTAATCATAACATCAGCCGATTCGGAATAATCGAGTATACTTTCATTTTTATCCTCCAGTAACCCCATTGTGCACAAGTATCGATATGTAGTTGTTCTAGCAATCCTGAATATTTTTTATTGATATAAAACGAATCAGTAGCAACTCTGACAGCAAACTTAGAAACTCTGTTTATCATCGATAATAGATTTATCGAAACGTATGCGAGCATTGAAGATCTAAAATGAGTATATTGAGGTGACTCACCGTCCATATAGCTCACAATTGTACCTAGTTTATTTCCATTTGGCAAGAAAACTATTTCTCGATTTATAAACGTATTTCTTTTCGTTGTATCAACGATTATAAAATCTAACTCAGCATCGTCCATGATCAGTCTTGTACAATGTCGTTTATGATCATATGATCCTCTTTGGGTGAACTTGCCAATTATTTTTCTGCCAAGATCTTTCGTAATTTTATTTTCATAATCGATTTTGTCCGGGTTTTCATCATTAGAATATTTCTTTTGTTGTGGTAACCAAACTTCGGTTTGTTTCCGATATGATATAATTGCTTCATTTACAATCAGCGATGTTATTATTTTACAATCGAGCATATACCGTAACAGTACTATTGGTACCCACGTTTTTTCTGAAAAATGTTTTCCAAACCAAACATAACAAATTGGATGAAGTCCTTTAGCAAACTCGAATGACTCGATACAAGCGAATCCAGTCAGGTCAAAATCAGGTAATGGTCCATTTATCGATACTTGCGTCATTTCGTGCGTCGGATGACCGAATCTTTTAAAGTATACAGAACAATCTACGTATCCGAGAAAACTTCCCGGACAACATGCAACCATATCAACCGAAATAACATATTTATGATCGTATTTAGTATTCCATAGTCCACCGTGTCCGTATTCGACACAACTCGATATTATATCATCAAGAAAATCAAACCTAGTTGGTTTCTACGAATTTTTCTTTCTGGAAAAATGAGCCGCAACTGACGGAACAGTAAAACAGTTGCTGAATAGTTCGTCAGTATCATCAGTATATCGAAGCGCAAGATTTTTCATTTTTGTGTGAAGAAGATATGTTCGATAAATAACGCCAATAGGTTGTACAAACTGATCAAATTTATTTTTTCTTCCATACAAATACTTCCATCTGATTCGTCGTTCTGAGAACTCTGAAATAACCATACTGACACAGGATCGTTTTTACTTATTTCGTTAATAAAATCAAACATGTCTCCGTGGTAAAATTTAACAGTTCGATTTCGTGGAAATATTGTTACTGCGCTAGTCCATGCATGCGCATTATGACCAATAATTTCAATCGAAGCTCGTTTTGATTTATATTTTGATTCATATAATATTTCTCCAGTTATCGTCGCTACGGTTATTGGGAATTTTAGGGTTTTTTTTTCCTAACTCAGCGACATCTTTGATAGACGCCCCGGTATATTTAACCATTTCTCCCCACTCGTTTATTATTTTACGTCTTTTATCCGTTAGACCGTTTCCACGAGTCGAAACGGTAAAATGTTCTGTTACTCGTTCGGCTACACAGTTTAGTTTTGAAAATTTCATCGGTTTCAGATTATCAACGCTGGGTTTTCATTTATCGGATAGATTCCATAAATAATTGCTGTTACAGGATACGCTCCGTCATAATACGGTTTATCAATACCAGTCAACATTCCTGGTTTGGAATTTTTACTCAGTATGGCAATTTTTTCACCATAGTGTACAGGATCATATTTGTCACGGATAATCCAATTATCTGTTTCTGTTAACACGACAAATTTTATTCTGAAAAGATATTTTCGATTGATCAAGGAGGTAGTTAATGATAGTTGCTGCTCGTTCGTCATTCATCGTAGCGTCGATGACACCTTTGGTGTTGTGCATAATCTTGAACGTTGACCATACGTGATATGCACCATCTGTGTGAAATTCTTTCTTGCCGCCGTGAATTTTATTAATCAAACTTTTATTTTTCAGATCAACCAGATCTTTTATTGGTAGGTCGGGAAATATCCTGTCGAGATTAAATTTATATGTTTTCCAGGGCTTGATTCTGGATAGTCTATCGAATTCGTTCATATTATATTTCAAACAAATAGATCCTTGTAATAAATCCTGTCAAAAGGAATTCTGCGGACAACACTTGCAGTGCGTTCGTGATGGAAGTCTAGGACCAATACCATGTCTACGATGTGGTGTCGGAGTACGAGTTAAACACAGTTGTGTGTACAATGAGATGGAAAAAATATCTCGAACTTAAAAGATATTATGATAAAAAAATAATGACCCTGACAGAGCTATAAAATCTGTAGAGGACTATCTAAGTTTTCAGGCAAATTATGATTTAAACAAATAATGTTATATATATGGAGCAAAATATAAACCAGGAGTTTGTAAAACATCCTTTAATAACGAACTACGAAACAAATCGTGATGGTGTGATCAGAAACTGTAGGTTGAAGAGACCAGTTGGTGTTGTTAGTAATACTGGCTATCTAATGTTTACTGTTGGGAAGAAAAATTATCTTTCTCATAGATTTATTTTCGAATGTTTCCTTGGGATAATAAAGGATGGTCTTGTGATCGATCATATCGACGGTATAAAAACCCATAATTATTTATCGAATCTGAGGGATGTCATACAAAGCCAAAATTGTAGATTTGGAAACACCGGCTATAATGATAAGAGTACCAGAGCAGTTGTATCTATAAACATGGTGACCGGCGAAAAGAAAATGTTTCAATCAATGAATACTGCTGCGGAATATTTTGATATTAATCGGTGTGTGGTAAAATATGTCGCAGAAAATATAACCAAGTCCACTCTTTCAAAAAAACATAAACAAAGGATCACCTTCCAATATTAATGATGGAGATAACTATTATTTTTACCAAGTAATTACCTCGAATTATATTTATAAACTTTTTATTTAATTTTTTATTTGGGGGTCATCATTCTCCTCTCGCATACTACTTATTTTTTGACTTGAGCGAAGGTAGATAATTCTATAACATAGTTTTTCTCCGTAGATCGTGATTTTTGCAGTTGTAATTAAATAATTAAATATCTACGTCGTAATTGTACTAGTAGAATGATATTTATGATATAATATACAAAATAGAAAAATAAATGTGGTTACATTATACAGTATAGCAAGTTATTTTTAGATCAAGGCAGAACACGCTGTTTAAATGCAGAAATATTTGAAATCTACTCAGAAACTGCTGTTTAATGCAGAAATCTATATAGTTTGCAATCTATTCAGAAACCGTAACTATTTAATAATTTCTGAAACGTATATCTGTCAGATGCTTCAGTAGCTCATTGCGAACGCGTTGAACTATGAAACTCGAGGTCTGGCGATCGAGTCCCATGACTGACAACTGTCGGAGGTAACGCATATTTGCGATTTTTATATTTTCCAGGACAGTGTGGCCCTGTAATCAAGACCGGACGAAATATCCGATATCTAACTCAGCATTGTCCATAATCAAACTTGTATAAATGTCGTCTTGGGTGAACACCGACAGTGTCTGATTAAACCAACTAGTAGATTTCAATTTTTTCTGACATTAGTTCTCCATTTCGACCTCAATGGAAAATTACTGGCACTGGTTACTGTCCATTCTGAGGTCAATAGAAAATTACTGGCACCGATTACTGCCTATTCTGAGGCCAATGGAAAATTACTGGCACTGGTTGGGAGGGGTGTGCAAAAATCTGTTGTGCGTAGAGAATGTCCCCCTCCCGTATTAAGATTTATGTACTGTGAGCACACCCTCTGAACTTACTACAATGCGGTGGTATATTTGCGACTGTTTCATAGTTAAAATTTTAATATATATATACTGTATAATGAACCATAATATTTTTTCTGCTATTAAAAGACGGTATTAATACATCTGATGAACTGAATCCTGAAAAGAAATTTTAGAAGAAAGTAAAAACGATGGCGGTTATACACTGCCGTCTGAATACAAGTTTATATAACGAATTCAGACGGCGATGTTCCAGTCACTAGCTACTGTAGAAGATGATCAGGTGAAAGGATTCGTTCCTCTCTCTGTCGCAGTAGATTAGAGTTATCCCAAGAATACGAATCAAAGAAAACGATTATTACTCGTATAAGACAATTAAGAAAAATTATGTCAGATCGTGAAACGACCGAGCACGTGTAATATTGTATTATTATTCTGAAATATTTCATTATTATTCTGAAATATTTTATTTATTCCGAAATATTTTATTTATTCTGAAATATTTTATTTACTCTGAAATATTTTTATTATTCAGAAATACTTTTATTATTCTGAAATATTTTTTGTAGTATTTTTTGCAAAACTGATCGATTTGTATAATTTTGAGTACCTAACTACCCATCAGAATTACAAAATTGATCGATTTGTATAATTTTGAGTACCAACCACCCCATCAGAATTACAAAATTGATTAATTTTGTTAATTTTGAGTACCAACCACCCCATCAATTTCAGAATAAAAAATAATATTTCAGAATAATAATAAGATATTTCAGAATGATAAAAAAATATTTTAGATAATAATAAGATATTTTTTGTAGTATTTTTTGCAAAACTGATCGATTTGTATAATTTTGAGTACCTAACTACCCATCAGAATTACAAAATTGATCGATTTGTATAATTCTGAGTACCTAACTACCATCAGAATTACAAAATTGATCGATTTGTATAATTTTGAGAACCAACCACCCCATCAGAATTACAAAATTGATTGATTTTGTTAATTTTGAGTACCAACCACCCCATCAATTTCAGAATAAAAAAAATATTTCAGAATAATAAAAAATATTTTAGATAATAAGATATTTTTTTGTAGTATTTTTTGCAAAACTGATCGATTTTCGTGATTTTGACTACCTAACTACATATCAGTATTAACGAACTGATCGATTTACACAATTTTAAGTACCAACCACCCCATCAATTTCATAAAATATAAAATATTTCAGAATAAATAAAATATTTCAGAATAATAATAAAATATTTCTGATAAAATAAAATATTTCAGAATAATAATACAATATTTCAGAATAATAATAAAATATTTCAGAATAATAATAAAATGTTTCAGAATAATAATAAAATACTTCTGATCAAAGATCATTCCTATAAAAATCTATGATAAAAATCCTTAGGATAAAAATCTACGATTTTACATACAGATTCACAATTAATTTCTTTCCCCGCTGGTCAATTAAGCGTCCAAGGTGGTCTGTGAACTTAAAATTTATTCGTGTTAACGTATTATTATGACACCACAGATAAATAGGATTAGTTGGTTCTTGCACGATTAAACTTCCAGGGGGGACTTGAGGTGTGAACGTATACAAAATATATCCTTGTTGAGCCTGATTTGACTTTCCAAGATCTATTTGATAGCTGCCATCGATCACATCACAAACGAGATTCATTGCGATCGTTGATGTTATATTGACGATTCCTGGTGACATATTTCTGCCGCTGCCGTATGGATCATTGTCATGTTTGAGAACAACCGGAGGTGGAGCTATTGTTTTCCATGATTCGATGATTTTAGGAAGTTTTTCGTGATAAGATCGTTGAGAGATTTTTTTTTTAAATTCGTCTGTGGAAAATCCTGGCAATATGAATTTTAATATATCCGCCTCAGTTATCTTATAATGATCAGTAAATAATTTTTTTAACTGTTATATGAGGTTCAGTATTATAAATAACCCTACCACCAGTAAACGCAGACTGTCTTACAGTGTTGATAGTAAGTGATAGAGTAATAATTTTATTAATGTAATTAAGATCTGATATAACATGGTTTAAATGTTGTATTGTTTCAATAATCTGTTGTCTTGTATTTTCTTAATAAAGATGTGTTATATCAAGAAATAAATTTCGTAGATTACCGAATACACGTTCATACTCGGACTTAATTGCACTGGAAAGTAAACCAATAAATCCTTCATTGACAAACTCTTTTTCATTACTAACATAGTACACAATATTATTTCCTACCATCATAGGAAGTTGTGTGCCATCAGGTGCAGTAAAAACAACTCTAACATCACCTATATAGTAATTTGTTATTCCATGGCTATTTGCTTCGATATTCTGGAGTTATTGTAAACTTTGTTTCATCTGTGATCAAATCATTTAACTTCGGTTCTGGTGGTTCAGGAGAATGTATCTCAACCGTAGAAGATAAAGTCGGCTTATGAACTTTACTTGATATTGTAACTTCTTTTCCAGTCATTGATTTTATTCTGCGCTGAAATTCATCGTTGATTTGTTCAATCTCATAATTGCCAGTGGGGGGTATCCCAACAACTTGCCAGTCAGGTGTTCCATCCGGTTTGTTCTTATTAGCAAATACAAGCGAATTATTTGCTCTCAGTCCATTAAATGATTTCGATCTGAGGTTTGGCGAACTGTAATATACTCGTACTTGTGTTAGTGCGATTTCTTTTACTGGAATCGCAGTTGGAAAACTGAAGTTAAATTCAGGATTAGTCGAACTTACTGAGATCATCATGGTTTTCAACGGAGTTGTGTTCGTTACAATTTGTTGAAGTAGCTCTCCTGACGTTGTCAGTGATGTCATTATTTAATATATTTGTACCTTTAATACCAGCACCATCGTGATATATTTTAATCATTTCTGAAAACTCGAAATCAAATATAATTCCATCATTAAGACTTGCTGATAACAACGAAGATAACTTTGAGCATGCTACCGTCGCTGTGTGCACCTTTATCATATAATCATGCAATTTTTCATTCATGCAGGTGCATATTTTTTTACAATGATATTGAGGACACCTGCAATTGTTGTTGTAGCTGAAATACAGATTGTTACGGCTACTGCCGCCGTCATTGTTATCGTTGATAATAATACGCCGGTAGACGCAACAACAGCGGCTGCTGAATAAACGATTACGTCGACGATAACTAATCGTCTACGATATTTCTTTACTTTTATTGTGCATTGTTCGACTCGATCTTTTAAGTTTGTTTGCCATTCACGTGCTTGATTGTACCTGAATATTTGAACGTCGATTGAGGTACTCATTATATTTTATACAGTAACCAATTGAGGTGTTTCAGCTACAAATTCTAGACACCACCAGTAAGATGTTGCGGTTAATTTCGTATCAGCTGCTTCCAGAATAAATATTTTTTCGTTTCCGCTATTTAATATGATAGACACAACTCCAGAAAACTTGTCGGTGGAATGACGACATGGATACGTTGTAAATATCTCGAATTTTGCAGCACTGAACACAGACAGCCTGTAAACAGCAGTGACTGTTGCGGTATGCTTGAGAGTTTTATTTTGCTGTGACCATGTTGCGAACCCGGATGATAGTGTGTATACGATATTGGTAATATGCCCGGGAGTTACTCCTGGTGGAATTTTAATCAGACTAATTTTGTTAACGATATCAGGAATTCCACTTACGACATCTTCGAGCGTTTTTTTTAGCTGTGTCTAGGTTAGTTTTGATTTCGGAAAGTTTTGTGTCAACGGTGAGCGGAGTGCCGAAGAATTTATCTATGGCTTCATCGGTTTTTTGAAAATTTCTGCGAAATCTTGCAAAAGCGCCTACGTGCACATCATACTCGGCCCGCAACGTGGATAATTTACCATCTACGGTGCTGTAGCCGACGTCATACTCGGCCCGCAACATGGATAATTTACCGTCAACGGTGCTGTAGTTAACGTCTACATATTTTTTCGTCGCGGCATCTTCGTCCGGCGTTGGATCTCTTAACACTGTTATCTTGTTTCCGTTCATGCTGAGTTCACCTGTCATTATGTCACCGGTATTTTTTAAGCGATTAGCAAAACTTTTTGCAATTTCATCTCTGATGGTTGCAAACGATATACTTGTGTCTCTGATTCTACCGCCGTCAGTAAACACGGGAATGTTATCCGTGACCGCACCGAGTACTCGTCGAACTATATCATTCCATTTGATGTTGCTCGCTTTTGGCTTTCCGTATCGGTCCTGAAAAACAACAACTTCATCTCCGTCAACTTCAGCCAGGTTCATAATATCAGCGAGTTCATCTTTAGTCGCGTACTTCGACAAATCAATATCATCTTTTTTTTTCTTGTCCTTGATAGAAGAAAATCTTCAGTAAATATCAACCATTATAATTTAAGATCCGTTCAAAACGAAGCGGTTACTTGTATAATCATGCACGACTTTATGAGGTGCATTGGAAGACTTTGATATAGCATTAAGTACATTAATTACTTCACTGCCGCATATTGACGGATCTGTCATTGTTTGTGTTGGTAGCGTTGAATACCAAACCGCTGCGTGAAGTGGCGCGACATACCTGATAAACTCACGAGGTGGAGCTAACCCGTGCGAATCGAAATAAACGATTCCACGTGGATCAATTGCGTATGATACCCAATGAGTACCGGGTCCTGAATTATCATCAAGATTAATAATACCCGTTTCAATATTGTTTGGTCGGTCCGGCAATTGATCTCGCATAAAAACACCTCTGAAGTTTTTTTATTTTTAGCTGTTTAGCAGCATCAAGTAAATCAAAATTTAATGCTGAAATAATTAACGAAGTGTTCCTGGAAGCCTTAGGCCTCTTCCTCGATGAGATCCTGGTAATCTTAGACCCAGTCCTCTTTTTTAAAATCCTTTTCCTGTTGCTTTCTTTAATGCCATTCCAGGAGCCGTTCCAACAGCATCTAATGCGGATGCTTTTGCTACGGCAGGTGCGGCTGCGGCAATTAATGCTAGAATAGCCGCGAGAAGTGGAAAAGTACCATCTGTTTTAATTGAGTCTTTAATCGCACCCGCAGAGAGATTAAGTTTGAAGCCTGTTTTTGATTGTTTAGCGCTGTTGAAATGTTTATGTTGACGTTTTGATAATAATAATTTATTTTGACCACCCGTGATCTGATCTTGCTTTAGTGATATTTTCATTCCGCAGTTTTTTGCTGAATTTGATTGAAGGTTTTTAATCTGACCAGGAGTCAAACTGACACTAACGTGATATGACATTTTATGACAATACTCGTGTTTTTAAATAACATGATTAAAGATTTTCCACTGGTGCATCAATAACCCTCATTCGTTCATCAACACCCTCAAGCAACATTGATTTGTCGCTAAATATAACAGCAACTGCTCTGTAAGCACCATAAACAACTGGTGGACCAGCTACGGCAATAGGAGGTTGTGTTACCTGAGCTTGAAAGTGAGTATCAATGACAGATTGTCTAGATAAATCAAGATGTTCTAACGAAAAGTAATAAATCGGATATAATGTTGTAAAATCTAGTTGTGATATTTGTAGACCAGTATCTATATTTTGATCACGTCCCATAAATGACATCAAACGATGATATGCACACGTACATGATTTTGAACAAAATTTAACAATATATCTTCAGCTGGCTCTTGATGTCCATTTATCTGCAAAGAAACTTCATTAACTCCAAGTTTGTCAAATATCATGTGACTGCGTGTTTGGAAACTCATTCGCATAAAATCCTGAAAGCAACAAATACATGTCGTGGTGCGGAAACACCCTGCGGTGAAGCAATATGCCATGTAAATAAACCATTAACAGAACTTTGAATACTGTCTGTGGTCACTGTCAGCCATGATAACAATGATTTACCGTCTGAATCCATAAAAGAGAGTAATTTTTGTTCCTCAGCAATTGATGGAGTCATTACTGGCATCCACAATGAAAGTTTTGTCAGTATTACTTTACCAGCATCACCAGCAGCTCTCCAGAGTGCATCATCATTGGAAGCTTTTCTTACCAGTGCAATTGTATGTCTAGCCCCGAAGATAAATTTTCTAACATTTCTGCTAAATCCAAAGATATGGGATTATGGAATCACGCATGAGAAATTTCTACGATCGCCTCTTAACATCGATCGTCGTGATGAAAATCCTAAATTGAACTCTGAATTAGCATCATGAACAACTGGCCACACATCAGCATCAGCGTTATTGGCAAAATTTCTTGGTCGTCTTATACTATACTCTCTGTGATCTGAGTGATCAGAAGTGTCTTTGGCGAACATCGTTGTCGGAACGGCTGATCTTGTATAATGATTCGAATATCTTGCTAGACCTATTTTCGCTGTGGCAACATCAATGTCTTTTTGAATCGATTCAATATTTCTTCCATCAATCATGTATGTGGCACTGTCAAATAACGCCATAATACCGTTGTTGACAAAACCGATTCTGACATCAGCTGAGTATTCAGTATCATCTGCTTTTATAATTTCACCTTCTACTTCAATAAACGCTTCGGCGGGTAAGAAATATCTACTTGTATCCTGAACTTGTAATTCGATTCGACCACGTTGGTTTGGTTGTCGTGCGTCGTAGGAATAAAATTGATAATCACGTATCGATTCATCTTTAAGAACTGGAGCGTCTATATCAAACGCCGGATCGTATACACGTTTGAACATTTATTATAATTGCCATGATCTAAATCATGGTCGCCTTGACTTGCCAAGGACACGAAGACCGCTTCCTGCTATTAAACTTGAAGCTACATTTTTTTCTGCTTCTTCAGATAATTCCGCTAGTTTTTTTATTTGCGGCTTGATTTATTATTTTACTGACATTTGCGAGCATAACTTCAGTGCTGGCCAGTTTCACTGGTTGCTGCGGTTTTCTTCGTACTAATCGAGCTAGTCTGTCCTTGACTGTCGAGAACGCTTTACTGGCAAGATTACCAATAGCGGCAGGAATTTTATCACAAACAGCCTCAATAGCCTTCATCCCTAATTGCTTTGCAATAGGTATTGCTTTTGGAGCCATCCTTCTAAATAGACCTTGAACAATATCACCAAGTCCATCTCCGTAAATTGTTTTGTAATTTGGCAGTCGTTGGTTTACTACCCTGACGATGATCGGTCCACGTTGAGCAGTGTGTATAATCATTTTTATATACTGATTAATTAATTGTTTAGTCGCTGTGATAATCATCAGCAATTTCATCATTAAGGGAATGATAAATGCTGCGATCCATAATACCGCCTTGAAATAATCGTCGACAAATATCAGATATTTCATTAACAGTTTCTGGAGAATTATTTCCAGCTCGTTTTCTTCCTATAAGAACTTCTAACCGTTGCACATCATCGAGGATATTATTAGGACAGGCAATAAGACCACTTCCCAAACCACTTCCGGTTGCTCCTTCTTCCCCTTTTGCTTTTTTAAGTAGCTTCTTATACTTTTTAAATTCCGACATCAACCTTTGCTGCGATGAAGAACATTGTTGTGTTCTATCTGTTGCTGCTGTTGTTCTATTTGTTTCACTCGATCTTTATAAAGTCTCTGTACTTCTTCAAAAAGACCTCTGTATTCTAAATCATCATCTCTGGCTTGTTTTTTGTTTTTATATATGCGATATATCCATTTAATAAGATTATCATCATTTACTTTTTCAGAACCGGGGTTTAAAATACAAGATTTATTAAGCATACTAATTAATATTTTTTCAGGTAATTTTTCTATTTTAGTATTTCTAATATCTTCGACAAAATCCTTCTAAATTTTGCAATCAGTCCAATATTTTCTTTTATTGGTTTAGATGCAAGTTCTTTTTTCACGTCTGCAAATTCAGTACGAATTTTACCAATACCTTCAAGTATTTCTTCGCCGACGGGTGGAGGTTGAGCTGCAGCTATATCAGTTGGAAGATCTCGTAAAATCTTTTTTGTTTTCATAGTTCTCGCTGCTATTTTTGCAGTTTGCTCAGCGGTTTGTTTTACCGATGGAAGTAGACCTTCAGTAGCCTCTGCAACTCTTTCAGTAATTTTTGTGACCGGTTTAAATAACTGTTCTGTGCCTTCTGCAAATTCAACTTGGGCTTCTTGACGTTCTTGCAATTTTTGTCTAACAGAATCACGAACAGGAAGAAATGTTTTGATTGCTTTTAGTCTCTCTCGAGGTAATCTAGCAATGTGAGATTCCTTAGCTGGTGACATTACTGAAATGATAATGATTTAATTATAGCAGCAGAGGGGGGCGGGACCTCAATGAGACGTCCGGTGGGTAAACAAAATCACATACAAATTTCGACAAAAATAAAGTAATCCAATTAGAGAAACTCTCGGTTAAGTTAGACGCTTTGGTTTAGCGTCAGTGACCTTATTTTTTATTTCGGAGGAAGCTTTTATTTAAAGCAAATGACGTTTCAACATAAGGTCTGTTCGCCCCCTCTGCTGCTGGATGTCTTGAATTTCTTTAACGTTAAAGCATGTGGCAAAGGAGGAGCCCTATATTTTGACACAGTAGGGATGATATAGATGCATCTTTTATTATTATGAGTCAAATTCCAGACAGTTAAGCATAATTGTTAACAACAATTTTGAAATTAAACGTCAAAGAGAAAGAAAAAGATGGGAGTTAATTTACTAGGAATTGACTTGAGTAACGCTTATTAATGGATATACCCTAATTCACCTGTGTTAATTTGCTAGGAATTGACTTGAGTAACGCTTATTAATGGGTATATCCCTAATTCACCTGATCATACAATTTTGGAAAGAGTGACAGTGACAGTTGAAGAGTCTAAACCCAATATCGTTATATATAACTCCCAAACACGAGATTGTAAGAAACAAATTACTCGGATCAAAACATGGTTGATTATTATGCAGTCCTTAACCTACATCAAAGACCATACACTTTGTGCAGGACAAATCAGATAAAATCAAGAGCTAGATTAGATTTTTGTGAATGTCTTTCAAACTTAGTATATGACGTAAAATGTACACTAGGTTACAGGTAGAATTACTAGATCATTCAAGCTTAATAACCTTTCACACGGAAAAGGGGCCTGGTAATTAATAAAAGTCTTTTAAAGGTTCTAGAGTATGCATGAAAAGTCAAATTTACAACTAACACAACGAAAATACACAACACAGTACCTGTTTAGAAATTCGAGGAATGAAATGCTGTAAATGTGACCGATATCGAATTTATTAATGATAATTTTTATAAGTTATGCCGATTGAAATAAGGAGAAAAAATTAATTCATTGGAAGAATGTTTAATTTTGCCTATCTGGGAAGATGAAAATACTGAGGTTACAGGGAAAAAAATGCTTTTCGTCTTGCACAGTTTGGTATATTAAGGGGGTGAACTTTATAAGCGATATTTTTGATGGAGTTAACTTTAGTATATTTCAAAACCTCAGGAAAACACTTATTATCCAAAAGGGAAGTCAAGTAATTGTATTGGTCTCGTATTTATAAAAAGGTATTCAAACAAGGTAGAGACTCTAAACTGCAATATTTCGAGTCTTGACTACACTGCATAATAGTTCATGTTAAAGCTGTATAAACAATATAGGTATACTCCAAAACTAATCTACGTAGTTTCTTTGAAGAAATGAAAGGAAGAAATCGTTGGACATCTCCTTTGTGACTGAATTCATAAAAAAGAATCCTTGCCAACCCTTTGTAAGTAAGTAATGCAAAATATAAAAACACGGATTACAAATTACTTTTACATTTCGGTTATTCCAGGAGAGAGGTAAAAAAAGAGTCGAATCACTAAACTGCATAAATTCATTACAAAATATCACATACCGCTCCGGTGGCCTAGTGGTTAGAGCGTCCGCCTCGGAAGCGGGGGGTGGGTGCTGGTACGTGGGTTCGAAACCCGACCGAGTCATACCAAAGACTTACAAAAATGGTACTAACAGCTGCCTCGCCTAGTGCTCAGCATTAAGAGGATAGTGTTAGGACTGGTCGGTCTGGTGTCAGAATAATGTGACAGGGTGGGATATCTTGCTTATATGTCTGCGGCATGATGCCCGAGTGCTCGACATCACTATAAACTGCGACACTGCAGACATCGTAGCGATATGACTGAAAAATTGTTAAAGCTACTTTAAAAACCCTAATCACACACACACACACACACACAATATCACATTTATACTGAAAGTCAAACAACAAAAAAGATTTAATCTACAAGACCTGTTAATATTTGAAAATATTAATATCCTTCTGAATTGTATGTGACAAAGAATAATAATTTAATTTCAATCTTTTACAAGAAATAGGGTAAACCGAGACGAATCTTTCTTCTCAGTAGAGTTAGTTCTTCTCAATGGAGCCTGCCAAGAATTCATCATGGCAAAATTTATCATGACAAAGTCTGCCCTCACAATCAAACTTATTTACTCCACACACTGTCCCAAATTTTTCAGTTACCCTGTAAAGATTCGTTTTGCTAAATGCCAACTTTTCATTAGCAACCAATCATGTTTGTACAAATCAATATATATATATATATATATATATATATATATATATATATATATATATATATATATATATATATATATATATGCAAATTTCTTCCGTGACAAAGTACAAACCATTAGAGATAAGCTTGACAACACAATTTCAATTTATTTTCTGCATATTTTCTATCCTCATGCAATGGAGGTATTTGGTTACTATACTAAAATGTTTTTATTAGCAGATTTTTAGAACTAGTTGTCGTTCGTCCTTCGAGTTTAAAGATGACCAAAACATCACTAACTGGTTTGATTTCTTGATTGCTTGATAGGCTGGTCAGGCAAATTTCTGCTCTGAACTGTCTATGGCTCACTTGAGAGTACATGTACATGTCGCTTGAGTTTACTTAATCAATGGAGGACGTGCTGCAGTTTTGAGATTTACAATGCTCGCGCGCTGCTTCTGCAATTTTCCTCCGGTCAGTGTCTGTTAACTCCAATATGACTGAGACTGAGCCAAGTGGAGAGATCTTGAGCGAGACCTTCCCAAGACTCAGGGTCATTGTTGAAGTGGTTCAAGGCTTACTTGAGAGAATCTTTGAAGCATTTCCTCTGACCTGTTTGAGATCGCTTTCCTTTCTTCAGCTCGCCATTGAATATCTTTTTTTGGTAGTCACGATTTTGGTTCCCAGGTAACATTCCCATCTCAACTGCAATTTATCAGCACTGTGTGTAGATTCTTGGAAGGTCTGCCGATGTCTTTGTGAACTTACACTGACAGGCGGCTTATGTGAAAATGGTTCAGTTCGGTACAACGTCCAGATTTCGCAAACGTACTTCCGACTCGGCAACATGATGGCTGTGCAGACCTCACGTTTTGGTTGTAGACGTATGCATCTGCGCTCCCACACATTTGCGCTATTCTTCTTCTTCTTCTTCTTCTTCTTATTATTATTATTATTATTATTGACTTGTTATTCTAGTTAGGTTTTCGGGTTCAATCCAAAGTTTTGCTACCGAAAAACCTTTTTTTATGATTGATCCCAAGTTTATCTTGCAAGAGAATTTTGGAATCGATCGTAGGTTTGTGGGAATATATTTCAGAGGTCATTACTAATTTCTCCTGATAAAATGCGTCACATGTTTGCCCGTTGATATATTTTTGGGATCGATCCCAAGTTTATTTATTTACAGATCTCTCGGATTTAACAAGTCTGCCAGATAAAATATTTTGTTTATCATTCCCTACTTCACAAGACTTCATGTGTTTATAGTTAATGGTATGTTTGTTTAGCTGGGGATATCCATTATAACTTCCTACCTTATTTGTGAAGAGATAGTTCGGGGTTCATCCTTTGAAAGATAACAAGGGTTGAAAGATAATCCCGATCTCATGGTGAATGATCTTTGGGATCAGTCTAATATTTGCTTAAAACTTGTTTTGGCATGACCAAGTTTTTTTACTTGTTCTTTTATGTTATGAATTAAACCAGGCAGAGTAATAAATAAGGAGATAGATTGGAGCAAAAACATTGTCGAGTTACCACGTCCTTGAAATTTGTTTATTTTGGTATTTCATTGCACAGACTAAGAGTCACACATATTAAACAATATGATTTTCTAAGGCAATGTTAGCAATAGTAAGCATTATCCACCCCTTTTTTTAACGCGTCCTTTTAATATGGGAACTATCTTCATCTCAGCAGTAGAACGATATGGTGTGTTTTACATTTTTAGTACTGATATAGGTTAACACCTTCTATACCTCATGACTTTAGTTATACCGCGATCGTCACACGCAAATGTATGCTCTATGAGAAAGTTAAACTATCATTATAACGCTAGTAAAGTCGACTATCGTAAAATTATGCAGGTGCTATTATCCGGCAAATACTGTTACACACAATGGTCCATCTACCGAGCAAAGCAAACAATTGCGTGGGTTTGACTGGAAGTCCTTGTTCTTCCTTATTTCCGAGGACTTCAAGATACGGTCGTTGTCAACTGGAAAATTACATAAACGCAAAGAGACTATACAAAATTTATTTTGATCAATCAATGATCACAAATAGGCAACAATGAATTCACAATTGCATGGCTTTTCCTTGTTTCATATTTGCGTGGGTTCTGCATGTTTCCCATTTGCATGGCTTCTATACTATGACAAAGGCCGAACATTAATGTTTCCGTTCCATCTCAGAGTCAGTCAAAAACACAGCCTGGAACTGCATTAAACAAATACCCTCTAATGTAACGCGTTCACATTTACAATAAAAGACACAACAAAAGAGAAATGTCTCCCTCACAATTATTCCATGGGAAAAATATCGGCCATGTCATGAATATTTCTCATGGAAGGACACAGCCGAATAACACCTCCTAAGTAAGATAAGAACTACTTGGCCTCATGCCAATTGGAAACATTTGGTCCTGCTCAGACCCCATCTCAAGCACGTAAACAAATATACCATTTTGCGAAACTAATCCATGCTCTTAACACGATTTGGCAAAGCGAAACGGGACCGGCAAGCTGATCAATATACACAAACAGTCATTCTATTTTTACTGTCTGCAAATCTGCTACATGTTTTTGTTCGCTAACGCCTCGGTATTGTACCTACGCGCCGAGTCGCAGTTGGTTTTCTATATTCACCAACAGTCTCGAACTAGGCCATGCTAATTATTTTATCCTTGGTAGCCACCGAGTACAACTTATCAGTCGTGCTGATACTACTTTTCGCTGCCACGAGAAGTTCCGAATGGACACTTATTCGCGATAACAGCCACAATAACAGAATATTTTTAGGCTGAAATCAAATCGCTACTGTTGAAATGCCTTTGAGGCTAGAAACTAAGTTACCAGTGGGCCTGGGTTTTTTTTCAGCCATATCCTGTAAACATCTTGAGAGATCTAGGCTGCTTCGAAAAGTCTTTTAATTGCACTAATATTGCGACATTGTCTTTTTGGCTGTAGTAGATTTGCTGCAATTTATTATCCATCGCGTATATATTCCAACAGTGGTCTAAGGTTGACATTGCCCGGGGTGGGAGTGGGAGACAAGCGCCCCAATCCTCCAAAATGCCCCATACGGCCTGCGTCTCTTACTGCCTCTGTCAACTAAAATCCAGCTCCTGGCCTTCGCGAGTGGCTTAGATTTGAAGCCCGGCAGACCATGTTTTCTACTAACAGGAGAAGGGGTGAAGGCGGCCCACTGGCGCCTTAAAACCAGTTGCTTCGGGTAGATGGGACTCGTAAACCTTGGATGGTAGCTCATCTAGGAGAAGGAAAACTCCGATTCCAAACCTCTGCTGCCTTGTGGCTATACCCACTCATGGGAAAGGCTAAGGGAGTAAACCCCGACAGAAAATCCGGAGATGGAGTCCCTAAGGCGGTATGACATTGACTTCAACGTCATTCCGGCAACTCCTGCGACGCCGTTGGTGCCAAGCTGTATCGGCATTCGTCGTTCCCTTGGGCACACCAGCTGCGTGGAGAGGGGGGATCTGCTGCATGGGCAACAGCTGATTCTCCATACCACCCTGCCCAGGCTTCATAGCTCCACTGGAGAGGACACTCCAGCGTCGTCGTACGGCGTCGGCACAACACGAGAAGTAGCAGTTTACCGGTTCTAAGTCAAAGCTCGATTGGCGTAGAGCTTGGCGCCAGGGGTTACTTCTGACGGTGGGAGAGATCATCAGGTCTCACTGGACAGCTACCGCCCGCCTCAAGCTGGGCAGCCCCCAGTCAGTAAGGTGCTGCCCGCCATGGCCTGCCTGCTTCACTGGGTGCGTGGAGCTTAGAGAACCATCTCGACAAGTGGGCCACAAAACTCTGCACCAGGAAAGACTAAAAGAAGAAATAAAAAGACTCCAACTCTTCGTTTTGCAACCTGGAACATCAGGACCATGTGTCCTGGATTGACCACTGACCTACAGCAGATCGACGATGCACGGAAGACTGCCGTCATTGACAGAGAACTCTCCCGACTGAACATCGACATTGCCTGCCTCCAGGAGACCCGACTGGCTGACAGTGGCACCATCAGGGAAGCCAATTACACATTCTTTTGGCAGGGGAAGCCCTTGGATGAACCTAGGCAGCATGGTGTAGGCTTTGCCGTCAAGAACACGCTAATCGCCTTCATTGAACCTCCATCATCAGGTACTGAGAGAATCCTTGCCCTCCGGCTGTCAACATCCTTAGGCCCGGTCAACATCTTCAGTGTGTACGCTCCAACCCTCTACTCCACCTACGAGGAGAAAGACAAGTTTTATGAGGCTCTGGATCAGGCAATATCCAGTATCCCCAACAATGAAAGCCTTTACTTACTAGGAGACTTCAATGCTAGAGTGGGAGCTGACCATGAGGCCTGGTCCACCTGTCTCGGCTTTTACGGAAGGGGCAAGATCAACGAGAATGGTCAGAGACTGCTGGAGATGTGCTGCTTCCACAGCCTATGTGTGACAAACACTTTCTTCAAATGCAAGGAGATCCACCAGGTGTCGTGGAGACACCCACGTTCACGCCACTGGCACCAGCTTGACCTCGTCATCACCAGGCGTGCAGAACTGGCCAGTGTCCTTCTTACCCGCAGCTACCACAGTGCCGATTGTGACACGGACCATTCCCTCGTGGCCAGCAAGGTGCGAATATTACCCAAGAAGCTGCACCACGCCAAGAAGAAGGGTCACCCACGTATCAACACCTGCTGTGCAAGCAACCCAGAGAAAACACAGCAGTTCATCAGCAAACTGAAGGAAGCCCTCACCAAAGTGACACCTGATGACACCATTGATTCCAAGTGGTCCCATATCCGTGACTCTGTGTACAATTCAGCCATCACAGCTTACGGGAAGAGGGAGCGAAAGAATGTCGACTGGTATGAGGCAAACTGGGAGGAGATGGAGCCCGTGACTGAGGCAAAGAGGAAAGCCCTCCTGGCATACAAGGCTGCACCTAGCCCGAGAACACTACAAGCCCTCAGGATTGCAAGGAATAACGCCCAGAAGACCGCCCGCCGCTGTGCCAACACCTACTGGCTGAACCTTTGCAACAGTATACAGACAGCTGCTGACACCGGGGATACAAGAGGAATGTATGAGGGTATCAAACAAGCGACAGGCCCCCCCGGCTACAAGACCGCCCCCCTCAAGTCCAAGACGGGCGAAGTCATCACAGACCAGGGGAAACAACTGCAGCGATGGGTTGAGCACTATCTCGAGCTATATGCAACCCAACACAATGTCACTGGAACTGCCCTGGACGCCATTCCAGACCTGCCTGTCATGGAGGAGCTAGACACACAGCCCACCCTGGAAGAGCTCGGAAAAGCCATCGATTGCCTTGCCTGTGGGAAGGCTCCCGGAAGCGACGGCATTCCGCCTGAAGTCCTCAAGAGCGGAAAACCAGCACTGCTCCAGCCCCTACACACACTCCTCTGCCTTTGCTGGGAACAGGGATACATCCCACAGGACATGCGTGATGCCAACATCGTCACTTTGTACAAAAACAAAGGAGACCGTAGCGACTGCAACAACTATCGGGGCATCTCCCTCCTCAGCATCGTCGGAAAGGCCTTTGCCCGTGTTGCCTTGGCACGCTTGCAGATCCTAGCCTCCCGCGTCTACCCAGAATCCCAGTGTGGATTTCGAGCCGGCAGGTCAACTGTAGACATGATCTTCTCACTACGTCAGCTGCAGGAGAAGTGTCGCGAGCAGCGGATGCCCCTCTACGTTGCCTTCATAGACCTGACGAAGGCGTTTGACATGGTTAGTCGGAGTGGACTCTTCAGACTTCTGCAGAAGATCGGCTGCCCCCCACGTCTGCTTGCTGTCATTATGTCGTTCCACGAGAACATGCACAGCACAGTGTGCTTCAATGGCGCAACATCTGAAGCATTCCCAGTCGTTAGCGGAGTCAAACAAGGCTGTGTCCTTGCACCGACGCTCTTTGCCATCTTCTTCTCCATGCTTCTCCAGTACGCATTCAAGGACTGCAGCGAGGGAGTGTACATCCATACCAGGGCTGACGGCAAGCTGTTCAACATCGCCCGTCTCCGTGCTAAGACTAAAGTCACAGAGGTACTCATCCGTGAATTGCTCTTTGCCGACGATGCAGCCTTGACATCACACACGGAAGATGGACTTCAGCAGCTGGTATGCTGCCTCTCCCATGCATGTAAGGAATTTGGACTGACCATCAGTTTGAAGAAAACAAATGTCATGGCACAGGACACAGACTCTCCTCCCTCTGTCTCCATCGATGGGTACAATTTGGAAGTTGTCGAGAACTTCACATACCTCGGGTCTAACATCTCCAGCTCACTCTCCATTGATTCTGAGGTGGGCGGCAGGATTGCCAAGGCAGCAGCAGTGATGGCCAGACTTAACCAGAGGGTCTGGAACAACCCCAACCTCACAGAGAAGACCAAACTGCGTGTCTACCAAGCGTGCGTGCTCAGCTCACTTCTCTACAGCAGCGAAACATGGACCACCTATGCAAGACACGAGAGGAAACTCAACAGCTTCCACCTGAGATGTCTGCGGCGCATTCTGCACATCCAGTGGCAGGACAAAGTACCCAACACAGAGGTTCTAGAACGCGCCAACATGAACAGCATGTTCTCCATACTCAGCGAGAGGTGCCTTCGCTGGCTCGGCCATGTCAAGAGAATGGACCCAGGTCGCATTCCCAAGGACCTGTTATATGGGGAGTTAGCAGAAGGTGCACGACCAACTGGACGACCACATCTGCGCTACAAAGATGTTTGCAAGAAGGATATGAAGACAGCAAACATCAATGTCAATGACTGGGAGAGCTGTGCAAACAACCGTTCCAGCTGGCGTCTAGCTGTCAGGCAGGGAGTTCAAAACGCAGAGGAAAAGAGAAGAATAAAGCAAGCTGAAAAGAGAGCTAAAAAGAAGGATAAGCAAAAGCGTACTTTGGAGCTATGCCATCGTCTCTCGTAGACGGACGGATGCCAAGGAATATATTCCAACAATCGGAGTAGTCTCCAAATATCTACTTAAGGCGTATCCAAAAAGTGCAATTCCGCCAACTTTTTATGCTTCAATGACGTAAGTTTTGTTCTATGAGCTAACGTCACTGCAACTATACCTGTATACCAAACTAAAAAAGACTATGGAAACATTTATATGGCGGTGAGTTTATGGGTCATAAAGCTTAGGCTGCCAGGAGTTATTGTACGGCTTTATTGTCAGCGCTTTTGCATCGTTAAAAATAGATAGTTTGTCCCGGAGAAGGGTAACACAATAACTACTGCGCTACTGATCATTGCCCAAGTTGCAATTTTCTCTTGTGGAAAAGATGTCCCTCCTTGAATATGTCGATGGAATGAGGCCTTATTTAATCAGCATCGTAAGATCAGAAGTTTTGGGGTTGAGCTCTTTAATATAATTTTCGTTATTAGGCCATAGCTAATGGCCAAATTAGCATCCACAACACTGCTTTAAACCATATGGGCGATTTGCTTGTCGTCCGTATTCAGTGTAAAGCTAAAATTTGCTAAACACTAATACTGCATAATAAAAGACCCATGGTCCACTGTTTAATGTAATGCCATGACCAGCAACTGAGCAGACATGACGGCAGTAGCATCAAGCACCATGAGAGGAACACAGCTTTTGGTTTTGGATTTTAGCTGCATTATGTTGTCCGTCTGCCCTGTTAGCAGTGTACATTTTTGCTTTGGGATTTTAGCTGCATTATATTGTCCGTTTGCCCTGTTAGCAGTGTAGCGGCAGATGGGATAATTGTCATGCATTCACATTCTTGTTTCCTGGATAGTGATGTCTAAGTTGCCAGTGCCAAGGCATGGTTAAGAAGCCGCTATTCGGTGCCATGTAACGTATTTATGAAAAAGCTCACGATATGCCCAACAAAAATATATTACTCAATGTCGTCTACTTGTTCAGACTGGTTTTCGTGGTGATGGGCAGATCCGCAGCACAATCTCATCAAGAGTATTGATCATCACCATTCATAGATAGGTATTATAGTGACCATAGAGCTTTTCGATTTCATCGTCGTCCATTTCATCCTTTATTGTGTAGCGGCACCGCCAGTCACTGGCAAAGCAAGGGTCAGCTTTGTTTCGTTTCCTTTCAAGCTTCTTTATTTACAACAGATTCAGCCTTATGTTTTCTGTTTTTTACCCTGCGAAAAGAAGTGGTCGAATACCTCGTCGAAGTCCATTGTTTCTTTAACCGGTGCTAGGATATAACCTATTCGGTGTTTAATATATGCATACAAAAATTATGATAAGATGCCAAAATAATGATCAGCAGAATGGTATGTATTAGTTGTTTCATTCTTGCAAGTGTTTTCACATTATGCTGCTTGTCTCCAACTTTTTTTTGTGCTGTAAAGCAGTTGACTCAATAACTGACTTTGTTTGTCGATAAATAATCCCTTAAGCTATAATGGTTAAAAGTCTCAGGATCATCGTAGTCTGTCAGTTTTATACTTGTTTTCCGATTGATATCCCTAGTCTGCTTTTCGCCATTCACTGGATCAGGAAGTGTTATAGTGTCTACTTGAGTAATAATTCGAAAAGCCTAACAATTCAATAGCTTTCAGTATTTTCATCAATCTCCGGACCCACCGTCTTATTGCTGATGTCCGATCGATCATTTGGAGAAGCCCCATCACGGGCCTCTTCTACGGCTTGTTTACTTTCCATATGCTGGTGGTGTACCAGCCGATTGAGCACGCCCACCAGCTAACGCTGACGATATTTTCTTGATCCCCATTGTTAACAATAAATATATAACATTGGCAACAACTTTATACCTAGTAGGCTGATCAGTCTTGAGTTGAGATGTTGAATGCTTAGATTCAAACAGGAGTTTTCGAAAGTGAGTGCACTCTGCGTGTGTTGAGATATATTGTTCGGACAGAATCGTCCAAACCGTCGCGATCTCTGCAGTTAATGACACACCCATTGACCTAATTTAGAATTTCATTGAGCAGGGAATTGTGAACACACGTACGTTTCGACCTGCATGACGGCCAAAAAACGTTGACTTCATAAACTTGTCTTTCTTTATTGTCTGGGCTTTTGTGGCAGAGCACTCATCGAGGGTACATTGGGTCAGTTCACCATAGCTAGTTGTAAAGCCTTTTGGCGGGGTCAATGATAATAACTTGTAGAGACTGTTTAAAAGATTCTGGTTTTGCATTCCTCCTTTAAGCGAATAGTAAGGGCATTTTTGTATGATAATATGCTGTAAGACGTACCGATAATGGCCTACAAGGAAGTAGAGCACGTAGAGCTGTTTCGTCCACAGATGATCAAGTGCTTTAGTAAAGCATTTTAGTAGAACGCAAAGAAACATCTTTCATTTGTAATGTTCATTGTACATCCATGATGCCATATTTATGCAATAAGCCATGTCCAGCCAGAAAGCGCAGTTGTCGGAGAAGTACTTTGCTTTACTCAGATGATGGTTGTTTGCCAGAAAGGCAACCTCTTTGTTTCGAAGTGCTTCCTGGCCTCGTCCGATTTTCGGTCTTTTTGCCTCGAGGTTTTGAAGTAAATCGTGACCTCGTCTCATTTTGTTGATCTTTTGCCTCGTGGTTTCGAAGTGCTTCCTGACCTCGTCCGATTTTTTTGTCGTTTAATTCGGGGTTTTGAAGTGCATCGAGACCTCGTCCCATTTGTTCGGTCTTTTGCCACAGGGTTTTGAAGTGCTTCATGACCTCGTCCGATGTTTGGTTTTTGTCCTCGGGGTTTTGAAGTGCTTCGTGACCTCGTCCCATTTTCGGTAGTGCTAGAACTCTAGGTTCAACAGCGGGCTAGGAATGCCTACAATAGTGACTTGGACCGTTACATATTCAGTTTGTAAAACATTTCAGTGTCCCTGACATTTGTCTTTTGCTAGAATTTAAGCCGCACGTTTCTTCCGCAGTCTCACGTTTCTTCCGCAGTCTCACGTTTCTTCCTCAGTCTCACGTTTCTTTCAATTTCTTTTGTGGTCTTTAAATTTGTATTATTATTTGCTGACCGGTGATAGAAAAAGCAAGGTTGACAACGGTTGTGCCACCTTGAATTGAATGTTTGGGTTATGAATTGTTCAACAGATTGAAAACAGACAAAGATGTAATGATAGCTCAAATAACTAAGTGGTCCCCGGTGATGTACATTTGTTAATCTTGTTATTAAATCTTGAAAGCTGCTATCAAAGGCTGATGCCCACTTTTTGTTAGAAAAAAATTAATTGTTTTGGAGATATCATGTGTAGTATTAACTTCCACATGCACTGGTCAGAAGCCGTTTGTTTTGTGCTTTCGACGTTATTTTATGCTGAATAGATATTATTTTATGAAGTTTTAAAACGCCGACATTACTATTCGATTGTTTAGATGTCAGTGTAGCAATGTTATATTAGTGGTGATGTAAAATGCAGTGTCAGCTAACATGGTCTGATGGCAACGGTAGATGTTCCACCGTGTAATATGGACGACTGAGAGTTTTCGTAGAGATGCGTTGTCCTGTAGGAAGCGCGGTCTCTATGCCCATGTCTTCGTTGTGGTAAGCATGGTTAGAGTTAGCGAATTTTATTTGTTATAGACATGTTTGTTGAAAAGCTTTACCTACAGCGCACTTCAAAAACTATTGGATATCAGCATGGAAGCGGCAATAGTATACTGTGGTTTTCATCATACATAAATAGAAGACTCGGTTTGTAAAGATCATGTTTATTGGAAGAACCTTTTAAAGACTACTCATAGTACAAGAGATTCAATTAGCACCATTGATATGTAGACCATCACACGGTCTATTTTAGAATTGGTTTTTTATGCGGTGGGAGAAATGATACTGCATACCGCTGATTATTTGTAATCATTTATTTGATATTGTGTAGGACTGTGCTTTCAAGCAGTGATGTTTCTAGGTTCGGTAACAGAACGACCAAATGGATTGGCTTGGGAAGATGAAAACGTGAGAGGTTCTTCTCTGAAAACTCCTTTAGGAGTGAGATCATGACTGTTGATCGTTTGGATGTGTTTATACACATTTGGATGTTGATGGAAACTTCTCGAGAAAGCTTCTAAGCTGTCATACAGCGTTTGTTTTACTAACGTTTGGATGCTGATCGGAGCTTCCCGAAAAAGCTTCTAAGTTGTCATACAGCGCGTGTTTATACACGTTCAGAAGTAATGTATCGCGCCAGGTTTCTTTGTCGTTGTGTTGCGTAATGATGGTAGTGATGATTTGGAGAACCATGGGAAAGCCAGTAAGAATCAACAAAGCTCTTACTGTAGTATTTTTGTTGTGGAAGCAGGTGGTGACTGCAAATTTGTCTATTTCTTTGTGGCCTTATGATTGCTAATATGTATTTTATTTTAGGTTTAAAGTTACTGTGCTTTTTTAGTTTGACGGTGAATGGCGGATCTCGAAGATTAGATCAAATGATTCGTACTCATATATGAAATTATGTTGGGATTTACATTTTACATATTGGGTTTGCTGGTTGATTATAGGGGAGTAATGATTTTTTTAAAATTCATAACCGCAAGTCTGACGTTTGTAATTACAGGGGAGGAGTAATTGTCAAAGGCGTTGGTAATTAACAAACATTTGGTATGCGCTATTTGTATTTACGTCTTGTTTATAGCTTTGTTCGATTTTAGTGATTATTTGTTGATTATGGGGAGTCGGTGTTGTGAAGATATTTCTCAGGCCGAGTAATCAGCCAATTTCTTGGAGCAAACGTTATAACATGCATTATTCAAGAAACTTTGTCATAGCATGGATTCACTTTGTAAAATGGACCCTCCTTAATTTCTTAACCTAAGAAATTCCTTGGATACTTTAAGTATACATATTTAGAAACGTGCAATAGAAATAATACTTTTTTGAAGTAGGTGTTTTGGTTTTTGTTTTGTATTGCATGGCGTGAAGTAATACTATTAGGCTCGGGTGTTTGGTCGTTAGGTGATTAGAAACAAACTATTTGAAGTATTCTCGCTCGATTAAGAACCTTTTTGACAACGACTGTTGTTTGCCTGTCATTGAAAATGAAGGAAACCAATTAGCCGTAATCCATACTTGTGCGAGTGTATAATTCACTCCGTAGAGAGAGACCCCTTGGTTGGAACAATAATTATTTACATAACAGTTGCTTATCAGAAAAATCATAAAGCAACATTTATTATTTATTTGTAACTCAAACTGATATAACTAGCTCCAGGTCCATAATTACTCTTTGAAGCTTCTAATACAGATAGATACTTTGAAACTTCTAATACAGATAGATACAGATGAAATCTCGGAGTATGTGTGCGACTTTTTCCTCTTTCGTCTTTGCGTAAGCCGCTACCCTATTCCTTGCACAACAAAACTTAAAATCTAGAATTTCGTTACCAAATGTTCCAGAATTATGTACTAAGTGCGTGTACAATGTTGGATCTAAAAATGCAGGGCAAAGCATATGAAGGGTGTATTATATTCGATTCCCGAGGCGGTCACACGGGGATAACTGTATATCAACCGTTTGTATAGCATTTTTCTTCATCTCATTTCTGTTTATCTCCTCACTGTCTTCCAGATTATGCATAAAAATATATTAGCTACAATGACCAGAATGGAATTTTCATTTACGCAGATTGAATAAATTTCTGGTTTATGATGATCTTTACATCTGTTAAGTTCAAGAAAGATTACTTACCGGTCCAAATATAATATGCTGGTATACCGTGTTTTGTCAACATTTGGGATGACACGAGACACAATGTCGTATGGAAATAGGTATGTTCGCTGTCGTAGACAATTGCCAAACACGCGATGTTTAGGCAGTGCAACATATCTTACAATGCTTGGTAATCTCGTAGGGTGTTGTTGTTGTAGGGTTTAACGCCATTTTTCAGCTCACGATAGTCTATACATGGCGGCCAGTATTAATGGTGGAGGAAGAACCCCGGGAAATCCCCGGAAACAACCACCGACCCTCGTGAAGCTACTGGTAATCTTTCTCACATACCCACATTGGCCGACTCCGAGACTCGAACAATGCAGACAGAGGTGAAATGGCAGTGATCCGTAACGGAGAGCGCTTTAGACCACTCGCCCCCCCCCCCCCCCCGTAGGGTGCAGCGAGACGTATATTTCTTATTAGTTGTTTTACTTTTTACTTTTTTATTTTTTAGCTTCTCTTACAACACTCACATAATTGAGAGAAACAAAACGTGTGTGTGCGTGTGTGTTTGAGAGAGAGAGAGAGTATTTCGTGCTGAAAATAATAGAAAGGAGTGAGAAGCAACACGCTTTGTAAAATTTAAGAAAAATTTTATTTCCCTATAATACAAAGTGAAAATGTAAAACAAGGAACAATTAAATTCCAAATAAGCATAGAATTACAGACCTAAATTCCTAATAATTAAAGTTCTGATTAAATTTTTGTGTAAATCCAAATTAAATCCAACGCTGAAAGTGGTGTCATTCTTAACGAGCACTCGTTCTTCCAGTGAATAAATAAATTGGATAAATGAATTTATGAACAGAATAATAAGATCTTAAAGCACGATGTTGATGTTGATGTTGATGTTGTGGGGTTTAACGCCATTTTTCAGCACACGATAGGCTATACATGGCGGCCAGTATTAATGGTTGAGGAAGAACCCGGAAAAACACCGGGAAGAACCACCGATCCACGAGAAGCTACTGGCAAGCTTTCTCACATACCCACATTGGCCGAATCCTAGACTCGAACCCACGCAGACAGAGGTGAGACGGCAGTGATCCGTAACGGAAAGCGCTTTAGACCACTCGGCCACTCGGGGCCCCTTAAAGCACGAATTAATAGTTTCTAGAAAAAAACAAAATTGTATAGTCCTCTACTTGACATTAAGTCACAATTAGCATTTTCTAAAAAGAAAACCTATTACCTAATAGTAAATAACCTTCTAGAAGGATCCTAATATTTACTAGATAAGATCTCAGTTATGATTAGAAAGTCTGCTGCTAAAATTATAATATAGACTGTGAAATATATCAGGTAGGCGAGGTATGTTTCTACAGGAATTCCAATAACCCAGATCAAGAAACAAATAAATATGTTTACATCCATTGATAATGATCCTAATATTAAACTCATACACATAAGAAACTTTTGGTTATGTATTAGTTGTTTACACAATTTTAAAAACATATCAATGATTCAAGTCACGTAGACAATGGACCTGATTTTGGGCAATGTTAAGTCCAAAATACAATGTTATGTTATCAATAGCACATAATGAAATTAAAAACCCTAATAAACAGTGCAAACGGTACAAATTAATATACATAACAGAGAGAGGTATATGTAGGTAACATTTGATTGACGAACCTAGGACCGCACCAGAAGTGTCTTATGAAAGCTTTCCCAAGCATGTAAGCACCTTGTAAATTGAAATGTTCCTAGATTTTATGTTTTAGACTCCTTTTTCGTAAACCTATGTTGTATTTATGCAAGAGGTGAGAAAGAAGAAGTATTTAATATATTTTTAATGTCCCCAATCAGCTCAGTACGTGAAATCAAGACCTCTTTATTTCTTCCGTCATCAACATGTCTAGGCAGTTACTGGTAAAGAAAAGAAGAGCAGGCGTAGAAATCAGACTTATTATATCACTGAAACTGAAAGCAGACAATTGATATGCTCTCTATATATGGTGAAGAGAAATACTAAACGGAATATCAAGGATCAACGTGTATTTTTCGTTTATATATAGTTTTTGTTATAACAAGTCCAACTGGTAAATTGTTTGTCTCTAAATCACATAAAACTTAGAAATCATGCATATAGTCATGAATGACAGAATAGAACGTTTTGGGGTGATTTCTGTTGCAACAAATTGGAAAAAAGTATTTGTATACAAAATATCCACATAGGTATTCTATCAAAATGAATTCTAATATGTCAAAATGGTGTGTCAACAAATAATGACAGGAAGACTTTTGCATCACAACCATAGAGCAATCTTCACTGCTAAAAATTTCACATCTCTCTCTCTAACACACACACACACACACACACACACACACAGATGCGTAGTTCAAAATTCTAGGTTTCTTATGGAGTGAAGCCCATATATGTATGTCTGTGTGTGTGTTACTCCATTTGTATGTTAAAAAAATGAACGAGTTCTTTTTCGGATGGATACTGCACAAACTGTGGGAGTACGGTATCCATCTGGGAAAACGAGTTCATAATTTACCTGAAAAATACAATTAAATTTTATTATATACTAATTTTCTTATTCTACTTAAGGCTTAATTATAAACAAACATCACTACAAGAATCAAAATAACTGAATTTATGCTGTATTCTGCAATAAATACATAACCGTCGATTCCTCAATACACAATAACAACATTAATGCGCACATAGCACCGCCAAGAAACCTTTGAACGTAGTCGCGCGCTCGACATAAAAAAGAATTTCCGTTTTCGTCAACTTAAAATTGAAATTTAGAGTCATACTGTGTATGAATGCGCATCCCAATAGCTGGTTTTGGAATGAATGGATTGGGTGGGGTGTCGATTCTGCTCAATTCTGGTGATGATGGACTGGATTTATTAGCGGTGTCAATTCCACACATATTACATGTGACCTGAGCAGGGAGGGACGCGTTTAGACTCAACTGCATGTGTGTTTCTGTCATAGAATGCTTGGAATCATGTGGGGAAGACTATACAATATCACTTTCATTTCATTTTAAGAGCAGGAAAGAGAATGTTATTGCAGTTGGAAATGTAATCGAAATTATAGTACAATTTCAGAATGTGTAATCAAGCTTTAGAACCAATGAGCTCATGTAGAAGTCATGTAATTCTGATTTGCAGAAGGAATAAAGTACATTTTGAGGAAATTCAAGATGCAAAAATGTAAGTATATTTTGGCCATTCTTATTACTAGCTAAAGATGACATGTTTATGCTTGGTCACTTGCATGCTCTTTGCAGGGATCCCAGCTATGTTATGACCTGTATGGCGTCTATCGCTAGTCTAAATCCAAAATATTGTATCAACAAGGTCAACGCGGAAAATTGCAAAGCAGCCGCTGTGTGACAGTCCATTCAGCCAGCGGAAATAAGAATTATTCGTTGTCTTGGCTTATTGACTGTGAGGCCCATATTTTTCCTTCCAAAACATTCAATTACATTTATCCCACGAATTTAGTACTTATAGGTTACTGCATTTGTGTGGGAAAATATGAACAAGTTTTTCGAATGGAAATACGGCACGACCTTGGGAGTGAAGTATATCCATCCAACAAAACGAATTCATATTTTCCCATACAAATGCAGTAAACTTTTTATTATATGCTAATTGTTTTATTCTACATAATGCTTAATTATATTAACAAAAAACACTACAAGAAACAAAGTAACTGAATGTATGCCGTATTCCAAACTAAATACACAAGCGCAGATTCATCATTACACAATAACAACATTATTACTGCGCAAATAACTCCAATCAGATAAATCTGAACTTAGTCGCGCGCTCGACATAACTTTAGAAAGAAAATGGCGTGTCTTGTTAAAATCGAAATTTGGAGTCATACAGTGAATCAATGCGCATTGCAACAACTTTTCCATTTGATCTGGAATGAATAGATTTGGTATTTCTTTTCGATTCTACGAAATTTCGTGATTATGGACTGGATTTATATGTGACAATTCCACATGAAATATATTTCATTTTGAGTGCAGTAAGGAGGATGTAATTACACTTATATTCGAAATTACAGTACAATTTTGAAATGTCTAATCCAGATTGAGAACCTATGACATGGCTCATGTCATTCGGATTTTCAGAACTAAGAAAGTACATTTTGAGGAAATTCAGGATGTAAAACTGTAGGTATAATTTTGCCATTCTTATCACCAGCTAATGAAGACACTATATGCCTTGTCACTTGTATGTTATTTGTAAGGATCTTTCTTGCGTATGTTGTATAGATAGCCTAAATCGGAAATATTGTATCAAAAATATTAACGCGGAATGTGCCAAAGCAGCTGGTATGTGGCAGTCCACGAAACATCTGCTTTACTTCATTCAGAAACACATTTAAACAACCACGACATAAAGCGCATACTACGCGAGTGTACATGGTTTGTTTACAAATAAAAAGTGCTGGCGTTTTCGTCCATTGTTTGTTTACAAAAGAAAGTAGTTTCTTTATGCACGTGAATGCAATATGTGTATTTGCACGCGAGTTCAGTATCGGGTAATATTGCACAATTCTGACAATGCAAAGTTAACCGAGAAAAAATGAGCATATAATAATTTCACGAATAAAATGGTACGTCTATAATAGATATGTGACAGCCCTTGCCCTATGTATGCTTTTCTACGACTGTTTTTTTATTTACCTCAGAAAGCACTGGCCATAGTCTGAACCATTCCATTAACGAAAGGTTACGAACATTTCTCTTATATAACTGTAAAGAAATCATCAGAATGGTATTTTCAATACTGCGTTTCTCACGTTTGTTGTGGACACTGCGAATATCACATTCATTTATTTACTTGTTTGAAAGGTTCATTGATGACTCAGTAAACTCGTGGACATTCTTCACTTTATCATCTCTACTTTCAAATAGACAAAACAGCTGCTTTAGTTTGATCAGAAACAAATTTAATAAACTGAAACCTAAATTGTCTACTATATGAGTGTACATGGTTTGTTACAAAGTAGTTCCCAATACACGATACTATTTTATGCACGCCTGTCGTGCAATATCAAGGTGTTCGGTATCGTAAAATACTGCACGATTGTGACAATTTAAAGTTAGTGGATAAAAGGAGTATCGACAAGCTAGGGGGCTGCTAGTGCCATTTTTATAAGTGTTTGGTATAACTGGGCCGAGGCGGACACTCTAACCACTTAGGCCACCGGAGTCGAACTTGTATGATATTGGTTGATCACAACACATCAGCCATCTGAGAACATGGTAGATCCCGGACTGCATAACCTGTTGCAATAAATGCATTTTGTAAATTATTTGATCCCATCTGGCTGATAAAGCATGTCTAACTAAGTTTTAAAGCACGTCGGATTTTTACATTGTGGAAATTTTTTTAAAATACACATCGTCGTAAAGAAGCAAATGGTACCAAGCAAAATATCTTGTGTTGAAAAAATAATGTTTATGCCTGAAAGGTTGTTGTAGTTTCGGGTTTATTTCCATTATAGCTGGTGGAGGAAGAACCTGGGAAAACCACGGTAACAACCATTGACCCATATGAAACTACTGGCAAGCTTTCTCAAATACCCACATTGGCCGATCACGAGATTTGAACCCTCGCAGACAGAGGTTAGATGGCAGTGATCGGTATAGGCGGGCGCTTCAGACCACTGGGCAACCCTGGGTCACTAAAGTAATGCAGTTTCTAGTTATTGCTCAAACACATACAACTCTCGTTTTTCGTATTGCAAATTTAACTCATATAGGCACACACCACCAAGAGTCACATGCCATCATGAGAAATCTTGCATTTTCACATATTTTTCACATGTGAACATAAACGAGTTCTTTTTTTTACTATTTGTATAATTTATATTATAGGAAGCTGTACATAATAATGAGCTTGTGTAAGAAGCTTCTTAAACTCTTCATGCATATTTATCACCTTGAGGTTTTGTATAGCTGCCACATTTTCTGGAAATTTCGTTACGGATTTTTTTCTTCTCTCATGTTCAAAATGACAAAGATCATTGACTGAAATCTTACTGGTTAAACTATACTCTGGTTTCAAATTTTGCCAAGATCAATTCATATTTGTTCAAATATTGAAACAGTAATATTTAACCTGGATCATATAGGGCTGACTATCGAATTACTTCACGACATTGCCGAAATACAAGTCAGGATTGATCTCTATCAATTGATGTTAGTTTGGATCGTGTTCACAACCATATGCTATGGGAAAAATGATGGAAATCAAGTCATCGTACAAGTGCAATTGACCTGAAGGACAGTGGAGCTACTTAGTGTTTGTGTTGGGTGGACAGTGATTGTACGGAATTCGACAGAAGTTTTCAGAAAATGAGAGAGACAGAAGCGTCAAGATTCGGGTATCATCTCGTTGCCATTGACATCCACAATGACCGGATTTTCTGGAAGATCTTCGTATTCTGGTTTCCAATCCAACAGTAAAGGGTCTGGTTTTGTTACATCGTCGTTCTTGGAGTAGTGTAATCCGGGTTCTTTCCAATTGATTGCTAAACCCTGATGGTCTGCAAGGAAAAGAGAATGATACATCATTGAATTTAAAAGGTTGCTACCTCACACTGACACGACACAGTTTATGGGCACATTCGTTTGTGGGTACATTCGTTTGTGTTTGGACGTCTTTAAATAAAGAGTCCTTAGTTCCTTTTTAATTGACTGACTGGAGCTAATTATTACTTATTTTAAAAGTCATATAGGTCATGTAGGCGTTCAACACAGATTATTTCAGTAATGGATGTCATCTTTTAGAATTTGATTCTAGATACCTTTAAATGGCAATTATTCGCTTTATTTGGATTCTCATAATTCCATATTTCTTTGGAAGACCATTATTTACGAGCTCCAGCCAAATCAATGTTAAAGTATGCTGACATTTTTGGACGAGAGCAATCTAAATGTTTGGTCCATTATATATCGGATTGAATATCGCGCTGTGTTGTCAGTATGAGCTTCGGATGTTGATAAACAAATTTGTACTACCCTGTATTATGACGATTAGACCCAACATGTTCTTTTCGAGAGGTTTAGTACATGGCAACCATTGTAAAAGTCCAATGCGATCGATAATTTTAGGCTGGAAGTTTTTT
Organism: Sinohyriopsis cumingii; assembly: GCA_028554795.2. Lineage (NCBI taxonomy): Eukaryota > Metazoa > Mollusca > Bivalvia > Unionida > Unionidae > Sinohyriopsis > Sinohyriopsis cumingii. The sequence goes on along the minus strand of CM068831.1, from coordinate 11,866,506 downwards.
TTTTTTAACAGTCAAGGTGCAGATCATTCATTAATCATGATCGATTAGACTTTGGTTAATAAAGAGCAGTATGTTATTTTATAACAACAATTTATATTTAATTTAAAATTAAAATAAGTAAATGTGCGTAATGAACTGTATGACTTTTAATAAAGGCGCAGAAGATAACTTTGAAATTACCTTACTCGATGGATAATTAACCGTTACCCTTGCATCACAAATTTCATATATATTGAAAATCTAGAAGAAAGTTTTATGTCTGTGTGGGTAAATGACGAAACAAAAGCGAACTTATCAAGAAATGTTCAGTTTGGTACATATATATAATTCGAGCTTGTCCAATGTATTTTATGTGCATCAAAGCAAGAGTGTCTTTGCTACGTAAAAGTTATTACTTTAATTGCCTAAAATGGTAGATTGCTTGTGCATTTGATTAAGTGGTCCAGTCATTTATATGTTTTGCTGATCTCACTTTATGATCTGTCTTTTTTAGCAAGCACAAAGCGTCATGCACAAGGCGTTATTTGATACAAGTGTAGAAAACAACTACCTTGCAGGACCGCTCTGTGGCCTAGTGGTTAAAGCGTCCGCCTCGGATGCGGGAGGTCGTGGGTTCGATCCCCGGCTGAGTCATACCACAGACTTACAAAAATGGTACTAACAGCTGCCTCGCTAGGCGCTCATCATTACGAGGTTAGTGTTAGGACTGGTCGGCCTGGTGTCAGGATAATGTGACTTGGTGGGACATCATGCTACATGTCTGAGGCATGATGGCCCAGTGCTAGACATAATTTTAAACTGCCACACTGTAGACATCGTAGCGTATGAAAAATTGTTACAGCTACGCTAAAAATCTTAATCATTCACACACAAACACACACACACACACACACACACACACACACACACAACCACCTTGCACAGGTATATGGGGTAGGTAATAACTACCTTGTACATGTACATCAGACGTTATGTTATGTAAAGTAGATTCTAACTACCTTGTACAGGTACAGGAGACGTAGATTATAACTACTTTGTACAGGTGCACAACCCTTTATATACTGCAAATGTAGATTATATCTACCTTGTACAGGTTTACGACTGCATATAAAGGGTACAATTGTGAGTACTGGTCCTAAGAAGTCAATGGATAATTTCTATATACATACATCACAAGCAGAGATAGCGTAATCGAGCCCAATCAGCTGCGAGGTGGGGATGGGGTGGGGTTGGGCCAGAGCAGATGGGTTCCAAATTACCCATCAAACAACTTGTTTTATTGAGGAAAAAGGCAAAATAATTCAGTTTTGCTGGAGGAGTAGGGAACATAATTTACTGCTATCAAAGAGTTGTGTATTGTTTCCATAACCGGCATAACTTTTTATTTCTTTTTATTATCGCTGCTTACTAAAAGCTGTTGCGAGGCAATACACATAATCCTACAATAGCGATATTTTAGAAGACTTTTAATATGTGCAGAAGAGAGATTTATAAAAAATACAGCTGTAGTTGGGTTCGAGTCCCAGGCCAGGATGGATTGGCTGCTGTTTTATTTTCTTTAACAAGACAATCTCTTTTTCCAACAAAACAAAGCAAAGCCTCACGGAAAATCATATTAAAGCTGGATTATTTTAAAGGTGGAATATTCCAAACAAACCCTAATGTGGTGCATTTATGATGAAAGCCATTCATTTTGATGCCTGGTTCATACTTTCCAACCGTTCGACACAAACAGTGCTTTGTCAACATAGAAAGTAATAAGAAATATTTCGGCCGTTTCATACATAAAATTTATGGATATTTACCTTGATAATATAAAACTTTTTCTTGGTCTTCTTATATCTTACTCCTAATATAGCTCAAATACGAAAAATACTAAATGAATCGAAACTACATAAATATTATAAAATCTTAAAGGAAGTTAAAGAACCAGCAGCCAACGGAACGACGCTGTCGCCAACCCCACATTAGAAAATAGATCAATATTTCAGATCAAGTTTAATTTGCTCTCGAACATAAAGTCTTTGATTTTAATTTTTCGGTATGAATTTGCACTGCTAGGTACACGCGTTCATCTTGTATAAGATGAATACTCAATGAAATCAAATACCGGGCTTTAGTATTTTAATGACCCGCCACGAATGTTGGACAGACAAATAGCTTGACCATTGTCCACCCATCCGTCTTAATGTCCGTACATACTAAGGTCCAGTTAAGCTTTGCGTTGAGATTAGTGTCTTGAGCCTTAACGAATATCGCTTTTCTGCGGTTGAGTAGCATCGTCCTGGAACAAATGTCTTACATTTTCTTTCAGAAATATTCGACGAGGTACAGTTGATTCATAAGCATTGTGGAGGGTGAAAATGCGCACAGAAAATCATGTCACGGATTGAAAACTACCAGTGGGTTCATCAAACATGCATACAAGTTCAGTTTGTAAAACGTATATTCAGAATCCGGTAAAAGTATAATACTTATTTAACATAAGTCATTTTATTACCCTGTAAAGATCAACCAAACGAAGATCGGTCTATAAACTTTAAATATTTATACGTGTTTTGTTAATTTCAAAATGCATAGAATTACTGTAAACCAGTATGTCAACTATGGCAATGTCCTACAGCTCATTATTATGAACAATATTAGGTCGAACAAAAATATAATAAAATTAGCATCTATTTTCTATGCAAGAACTACTGCGATTTTCACTAATAAAATCAATCGTAAAAGCACACATTAGGTCGATCTCTATGGGCATCATAGCGATATCAAAATGTTAAGTTAAAAAGAATTAAATTGTAAGTAAAATGTGATTTTGCTTATGTATACAAATCTCTGACAGTTAAAAATTCAATCTATCCAACCTGTTGACTTGCTCCGTATCCATATCCTGCCACTAAGTTGAACATTCACGTTAACCAAGGTATAACAGAAATATCTCAAACGAAGCAAATTTACTGCAGTGGAACTAAATGTTTCAATATAAATCATTAGGATTCTGTTAACATATGCAGTGCATCAATTGTGACACGACACAACAGATGCAGTGCACATTGTATCACGAGACAACAGATGCAGTGCACATTGTGACACGAGACAACAGATGCAGTGCACATTGTGACACGAGACAACATATGCAGTCCACATTCTGACACGAGTTCACAGATGCAGTCCACATTGTGACACGAGACAACAGAGCACGAAAATACTTCAGTTAAAAAATAAATATTCCACAAAAGTGATACAATAAAAGTGAAATAGGATCTATCTACTTCGCTTTGGTAATTATAAAAATATGAAATCGCTTAACCATTCAACGATTTACATGAGATTGACCCTTCCTTGATATTTTTCCGTATTCATGCGAAAGGCGAAATAGTATTTATCAACTAGTCGGTTTGCAGATCATATAGCAATATTTCACAGTACAAAATCTGGAAAGTAATAACAAGAAGGAAAAAAAGATTAATTCAAAATATATACAGTACAAGGAGGAGTTGAACACGAATAGGGAAATAATACGGGCACTTGCAGAACCATTTCAGTAGAAATGAAGACTGTTAGAGGATCAAAACGTCTAAACGTTTATTGTCAAGGAAACTATCAAACAATCAAAATAACTGCACGCTTATTGTTGTTGCGTTGGTATGTATATAGAATTGTGGATTTTATTTATTTTCCCGACAAGGATGATTTTTACAACTATAAATGAACAAAAACTTTTTTCACACGGTATGTTAAAGGAATTTTGCTGCACCTAAACAAAAACCTCAAGCTGAAACTGCTAACAATTTCCCCAGGTTATAGTATTTACTATCTACTCTGAGAATTTAATGAAATAAGTTTTATTCTACATGATTCACATTATCAGCAGTATTGTTCATTCAGAAAATAATGGCAATGGAAAATGCAAGGGCAAATACAAGTTCGAACGTTAAAAATAAGGATCTTACAGTTATCGAATACGAAAATAAGGTGGCAAAACTGACGACATACGACTGTAACAACCATGTAATGTCCATAGAACAATGATCACAAACACTTACAGAAAAAATGAAGGAGATATCGGAAGGTGGTGTTTATACCATATAAGAAGAATCTATATTCATTCTTATAGCAAAAACGGATCATGTGGAGTTGGTTTTTCAATTACTCGAACGTAACTGAATGGCAAATAATACAATGCACAAGGTATAGTGAAACTCAGAAGTGTTATACATATAAAATATTAACACATCTAAAATGCCTTTTTTACCCAACAATATTAATAGAAATTCGGACCAAACTTCTGAAAAGTAGCCACTTTTAAATACAGCATTACATAAATTACAAAAGCAGTAACAGATTTTCTACAGAGGTTATTTGCAGAAGATGACACATTTATCTCGAACCATTTTCCAGCGGTGCAATCAGAAAATAAACAGAGAAACGCTGAAGCTATGTTTAGTTTAAGGTACAGATATCTAGAACGATTATAAAACAATCTTTTTCAATATTAACGTCGGATATAGTTGGAAAGTAAACAGTATTCGCTGCAAAATGTGTTTAATTTTGTTGCTTGTTATCTCTTTGCTCCTTGTTGTAATCCGATTTTAACTCTGTAAATACTGAGCTTGCTTTAAATGTACTGTTTAAATTCATTATATTTTTTATTTAAACTGCCATTAATGCAGTTAAATAATGACGTAAACAACGGTACATCAAAGTTCGACATGCAATGGAGACGTTCGCGTACTAAAATGTAAAAGCCAAGTTAATAGAATAACTAAAAGAGGAAAATGTATTATTTTGGACACTGCCCATATCACACTTTATGTTGCTTATTGCTAACGGCTTTTTCATTTACACATTGGAGTCTTCGCCAAAAGCAACACCAATTGAACAAAGCGAAGGCATACAACAATAAAGCAAACTGGCACAGCCTACAACATGCATGCAAACAAACAAAATGTATAGCTTAAAAACAACTACTAAAACAAATATGTATTGATATGATATTATGATACAAACATGGTGTAGCAAGTCAGTGGGTTGGATAGATTGAACTTCCACATTAATTAAACATGGCGTAGCAAGTCAATGGGTTGGATATACTGATCTTCCACATTAATTAAACATCTTGTAGCAAGTCAATGGGTCGGATAGACAGAACTTCCACATTATTTAAGCATGGTGTAGCAAGTCAATGGGTTGGATAGATTGATCTTCCACATTAATTAAGCATGGTGTGGCAAGTCAATGGGTTGGATAGACAGAACTTCCACATTATTTAAGGATGGTGTAGCAAGTCAATGGGTTGGATAGATTGATCTTCCACATTATTTAAGCATGGCGTAGCAAGTCAATGGGTAGGATATATTGATCCTCCACATTAATTAAACATCTTGTAGCAAGTCACTGGGTCAGATAGATTATCTTCCACATTATTTAAGCATGGTGTAGCAAGTCAGTGGTTTGGATAGATTGATCTTCAACATTAATTAAGCATAGTTTAGTAAGTCAATGGGTTGGATAGATTGAACTTCCACATTAATTAAGCATGGTGTAGCAAGTCAATGGGTTGGACAGATTGATCTTCCACATTAATTAAGCATGGTGTAGCAAGTCAATGGGTTGGATAGATTGATCTTCCACATTAATAAAGCATAGTGTAGCAAGTCAATGGGTTGGACAGATTGACCTTCCACATTAATTAAGCATGGTGTAGCAAGTCAGTGGGTTGGATAGATTGAACTTCCACATTAATTAAGCATGGTGTAGCAAGTCAGTGGTTTGGATAGATTGAACTTCCACATTAATTAAGCATGGTGTAGCAAGTCAATGGGTTGGATAGATTGAACTTCCACATTAATTAAGCATGGTGTAGCAAGTCAGTGGTTTGGATAGATTGAACTTCCACATTAATTAAGCATCTGGTAGCAAGTCAACGGGTTGGATAGATTGATCTTCCACATTATTTAAGCATGGTGTAGCAAGTCAATGGGTTGGATAGATTGATCTTCCACATTAATTAAGCATGGTGTAGCAAGTCAATGGGTTGCATAAACAGAACTTCCACATTATTTAAGGATGGTGTGGCAATTCAATGGGTTGGATAGATTGATCTTCCACATTAATTAAGCATGGTGTAGCAAGTCAATGGGTTGGATAGACAGAACTTCCACATTATTTAAGCATGGTGTGGCAAGTCAACGGGTTGGATAGATTGATCTTCCACATTAATTAAGCATGGTGTAGCAAGTCAATGGGTTGGATAGATTGATCTTCCACATTAATTAAGCATGGTGTAGCAAGTCAATGGGTTGCATAAACAGAACTTCCACATTATTTAAGCATGGTGTGGCAAGCCATGGGTTGGATTCATTGATCTTCCACATCAATTAAGCATGGTGTAGCAAGTCAATGGGTTGGATAGATAGAACTTCCACATTATTTAAGCATGGTGTGGCAAGTCAATGGGTTGGATAGATTGATCTTCCACATTAATTAAGCATGGTGTAGCAAGTCAATGGGTTGGATAGACACAACTTGCACATTATTTAAGCATGGTGTGGCAAGTCAACGGGTTGGATAGATTGATCTTCCACATTAATTAAGCATGGTGTAGCAAGTCAATGGGTTGGATAGACACAACTTGCACATTATTTAAGCATGGTGTGGCAAGTCAACGGGTTGGATAGATTGATCTTCCACATTAATTAAGCATGGTGTAGCAAGTCAATGGGTTGGATAGATTGATCTTCCACATTAATTAAGCATGGTGTAGCAAGTCAATGGGTTGGATAGACAGAACTTCCACATTATTTAAGCATGATGTGGCAAGTCAATGGGTTGGATAGATTGATCTTCCACATTAATTAAGCATGGTGTAGCAAGTCAATGGGTTGGATAGATTGATCTTCCACATTATTTAAGCATGGTGTAGCAAGTCAATGGGTTGGATAGACAGAACTTCCACATTATTTAAGCATGGTGTGGCAAGTCAACGGGTTGGATAGATTGATCTTCCACATTAATTAAGCATGGTGTAGCAAGTCAATGGGTTGGATAGATTGATCTTCCACATTAATTAAGCATGGTGTAGCAAGTCAATGGGTTGGATAGACAGAACTTCCACATTATTTAAGCATGATGTGGCAAGTCAATGGGTTGGATAGATTGATCTTCCACATTAATTAAGCATGGTGTAGCAAGTCAATGGGTTGGATAGACAGAACTTCCACATTATTTAAGCATGATGTGGCAAGTCAATGGGTTGGATAGATTGATCTTCCACATTAATTAAGCATGGTGTAGCAAGTCAATGGGTTGGATAGATTGATCTTCCACATTAATTAAGCATGGTGTAGCAAGTCAGTGGGTTGGATAGACAGAACTTCCACATTATTTAAGCATGGTGTGGCAAGTCAATGGGTTGGATAGATTGATCTTCCACATTAATTAAGCATGGTGTAGCAAGTCAATGGGTTGGATAGATTGATCTTCCACATTAATTAAGCATGGTGTAGCAAGTCTATGGGTTGGATAGATTGATCTTCCACATTAATTAAGCATGGTGTAGGAAGTCAATGGGTTGGATAGACAGAACTTCCACATTATTTAAGCATGGTGTGGCAAGTCAATGGGTTGGATAGATTGATCTTCCACATTATTTAAGCAAGGTGTGGCAAGTCAGTGGGTTGGATAGATTGATCTTCCACATTATTTAAGCATGGTGTGGCAAGTCAATGGGTCGGATAGAATGAGCGTCCACATTATTTAAGCATGGTGTAACCAAATGGTTGGATAAGTAAACTTCCACATTAAATGAACCTGAGGTTCATAAAGAACCATATTTTTGACAATGATGGTAAACATTAATACTGAAATCAATTTTGTAAATCAAGAGGAAACTGTCAGAAACTTAGAGATAACACAGGGAGATATTTCTTACTAAGACATAATAGAATGCCATGATATGCGTGTTGGGCCTACAATTAATGCATTGCGTACAACACGTCAACTTGACCTAAGGTCAAACTGTTGAGAAAGCACGTTGCAGAATGATTTGTCTTGCCTTCATAATATGTAATCTAAGTATATTCAAAATCCATCTGTGGCTTTAGCAGATATAATGCATTAAAAGAAAATAAGTAACCCAAACCATATCAAACATTTTATCTGATTGTAACTTTGACTGAAATCTTGACCCTAATGTGCAAAGGGCGGGCGTGTGTGTCGCAGAATCAACTGTCTTAGTTTCATGATGATTAATTCTACGTACGAACAACATTATGGGGTTGAGGAACTAATATCGAATGAACTAATTATAAAAAGCTGAACACAAATTTGCTATGACAGTAATGTTAACCCAACTGTCAAAGGGTTGAATGGGCGAATAAAAAATTGTTTTAGATTGTTTAATGACGCATACTAAGTATGAAAATATCCATCAATGGATTTAGGAAATATAACCATAATGAACTTTAACCAAAACTTTAACATGTACACAAGAACATGCCAGTATGCTTTGCTGTCTTAGCTTTATTATGACTCCTCCCGAGGAAGAGCAAAATCCATCACAAGGTTATGAACTTCATGAACAAATTAAAAACCCCTTTACCAAACCCTTAAATGCAAATTTTATAGGAATGTGGCCTTAACACCAAGGTCAAAGCGGCAACCAAGTGTCGCTGCAGAATAATAACTTCAGTGAGTCATGCTAAATAGACATAGTCAGCTGAAGACAAATGTGTATTTAACTCAGCAACGAAGCGAAACAACATTTGTATTAAATTCCATTTGTGCAAATTTCTTTGATATGGATTGAAACGTTTATAGAAATTCCACCATTCATATATGCAGTGCAATATATACGTATGAATTCTAGTCATCCTGTAAGTAACCGGGCGCTGTCTTGTTCTCATTGTAAAAACTCATTTTTGATACGGGTCTGTAACATACACTGGAAAAAATTGCTAATAAATCTCTACCAGGTTTTGTCTGTCCGTTTAATTTAACTATTTTTAAATGCCGAAATTGAAATATTTATTATCATTCATTTGCCTATCTCAATTTGTAAGAGCACGATAGCATGTGGTGCACTAGAAAAGCGAATACATAGAACTAGAATATGACTTTGGCGACATTTTTCTATGAATCTGATTGTTTGCAAACCCACACGAAAAAAACCTACATTTTTATTATTCTTTAGCGACTTTCCGCAGTATATTCACTGCTGACGTGGATGGTTACTATGTTCAGCATGAGTAACATGCCTACCTGGAAAATTACTGTACAGTGTAAATTCCTTATTTTTCCATGCATGGTATACGTGCCACATTTCCCACATAGTATCGGATTTACCACTCTGCAAGAACGACTTGTACCATTCACTAGGCCATATGCCTTCAAAGATCGGTTGGAATATCAAATTCTTTACACTCTCTTGGTACCAGTTCAAGAATTGTAACCAGTTTCTAATCTTAGGTGAAAATCCCCATGTTCCTAGAATCGGGTATAGAAATACTTTGTGATTCTTGTCTACATCCAGATATTTTCTCGTCGAATGAATACCGTGAGCCATACTCACACCCTGAAGGGCATAACCGTTCACGCGTTCCATAAAGTCGTATCTTTTATGGACTGCTTTCAACCATTTAAAAAAATATGGAGATACAGTTATATCATCCTCCAGAAAAACACCAATCTCAGAACTGTTTTCTTTCGGACTCCACGTCCCCATCCATTGTCCATATATTCCTGCATGACAATGTTGCGTAAATATTTCGTAGCTGCCGTGATTAAATCTAAATGATTTAGCAGTTTTTAACGTTTCTCCATCAATAGTTCCATTTGTTGAGCGGTCAATCCAGACTTCCAACCGTACTTTGTCGCCATAGTAATATGCTTTGTTTAGAGAATCTAACAACCTTTTTAATGAAGAAGGCCTATTATACCCCATAACAATGGCATGCAATTGAAAGTCCTCTGAAATGTTTCTATTACGCCCCATATTCAAAGCTTTGACGGTCAATCGGCAAATTTCCGAGCTCCGAAAAGTGTTGTCCACCTTTTCAGCGAACTTCTTAACTTTGGCTACCATTATAAAGTACGTCACACATTGTACAATTATTACACAAGCAACAGACGCAAGGAAGACGATGTCGAATAATGTTTTACGTCTATATCTAACACATTTGGGACAATGCATTTTTTTACATTTACGCAGATCCTATAGGATCTCTCTTGCATTGCAAAGCTGATACAAAAGGACGATAACGACAGGCGAACAGGTAAAATAACGCATTCTCACGAAGCCGATAGTTGACTGGGAAACAATCAAGACATAGTTGACTGGGAAACAATCAAGACATAGTTGACTGGGAAACAATCAAGACAAACACTGTACTTTAGTCTATAAACTTAACGAAAAAGAAGTGGTATATATCCCTTTTACTCTACTCTTCAAATCATTAAATGCATTTTAATTGGAAAATTAGAGCGGGTGTAAGCATGATGTGACATCTGCAGTTTTATACATGAAAGGGCTCCAACCCAATAGCTAAAGTCATTCTGAGACGACTTTATGGCATGGACCTCTATAACCCAAAATCGACTGAATTCTTGCTGACCGTCAATAATGAAAAAGGGTTATAGTATCATCTCTCTAACTGAACAATTTAATCTGATTTTTCATTGAGATTTGCTAACCATTGATGAATGATACTTGAACTCGATAAAAAGCATCACTGACGCCTACTCAGGAAATCCGGTCGCTATTGAGTTCAACATCATGGCTAATGCACAGAATTCGGACAGTTTCTGAAAGCTCACATGTACTACGCCCATCATTTAGTTAATTTCTTCTTTTTTGTCAGTGTTCGTAATTTTATTATTTCTCAATAAAACAAACTATTTAAAGTTGAACGATAAGTTCAAGAAATATTTCACTGCTAAATTGCCGATGCACAATAAACATGATTACATCATTTTATTATATATAACAATACCATGATCACGCGTACTAACGGGATTTTGTTACTTTAAATGCATATTTGAACTGCTCATCGTACTTGGGACATAATGAGTAGATCATCTTTAAAAACAAATTTAAATGTCACATTTAAATCCTGGACTAAACTGAATAATATTTCACATGGTCCGAATCAGCTTGGAAGTTTGGAGAATCAGCCAGATATATGGGCCAAATCAGTCAGCGATTTGTACCGAATCAGCCTGGTCCGAGTTTGAGAGTAATTACCACATTAATGAATAATGTTAGTATAATAGAGTTATCAATTAAGAAAGTTGACAGTAACATTTGTTTAAAAAATTGTATCGTGGTGTTCCGGTGTGTATAGTTATAAGAAATCAAACGAGTTTATACACAGACTTTCAATTATAAGTGATTTTTTTTTTCTTTGTTATCGACATTACACCAACAAGATGAATGCAGAATGGGAAGGAAGGGTTTATTATAAAACGAGTGGAAAACAGTCTTGAACGTAAGTGTGGAAGAAAATGCATATTCATCCGATGCAGTTTTACAAAATTAAACGTGCATAATAAATTGATGTTGGAAACATTGAATGAAAAAGCGTAAACATTTCTTTAATGTTATTTAATTTGGTAGATAATTTCTTACTTTTCAAAGATGGAGAAAAAAAAAGAGTAAAATAATTGAGGGTTGTTCCAGAAATGCTATTATTCACAAAGTTAGAGCTGCGCATTGAACCATCTTGTTTCTACTTGACACTTCGCTGCACAAATTGAATACAGCTCTTATACGTTAATCGTCTCAAATGACGTCACATCCTGTTTGTATGAAGGGAGCTAACAAATTCGGGGCAGGTTCTTTCCGTTTGATCTCGGAATACAGGACAATATTTTGTATGAAATGTTTGTGCAAATACAATAGATGCAAAGAAAAAAATAGTCGGGATAGATTATATACACAAACTACTAAATATCCTTCTATTTACAATACAATTGTGCAGGTCGGGGTTTTTGTCCCCTTTAAGTAGCGGCGTAAGGGCTGCTAGTAATGTACAATTCAGTACAGGTGGGTAGGGGATGGTACTCTGTTAAGAAATGGCTACAAATTATGGTAATAGTGATGTCCCTTTTCTTTCAGTTAGGCTTCAATCGAGATTTAACAGTGAGCGTGTGAGAAAATAACTAATTATAAAAAATAGTCGATACCTGTTTGTCCATTTAATGGCAAGAAGAAAATTGTGTATACAACTTGGAGATTGAATATAAGCTGTTTTTCTGCACATATTGTTTGCCAAATAAAAACAATGGATTCTAGTTAGTCGTAAAAGACCTTGACACTAAAAAGATAGGAAGGCTTGCATTGGCCGAAGCAACATTAATTAGGAACAAAGGAAATATTACAGTAACCAAACCCCTCCCACAATTCCGGCAGATTTACCGCAATGAATCTTAGATGGTCATCTAGAAATCTCTTCAGGTGTAGCGCTGCTATGCTGATTATTTGTTTCATTTCGTTTATCTGTCTTTAATATCGCATCTATTATAATGCATGGCACATGGACACTCGTTGCCCATGAGACGACCGCATGCATTTTGTACGTTTCGATATCCTGTATGCAAAAGGCTACGACTAGATTTTGCTTACTGAAAAGAGTATGTCCGTATGTAGAGAAAAATATTTTCAAAAAAGTAAAATACCATGCCATTGTTTACAAGATCTAAGTATAATTACGAGTAAGTTAATAAAAAGAGAACGAAAAAGACAGACAGACAGATATATCGATGAACATTGTACTGTAACATATAGCACAGAGCATTGTTTGCTTCAAACACAGCCAATTTAAATTGGCGTGAGATATAAGAAAATAAAATTGGGTGTTACACGTATCGTAAAAAGTGACTATAACGGACATTAAAGCGACCACATAACTATGTCTTTAACTGACAGATGTCTCTATAAAGAGGTAAAAATGATAGCAAAAGTAACGAAATTACCCATATATATTGCCAGTTATCAGGAGATGTCTCATAAAAAGAGCCATTAATAAGCACTGTAGCTTTTGTACTTGAACAAAATGCTACGTACCTACTTAAACTTGACCATATGTATATCAGTCGGTTTATAAATAATTTGCACAGATTTGTTTCGGCCTTCTTTGATGTTTGTTGCAAAGTATATATTTCCACAATCCGACATATAGCGTTAAATGACCACGTCCCTCGACTAGATTTAGCGAATTTATTTTCCATTTCTTTTAAATTAAAATCGAAAGGAAAATGCAGTTTGCTTGATTATTGGTCGTCCTTAATTTTTGGGTAGCTGCGGTGCCTAGTTTAGTGTGTGTTTGTGTGTGTGTGTGTTGGATTTTAACATAGCTTTAACAATTTTTCAGTCATATCGCTACGACGTCTGCAATGTGGCAGTTTATAGTGATGTCTAGCACTGGGGCATCATGTCGCAGATATGTAGCATGATGTCCCACCCAGTCACATTATCCTGACACCAGGCCGACCAGTCCTAACACTAACCTCTTGATGCTGAGCGCCAAGCGAGACCGATGTTAGTACCATTTTTGTAAGTCTTTGGTATGACTCGGCCGGGGATCGAACCCACGACCTCCCGCATCCGAGGCGGACGCTATAACCATTAGGCCACATGAGCAGTCACCTTGTTTAGTATAGAATCGGATTCGAAATAAAAAGGTTGTGGGTTTATTATAATGGATGACACATGGACATTCGGATGCCCGAGTGTGTCCTTGGGAAACGCTTCCGTTTCCTCTGCTTGATATAGTCAGTATTGCTTTAAAAGACGTAAAACCCACATAAACAAGAGCACAATTTTGACACACACAAACACACACGTGAACGAAAAAATAATGGCATTCTGGCCATAAGGCTAAAAATAGAACAAAGCAGAACAATAAAATAACGGTTTCTACTGGGAAAATCGTTATCATTGGGCATAATGAAACGTGAGAGACGAACATATAAACGGAGATTTTATTGTACAAGTACTTAGGTATAAAATACATATTTATTTTCGTAAATCTTCTATATCATAAAATGTTTGTACATTGCCATATCAGATCTTTAAACAACATATGTAATATATATAGAACTTGCTTGATAAATTTGATACACCAGTGTATTTATATTAAACTTGAAGGGGAAACAACTAGTGCTACAGGCTGGTTGTAAGACGTGGTTTCCAGATTTGCGTCCCTTGTATTATATTTTTTTTTATTCCATCGCACTGAAACGTTCTTAATTAATTCCTTATAGCCGATAGCCTATAGCATTTGGTGTTGTTAATGGTACAAACGTTCTAATATTTATTTATTTATTTATTTATTTATTTATGTATCTTCTGTCTCAAATCTTCAAAATTAGTGTGAACTTTACATTTTATAATATAATTTATGAGCTTTTACCCCGAATCTTTCAATTAAGAGAGTAGATTTGAAATAGCAGACAATGCGCCGTCCTTAGTTATTAAATGAGAAACAAGACCAAGTGTAGCAAATAGAGAGAGTGCATATTTTACGACATTTTCTAATTCTGAGAAGTTGTTCTGCCAATCAGACGATTTTTGCGGGGGAAAAAATAGTAATGTGTATTTAGTACTGTGAATTTAATACTGTGTATTTATTACTGTGTATTTAATAAATCCAGTACGAACAATGCGCAAGTTTTCGCAGCAGTCTGCGTTATCTTAATTGCTGCATCGTTTACGTCTATCTAGGTAAATGTCCACTTCAGTTTAAGCAAATGTACACTTCAATCTAAGTAAATGAACACTTCAATCTAAGTAAATGTCCATTTCAATCTAAGCAAATGTCCACTTCAATATAAGCAAATGTCCACTTCAATCTAAATAAATGTCCACTTCAATCTAAGCAAATGTCCACTTCAATCTAAGTAAATTTCCACTTCCATCTAAATAAATGATCACTTCAATCTAAGTCAATGTCCACTTCAATCTAAGTCAATGTCCACTTCAATCTAAGTAAATTTCCACTTCAATTTAAGTAAATTTCCACTTCAATCTAAATAAATGTTCACTTTAATCTAAATAAATGACCACTTCAATCTATATAAATGTCCACTTCAATCTAAGTAAATGTCCACTTCAATATAAGCAAATGTCCACTTCAATCTAAATAAATGTCCACTTCAATCTAAGCAAATGTCCACTTCAATCTAAGCAAATTTCCACTTCCATCTAAATAAATGATCACTTCAATTTAAGTCAATGTCCACTTCAATCTAAGTAAATTTCCACTTCAATTTAAGTAAATTTCCACTTCAATCTAAATAAATGTTCACTTTCATCTAAATAAATGACCACTTCAATCTATATAAATGTCCACTTCAATCTAAGTAAATGTCCACTTCATCTAAGTAAATGTCCACTTCATCTAAGTAAATGTCCACTTCATTCAATGTAAATGTCCACTTCAATCTAAGCAAATGTCCACTTCAATCAAAATAAATGACCACTTCAATCTAAGTAAATGACCACTTCAATCTAAGTAAATGTCCATTTCAATCTAAATAAATGTTCACTTTAATCTAAATAAATGACCACTTCAATCTATATAAATGTCCACTTCAATCTAAGTAAATCTCCACTTCAATCTAAGCAAATGTCCACTTCAATCTAAGTAAATTTCCACTTCAATCTAAGCAAATGTCCACTTCAAAATAAGTAAATTTCCACTTCAATCTAAGTAAATTTCCACTCTGATCTAAATAAATGTCAACTTCAATCTAAGTAAATGTCCGCTTCAATCTAAGCAAACTTCCACTTCCATCTAAATAAATGATCACTTCAATTTAAGTCAATGTCCACTTCAATCTAAGTAAATTTCCACTTCAATTTAAGTAAATTTCCACTTCAATCTAAATAAATGTTCACTTTCATCTAAATAAATGACCACTTCAATCTATATAAATGTCCACTTCAATCTAAGTAAATGTCCACTTCATCTAAGTAAATGTCCACTTCATTCAATGTAAATGTCCACTTCAATCTAAGCAAATGTCCACTTCAATCAAAATAAATGACCACTTCAATCTAAGTAAATGACCACTTCAATCTAAGTAAATGTCCATTTCAATCTAAATAAATGTCCACTTCAATCTAAGTAAATGACCACTTCAATCTAAGTAAATGTCCACTTCAATCTAAGCAATTGTCCACTTCAATCAAAATAAATGACCACTTCAATCTAAGTAAATGACCACTTCAATCTAAGTAAATGTCCATTTCAATCTAAATAAATGTCCACTTCAATCAAAATAAATGACCACTTCAATCTAAATAAATGAGCACTTCAATCTAAGTAAATGTCCACTTCAATCTAAGTAAATTTCCACTTCAATCTAAGCAAATGTCCACTTCAATCTAAGCAAATGTCCACTTCAATGAAAGTAAATTTCCACTTCATCTAAGCAAATTTCCACTTCAATCTAAGTAAATGTCCACTTCAATGAAAGTAAATTTCCACTCTAATCTAAATAAATGAGCACTTCAATCTATATAAATGTCCACTTCAATCTGAGTAAATGTCCACTTCAATCTAAATAAATGTCCACTTCAATCTAAGCAAATGTCCATTTCAATCTAAGTAAATTTCCACTTCAATCTAAGTAAATGTCCACTTCAATCTAAATTTCCACTTCAATCTAAGTAAATTTCCACTTCAATCTAAGTAAATGTCCACTTCAATCTAAGTAAATGTGCACTTTAATCTAGATAAATTTATGCTCAAAATTAAAATGTGTGTAATTTGTTAATGTATATATTACTAAAATATACATGTTTATTTAGTGTGTTTGTTTACTGCAACAAATAATAATAATAGTAACTGTAATAATGTCTATTCTTTTTATGAAATTCGAAATGTCGAAAATTAATTAAAGGTTCATAAAGTAATTCATATCTTACAATAACAAAATCATATTTTATTTTCATTTATATATTCTGACTTTTCTGCGGCATTGTCTTTACAAGCTGTAACCATTAACAACACAAGATACAGAATTCTCATAATATTACACAATTTACGTTTATATATAGATCTTACGCAGGGCTGGCCTTAAGCCGATTGGACCGATTTGGCCCAATCGGTCTCCGCGCTCACAGAGGCCCCAGGAGTTAGTATTTTTTTTTTTAAATATACCTACAGAGAG
Organism: Sinohyriopsis cumingii; assembly: GCA_028554795.2. NCBI lineage: Eukaryota > Metazoa > Mollusca > Bivalvia > Unionida > Unionidae > Sinohyriopsis > Sinohyriopsis cumingii. The sequence continues at coordinate 11,849,331 of CM068831.1, read as the reverse complement.
AAAGTAATTTTAAAGCGATGAAGAAAAATTGAAGTTCAATTTCACATTAAAAAAAAAAACGCGTTTAAAAGTTTATTTCCAAATGTCGTGTTCATAGGTTGCCCGCGCGTAAATCCAGGGGATCCTGCCAAAATGATCGAAATGAGGCCCTGCGTTTGCTAATTCCGGTACTGATCTTATGGGGAGGTATACAAAAGAATATATTACGATTGCCTGGGTTGTTAAAACAAAAGTCTTCAAATTGAATGCAGGTCCACTGGCCGAAAAGAATCTGACATAATTCAGGCGAAGTCCGTGTCTTTCCTTCTTTTATCTTAAATAATTGCTAAACATTAAAATCACCCAAGATCTGCCCGAGAACTAATGCGATAGCTAAAGTGTGTGTGTGTGTGTGTGTGTGTGTGTGTGTGTGTGTTTGCTTTTGTGTGTGATTTGGATTTTTAACGTAGCTTTAACAATTTTTCAGTCATATCGCTATGTCTGCAGTGTGGTAGTTTATAGTGATGTCTAGCACTGGGACATCATACTGCCGACATGTCGCATGATGTCCCACCCAGTCACATTATCCTGACACCAGGCCGACCAGTCCTAACACTAATCTCTTAATGCTGAGCGCCAAGCGAGGCAGCTGTTAGTACTATTTTTAAAAGTCTTTGGTATGACTCAGTCGGAAATCGAACCCACGACCTCCCGCATCCGAGGCGGACGTTCTATCCACTAGGCCACCGGAGCGGTATGACAGCTAAAGTGGTTAAGTGAAAAGTCGACGTCGATGCAGGTCTTTCGTTAAATTGAAATTTTATGGAGTCCCGAGGACCCCCACATTTGAATTTTATAGGGTCCTTACAAGATATTAAAGGGTCCCACTTTATACTTTCTACAGTAAGTTGTGTGTGTGTCTGTGTGTCTGTGTGTTTAAGAGAGAGAGAGAGAGGTCTCACCAGAATTTTGGTGAAAATAGGAGTTCCACCAGCAAATGTTGCAGTCCTTTCTCACAAGCATGTTGGGCATACATGAAGAGGATAAATGCCCATTATAATGCAGGAATAAAGAGACACAAAACCTTGTCAGTTTTACTTATTTGTTTATATATTTGGGCATCAGCCGTCTTTCGATTTTGAAACACGTCTAAAGATAATGAAAAGTACGCATCCTAAATAGACATGAATATTTACATACTGAATTTAAGTGAGGACTACTGTAGTTGGCGGTATGCATTTCCGCTGGTGAGTGAGAAGGCACGTTACACAAGGTAAGAGTGCAATTCAAGTTAAGATTCAGACAAATTTAAACAAAATTACAAATTGTTCAGGTAAGATATATGAGCCGTTGCATGCTTTAGAAGAATATATTTCGTTCAGTCCCGTTGGATGTTACGATTGTCACTAATGGACTTTATAGTATAGCTCAGTTTGCTTAGTGGTAGCGAATATAACATGTATACATGTCATATCCATGTGATATTCTATAGTGGAGTCTACGGTCTGTCAAACAGGCTACGCATGGGCAAGAGTTGGCACTTTTTGTACAATCAGCTTTATGCATATTATTCGTGGTTTAGTGACATTATTTCTGTATTTGTAATAAAAGGTTATTACTGTGGTTTTGTGTTCGATATTTGCTTTCGATATTTGAACACCGTAAATTGATTTTTATCGTTGTACGGTGTATTTATTAGCAAAGATAATCGGGTGCTTTAGAAAGCAGGACACAAGAACGCATCTTAATGTGGCTGGTGGTCAACATAAAGGGGAAATATTAAACCAAAGTATTTCATTTTCCCCCGAACCTACTAAGAACGTGGTCAGAGATTTAATAAAGTATAGAAAACTGAATTACTAATTGTGGTAGAATATATATATATATATATATATATATATATATATATATATATATATATATATATATATATAACGAGAGAGAGAGAGAGAGAAACAGACAGACCGATCGATCTGTCTGTCGTTTAGCAGAGAATATGAAAATATTCTAGACTGTTAATTTAGGGAAATTATCGTAATATTTGCGATTAAAAATGTGTCATTATTATTATTACCCAAAACACACGGAGAACTGTGTTACTGTCTTTTTCATAAAATGCATCTTATCGCCAGTACAGACCTTCCTACCATCTTTTATTGGGGGGGGGGGGAGGCGGGAGTGAATCGCTATCAAGGCTGTTAAGGACTGACTTGAATCGCTTTTATTTGCAAAGCGTATGTGCAGAAAAACAGCTTATGTTCAGTTTCTCCAAGTTTTATACAAAATGCCATGTCACTAAAAGGACTATTTGTAAGTATCAGTGACATTTCATTTTCACTGCATACAGACTCAAAGCCGTAGAGAGGGGTCACAGGCCCTGGGGTAAGAAATACCCAGACTCTTCTAGTTCTTCTTTTCCTTTTATAAAATTAAAGTGTTGTTCGGCCCGGGCCAACTTACGAGCCCTGGCCCCATGAAATATATACCCGGCTGCCCCCCCCCCCCCCTTCTCGGCCCTGTACAGACTCCATATTGGGTACACTGCATCAAAGTTTTTAGACAAAAAGTATGGATTTTTAATTTTATGTTATTCGTTTACACACTGACTGCTAAATGTTGAATGAAATGGGACATCACTATTACTATAATGTGAAGCCATTTCTTTACAATCAGAGTACAATCCCCCACCCACCTATATTGAATTGTGCACTACTAATAACGTTTAAGATAGTGTACTCACCCCAAGGATATCAAGTAAATTTTAACTACGACAAACACTGGGTCTTTGAAGCATAATACATTTGGCTTGTTTTATCCAACCTTATCCATATTCAGTTCATTTCTCGCGAGAGACAATTCAAAATTAGTTTCTAAAAAAAAATGTTAACGTAAAATTAGTTATATATAAACACAACATGATTCCTCACAATCATTTCCAAGTGCCGGTAACCCCACTTCATTCAGAATGAATATCGACGTACAAGGAGTTATGCGTATCATTCACCAGCATGTACACGCATTAGAATGTATCGTAATTATTTGGTCCAGAATGAATATCGACGTACAAGGAGTTATGCGTATCATTCACCAGCATGTACACGCATTAGAATGTATCGTAATTATTTGGTCCAGAATGAATATCGACGTACAAGGAGTTATGCGTATCATTCACCAGCATGTACACGCATTAGTGTGTATCGTAATTATTTGGTCCAGAATGAATATCGACGTACAAGGAGTTATGTGTATCATTCACCAGCATGTACACGCATTAGAGTGTATCGTAATTATTTGATCCAGAATGAATATCGACGTACAAGGAGTTATGCGTATCATTCACCAGCATGTACACGCATTAGAGTGTATCGTAATTATTTGGTCCAGATTTTTGTGTAATGTTAGATCCAAATTTTTCCAAATGATTTTGGAAAATATTACTGGTGAAGATAATTCTGTGTTAAGGAGAAACTGGTGAGAATTAGAAAAACGTCTCCATCTTGATTGTTTGTCTGTTAGCTATTCCTTGAGTGGTCATAAAATTCACATTTTTCCTAATTTTGAATGTCCAGACAGTGACCATCAAGCAAACCGAGTTTTAATTTATTCTTGGACACACCGTTTTATAATTCTTCAAGACTTCTACTATTAATGTGATAAACTGTATGCCTTGTCTTTCATTAGATCACAAACAGTATATTTGGAGAAATTACCAAGCAGGGTAGTGCATTAACAGCATACGAATGCGCTATTTCTGGCAGCTGTCTCAGGTCGATGTTGCACGAGATTCTATTGCTGGCCCTATCCACTGCACCAATTCACGCACAAAATCCATATCACCACTGTTTTCAGAATGAGACCATCCCTATTACTGGTTTTGGTTTCACAATGGCCTCGGATGCGGGAGGTCGTGGGTTCGATCCCCGACCGAGTCATACCAAAGACTTACCAAAATGGTACTTAAAAAAAGCTGCCTCGCTTGGCGCTCAGCATTAAGAGGTTAGTGTTAGGACTGGTCGGCCTGGTGTCAGAATAATGTGACTGGGTGGGACATCATGCTACATGTCTACGGCATGATGCCCCAGTGCTAGACATCACTATAAACTGCCACATTGCAGACATTGAAGCATTATGACTGAAAACTTGTTAAAGCTACGTTAAAAATCCAAATCACATCACATCACAACACTTCACTATGGCAAACTAGCCATGCTTGGTGTGTATATAAACAATGATAACAAAAAACAACTATTTTAAATGTTAGGTATAAAAATCAGAATGCACATGTTCAACTTTGCCCTTGGATTTCAACTCAAGCAATCTTACAAAATGTTTACAGTTGTCCTGCGCCGTTTACACGGTTTTCTATGTTATGCGCAGTTCAGGTCTGATCAAAAAGATTTTGGCATTGTATTCGATGCAGATATAATGGAGTAACGCTCGCACCATGTGACTAACGATGTTTAATCTACATTTGTTATTTTAGGACGAGTTTAACGGGGGGGGGGGGAGCGATTTTACCTCTCCCGTAATCCACAGGTACAATAGTTAGAATGTGAAGGCAGCTGTCCCGTTTGTTTTTGGTTATATTGTTTGGAATTAAGTATGTGAAACATCTACTTTCAAATGCAAAGGTTAGATGTCGTTTCTTTATTGCACTGAACATGGTCGATATAAATTAGAATTGGTTTGTGTCCTTTAAGAGACGCCATGGAGCTTAAAAAGCCCTTTATAACCAGTCTTATTGAGTGCGTTTGCCGTAATATTCTTACTTTAGCGTTGATCTTTGTAAGGATACAATGTGTTATTTTAAGTTGTGATTAGTTAGATGCTTATGAACGATCTTCTTTTTGACTTGCATATTAGTGGTGATGTAGATATGAGGATGCAGTTTTACCTAGCTTGCTCTGATAACGTCAAAAGGATGTGCGCCGTTTAGTCTGGTCGCCGAGATCCTGGGCGAATGGCGATTTGTTTTAACCTGTTAGAGACCTGTTTGTTCAGATGTTTTTCGACAGTGTTCGTTGAAAACTGTTGGGTTTATCATCGTATTAGTGTGGAATCATTGGTGCTGGACGCGAGCTTGATGTTGAAAAGGAAAAAAAAAAACAATAATGTGAAGGAAAATAATCATACCGAATGACAAAAATACCTTAGATTACCGCCACGACCCGTTCTGACATAGGACCATCTCTATCATACTATATAAGAGAGAAGGTATGTAACTTCCAAATACTTGGTCCCACCCATGACCCTGGATTTCCTTCCGCTATTTCCGTCTTTAAAGGCATGCAACCATACTCTATAGCTTGGATTACGCCTGTGATATTTTTCTATTCATCAAGCTATCATTGAATTTTCTGCGTTTTATCGAACTGAAGTTACGGGCTCCAAAACGTGCGATTTTCGCAAATTTTATCTCTTGGGACAAGTGCGAGCGCATGTGACAACCGGTGAAAAGAGCTACATGTACCATGTTTGTGACTCTACGATAAATCCCTTCTTTAATTACAGAACAGCTGAAGATGCAAAATTAAGCTTTTACTTACCGTTAACTCGATTCAACTTTAGGAATCATATTCCACGGAAGAGTTAGACATTATCTTTTTCACTGCACAAATCGCAAACAAGTGACTATCATTTTTAAAAAATGTCCACTCTGCGGCACAAGCGTCATTGGCGAAATATGACTGGCTCAAAAGTAAATACTTGTTATTACCTATTTGTGCCTGGGTACAAATAGTCTACACCGTGAAACGGTTCTCTGATGCATGCTTCTTTGTCGCCCATCGTATATACATTATGTAGGCTAAAATATAGATTCCAAGCACTTCATCGTATATACGTTTTGTAGATTAAATGTACATTCCTAAACACGTCATCGTATATATAATTGTAGTTGCATCAGTTGATAATGAATGGAAGATTTTCATTGGTCAGAACATAATCATGTGATCAGACTCTATTGCGTTTATTTCTGTATAAACTGTACGGAGAACTACTTTATATTAACTGCTATAAATAGAGTCACGTACAAAGTAATAAATAATGCACACAAATATTCAATACCGATGTATTTTAGACACACAGTTAAGCCTCTAGTAAAACTTAAAGACTATTTTACTTTTCATATTTTGGTTTTAACAGCACTTTAAAATTCATTTTTGGCATTATCATGCTGAGGAGAGAAAAACTAAAGCCGTTCCCATGGGCACACCGAGGCAGCCGACCTAGGAATGTGCGGTAGAAAGTGTGAATGGACAAATGGTAAAACAAAAAATTAGGAACTATGATTTTTCTTGCAGCGACGTGCTTCCCTGCCAATCAAAGATATTTCCCGAACCTCCACAGTCAAAGTGAAATTGCATTTTCTTTGACCATAGTACACAAGAATATTTCACTAATAAGTATAACTGCTCTCTCAAAGACTGTTATCTTTATGCTAAAATACATTTAGAAAATCTATATTCCCGTTATTGTGTATGTTTGTGCAAGAAAGTACGTGTTTTGCCGTTGATGGAAAAGAAAATGTTTAAGAAACATTGATCGTTGGAAAAAAAGTCTGATAGCAACAAAAAGCATGCACAAAATCTTGTTACTCTTCCATTCCTCTCTCTCTCTCTCTCATACCTAATTTCATTTTTGTCCATCGTGTAACTTAACTCGATAGTAAAAATAATATTTGTTATGAAATTAGTTGATAAAAGTTATATTGTGAGTTTTGTTTCAAATGTTGGTTTTTTGGTGGAAAAGAGACCTGCCCTGATTTGATTCTATACCATGCACAATGTAAAAGCCAGCAAGGATGTTGAAGGCAAATGTCAGGTTTTAGACCTGGTAAACACAGTAAATAATCTTAAATTAAACAACCCCTTACCATTTTAAGCCATCTAACGACTTACAAATAAAATTCCAATTGTAAAGAACAATACCACTCTGTTCACGTATATAATGACTTGTAGAAATAACTGAATGCCCTTGAAAGTAAGATCAACTTCCTTCTATAATCTTTTGTAATGCATTTTCTCCTTTGCATATGTTTACAATCGGTAAATATAGAGCGTATTGGGTCACAGTGAATTTAAATAGGAATATTTCTTTTTTGACGGGTTCAGACAGGTGTAAATATATACATCGATAAAATGTCGATAAAAATTCATAGTACAGTACTCCGGGTTTAATCTAGTAAAGCTGTAACCTACAATGTTGCTTTTTGAAATCTTACTGGTTTCATACATTGTTATCTGCTAAACAATTTAATGTAACAAAAAAAACAAAAAAAAAAAAAACATCTGCGTAGCATAAATCGGTTAGGAAACCAGGCTGTTTGCTGCTTGCTTAAGACCTTAAGACCTCGAAATACAGATAGAAAAGTCTGGAGTTCGCAACTCAACAGAGGAGAAAACCTCAACAGTAACGTATTTCCGGATTCGTGGAATCGCTGACACATATACGTGATTTCTGTTCATAAAACGTTATTGTTATCATCGCGCAAGAAACAGCGACAATAAACAAAAAATATCATACATATGAACAAACATTGCCATAAAATCAATAATAATTATCTATGCATTGTAATTAGCAGCATGAAACTACATTTCATTACGTTTAAAAAAATTTCCATGAACTGATGGTGAATATTTGTTTACGAGCCTTAATGGGATATAAATGTAGTCTTAGTTGTGTGTCACGAAAATAAAAATGTCGATAGGTTCATTATTTAATTATTGAGAAAAGGTTCAGATTTACAGATTGCCTCCTTTGGTTATCACATTGAAAACAAACAAACATCATCACTGAAAACAGGATAGTTACAACATATGGAGGGGGATTACCGCCATAATTATATGCGTGTATTTCCTAATCTTCCTTGATGCATTACTGTAAATGGCTGCTTGTAAGTGCTACTTTCATAGTTCTACCAATGTATATTGTATTTTCGTTGATGCAAATTGGACGTGACACTTTGCAAGTGCTACTTTTCTTCTGCATTATTGTAAATGACTGTTTGCAAGTGCTACATTCATAAATCTAGTCATGAATTTTCTATTTTCTATTTTTCAATGAGCCAAGCTGTAAATGGTTGCTTGCAAGTTTTTCAATTTACTTTCCTTCTACGTCACTGTATCCTGCGATTTGCCAACTACTGAATTGATTCTGTACTTTGTCGTATGACAAAACGCTATGTCAGTTATTACAAGTTTTGTATATTCTGTTTATAAACTTTACAATTACATCATTCCATCTGCTGTTTTCATACAGATTTGGCCTTGCAACAATGTAAATACTAAGTTTTATCAGTATATCTTTGTTGTCCAACTCGTGTCGCCATCTGTTGTCATAAAGGCATACTAGAGATTAGCATGGCATTATGACAACAGACGGCGCTCTAAATTTCTAAAGTGTTTATTTACTAGAAATAATGAATTCTCCCCACGGAGCTTTACGACATTCATTTTGTGTCGTTAACTCTTTCAGTCCCTTTCTTAAGGTGTACGTTAGCAAAATAGTTTTAATCGTCTCTAAAACCATAAGCTTTCTCGAAGATCTAAATGATTTATAGCACCTTACGAAAACAAAAACGCATACACTACAGCTGGGTGGTCCCTCTTCTTCAACCCCAGTTTTGACGCACTTAAGTATTTACTTTCTTAGTGATATCTCTCATTACTTTGGAAACATTAGTTATTTTAGTAAGGATCAGAAATGATAATTAATAATTTGGTTCAAGAATTTTAAAAATATAAATATTGCACCCTTGGGTTCTAATTATTCAGCTGCTCTTAGTCACATTAAAGATTTTTAAAAAAAAAACCTTTAAAGAATTTTTGAAATATAGATGTAGTGACGCATGATTCTGACTTGTTAATTGTGCTGCTCTCTGTAATATGAAAATAGTTTAGTGAATTATCTATGATCAAAGAAAGAGAGAGAAAGAAAAAGAGAGAGAGAATGCACCAAAACTGCATATTTCATTAGGTCATTGTAATTGTATACATGTATCCTGGGTTGATGAGTGTGTTTTGGGACAGTCGTCAGCAAATATCAACAAAAGAATACTGATCTTACTCGATAATTATATAGGGTAGAATTTTACAGATCAATGTCCTTTTATTTCGTTTTATTCTATTTAATTGCCTACATGTATCCTGGGTAGCTGATGGTGTTTTGGGACAGTCTTTTGTTGTTTTAGGGTAGTCATGGGGTCTTTCATTTGGTGATAAATACCAATATTGAGGGGAAAAACCTCTCCTGATCTTACTCGATAATTATACAATGCAGGATTTTATTGATCACTGTCCTTTTTAAGGCTTGATTCAATATAATGGTATACAAATATCCTGGGTAGGTGATAGTATTTTCGGACAGTCTTGAGCTAGCCCCATTACTTTCAGGGTGACAGATAGAAAAATTAAACTGTTGGATGTCTAATTCATGCATAAGTTGTTGGAAATAATCAAACATAAAATTTGCTGGACAGATTTGGGGAGGCAAACAAGTGTTAAAAACATTGCCTAAACTTTTAGAACAGTTTTTGCTTTAATATTCTTCAAAGGAATAGACCATGGAAATCTTGAGGATGCACACATTATGGTCAACAAGTATTGGTTGCTTGACTTGGTATTAGGTAAAGAACTGACAGTCTGCCATTTTTCTGTTAAATGGCTTGTCAAATGGTCAAATGCAGGAATAGGTTGCAGATGTGTCTTAGATATCTTCTGATTGGGATTTCCTACCATTTGACAAGTGTGACAAGATCTATGGTACTTATAAACATCACTTTTAATTTTCGGCAATAAAAATGATTCAGGGTCTTGTGATAAGTGTTACTGACACCAAAAGGACCAGCTTAAGGAGTTTTATCGGTTAGACTGTACATTTCCTGTCTATATGACTTAGGAACAACAATTTGATTGCTCACTGACCACTCATCACCAGCAGGTACATCAGGTGTCTCCATTTTCTCATATTTACCCCATTGTTCACACAGTAATAATTTGGTACTTGTGTGGCTTTAATTTCTAAAACCCAGTCTTGTGTCTTCTCTGAGGAATAGCACTTGGGGGCCTATAACTCACATTAAAATGACTCGCATGCTTATAAAGTAGCTGTTACTTTCTGCTCAGATATCTTACAACAGCAGTCAGAAATTGGCTAGTGGTTTCTATTATTCTGTGAAGAAACTAACTTACTTTTGAATCTCTCTCTCTCTCTCTCTCTCTCTCTCTCTCTGCTGAGTGATTAAGACATTTAAATTATGGAATTTACCTTATCCATTGTTCTACAGCACATACATTAGGGATAAGAGGCCAAATTTAAAATTTCATCTCAGGTTCATAAATATAATACTTTTGTGAAGGTCAAAGTATCAGAAATGACAATTTACAAATAAAATATAATCCTTTTCGTGTTTTCTTTGCTCATAGCAAGTGCAAACAACTTGGTTTATTTCCTCACAAAATAAATTCATCAAAAATGTACCATTTTTGTACAGTATATATATTGAATACAGATCCAGTAATGGAATGTTTTGAGGATTAATTCTTGACACAGATACTAGGGAATATAACCTGACTGATCTTGAGTCATAATTTACAAATGTATGTGGTACACAAAAGGTAATGAGTCTTAGCCAATCCAGAATTTACAGTTTTAATTCCTCAGAATTTGCAATGAGGAGTGTATGTCCAATCCAAAAGCCAGATTGTGTCAAAAGCTTGTCTTCATTTATGTGTCATTCATGTGAAAGTGAAAAACAAAAGGGATTGGCAAATAAATCTATAAGAACAATGTAACAAGACAATACAGGTATTTATTCCTTATAATTTCCTACCTGTATGATAATTTTTGTTTCAGACTAATTCATCTAACAATATTATTTTTATGAATGCAGGTTTAACTTAAACTTTTTTCTCTTATATTTCCTATGAAAAGTTAAACAAAAGACTATATTGTTTTTATTTATTTATTTTGCTTTATTGCATAGTTGTATTGTGCTGATATTTTTTGTGTCATGACAATATTAACTTATATTTTAAACAGGATAAAATAATGATAAATTCACAGACGAATGAATATGTTTATGTGGGGTGGTGTGGGGTGGGGGTGGATGCTACAACAGCCTAAGCTGTGACTAGCCTTAAAAACTTTACAAGTTTTTAGAAAATTATGTGGGGGTGTGTATTATTCTTCTAATAGAAAAAAATCACATCTGTATAAGATACATGTAAAAATTTGCATTAATCTTTTTAACTACTACATTAATTTCATATCCAAATGTGTCATGCACTTTTAGTACTGTACTGTAGCAGTAATAATACAAACAAATTGAGCTGGTTACTGGTAGCGGTAGCAATGTTATTTATATTCAATATATTATATTTTTATAATTGCTACCAAAGGAGTCTGATGTTTTATCGGTGAGGTACCATACAATCAGTCATCTTATCTGTACTATAAATATCGCTTCATATATGGATGAATATGGTTTTAAATAATTAAAAAAATGAAGCTTCCAGTTTGATATATGTCGAAATAAAGCATCTCATAATTGTATGGAAGTGTTCTTTATGTTTACATATAGAAAATATCTTTCATACTCTTAGAATTTCTTTTCTTATATAATGAAATAAGTTCATATTTTTAGCATATATGCTTTGTATATGATGTCCTTGTTTCAAGTCATTTGTCTCTTGCTGTTGTATTGGAATTGGAGATTTAAAATGAAATTGGAGATATGACATACTTGTCACAGACAACTAGTGACTATACTTGCTGGCTACTGCATAATCATCCATGCCATACATATATAAGAATTCTGTATAATTTGACTATTTACCTTACTTCTTCTTATATATATATATATATATATATATATATATATATATATATATATATATATATATATATATAAAATTAAACTGCCACTGTAAACTGCAGATTAACAGTAAAATTTAATTACATCGGGGTTAAGAGAATAAACAGAATCCTAATCTCTGTAATGTACTCTCTCTCTCTCTCTCTCTCTCTCTCTCGTGAATAAAGAAATCAAAGTATGGCCTCGAGGTGCAATTATCTGCAATTTGCTCAAACCTTATGAGGTCTTTACTGCTACAAAAAGCAGAATTTGCACTGCACTCTAAAATAATAAATATGCTCTAAACTGATAACATTGTGAATTTGAATATATAAACAAATTAGGGCCTTAAATCTTGCTTGTAAGCGTCTACCCTATTCTGCCACCGTGCGGCAGCGGTAAATTAAACTGACAAAATGTCCAAATAAAATGGGGTGGGAAGGGTCAGCGGAAATATAACGTTGTGTAAATACATCTAATTGTATACAATTTGATACATTTAATTTACTGTGTGCTACTTGCAGGCCACCTCTCTTCCGAATGTTCATACTCTGAGACATCAGCTGCTGTAATTTTATTCGAATGATATTTTAAATAAGACACCCAAACATGCCGTAAAGTGGTATAACCTCTTGTTGCTAGGGTCAGGGGAGTAGTCGTATTGAAAATAATTGACGTGTCACAGCGCCATTTGTTGTCATAATGAGGCATTATTTTATGCTAACTTCCTTGATTCTAACTTGCAACGTTCTTCATGCTACATTATAGTCATGATTTTGGAAGGTGCAGTTTGTGTAACTTGTGATATAGCAAGTTTATAAATGGAATGTTAAAACTTGTAATAACTGACATAGCATTTGCCATACGACAGGCTACAGAATCAGTTCAGTAGTTGACAAATTGCAAGATACAAAGACGCAGAAGGAAAGTAGATCTAGGCACTTTCAAGCAGCCATAATACGTTAAATAAATAAGGTAGTTGTGAAAAAACGTCATATGTAAATAATAGAAAGCCACATAGATTCTTTGTTCCGACTCAGGCCAATTAATTCGTACGATTCGGCGTAGGTATATTAATATTGTCCTGAGGGTCTATATATATATATATATATATATATATATATATATATATATATATATATATATATATATATATATCACTCGTCAAATGAATTCTACATTTTGATAATTATCTGACACGTTAAGGGAGTTGTGCTACCTTGGTGGATAAAGCGTCGGACATGTAATCCAATGATGGCAGGTTTAATACGCGGCTAGGCCATTTTCGGTAGGTTTTCTCTGTGTGTTCTTAGGAAAGGCGCTTCGCTCCCATTTCTTCGGCATGATGAAAGTGCAGTTAAAATCAACATAAACAAACAAATAAGAATAATCATTAATGAAAGTGTAACGGTTTTCTTAGCCCTGTCAGATTCTGAAATCACATTCCACTTATTCTTTCTCCTCAATGTCTAACTCTGACGTCCCTGACCACTAATTCTTCGTAATCAATATTAACGTTGGAGGAAATCGAAAGACATCTTGTGCACTAGGTAAACCAGAAATATACTTCCTAATTCAAGTAAATGCAAACATTCTGAACAAACATGATGCACTTCGCGTATGTTTCTCGAGATAAATGTCCCTAAAGCGTAAACGATCAAAGCTACCGTAATTGTCATTTTCGCGCCAGTTAGGTACATAACAGTTGTAGTCTGTCTAGAAAAAATCGAAATCATGTACGTGCACAGACATACTATATACAAGTGTTGCGCACTGATAACAGGCTCTGAAAATTAAAGTAAGAACAATTTCATGGATACATTACAATGCATGGTCCGATCTTCATGCATTGAGCTCCATCTTCAGTATTTCACCCTTTCCCTGCCTCCTTCGAGAGTGGTATCCTGTTCTATTCCTTCAATGTAGAAATTCAATTGTTGATGTTCATTTAATAAGAGATTTGCCATATTAAAAAACATTTCACTAACAGCATATGTGCTAAAGCAATCGTGTCTCGGGGCCCCGAGTGGCCGAGTGGTCTAAAGCACTCACCGTTACGGATCATTGCCATCTCCCGGGTTCTTCCTCCACCATTTATACTGGCCACCATGTATAGCCTATCTTGTGCTGAAAATGGCGTTAAACTCTACAACAACAACAACAATCCCGTCTCACAGTTACGCTTGACAGAAATTGAGAAATTTGTACAATGTGTGACCATTTTTGGCAGAATTCTCCACAAATCCATGCTTATACCTGGCAGACATCGGTGTCAGGCGGATGCGCGGGTTATGGGCCATGGAAATGTGCTACACCCATTATCCAGTCCCCTCGTGTTATCCATTTGCACATGTAAATATAGGATATTGTCATCGTGTTATCCATTTACACGAGTACGTATAGTATATTGTCATCGTGTTATCCATTTATACCAGTAAATATAGCATATCGTCATCGTGCTATCCATTTACATGAGTACATATATTGTCATCGTGTTATCCACTTACACGAGTACATATAGCATATTATTATCGTGTTATCCATTTACACGAGTACATATAGTATAGTGTCATCGTGTTCTCCATTTACACCAGTAAATATAGCATATCGTCATCGTGTTATCCATTCACACGAGTACATATAGTATTGTGTCATCGTGTTATCCATTTACACCAGTAAATATAGCATATTGTCATCGTGTTATCCATTTACACGAGTATATATAGTATAGTGTCATCGTGTTATCCATTTACACCAGTAAATATAACATATCGTCATCGTGTTATCCATTTACACAGTAAATATAGCATATCGTCATCGTGTTATCCTTTTACACGAGTACATCTAGTATAGTGTCATCGTGTTATCCATTTACACCAGTAAATATAGCATATTATCATCGTGTTATCCATTTACACGAGTATATATAGTATAGTGTCATCGTGTTATCCATTTACACCAGTAAATATAACATTGTCATCGTGTTATCCATTTACATATGTAATAAGTATATTAAATAAAAAATTTAGTTCTCAGAAAGGCAGACCTGTAGATGTATACGTTCTTCGTTTCCATAATATTAGCATTTTCAGCATCTCAATTTATCAAATACTGAATGAATTGTTACATGATTTCTCAAGCTGTGATGTAACGGCACCTATAATTTCCCGAAGAAATGTTTTACACTCGACAAACATAAAGAGCTCAGTAAATGATTAAAATAGGCTATAAATGTATCGATCTCTGTATCTCTCTTCCAGTGATAACAATTCTAAATCGCTGAAGAAACATTATTTTCAAAACAGCAACCGCTTACAGTGCTGCCGCACCCCATCCCAACCCCCATTAATGGGTTAAAACAAATTTACTTATTGGTTAAGATACGGTATGGCGCCATTTCAGAACCGGGTACGTTCACGAAATGGCACTCAACGAATTGTACTTTTTAAGAACCAGTTATGGTTGTTTATTTTGTAAAATACCACTGGCCGTTTCATGGCCAGGCAGAGGCTGCGAGAAAGCTTGGTACCATTTCATGAGTAAGTAAATGACATGCATATATACATACATTTCTCGAGAAACCTAAACCTGTAGGCCTGTTTCCCCCCACCCCCGACCGCTCCAGTGGCCTAGTGGTTAGAGCGTCCGAGTCGGATGCGGGAGGTCGTGGGTTCGATCACCGACCGAATCATACCAATGACTTCTAAAAATGGTCCATACAGCTGCCTCGTTTGGCGCTCAGCATTAAGAGGTTAGTGTTAGGACTGGTCGGCCTGGTGTCAGGATAATGTGACTGGGTGGGACATCATGCTACATGTCTGCGGCATGATGCCCCAGAGCTAGACATCACTATAAACTACCAAACTGCAGACATCGTAGCGATATGACTGAATTGTTTTTAAAGCTACGTTAAAAATTCAAATCACACACACACACACACACACACACACACACACACATCTCTGTAACAATGACAGCCGTGTTGTCCTAAACAATCTGAAAAGAAATCAGCATACCCTCCATGCAATTCTGTGTATTAGAAATGTAAATTATTTTCGAATAATCCATTATTATACAATCTAGTATGGATATTATCATATGATCCAGCATCGATGTTTTATTATAACAGCCATGTTTTATGTAGTCATTTATCGCTTGCGAAGTTCATATACTGCACCCCAGGGTAATTAATATTAAAACTTGAAGAGCAAGAAACCAGACTGGAATTAGCCCGCCGAAAATAGATTCTTTTGATTGACTGTCGTCGTAGGAAAAAAGAAAGAAAGAGAAGAAACCTTATCAAACTGCAGTACTTAACCTCTTGCAGTTCAACTTTTCACTCAGCTCCTTTTAAGAACGTCACGAATTAGCATACTGGCCTTTAAGGATTTACTAAAGTCTTTATTAAAAATGTAATAATAACTAAGGACTGAATGTGAAATGGGCGTGAATGGGTTTTTAACGACATGTACCTGCACGTAGGACTTTCCAGCACATTCAATGACCAGTGACGTACATAAAGTTACGACACATTGTTTGACTTCTTTTTTTAAATTTCTGTTAAAGCACTTTAAAAGCTATACCGTGCCGAGAAAATCATAGGTTATAGCCTGGTCGGGTATCGAACCCGCAACCTCTGGATTAGATGGCGCTCTACAGTTTCGTATTTTGCATAGGGAGGGTTAGAATTTTAAAGAAAAAGAATTTCCCCGGGTTGCCTCACTGGTTATACTGGCTATTTAAAAAAGACCTTGTATATTTTAGGTACTGTTCAAAGAACCTTTAATTATCTTAATTTTGGTGTATCATTAATGGTATAATACGGGTTATAGTGTATACAGCTTGGCCTTACTCCAGATGTACACCTTTCAAAAACTGCAAACTCCGCATGGTCATTTTTACTTCCTAGACTTTAGAGGCAAACTGTAAAAAAGGAGCCGATAACTTTTTTTTAAATACATTTTATGTAGTAATTCATCCATTGCACTTTCAGACGCTGGTATTGTCTAGTTGGGCAAAATTAATTTTCCCTATTTTAATAGGTGCTAAAGATAGTGTACTTTAGACTAATTCAGGCTGATTTTTTTAGCATAAGGGATCATTCGTTTTAGTTAGCATTGTGCTAAGATCATGTACGATTTCCATAAGTACAATATCTAAAGAAATGTCAGCCACATTACATCAAAGTAGCATATAGGTACGTCAACATTCTCTCTGTGCATGTTTTAAATGCAAACAACTTCACCTTACATACGCCACTTTCTCAAACGTACATAATAACTGGTGAGTGCCCCCTTAAGACCTCAATGCAGCTGAGCTTCTGCGGCTCCATGGAACGAGATTTGACATACTGTGGCCAGTAAATGCGAAAAGGGTCTGATGAACAAATGATGCACTTATTGGATGACAATGCGTAAAATCCGGATGAAAATCAACAAGACGCACATTCCAACACCAAGGATAATGTCCTTGGTCACTAATATACAAAGTTATGTATGTATGCATGTATGTGTGTGTGTGCGTGCGTGCGTGCGTGCGTGCACGCACGTACGTACCTACGTATGTACGTATGTATGTTTGTATGTATGTATGTATGTATGTATGTATGTATGTATGTATGTATGTATGTATGTACGTGTGTGGTCTTCTTGTAAGCATTCAATCTTGCTGAAGTTAAGTCCAAACATATATATCTCAAAAAGGATTCTTTCCAAAATATTGGAAAAACACGTTGACCATTATTTTATCTGTTAGTAATCAATATAACCGTTTACATACAATACAAGGAGGTTTCCGAGTCCAATTCTTTTCTCATGCTGTTTTGAGTAAACTTATAAACGAATGGATAAATACAACACATAATGATGATGTTACTGGAGCAGTATATAACTATATAAAAAGAAAAGAAACAAAATCATTTCATCTTGTGGACCAAAATATTTTACACTGTACAAAATGCTCCCAACTGACTCTTTCTCTTGGTTTAGGTCTCGATAACTGTAAAAAAAAATTATTTCAATAACCATCTGTCATTCTAAGTTACAGTGTTCAAGAAAATTTTTATTGACTCTCTGTTCATGAAAAAAGCAAATAACACGTGTACATATTATTATATTATGCCGTATAAAAGATTACGCATAAATACACATATGACCTTCTTAGCACATTTCAAGGATTCATGGACGCTCTTTACGCCCTGTACTAAAAGCAATATCTATTCATTTTCTTATTCGGAGACCACTCATTTCCCTCCTAGCATTCTAGCATTTGGAAACTATGCTGATTTTATCAATGTTTTTTTTCTATGTGTTTAATTTCCACACTTCTGTTTTGTGTCCTGTAAAGTGTACATTGCATGTCTGGATCTGGTGTGTGTGTGTGTGTGTGTGTGTGTGTGTGTGCATACGACATCTGTGTAGTCCTTTACCAGGCCCATACAAATTATTGCCCATAACTGATTCTTCGTGCTTCGGATCGCCTCTGCTATGTGAGGGGAAGTGTACTAAAACAAATTAATCGAATTTAACATGAGTAAAGCTGGGTGGAATTGGATCTAGCGAAAAAATAAAACATTCATTCGTAATTAAGATGTGTATATACAATGCACAGGAATTATGAATGAATCAGACTATTTACTCGTGCGCATTAAGTACAAACGTAGATAGCACAAAATGATGAGCACAAAGTTCAACAATGGCTATAAGAAAATTATATCGTTCCTAAATGGAAAAGATTAAAGAATAGAATTTAAACAAATTAACAAATGATTCCGTATTTCAACGGATAAGATACACGTACTAAACAATTATGGCTGACTAGCGGATCTACCGATGTATGATTAATGTATAGTAATCGCGATGAGTGAATACTAGAATTTCACTGATATAGTGACACTGAATTTGATTTTCACATATATAGCGGTGCGGAATTAGATTTTTACACATGTAATGACATTTAATTCAATTAATTAAAAAATGAAACATATGATGTGATTTATCTCGTGTTGTCTAGTCGACAATCGCATGATGTTTCCACTTCCGCAGATACCTTCCTAAGCTGATAAAACGCCCCTGAATGTTCCGCTCCTTCCAGCCTGCAGAAGGATCCATAGAGACCCTCCTTATCCAGCAGACCCGCTGATGCCAAACATTTTGCCCCTCATGCTGAGTAAACCAGACCCGTACTTCGAACCAAGGTCATCACTGACAACAACATCCGGGTTACACTAATTAAATTCACTAAAAGATGAAAAGTATCATAGTTCGATGACTCCATGTGAACAGCCCTACACCTGAAGATTGCTTCAGTAAAGTGGACACCTTCCTGACAAAATCCATCTGTATTGTTACTCTACTGGGAGAATGTTTGGGTGTAAGTACCCTAGTTGTAGTCAAATGCACGGCTTGAGAACTCGAGGTATTCTGATTTCTTACAGCCGGCCTTTTTCACTGACAGCAATGGGTGATCCGAATTCAAGTCTTCTGAAATAGCCAAGAATGAATTATAACCCATCCCGCCCCCGAAAAACCTTGTCCACGACAACGAAACGCATGTACATTTTCGTTCTAATATTATACAATGGTATTTTAGCAAACACAGAAACCAGAGCGCATACTTTTGACAAAGGCGGTGCAAAGCTGAGAGCGTTGACGCTTGTCTCTACAAGCTCAAAAGGTCTGACCATGTATTTGTAATAAACGTGCGTTTCAGGTGTGACCACGTTGATAACAACGCCCATCATAATTAATTTACAATAGCTATATATCCAGCAGCTCTTTTCCTTACAGGATTTTATAAATTTGGCACCATTTTCAAATGTAGTCTACCTTTCATATGGGGAAATGTAATCTATCTTTCATATGGGGGCAATGTAGTCTACGTTTCAAACGGAGTCAATGTAGTCTACTATTCATATAGAGTCAAAATGGATAAAAATATGTATGAAATACAGGTTGACTTTGGCCGAATTTGATCCTATCTTACCATGTGGCGTTTCAACGGATCAAAGGTACTTTCCAATATGTCAAAATCCCGGCAAGGTCTTCTTTCTAGAAATGCTCTCTAGAATCTACTTTTTTAAAATTATTTGTTGCACTAAAACAATGCTTGACGGATAATTTTATATCACCACAGGCATTTTTCTAATATTCTTCTTGCAAAATATCACTCTACTGTCTCTCACCCAGTCTTTATGCCTCGTTTTGTGTCATTTGTGTGCAATAGTTTTCAAGATTGACGTAGTTTGGTAAGTCATGTTCCAGAAAGAAAGTTGTTATTACTTCTCTTCCATAGTAACGCATTTCTCTGTATATCCAATAACCTGAGTCAGTATCACATACTGCTAAATGTCATTTTTGGTGTAACGGGTTTGATTATGGACGTAATACTGGTCACTACATATGTTCTAGAGTAGATAGTCCTATCCTTTGATCTATCAATCCAAACGTGTAATACGATGTTATCCCCATATAAATTGACGTTATTCAGAGATTCCAGCAGACGCTAAAGAGATGTTGCTTTCTCGTACACAATTGCAATTATTCTCACGTCTACATCTCTGTCAAATGAAACGTCTATATATCACACATTATTTTCTGGAAGGAAATAGTACATTCCAGTGTAGCTGACGCTTAGCAGCAAAAAAACATATATAGATGGATGTATCTTATCATGTTGTTTTAAACATGCTCACATATAACGTAGGATTTGAGAATCCTGCTCAATCAGAAACGCGTCATACTCAATAGGAGAGTAGCGATTTGTTAATAAATATTTTACCTGCGATGAAGCTGAAGAGCTACGCCCGATCAGGAACGATATGACAAGTTTAGATACCTGCATTGGAGTAATGTAGATCTGTCTGACCACACATTCACAAAATAGCCAAGAACGACGAAGCAATGTCCATAATGTATCAGCGCTTCCGGGACCCCATTGGCATCTAAATGGATTAAAGATAGGTCTTGCTTGCATGTGTCTGAACCAACCAGATATAGTCAAAACCTATATTTTTTCCTGCATCATACAACAAAAGAGAGCATGTTTAATCTGCACTGCACAGATGATACATTTTTTTTTCCCTGAGAGCTGATTAATTTTATTCTCAAACTTTATTTTTAAAAACGAACTATAAAAACTGCATACATGTCTCTGTGTCAAAAGAGCAATCAATCCTGGCCTGTCACGTTACGATGCCCGCAGTCTTTTTTAAATACGTTGATTGCTTCCGTGACGACGGTCAACTCTGTAATTAGAAGCGAACTAAACAGAAGTTTGTTTGCAGCTGAGGTCTAACAACAGTCACGTGAAATTAAGGTGTTTTTTGTTTTCGGACTTAACGCCATTTCTCCGTACAAGATAGGTTTTCCATGTTAGCCATTATAACCAGTGAAGACATATCAAGGGCAAACCCAGGCAAGAACAAACAACAGACGGGAAGCTACTGGCAAGCGTTCACACATACCCACATCGCCCTAGCAAAGACTAGAACCCCGGCGGACATAAGTGAGATGACAGTAATCGGTAAAGACAAGTGTTTTAGACCGCTTCGTCACACGGGGTCAATGAAATTACGTACAAATGCAAATTATTAATGGTGTTGGTATAGGAGACAAAAAAAGGAAGAAACAGTTAGGTACAACGAGAGATGTTCCAAACGATTTTTGAAATATTTGTGACAAAATGGGATGAATAAACTTAACTATTATGAGGTTACATCAGAACAGAATGACTTAAACATCTGGTCAATAATTTACTTAATAGAATCACCTCATTAACACATGTGTCATTATAGCAACTCATTATTTTGTATGTATTATCATTTATCAGATAGTTCGTACTATCTATTATTTTCTTTTTCAACAAAATATTGATACCAAAAATCTTAAAAATCTATATATGATGCGTAATTCTTTTAGTTCTTTAATCCAGACGTTGCCGCCTTCCGGTTTCAATAATAAACCATTGATTTGTTTTTGGAACTTTTATAGAATGGTTTAGTGTGTGTGTGTGTGTGTGTGTGTGTGACTAGGATTTTTAACGTAGCTTTAACAATTTTTCAGTCATATCGCTACGATGTCTGCAGTGTGGCAGTTTATAGTGATGTCTAGCAGTGGGGCATCATGCCGCAGGCACGTGGCATGATGTCCCACCCAGTCACATTATCCTGACACCAGGCCGACCAGTCGTAATACTAACCTCTTAATGCTGAGCGCCAAGCGAGGCAGCTGTTAGTACCATTTTTGTAAGTCTTTGGTATGACTCGACCGGGGTTCGAATCCACGACCTCTTCTATATAATGGTTCAGTATAGCAGCAGGGGGGGCGAATCCGACATTTTGTCCAATCGTTATTTTGCTTAATTAATACTTTCTGCAACTCAACGATCTAGTGTCGTCAGCGCCTGGTAAAAAAAAAACGACGTCGTCGTCGGGGGATCGTCCAATCGTCATTTGGTTTAATTAACACCTTCTGCGCGCCGATCCCCAGCGTCGTCAGCGTCCGGTAAGCACATCGACGACCGCGTCGATGTCATTCCCCCCCTGCTGCTTACAATGATCTTACAAACAGAGTGATCACTAACTCCTCCTCTTGTAGGTCAATTAGGTTATTTGACTGATCGGTAACTCTAAAATTAATTCTCGTTAAAAACCGATCATGGCATCGCATATAGACCGGATTAATCGGACTCTCAACGATTAAGAATCCGGGAGGGGCCGTTGGTGAAAATGAATAAAGGATATACCCCTGTTGAGCTTGATTTGATTGCTTGGTATCTACCTGGTAACTCCCTTCGATAACATCACACACTAGATTGATTGCTATCACCGATGCGATATTTACGTTGTATGGAGCAATATGCCTACCACCATCTCCGTTATCGTGTTTGAGGATAGTTGATGGACCGAGAAAATCATTAAGAGACTTTCTTAGTTCTGGCGCGTTGTATCCTGAAAACTTGAAATCGGGTAAATCGGCTTCTGTGATATTATACTCGGTTAGGAATTTTTGTTTATTACCATCGCTGTTATCGGATATTATTTTAACTAATCGTTCATTGATATATTCCATGTCTGATATAAGTTGATTTAACATCTCAACGTGTTTTCGTGCTTTTGTTTTCCGTAGTTGTTCTAGTTGCAATTGGTAATTACGATTAATCTCGCTAAAAAAACTATCGATATCATCTAAAATAATTGTTAATATGACTTGCGATTCAGGAGTTTCCTTATACGGAAAATACCATTGTATGATATTCCTGTTATGAAATAAAAACCTACTGGGTAATGACGTGCTTTTCATAATAGACAAATCATCCAGATAACTGGGATTAATCTCATGATACGATTGCGCATTCGTGTGCAAATACGCGGGGATTTCATTAGGTGGATTCTTAGGCCAACCTAGTATGGTTCTTATGGAACTGTTATAAATATCAACCATATACCCCGGTGTGCTTATTTCAATCGTTGACGATAACGTCGGTTCATGAACCGTAATAGCGATTTTTGATTCTTTTCCTGTGATCGATTTTATCCTGCGTTGAAATTCTTTATTGATTTGTTCTACTTGGTATGACCCAGTTGGTATTGTAACCTCATTCCAGTCTGGGGTCCCATCGGTTTTATTTGTCCATGCAAAAACTAGCGAGTTATTAGGTTGTTGTCCGTTAAATGCTTCCGCTCGGATATTAGGCCAACTGTGATATATTCGCAATTTTGCCAGCGCTATTTCCTTTACTGGAATCGGAGAAGGGAAGTTTACACTGAATTCTGGCTTCGTTGACGTTATCGATATCATATTTGTTTGTACCGGAGTGGTGTTCTCCGCGATCCGTTGAAGCAATTGAAACCCTTCGGGGTTCAGCGACATTATTATTATTCGTCGTTTCTATTGTTTAATTTCAACACCGAATATTAACAACCTGCTTGTTTTAAGCCCATTGAAGTTGTTTCAGGAGAATGTTTTAAGCCCATTGAAGTTGTTTCAGGAGAATGTTTTAAGCCCATTGAAGTTGTTTCAGCCACGTGGTTTCCAGCTTCCAGTTGAAAAATCCTCGATTTTTGACATCGCGGAGTCATACAACTGGACCATCGTGGAGAATTCAGCATCGGATATAAACGAATTATCTATCGCCAACGAGATCAACTCGGATAATTTCGAGTACGCGTCGGATACTATTTGATGTTTTACTGTATACTCGTTGAGTTTTTTTTGAGAACACGATGATATCTTTCTAGTGATTGCGTTGGCGACTCCAGCAATTGTTGTCGCCGCGGAGATAGCAATTGAAACAGCGATCGGGGCTATCATGGTCACCGTGGATAAAATAACACCGGTACCGGCTACTATACCCGACACCGAGTACACGACCGCGTCGATGGTGGTTATTTTTCGGCGGTATTTTTTTATTTTTACACGGTATTGTTCGGAAAGCGTTTTCAAATTCGCGGAGAATTCTTTTACGGTATTGAATCGATATTGATGTGACGTCGGTGATACCTCTGATTCAATTACCTTGGTGGTCATTTTTATTTTAAAAGAGCTAGTGTTTTTAATTACTTAGATCCGCTACAAATTCCACATACCATGTAATGTTTGCCCTAAATAGACTGCTATCAACGGCTTTAATTATAAACCGTTCGGTTGCATTCTTGTCAATGATTGTTGATATTGTATTGTTAAACCCGGATGAACTCGACGATGATATATTAAACTGCATCGCTGAAATCAATGTCAATCGATAAATGCCCTTAACAATTGCGGTGATATTTACTGTATCATTCGTAGGAGTCCAATCGAATGATTCATGCTGAATCGTGTATACTATGTTGATGGTTTTTTCATGAGGGATTTTTATTTTTGTCATTTCCGGTAGTTTGTTTCTAATCGCTGCAATATCATATTTAATTACTCCTATTTCATAATAATTTATGGTTATACTCTTTTTGTTCGCTGCAACATCAGTTTTGATTGTTCCTATTTCCAGTGTATGCGCGTCTACACTCTTTTTGTTCGCTGCAGTATCAGTTTTGATTGTTCCTATTTCCAGTGTATGCGCGTCTACATTATTTATGATCGCTGTAACATCAAATTTGATTGTTCCTATTTCCCGTGTATGCACGTATAACCCCTCTTTGTTCGTTTCAACATCAGTTTTGATTGTTCCTATTTCCTGTCCATACGCAGTGATATCATTTATAGTTATTGTAATTTCTTCCGGTCTGGTATTTTTTTTACCAAAGAATTTATCAATGGTGTTATCAGCCCTGTTAAAATTTTTTCGTAACGTGTAAAATTGGCCCGACAGCGTTGTAAACTCCGAAATAGTATTTTTTAACGAATTCGACACGGATATATAATTGTCGCCAAGTGTACTTATTTTTCCATTTATCGTCAAGATAGATTCACCTGATTTAAGTCGTCCGTCATCGGTATACAACGCGATGGTGTTCTCGGCGGCATCATTATTTCGTGTTAAAACGTCATTCAGCGACACATTACTGGATTTCAGTTTACCCTGGCGGTCTTGAAATACAACTATTTCGCCCGGGTCAACACTTGTTAGATTCAACGTATCAGCGATTTCATCCTCAATTAGTTTTTTTACGTCATCGGTGGCGAGTGTTTCCGTGGATTTTTTCAGCGCCGAAACCGGTCGTCCCCAAATATCAATCATTATTATTGTAAAAAAAAACAGTGTTTTTAATTAACCCGCCGGGCCTCTACGACCCCACTAGTGTATTCGTTTACAACCACATGAGGTGGTTTCCGCGATGATGAAATCGCCGCGAGTACGTTCAATACCTCACGGCCGCATATCGGTGGGTCACTTAATTGTTGTGTTGGCAGCGTGGAATAAAAAGCCCGGGCTGAACACGCCCGGA
The DNA here is from genome assembly GCA_028554795.2 of Sinohyriopsis cumingii. Taxonomy (NCBI): domain Eukaryota; kingdom Metazoa; phylum Mollusca; class Bivalvia; order Unionida; family Unionidae; genus Sinohyriopsis; species Sinohyriopsis cumingii. The sequence continues at coordinate 11,823,613 of CM068831.1, read as the reverse complement.
TATACCGCATGAACTCTTTCGGCGGGGCTAACCCGTATGAATCAAAATAGACGATCGCACGCGGATCAATCGCGTATGCAACCCAATGAGTCCCCGCTCCGGAGGACCCATCGAGGTTAATTATGCCGGTTTCAATATTCCTTGGTGCCGCCGGTAATTGATCCCTCATAAAAACACCTCTGAAGTTTTTTATCGCTAGCGCGTTTGCGGCGTCTATTAAATCAAAATTAGACATGGGAGTCATTGACTCCTGAGTCATTAAACGGTTCCCGGTAGTCTCAGACCCTTTCCCGAGTACCATGAATACGGGGTCCCCGGTAGTCTTAGACCCTTTCCGGCTACGGGTCGTTTTTTTTTATAGCCTTTCCCGGTTGCCTTCTTCAATGCCATTCCCGCCGCGGTACCAACGGCTCCTAACGCAGCCGCCTTAGCCACTGCTGGGGCCGCCGCGGCAATCAACGCTGGAATCGCAGCTAACAGCGGAAATATCCCACCGGTCTTTTCCATGTTTTTAATCGCTGCGGCCGAAAAATCTATTTGAACACCCTTTTTATTCTTCATCGCATTATTGAAATGTTTTATTTGACGCGCCGTCAACGATATCTTATGATTACCACCTGCCATCTGTGACGGCTTCAGCGTTATTGTGGTTCCACATTGTTTAGCCGACTTTGATCGTAATTTCTTGACTTGACCATCAGTCAACTCTACGCCGACAACACTATACGACATTTTATTGTAAACGCGTTTGTGTTTTCAATTACATGTTTTCCACTGGCGCATCAACGATTCTCATTCGTCCACCAACGCCTTCCAACAGCATTGATTTATCGCTGAGAATGACAGCAACCGCTCTATAATCGACACCACCCGGGGCTATACGAGCTCGGAAGTGTATATCAACGACGGATTGTCTCGTTAAATCAAGATGTTCCAGCGAAAAATAATAAATCGGATACAGGTTTTTAAAATCAAGTTGTGATATTTGCAAACCAGTGTCGACGTTTTGATCACGACCCATATATGACAGCAATCGATGATACACACGTGCGATATGGTTGTCGCCGTAATTAAGCTGTATATCCTCGGATGGTTCCTGTTGTCCGTTTATTCTCAGCGAAACATCCCTGACTCCTAATTGATCAAATATCATATGGCTGCGTTCTTGATTACCCAATCGTTCCCTATTCTGTAGCGCTATGAATATATGACGCGGGGCTGAAACACCCTGTTTTGACGCCAAGTGCCATGTAAACGTATCGGCGACGTTATCCTCTTTAGCATCAGTTGTTACCGCTAGCCAACTCAACAACGATTTTCCTCCCTGTTCCATAAATGCTAACAATCGTGCTTCCGTGGTAACTGATGGAGTCAGCACCGGCATCCACAATGCCATTTTAGTTAAAATGACTTTACCGGCAGCGACGCCAGCAGCATGCCATATTGCATTATTATCATCGCCCCTTCGCGTTAGCGCGATTGTATGCTTAGCCCCATAGATAACCTTCCTGACATTTCTGCAGAATCCAAATATGTGATGGAGTGGAATCGCGCATGAAAACTTTCGGCGTGGTCCTTGCAACATTCCTACTCGTGCTGCAAACCCTAGATTAAAATTATCGTTAAGACTTTTTATAATATTGAAATTAACGCCTGGTCTTGCTCTGCGATCTGGATTGGCTGCTTCAGCCTGTGGGTCAGTTGCGGTATCTCTTTCCACCAGCACGTTGATGTACTGAAGATGATCAGCGTTATTAGTGGTGTCCTTTGCGAACATTATAGATGGGCCCGCCGATCTTGTATAATCATCCGAGTATCTCGCCAACCCAATTATCGTCGTTGCAACATCAACCTCGCGTTCTATTGATTCAATTTCTCGCCCGTCAATAAGATATCTGGCGCTCTCAAATAACGCCATGATACCGTTGTTGACGAAGCCAACTCGAACACGATGGTCATCTGCGTATGGTGCATTATCGGCAGCATTTGTCACGAGTTCTCCCTCGATTTCGATAAACGCTTCACACGGCAAAAAATATTTACTGGTATCTTGGACTTGAAGTTCAATTCGCGATCGTAGGTCAGGTTGCGCTGCATAATAAGAATAAAATTGATAATCACGGACAGAATCATCCCTGCGCACTGGGGCGTCCATATCAAACGCGGGATCAGCGGTTCGCGCAAACATTTCTATTATTATTCATGTCGGTGTTTTCAATTGCGATTTTTTCGTCGTAGACCACTTCCCGCTATCGCGTTCATGAGCGCGTTGGTTGCCGCATCGGTGGATGGCGATGTCGCCAACTCTAATTTTTCTTCCACGGCGTTATTTATTACTTTACTGACATTCGCAGGCATCACTGTCGTTGATGGCATCTGTTTTTTTCTCCTGGATTTCACCAACGACATTAGTTTGTTCCGCGCGGCTGAAAGCGCCTTTCCGGCAACATCGATTCCCTTATCACGAATAACATCAATAGCCTTCATTCCTAATTGTTTGGCTAACGGCGCTACTTTTGGAGCCATTCTTGTAAATAACCCCGCAATGGTGCTACCGAGACCATCTCCATAGTACGCGCGGTAAACAGGCAATCGCGAGTTTACCACGTAGACGAGTACTGGTTTATCGTGGTTGTAGTGTATGATCATCCTTATTAAAAACACCAGTTTTCCAATTAGTGATTGTGATCACCAGTGATTGACCCCCTTCCCACCGCCGTGTGGAAAACCGGAATAAATTTTGACAAAATTTCCTTGGGTTTTTGCCCTCGATAAAAATCCGGTTTTTTTCTTGATTTCTAGTCATTTTTGGTTGCCTATAGTCGTTTTTTTCTCGATTTTTCAGAAAAACATCGATTTTCTCTAAATGATTTCCTTGGGTTTTTGCCCTCAAAAAATGGCCTAAAACAGTCAAAAAATGGCCAAAAACAGTCAAAAAACAGTCAAAAATTAACAAAAACGATAATTTTATAATTTTATAATTTTATAATTTTAATCATCCACGAGCTCGTCTATGAGCGTTCGATATGCATTAATGTCCATGATACCGCCTGCAAATAACCGCTTGCAAATATCAGCGGCCTCATTGATTATTTCCGTAGAGTTATTTCCAGCTCGTTTTCCTCCGATTAGTACTTTCAGCCGTGATATATCACTGAGAACACTACCAGGACAGGTAACGCCGTAGGATTCTTTACCAACAGAGTATCCTTTTCCCCTTTTTGGTGTTCTACTTTTAACTTTCTCGAGGAATTCATCGTAATCGGGATCACCACGATGTGGTAATGCGTCTCTATGTTTACTCGCTAAATACACTATTCTTGCCCAGTTCTCCGTCGAGGTTATTTTTTTCTTGTAACCTTCATTGATATACTCATCTCGAAGGTTCTTAGTTGATGTTGTAACAACAAAATTAATTAATTCCTCATCGTCGTCGATGTCTCTAATTTGATCTATTGCGGACTTTTTAAGAACATTACGGGGTATATTTCCCTCTTTCTTTTTTTCTTCCGGTGTTTCTTCGGGTATTTCTTCGGGTATTTCTTCTTCTGGTTTTTTCGCAGTAGCACCTAGTTCTTCTTCGTCGGCCATTGTAACATAAGGTTCTTGTGGTTCGGCTATAGCGAGTGGTGGTGGCCTCCGTGTTGTAGCAGCCGCTATTTTTGCAGGGAGTGTTTCTAAAGACCTTTTTGTTTGTTTTGTCTCTGCCGCTATCTTTTCAAGCGCACCAAGAACGGGTACAGTTGCCGCCGTAACATCCTTAGTCGCTTTAGTTACCGGGGTAAATAACTGTTCACTTCCAACAGCAAAATCAGTTTGCATTTGTTGTCGCGTTTGAAGTTTCTCTCTCACTCTGTCTCGTAACGGTATAAACTTTCTAAGCGCTGCTAGCCGCTCTCTGGCTAGCCGAGTAGTAAGTGATTCACCTACCATTATTGTAAATTGATCCGCAATTTCAAATAAAATTTTCCGCCGGGTCTTTCCATGGTGTCATTGTGTACATCACATGTATATAATGTTACATTGGTATGCCGACTTCGTCACGCGACGTGGGCACAGGTAACTTCAAGCTGAGGCTCCCACGGGGGTTTCGTCTATAATCCTCCTAATGTTTTTAATCTTACTAGAGATCTCGCGGCGTTTTTCATAAAGCTGCCCGAGTTTTTTTCGTATTGTTTCAACGGCAGTGAATAACCCAATGAATACGCTTACGTCATTGCCATACAGGTTCTCATTAATTGTATGTTGTAATCGTTTTATAAAAGAATACTCGCGGGCTAGCGTAAAACGCCCTCGCTTCGATTGTTCGTTTATAGCCTCATAATCGGATAATATTTCCTCGCTGTTGAGCCTATCAGATAATACAATTCCTTGATTTTTTAATTTTGAAATCTCAGTTAATATATTATTGATGTCTTGGGAATCCATATTCTTATAAACATCTTATTTCTAATATCAAAAATTTTAATAAAATTTAAGTTTAAAGTTATTATTGGGGGTCATTTTTGACCCCGTTTTTTATATGGACAGTACAATGCCATAAATCTCCACTCGAGTGTTGTGGCAGATTGCAGGCATACATGGACAATACAATGCCATAAATCTCCACTCGAGTGTTGTGGCAGATTACAGGCATACATGGACAATACAATGCCATAAATCTCCACTCGAGTGTTGTGGCAGATTACAGGCATATACATATACTTAATTAAGGACAAACCCCTTGGGTGCCTTCGCATCCATCTGAGCCCAAGGGAACCCCAAAACATACATCTCCGGGAGGGAGGCCTAGGGTGACAAACGTCATCGTAGACCGCCCAGAAGATATGCTTGGGGGACGTCACTACATGTACTTAATTAAGGATAGATATATTTACAATGAAATGATTGATGGATGATGGGACGGCACAAGACAGCACAAACATAAAACGGCGGGGCGGAACTCTACGGCCAATTCAACCAATCAAAAGCAACCCAATTAAATTAACCCGGTTGCATGATTGTGAACAAAAGACAACCACACGCCTGGGTCAAGAGCGTGGGTTAGTTTTGATTAGTTGAATTGGCTTTCGAAAGCCCCAGGCTTATAACGAGTCATCTTATATATAAAGTGACTAATACAGCGGCGTCAGTCACAAGGTGTGTGTTAATTTGAATTCCCTTGAATCGTTAAACCCTTAAATACTTATTAATGGTGTTTCACGGCATTAAAATGAAACCAAATACTCAAATAAAACACTAAAAAAAAGAATACAGCTGTTAGATAACAGCGTGTATTTCATTAGTTTTCATCGTAAAATGATTAATTAATCGCAACATTAATTGGACTTCAAGGGACGTAACTCTTGTCATGCGACGCTATCACAAAACGAGTTATCTCCCTTTGATGTTATATATAAAAATCGAATTCTGTGACCCGTCTTTTTTGAGATCGCTGTTTTAGTTATATTCTCCGCAACATCTCGAACTGATTTACTACAAATATCGAAGTATTTACCAGCCGCATTCATAGAGCGAAATATTTTTTCTTCGTGCGTTATTGTATCAAACGATTTGACACTTTTTGTTTTTTTTGCGTGCTTCCCTGTTTTACCTTTTTTGTTATTCTGACTCGGTGTAACAGCTCTTAGATTACACAGTCTGTTATTTTGAGGACATCCATCAATGTGATCAATAACGAGACCGTCGTTGATCAGTCCGTTAAACGTTTCATATACCACCCTGTGAACAAGACAGATTTTTTTCCCGGCACCAAATATCAAATATCCGTGATTATTTACGGTACCAACCGGCTTCTTCAGTCTACAATTTCTAACAACGCCGTCGCGAGATGCCTCGTAATTAACAAACACAGGGTGAGGTCTGAACTCTTGGTCCATTTGTATAATAATACTGCTTGTCTAATTCATTATTTGGTTTAATTATAAACCTTTCAATGTAGTCTTGAGGAGCTTTGATGACGAAGTCTGCGGTGGGGTCGATGACGGCGTTTTTTATTCGTTTATCGTAATAACGCTTTAACTCTCTGTATCGCTTTCCGACACAATTGATACACAACTGCGATTTTCCTCTTACACCAACGTGGCAAACCAAGCACGGGAGGGGGCCAAGAGAACCATTACGAACGCTTTGTAAATGATACCCGCAGAATTCACCTCTGCATGATTTATTGCACGGGGTTGTCGACCCAATCATCAACCATTTGCATTTATTCATTATACTATATTCTTTTATTTAAATACTTGTTTTAATTATATGGATGAGTTTGAGAGATTAGCAGTAATTAAGCCCTGGAAAAATATTAAATTCAATCTCGATAGAGTCCTCAAGGACACACCAAAAGCGTTAATAAACGATAAAACCCTGTTGAGTAAAATACGCGATTGTATCAATGAATTCAAGCGTGATGGTGCATCTCATAGTTGGTCAACATTTCGAATTGATGGTGTTGTTGATGCTACCATGAACGACAAACGCGCGGCAACGATAATATCACAACTTGACGGTAAAAGGTATTTCTTCAGAGTAAAATTCATTGTCCGGGTGGAATCAGCGATTGGATCATACGTGATAAATTTGAATCAGTTCTCAGCGACAAGAAAACAGTCATTGTCAGCCGCGACTCCAAGCCGGGGTTGTTAACCGGAATTGACAGACCATACTATGAACGAGCGTATCCTGAAACAGCAGTTGTTTATGGAATATACCCGTTAAATAAGAAACCTGATATCGGAAAACTGAAACCGATGAAACAGTCAACGGGGATAAATTGTGTAGCAGAACGAGTAATAGAGCATTTTACAAATGCATGTCGAGGAAACAAATTAACTGATTTACGACGTAGCAAAATCAACCAGTGGGAACTAACCGTAAAAGAGCGTGGAGCAACCATCAGCGACATAGCGAGATTAGAAACGTCGTTGAGATTTCCAATAACCGTTACAACGATAACCGGTGAAGTATTATACGAATCGAAGTATAAATCAAATGGGGCCGCAATCAAAATTATTGATCATAACGAACACGCATGGACGCCCGCGATCACAATATTTCCACGGGATAGAACAGTAAAGTATATACCCGAAGAATTCTCCCGGGATGGTTTTCTCGCGGAGAGGAAACTATTTGATGCTATTGCTTGTTTGTGTAAAAACGACCCTGTATCAGTGTGGTTACTTCGCAGCGCTGAAAACGATGCGGATACCTTTGATCAGTTTGTAAGACCAAACGGTGAATTATATCGCACTGAAGCATTTCACAACAGGATGAAAAAAACCGCCATGGAATTTGAAGAGCATGATGAACAACTGCTAACAAATTGTTTTACGATTCCATCGGTTGTAGCTCATGTTGCAGCAAGGAAAAATGCGTGGAGACCAACGCGCAAGGAATTTCTGCCGGATGTACAATCCAGTTGTTTGGAGTATTATCACGGTGGATTATGGAACACTGAATACAACCGCGACGCTATGATCTCGGTTGATATGGTTGCCTGTTATCCAGCGAGTTTTCTCGGGTATGGATCCGCCGCTGAGTACTTTAGACGATTTGGACACCCCAGTCATGAAATGACTCGTGTTGCTATTAATGGACCACTGCCTGATTTTGATTTAACCGGATTCGCTCGCGTAGTATCATTTGAATTCGCGGCAGGACTCCATCGCTGTTGCTATATTTGGATCGGTAGACACATGGCTGAAAAGAAGTGGCTGCCAATAGCGCTGCTACGGTATATGATTGATCGTAAAATGCTAGTTTCGTTGATTGTCAGTGACGCGATTATATCATACCGGGCGCAGACTGAAGTCTGGTTACCAGAACCGGAGCGTCTAGATAGCATAATTGACGAGTCCAGAAAACACATTGATGCCGACGAGGAATATATCATCGAATGGTCCAGGAGGATATTCAACCAACGAAACCGCGAGGCAAAAGATCTCGGTAGAAGAATAATTGGTAAGTTCACACAAGGTGGAAAAAACCACGACTACAAACGATATTGCTCACGGCTGATTATAGATGACGCAGAACATGATTTCGTAATCAAGGACGCAGTGGCAAAAAATAGATACGTGAACTGCAAAACAGCTTTCTTGTCCAATGGAACGAGGTTGGGTACAGTTGTTACCTACAGTGATGGAGACAGCCCGGCATACCCGCATTTGAGGGCGTCTATGCTGGGTTATGCCGCTATCAATTTATTCTCGATGATAAATAGATTCCCCGATACCGCGGTTAGAGTAGCCGTTGATTCATTTTATGTTGACGTAGCGTATAAGGGAAACGTAGCCGAGTTTACTAGTCCGGACGAGAGTTGGGGTACATGGAGAATTAAAAATGAAATACGACGCGATTATTCCCCGTCAGCAGATGTCACCGTTGAGAACAACTACTTACGCGGTGATAAATTGTCAGAATGGTCTAATGCACCATCGTGTTCTGATCCAATTTGTAGACACAAGACGGTTTATTTAAGCGGCTGTGGCGGGTCAGGAAAGACGACTCGGGCAATTGAATTATTTCGAACGCGGGCAAGTATAATCGTGCTTACACCGACCCATAGACTAGCGCGAGAGATAAAACAACGAAATGTTGACGCCGTTACTTATCACAGCTTTTTTCGATACAGCGGCGGTGAGTGGACTCCTGATCGAATGGGTGAAAAATTTATTCCTGAGGTTATCATCTGGGATGAGATATGTACTGTTTCGTTAGATGTTTTACAAATGTTTCTTGAGTGGTTGCTGCGCGCGACTACAGCGGTGATCATGTGTGGCGACCATGGCCAACCACCACCATTTGTCGGCGAGGGTCCACATGATTGGTTGAGCGGGTTTGTGGACTATTATGAAGAAACCGATACTGATTACCGGGCACTTGATGAACAACTGCGCGAGGTTAAAAAATTAATCAGATTACAGCCGAATAGAATTCAATGTGAAATAATCCGCGAGGTGATTCCGGAAACGCCGTTAAATGAATTCTGGGAAACATGGAGACCAAACGATTTGATTGTAGCGAGTAGAAAGATAGTCAGAGACACACTTCAGCGGAGGTTGTTTACGTTGCATAAGGAAAAGTTTCCAACGCGCCCAGTGCCGTTATGTTATAGACCCGCGGACACACGGCGGCAGAACATTGAAGTTGAAATTCCAGGCCGGACAGAAAAACAAATTCTCGTGCTGAATGATATCGTGCTCGTTGATATCAGCGTCGTTGAGGACGCGCTACGTGCTGATAAATCCCCGTGGACGCTAGGATACGCAACAACAATACATTCCTCGCAGGGACTGACTATCACGGACACAATTGTTTGGATAGTTGATAATCGCATCGAATGGTCAAATCTAGTCTATCTTGCAGTGTCCAGAGTACGAAGGATAAATCAGCTTCGAAGAATTGTTATTGACGGAGTCAGTGACGGAGTCACCAATGACAACGACATCATCGATGCAAGCGTCATTGATAGAAAACTCTCGGGTTACCGCCAACAGGATAAAAAAAACAGCGGCGTTTTGATATTGATGCCGAATTAATAATTGCGTTACGACAACAACAGAATAATCACTGCGCAAGTTGTAATTGTGTAATGCGCTGACGTTATTCGGATAAAGACGCTCGCCAATTTACCGTGGACAGAATCGATAACAGTCTCGCTCATGTTAAAAACAATGTGAGGTTGACCTGTCTTGAGTGTAATAGACGCAACGGCGCTAGTTAAGACCACGCGGGGGTAATTGAGTATCGTCAGGTATCACTTGTAGTTGCTCGCGAGTAAATCCGCGCTGAGGAGCAGTTGAATCCAGTCTGTAGATCGGTGGTCTACCAGTTGATCGTGTTATCGTTGATATGTTATGTGTGGTAACACTCCAAATAGGATCGGTAGCCCTTTTTTTACCGCCTTCAAGCTCTCCTGGTTCATACAGATATCTCACGGTAACATCGCCGAAAATCGGCTTGGAAACGCTATCTATTTTTGATCTTCCGGGTATATACTCGTATTTAATCGCGTCGCTGGGCTTCATGTTGATTGCTCGGGTAATCTCGTTATTTAACGCTGCAATTACGCCTGGCAACCTTTTGACCCATTCACGAGATCGTTTTTCTTGGATGAATTCCTTCGCGTATTGATATCCAAATAACCGTTCAGCAAGAGTCCGATTGAATCGTTCAACAATTGCCTGATCACGATGTAGCGCAGTATGACCTCGTCGTATCGCGACGCTATGATGTTTCAGCGTTGATAAAACAGCGCCGCGAAATTCATTGCCAGGATCAACTTGTAATAGATTTGGCCAGCGCAGAGGACCCCTTCGGTAAATCCGCTCAAACGCATCGGCCACTTCAGTTGCTGACTTTGTTTTTAACGGCTCCGCTTGTTTGTATCGACTCGCAACATCAACTACGGTTAGCGCGTATTTGTAACCGTTGTCATGCGGCAGAAATAGTATATCAGCCTGATGAACTTCATTAGGTACGCTGACATCAAAGCGCGAGAAGTTGATTTGTTTAGGCGGTGGTAGATAGATTTGCCATATAGCCTGTTTGGATAACCAATTAGCCGCAGTGGCCTTTGTTACCTTTGCAGCGCTTGCAAGCTTACCAATTGCGGCCTTCCCCTTCCAGTATCCTCTCGGAGAATAATAGATGGATTCCATGTTGTTATTAATTACCAGCACCCATCATTAATTTACCTTTCATAGCCGATTTTACCAACCATGAGGCTAATTTTTCTTTGACGGATTTATCAGGAATAGCATTTAACGCGTGAATTAATTTTACGTCCGCGATATGACGCTGTTGCAGATCGCTACTTTTGTAAGCAACATCATGAGCATGACACGCCTTATCGATAGCATTTATTGAATACTCACCGGGTTTGGGTTGATTTTGATCATCGAGTCTGATATCTAATCGTGTTCCGGGGCCACAGTAGCTATATCCTGGGAGGTGCTTTTCTCCTGGATACTTTGCCCACGGTGTTCCGGGGAGTTTTGATAACCTGGCTGCAATATCACCTCCTCGCTTTTTTTTAAAACATCCCCGGGTTCAATAGAAATAAATCTAAATTTCTTTGTACCGCATTGTGCACACTTACCAGTAAGGGCCGATCTGTTATTTCTTGTTGTAGCGGTTGTCATATCATTTGTGCCAGTACGTACTCTACACTTCACACAATATAGATCCATAATTTATGTATAGAGATATGAATATAATTGATTTTTCGGCGACTAAAACAAGAGAACCAGTTAAGCATGTTGCAGCGTTACCAAACTCGATCCGGATGATTATCATCGGACCATCTGGATCCGGCAAGACGCAATTGTTACTCAATTTAATAATGAGATGGATGAAGTGGGATAAGTTGTATTTGGTTGCTCCTAGCGTAGATGATTAACGATGCTACGAGGTGTTAAAAGATTTCAACGAGAATGCATCAGCGATAGCTAAAAAAAATGTTATTGAGTTTATTACAGATATCAATGATGCACCGGGCATTGATGATATTGATGGCGACGTTAACAATCTAGTCGTGTACGATGATGTTATGTTAGACAATCAAAAAAACCCAGCTAGGATATTTTCCAGAGGCAGGCATAAAAACACCGACGTGATATATGTCACTCAACGATACACTCAGATTCCAAAAGTAATCAGAGACAACTGTAATATTCTTGCCGTATTCAACGGCGTTGATACACACACGCTACGAAATATTTGGCAGACATGGTGCGGCAGTGACATGGACTTCAATGTTTTTCGAAACTTTTTTAGTCATGCTCAGTCGACCCCACATGGATTCGTAACGATAAATTTACATGATCCTCGGACACGATATCGTATCGGACTTGACCAAATATTCGGTTAGTTGTAAGTAGCCACTTAGCAGCAGGGGGGGGGGGGGGCGATGACATCGACGCGGTCGTCGATGTGCTTACCGGACGCTGACGACGCTGGGGATCGGCGCGCAGAAGGTGTTAATTAAACCAAATGACGATTGGACGATCCCCCGACGACGACGTCGTTTTTTTTTTACCAGGCGCTGACGACACTAGATCGTTGAGTTGCAGAAAGTATTAATTAAGCAAAATAACGATTGGACAAAATGTCGGATTCGCCCCCCCTGCTGCTAGTATGTTTGTAGCATACGTGTTAAAAATGCTTAAAATTAACATTTTTCAATATGGTATGAATTAAGTTTTTTTTTTATTTTCATAAAAAGCACTAGAAACCAATTTTAGTATATATTTATTTTTTAGTTTCATTGTGACTCTTTACTTAGTCAACCAAAAGAGGTTATGTACGGAGATAACGATCAGTATTCAGACCTAAATCACACAATTTCTTTGATGAGGAAATGAAAATTAAAACAGCATATACCAGCTGATTCGCGTAACATAATGGTATATAATAATTCTAAAAGCTTACTCATTTGCCAGTAACAAATCAAGCTTGAAAATATACCATCTCTAATTATGATAATAAATACATGTAGGAAATCCATCCGTCTCTCCATGACTTTGCCTTGAAAACGAAACCTTTCGCAAGAAATCAGTATCCACATGTCCAAAAAATCAGAATTAATTAAAAACCCAGGTCTTATACCCAAATAACAATGTCGGCTAACCACTATTATCAGAACATTTAATTGTAAATCCAGTCGTAAAGACAATTTTCAAAATCGTTTGTTCTGACAAATAATGCCCTATAATTCTGTTTAGTTATCCACATTTTTGCCAAAACATTTTGAACCTTTTTGTTTAAAAGGCAATAGTATATTTAAATCCAAAGATATCTTACCTAATACAAAAGAAAAACAGATCGTGTTGACCTAACTTTTAGCAGTTTTTTAAAATCATTTTCTTTAAATCTCCATTCTCAGTTATATATGTTCAAGGTTCACGCCGTTACAACCTTTCGCTAGCAAACACCTCATCATAATTATTTGTTCCAAACAAGTCGGTGAACGATTTTCACCTGGTCTTGTTCCACCCCGACGATATACAACATGATCTGTATTGATATATACACATGACTGAAGTTTGCCACTCCTATTTCTAATTACACCCAGCAGTTTACATTAAAAAATTTTAACAACCAGTCGTGTTTATTTCCAACGCCATATTCTGAACAGTGTCCAATGCCTTTTCGACATCGACAGATTGCTTTTTGTTTTAAAATTTCTACAATGGCATGTAAAAAATATAATCTAGACAGGAATGTCCTGTTCCTAATACATACATACATACATACATACATAAAACAAGGAAACAATGAAAGCGAAGAAGTCGTCGTTTGAAGTAAAACACTATTGCATGGAAATTCGTTTGTCAAATACAATGGATTCTAGTCAGACTTTTCTTGGAAAAGAAGAGCAGAAGGTGCTGATGAAATTATTGGCTTGCTATGATGTAAAAAAAATGTTTACCTGAAAGAAATAACTCCTGGCCATATGTCGAGCGTGGTATTTAATAATAGTAAAGTGTATGTCCTTTATCCCTGGCTCGAAGAACGTTGTTGTTGTTCTAGGGTTTAACGCCATTTTTCAGCACAAGATAGGCTATACATGGCGGCCAGTATAACTGGTGGAGGAAGAACCCTGGAAAACCCAGGGAAGAACCACCGACCCACGAGAAGCTACTGGCAGGCTTTCCCACATACCCACGCTAGCCGAGCCTTGGACTCGAACCCACTCGGGGCCCCCCTCGAAGAACGTACGTTAAGGTTTAAATAAATTTCAAACGAGTGTATGTGCGTGTGTGTGTGTGTGTGTGATTTCTAAAGATGTAGTATCGAGGCAGCAATAAATCCCAAAAGTGTGCGTGTGTGTGTGTACATTTTAAAGAATGTACTATCGAGTCTTCAATAAATCCCCCAAATGTGTGTGTACGTAAAATTCTAAACATGCATTATCGAAGCTTGAATAAAACACAAAAAAATGTATGTGTGTAGAAATTCTGAAGATGTATCATCGAGGCTTTAATAAATCCGAAAAGCATATGTGTGTGTGTGTGTGTTCTAATTCTTAAAATGTATTATCGAGGTTAAAATAAATAACAAAAGTGTGTGCGAAATCTAAAGATGTCATATAGGGGCTTCATTAAAGGGCTAACAATATTCAAGATACCGTCAGCCTTGCTATAATGTGCGTGGAGAAATTCAAGATGTCGGAAGTAATACAGACATGAATTGACAATAAATAGTTATTTAAATAGAGAAATAATTTTTTTACGGATGTGTCACCACTGGATTTTCGCTGTATTACTCACATCTATATCAGTTTAAGAAGTACTGTGTTTTTGATTAAAGTGTCATTGTGCAGTACTGTATTTTTTAGCCATTATTGACGACTGTGTGGGGGAATTACAGTGATGGATCCTGTAATTGCATGGTTCTGTAGTTAGTTCAGATTACGTTTCAACATTTTCGAATATGCCGACTTTACTGCCATGCAGCAGTAATGCATTAATGGACATGTTAATGGGATCGGGGTTGGTGGAATTAGGTTTATAATGCAATACATGCCTATATGTACAATACTTACCAATGTGTGCAATGCAAATGTTTTGTGCTTTACAGTTTTGCCATTGTATCTACTTTAGAACAAAAAATAGTATTTTCTAGTTACGATGTGATATTCACGAGTGCAACTCTGGAAAGGGCAAGTATAAATAAAAGTCTTACATAAAGTACATGCCGGGAGAAAATGTCTATATCTTAAATCACTGATTCGTCTTGACACATAAATTGTTAGATTTATGTAGCTAACGTGCTTTATAGTAAGGTAGATGCTAGGTTTACGTGGTTGCTGGTAAACACTTACGGGATTTTGTTTTAGCATAATTCATGTACGAAAAAAGATGGCTATCAATGCATCATGTCTACTAAATGGATTTTTTTTTTATCATCATACGATTAGAACTGGGTACCACTAAAAATGTACTGCGGTATACCGCGATACTTAGAATATACCATTATACGTACCACGGTATACCGCGGTATTTAGAACATACCGCGATACATATCACATAATACCGCGGTATTTCAGAATATACCATGATACGTACCGCGGTATACCGCAGTATTTCAGAACATACCGCGATACGTACCACTGAATACTGTGGTATTTCAGAACATACCGCATTACGTACAACGGAATACCGCAGTTATATTAGGGACTAACCAGTTAATGTTCTGGGGCAAAGTCTTTAACACAATGTTTTTATATATAAAAACTGGTTTCTAACAGCTGGAAGAAAGATCTTTGTCTGATCTATACCGAAATAAAATAAAATATATCAGCTTAGAAAGAAAATTGCACATGCCTCCTACCCACCTTCCAACATTAAATTGACAATACATGATAGTAAATGGATTTATCATAGATTGTACCTGATAGTAAATGGATTTATCAAAGATTGTAACTAAAATGGAATGATTAAACGATAACTAACACCCTGACAGACACATTATGCTGACATTAGAAATCTTGTTAATACAATTTAGATTTTTTAACAATGAAGCATACACTATCGATATAATAGGCATCGAAACTTTGGGATGCCAACACCCCAAGCAAGATAATTATCAGAAAGGCTAGGTAAAAAAAAGCAAAAAAAAAACACACTTACTCAACAAGAGAGGAAATATTAATAGAGCTTGGGAAATTGCGTACAATTCAAAGAGAAAACAAATGGTCTCCTGAAAATTTCATCATGATTCTGAGTCTTAAATAGGAATATTCTCAACACATTACTATACGCTGGTAAATAGATAACAACGTTTTTAGGGTTTTTAGTATTCGAAGTTTTCCAAAGCAATTATAATGAGCAATCTGGCTGATTGCCGTGTGTATGTATGTATGTATGCATGTATGTATGTATGTATATATGTATGTATGTATGTATGTATGTATGTATGTATGTATGTATATATGTATGTATGTATGTATGTATGTATGTATGGATGGATGGATGGATGGATGGATGGATGTAGGTATACATGCATGTATGTATCTCTCTATCTGTCTATATGTCTGTCTGGCTGTCTATTTGTTTAAGTATGTGTGTCCGTCCGTCCATTAATCCATCTATCCGGCGTCTTAGAACTGTGACTTTATGACATAAATTTTATTCCGAAATATATAATTTAACAGAACTTAAAAGTGCACCTGGATATATCCCCGAGGCCCGGGCCGAACAACACTTTAATTTTATAAAAGAAATATTTTGTTTGAACAAGAACTAGAACTTAATGTTTGTGTTTGTGCTTACATACATACATACATACATACATACATACATACATACATACATACATACATACATACATACATACGTACATACATGCATTGAAACAATGAAAACGAAGATGTTTTCATAACATATATTGCATGGTATTTCAAACAATCAGTGGAGAATTCATTTGTCAAATTCGACAAGTTCTAGACAGACTATATTCTAGGAAGAAAAACTGAACAACAGAACACGCTTATGATCTTACTGGTTTCCAGTAAAAAAACGTAGCCTGACACTGAATGATAAAACAATGTCTGTTTTTATAATGAGATTTTAAAAAATTTCAAACGTTCTGTCTGTAAACTCTAAAGATATATTACCCTGGCTTCAATAAATCTCAAAATGATTGTGTGTGTATATGTGTGTATGTGTTTGAATTCTAAAAAATTATTATCGAAGTTTCAATAGATCACAAAGATGTGTTTCTGCGTTTCTATGTGCGTGCGTGTGTGAAATCTAAAGATGTATATCGAGACTTCAATATATTCCAAAAGTGCGTGCGTGTGTGCGTGTGTGTGTGTGTGTGTGTGTGTGTGTGTGTGTTTGCGTGTGTGCATTTTAAAGGTGCATTATCGAGGATTCAATCTCTCACGTTTGCTCAGCCCCAGTTTATAAGTCGTGTATAAACTACGGTATTATTACAAGCCATGGTTTGATGTTTGAACATTGCCACAGGCTAGAGTGAATCTCTTACGCAAGGTCACCGTGACCATAGAGAAGATCCAGCATATTGAATCGGCACAGGCGTTAGATCGAGCGATTTCCCACCTATGTGTTAGAGCGTTTTCCTAAGATCAGATGAACCCACGATGAACGGGGCGTGTTCTAAATCCGTCCCTACGTGTCCGCTAACTTTGATTGGATCGGGTCAAAGAGCTGTCAATCGGAATTGAGACGGAGGCTGTGATAATAATTTCGATCCGAATCATGACTTCTAACTAGCAAGCGAAAATTTAGTCTCGCCTAGGAAGATTGCTGAGCAATATAGGGTTACTTCGAGGATGCCACTTGTAACTTGGCGGTAAAACTTAGAGAGGAGATTCTAAGGAAAGACAAAGCTTCGTAAAGGTCAGTAAGTTATTTGCTCGATTTTTGCAGAATGTTACGGCATTGTAATTGTAATTATGTGTAGCATGTTTACTTAATTAATAGGATTGTTTAGTACGTACAATTACCTTTGTAGTGTTTAATATACATACTATCTGAGAAATGAGCTCGAGTATTATGCAGAGAATTACGTAGATTATTAGCTTGTGGTCAGAATTAATTTTGTAATTCGCTATTAGGTTATTTCGCAGTAAACATGTGCATTTGTTAATGTGATATTTTAGATTTTAAACATGCTTGAATTGTGAATTTGGAAAATGGTTAAAGTGTGATAGATTAGTTAATATGGATGTATGCATATATCAGCGCATGGGTATATGAGTATATGTGTACTTTGTATGAGTTGTAATGTACATAAATTCCTCTGATTGCTGTAATATTATTTAGTATAATGGGATTAGGAATATGTACTGACGTGAGGCAATTTATTGATGTATGTATGAGAAGTAAATGATACCGTGCTTTAATTACGTCGTTGTTTTACCATACAAGAACGTATGATTATTTAGGTGTGAATGAATGCGTGGCCGAAGAACTTAAATAACCGTTATCTGATGATTGGCTGGGTGTAGTGTGAGATGAGAGGGCTTAGGAAAATATTGTACAGTCCTTGTGTTTTCACAGGAAGCTTTTTGAGGGACAGAACTTCCGGTTAAGTCCAGAGTCTCTAAGAGGGGAGACGGAGGTGTGAATAGCAGAGCAGTCGGAGTCGACAAGTCTAGTCGGTGGAGAGAGTCGAGGAGGAGGAGGAAAAGGAGTTGAGGAGGAGAAAGTGGAGAAGAAGGAGGAATATGAAGTCGAGGAGGAGAATGCATTTGGAGAAAGTCGGGAGGAAAAGGAGAGGGAATTGGAGGAATAGGAGAGAAGAATACACAGATGACTAGACTACAAGGACAGGTGGGTGCCCCAGTGCTAGACATCACTATAAACTGTCACACTGCAGACGTGACTGAATTTGTTTAAAGCTACGTGAAAAATTCAAATCACACACACACGCACACACGCGCACAAGGACAGGTGGAAAGCTATCTCACACTACTAATCAAGTGATGCAATAGGCTATCACAGGGTTGAGCGGAAGGAGTGAGAGTACTTGGGAAATTTTAATTCTTTGACTATGGGTTGTTTTTACTGACGTCACGAACATATCCATAATGCACCTTGCGCCGCCATTTTTCTTCCATAGCAACCGCTGTTAAGATCAGACAAATCACGGATCTAATCGTGGATGAGGTTAGTTATTTCGTAGAAATAACATAGTTTTTATCATGTCTGTTTTTAAATTTAACGTGTATTGATATGGAGAAAAGGACCTCTACATCACAGATTTCTTACCGTGAAACCCTCATGGAGGATGTTCGTAAGAGGTATGACGAGAAGATATCCAAGATCCATGTTAACCCCTACGTACTTGGGGTAGAAGAATTCAGCGCCGATCGTCTGATGTGGCCCGAAATCTCATATGTCGACGTGCTACACTTTCTTGTTTTTCAAGAATCAGTGTACTCCAAGGAGCAGCTTAAAAACTACAAATCCTTGGACGCATAGAAATGGATAGCTAGTTTACACCGCCATGTTGTACTATACAGTAATAATGAATACATAATGCATACTGTTTTTGTTCTCTATCAATTCACACTGGTCTACATTTGATATCTTTTCTTTTATAAAAGAAATATTTTGTTTGAACAAGAACTATGAGAGGTCCGGATGTTTCTTACTCCAGGGCCCGTTATCGTTCTCTACGGCCCTGTGGATTAAATAGGAAGGGTAATGATAATTTTTTTAAGTTTAAGTTGAAAACATAGACACACAAACACAAACATTAAGGCGCGCGTTTCTGGGCAATAGTTAAATAGCATATTTTCTAGAGAGCTGAATGGCCCTGAAAAGGCCGTTAGGGTCTCTTCCGCTTCACTATTGTCCACCATTTTTTCCACCATGTTTTCTATGGAGATGGGGGGGGGGGAGGCTTTCTTTTCTTCCACAGGGATCCAGTCGAGATGACCCATCTTTGGACTTTGTCCTGTACCTTCATCCAGTTGACATTTAAGCGTTCAAATCTCTTTCTCTCTTTTGTCCATTCTCTTCTTTATCTCCTTTTGTCCATTCTCTTCTTTATCTCCTTTTGTCCATTCTCTTCTTTATCTCCTTTTGTCCTTGAACCTTAATCTTCTCCGTTTCCTCTTCTATGACTTCTTTAATGAGGTTCTTGTATTTATGACGTGCAGCCACTTCCCGACGAATACGACATGAGTGTACTACTGATCCTCTCACTTCCTCTAGTTGCTGCTCAAGGACACCCTGAATTATTCAGACCTAAATCACACAATTTGTTTGATGAGGAAAAGATATTAAAACTGCATATACCAGCAGATTCGTGTAACATGATGGTGTATAACAGTGTTAAACGTTTACTCATTTTCTAATAATAAATCTGGATTGAAAATAAACCATCAATAATTTTGATAATAGATGCATGTAGGAAACCTATGGGTCTCTCCATCCACATATGTTGCTGAGGCCTTTCCTTAACAATTCAACTTTTCTCAGTAAATCAGAGTGCACATTTCCGAAATTTCACAATTATCACTAAAACCCCAGTCACATACCCAGAGAACAATGTCGGCAAACCGTTATCATCAGAACATTTAACTGTAATTCCAGTGGTTAAGTCAATTTTCTAATTCTTTTGTACAAACAAGCATCGACCTTTTACCTTGTTCAGTGATCCGTATTTTTGCCGAATACACTGAACCATCGTGTTTAAGAAGAAATAGTAATATAAATCCAATTATATGTTACCAAAAACAAAGGACAAACTTATCGTGTTGATCCAGCTATTAATATTCTTGTGTTTTTTTTCTTCACTATTTTCTATAAATCTCCATTCTTTTGGCAGTACATTTAAAGGATAGAAGGAATCAGTACATCCTAAATTCTGTTCCCTGATATTCACGGTTAACACCGTTACAATCTTTTTCTAGTAAAAGCTCGTCAAAATCATTAACACAAAAGAAAGATAAGATCGGAGGACGATTTTCACCTTGTCTTACTCCACACTTACAAGCAGATAAAAAAAAAAAAAAAAATTTGAATGATATACACACATGACTTAATTCTGCCACACCTATTTCTAATTGCATCCAGTAGTCTACTTTAAATACAGTGTCGAATAGTTCCGACGCCATATCTTCCACACAGTGTCGATTACCTTTCCCACATAATCCGTAAAATCTGATTTTTCTTTCTTTTGAAATTTCTACAAGGCATGTAGAACAAAATAAAATCTAGACTGGCGTATCCTTTTCCTAAAACATACATACATACATACATACATACATACATACATACATACGTACATACATGCATTGAAACAATGAAAACGAAGATGTTTTCATAACGTATATTGCATGGTATTTCAAACAATCAGTGGAGAATTCATTTGTCAAATTCGGCAAGTTCTAGACAGACTATTCTAGGAAGAAAAACTGAACAACAGAACACGCTTATGATCATACTGGTTTCCAGTGTTCTAAAAAACAGACGTAGGCCAGAAAGAAAAGAAACGTAGCCTGACACTGAATGATAAAACAATGTCTGTCTTTATAATGAGATTTTAAAAAATTTCAAACGTTCTGTGTGTAAACTCTAAAGATATATTATCCTGGCTTCAATAAATCTCAAAATGATTGTGTGTGTGTATATGTGTGTGTGTCTTTGAATTCTAAAAATTTATTATCGAAGTTTCAATAGATCACAATGATGTGTTTCTGCATTTCTATGTGCGTGCGTGTGTGAAATCTAAAGATGTATATCGAGACTTCAATATATTCCAGAAGTGTGCGTGTGTGTGTGTGTGTGTGTGTGTGTGTGTGCATTTTAAAGGTGCATTATCGAGGATTCAATCTCTCACGTTTGTTCAGCCCCAGTTTATAAGTCGTGTATAAACTACGGTATTATTACAAGCCATGGTTTGATGTTTGAACATTGCCACAGGCTAGAGTGAATCTCTTACGCAAGGTCACCGTGACCATAGAGAAGATCCAGCATATTGAATCGGCACAGGCGCTAGATCGAGCGATTTCCTACCTATGTGTTAGAGCGTTCTCCTAAGATCAGATGAACCCGCGATGAACGGAGCGTGTTCTAAATCCGTCCCTACGTGGTTAGACAGCGAGAAGGACACTGACCGCTAACTTTGATTGGATCGGGTCAAAGAGATGTCAATCGGAATTGAGACGGAGGCTGTGATGATAATTTCAATCCGAATCATGACTTCTAACTAGCAAGCGAAAATTTAGTCTCGCCTAGGAAGATTGCTGAGCAATATAGGGTTACTTCGAGGATGCCACTTGTAACTTGGCGGTAAAACTTATAGAGGAGATTCTAAGGAAAGACAAAGCTTCGTAAAGGTCAGTAAGTTATTTGCTCGATTTTTGCAGAATGTTACGGCATTGTAATTGTAATTATGTGTAGTATGTATACTTAATTACTAGGATTGTTTAGTACTTAGAATTACCTTTGTAGTGTTTAATATACATACTATTTGAGAAATGAGGTCGAGTATTATGTAGAGAATTTTGTAGATTGTTAGCTTGTAGTCAGAATTAATTTTGTAATTCGCTATTAGGTTACTTCGTAGTGAACATGTGCATTTATTCATGTGATATTTTAGATTTTAAACATGCTTGAATTGTGAATTTGGAAAATGGTTAAAGTGTGATAGATTAGTTAATATGGATGTATGGATATATCAGCGCATGGATATTTGAATATATGTGTGCTTTGTATGAGTTGTAATGTACATAAATTCCTCTGATTGCTGTAATATTATTTAGTATAATGGGATTAGGAATATGTACTGACGTGAGGCAATTTCTTGATGTATGTATGAGAAGTAATTTATACCGTGCTTTAATTACGACGTTGTTTTACGATACAAGAACGTATTAGTATTCAGGTGTGAATGAATGCGTGGCCGAAGAAATTTCATAGCCGTTATCTGATGATATGCTGGGTGTAGTGTGAGATGAGAGGGCTTAGGAAAATATTGTACCGTCCTTGTGATTTCACAGGAATCTTTTGGGCGGACAGAACTTCCGGTTAAGTTAAATCCAGAGTCTCTAACAGGGGAGACGGAGGTGTGACTAGCAGACGTGACTGAATTTGTTTAAAGCTACGTGAAAAATTCAAATCACACACACACGCACACAAGCGCACAAGGACAGGTGGAAAGCTATCTCACACTACTAATCAAGTGATGCAATAGGCTATCACAGGGTTGAGCGGAAGGAGTGAGAGTACTTGGGAAATTTTAATTCTTTGACTATGGGTTGTTTTTACTGACGTCACGAACATATCCATAATGCACCTTGCGCCGCCATTTTTCTTCCATAGCAAACCGCTGTTAAGATCAGACAAATCACGGATCTAATCGTGGATGAGGTTAGTTATTTCGTAGAAACAACATAGTTTTTATCAGATCTGTTTTTAAATTTAACGTGTATTGATATGGAGAAAAGGACCTCTACATCACAGATTTCTTACCGTGAAACCCTCATGGAGGATGTTCGTAAGAGGTATGACGAGAAGATATCCAAGATCCATGTTAACCCCTACGTACTTGGGGTAGACGAGTTCAGCGCCGATCGTCTGATGTGGCCCGAAATCTCATATGTCGACGTGCTACACTTTCTTGTTTTTCAAGAATCAGTGTACTCCAAGGAGCAGCTTAAAAACTACAAATCCTTGGACGCATAGAAATGGATAGCTAGTTTACACCGCCATGTTGTACTATACAGTAATAATGAATACATAATGCATACTGTTTTTGTTCTCTATCAATTCACACTGGTCTACATTTGATATCTTTTCTTTTATAAAAGAAATATTTTGTTTGAACAAAACTATGAGAGGTCCGGATGTTTCTTACTCCAGGGCCCGTTATCGTTCTCTACGGCCCTGTGGATTAAATAGGAAGGGTAATGATAATTTTTTTTAAGTTTAAGTTGAAAACATAGACACACAAACACAAACATTAAGGTGCACGTTTCTGGGCAATAGTTAAATAGCATATTTTCTAGAGAGCTGAATGGCCCTGAAAAGGCCGTTAGGGTCTCTTCCGCTTCACTATTATCCACCATTTTTTCCACCATGTCTTCTATGGAGATTGGGGGGGGGAGACTTTCTTTTCTTCCTCAGGGATCCAGTCGAGATGACCCATCTTTGGACTTTGTCCTGTACCTTCATCCAGTTGAAATTTAAGCGTTCAAATCTCTTTCTCTCTTTTGTCCATTCTCTTCTTTATCTCCTTTTGTCCATTCTCTTCTTTATCTCATTTTGTCCATTCTCTTCTTTATCTCCTTTTGTCCATTCTCTTCTTTATCTCCTTTAGTCCATTCTCTTCTTTATCTCCTTTTGTCCTTGAACCTTAATCTGCTCCGTTTCCTCTTCTATGACTTCTTTAATGAAGTTCTTGTATTGATGACGTGCAGCCACTTCCCGACGAATACGACATGAGTGTACTACTGATCCTCTCACTTCCTCTAGTTGCTGCTCAAGGACACCCTGAATTATTCAGACCTAAATCACACAATTTGTTTGATGAGGAAAAGATATTAAAACTGCATATACCAGCAGATTCGTGTAACATGATGGTGTATAACAGTGTTAAACGTTTACTCATTTTCTAATAACAAATCTGGATTGAAAATAAACCATCAATAATTTTGATAATAGATGCATGTAGGAAACCTATGGGTCTCTCCATCCACATATGTTGCTGAGGCCTTTCCTTAACAATTCAACTTTTCTCAGTAAATCAGAGTGCACATTTCCGAAATTTCACAATTATCACTAAAACCCCAGTCACATACCCAGAGAACAATGTCGGCAAACCGTTATCATCAGAACATTTAACTGTAATTCCAGTGGTTAAGTCAATTTTCTAATTCTTTTGTACAAACAAGCATCGACCTTTTACCTTGTTCAGTGATCCGTATTTTTGCCGAATACACTGAACCATCGTGTTTAAGAAGAAATAGCAATATAAATCCAATTATATGTTACCAAAAACAAAGGACAAACTTATCGTGTTGATCCAGCTATTAATATTCTTGTTTTTTTTTTCTTCACTATTTTCTATAAATCTCCATTCTTTTGGCAGTACATTTAAAGGATAGAAGGAATCAGTACATCCTAAATTCTGTTCCCTGATATTCACGGTTAACACCGTTACAATCTTTTTCTAGTAAAAGCTCGTCAAAATCATTAACACAAAAGAAAGATAAGATCGGAGGACGATTTTCACCTTGTCTTGCTCCACACTTACAAGCAGATAAAAAAAAAAAAAAAAAAAAAAAAAAAAAAAATTTGAATGATATACACACATGACTTAATTCTGCCACACCTATTTCTAATTGCATCCAGCAGTCTACTTTAAATACAGTGTCGAATAGTTCCGACGCCATATCTTCCACACAGTGTCGATTACCTTTCCCACATAATCCGTAAAATCTGATTTTTCTTTCTTTTGAAATTTCTACAAGACATGTAGAACAAAACAAAATCTAGACTGGCGTATCCTTTTCCTAAAACATACATACATACATACATACATACATACATACATACATACATACATACATACGTACATACATGCATTGAAACAATGAAAACGAAGATGTTTTCATAACGTATATTGCATGGTATTTCAAACAATCAGTGGAGAATTCATTTGTCAAATTCGGCAAGTTCTAGACAGACTATTCTAGGAAGAAAAACTGAACAACAGAACACGCTTATGATCATACTGGTTTCCAGTGTTCTAAAAAACAGACGTAGGCCAGAAAGAAAAAAAAACGTAGCCTGACACTGAATGATAAAACAATGTCTGTCTTTATAATGAGATTTTAAAAAATTTCAAACGTTCTGTCTGTAAACTCTAAAGATATATTATCCTGGCTTCAATAAATCTCAAAATGATTGTGTGTGTGTATATGTGTGTGTGTGTTTGAATTCTAAAAATTTATTATCGAAGTTTCAATAGATCACAATGATGTGTTTCTGCGTTTCTATGTGCGTGCGTGTGTGAAATCTAAAGATGTATATCGAGACTTCAATATATTCCAGAAGTGTGTGTGTGTGTGTGTGTGTGTGTGTGTGTGTGTGTGTGTGTGTGTTTGCGTGTGTGCATTTTAAAGGTGCATTATCGAGGATTCAATCTCTCACGTTTGTTCAGCCCCAGTTTATAAGTCGTGTATAAACTACGGTATTATTACAAGCCATGGTTTGATGTTTGAACATTGCCACAGGCTAGAGTGAATCTCTTACGCAAGGTCACCGTGACCATAGAGAAGATCCAGCATATTGAATCGGCACAGGCGTTAGATCGAGCGATTTCCCACCTATGTGTTAGAGCGTTCTCCTAAGATCAGATGAACCCGCGATGAACGGAGCGTGTTCTAAATCCGTCCCTACGTGGTTAGACAGCGAGAAGGACACTGACCGCTAACTTTGATTGGATCGGGTCAAAGAGATGTCAATCGGAATTGAGACGGAGGCTGTGATAATAATTTCAATCCGAATCATGACTTCTAACTAGCAAGCGAAAATTTAGTCTCGCCTAGGAAGATTGCTGAGCAATATAGGGTTACTTCGAGGATGCCACTTGTAACTTGGCGGTAAAACTTATAGAGGAGATTCTAAGGAAAGACAAAGCTTCGTAAAGGTCAGTAAGTTATTTGCTCGATTTTTGCAGAATGTTACGGCATTGTAATTGTAATTATGTGTAGTATGTATACTTAATTACTAGGATTGTTTAGTACTTAGAATTACCTTTGTAGTGTTTAATATACATACTATTTGAGAAATGAGGTCGAGTATTATGTAGAGAATTTTGTAGATTGTTAGCTTGTAGTCAGAATTAATTTTGTAATTCGCTATTAGGTTACTTCGTAGTGAACATGTGCATTTATTCATGTGATATTTTAGATTTTAAACATGCTTGAATTGTGAATTTGGAAAATGGTTAAAGTGTGATAGATTAGTTAATATGGATGTATGGATATATCAGCGCATGGATATTTGAATATATGTGTGCTTTGTATGAGTTGTAATGTACATAAATTCCTCTGATTGCTGTAATATTATTTAGTATAATGGGATTAGGAATATGTACTGACGTGAGGCAATTTCTTGATGTATGTATGAGAAGTAATTTATACCGTGCTTTAATTACGACGTTGTTTTACGATACAAGAACGTATTAGTATTCAGGTGTGAATGAATGCGTGGCCGAAGAAATTTCATAGCCGTTATCTGATGATATGCTGGGTGTAGTGTGAGATGAGAGGGCTTAGGAAAATATTGTACCGTCCTTGTGATTTCACAGGAATCTTTTGGGCGGACAGAACTTCCGGTTAAGTTAAATCCAGAGTCTCTAACAGGGGAGACGGAGGTGTGACTAGCAGACGTGACTGAATTTGTTTAAAGCTACGTGAAAAATTCAAATCACACACACGCACACACGCGCACAAGGACAGGTGGAAAGCTATCTCACACTACTAATCAAGTGATGCAATAGGCTATCACAGGGTTGAGCGGAAGGAGTGAGAGTACTTGGGAAATTTTAATTCTTTGACTATGGGTTGTTTTTACTGACGTCACGAACATATCCATAATGCACCTTGCGCCGCCATTTTTCTTCCATAGCAAACCGCTGTTAAGATCAGACAAATCACGGATCTAATCGTGGATGAGGTTAGTTATTTCGTAGAAATAACATAGTTTTTATCAGATCTGTTTTTAAATTTAACGTGTATTGATATGGAGAAAAGGACCTCTACATCACAGATTTCTTACCGTGAAACCCTCATGGAGGATGTTCGTAAGAGGTATGACGAGAAGATATCCAAGATCCATGTTAACCCCTACGTACTTGGGGTAGAAGAATTCAGCGCCGATCGTCTGATGTGGCCCGAAATCTCATATGTCGACGTGCTGCACTTTCTTGTTTTTCAAGAATCAGTGTACTCCAAGGAGCAGCTTAAAAACTACAAATCCTTGGACGCATAGAAATGGATAGCTAGTTTACACCGCCATATTGTACTATACAGTAATAATGAATACGTAATGCATACTGTTTTTGTTCTCTATCAATTCACACTGGTCTACACTGATATCTTTTCAGGTGGCACATTCAATGCGTACAAGAGAAAAGCCTCTAGAACCATGGGTGTTGTCATCAAATTGTTAATAGTTGAATTTCCCTTTTTTGTATATTTAATCATTTAACCATCGGCATTGCTGACTAGGGACTCGAAGCTTTACATCTATCTTTCACTAATTTAACTTCCAACCAAAATCGATCATGGGTGGGACTTCTATAATTATTTAAATAGTATATTGGGAACACCCCACCCAACCATAACAAACTTATCACAGTGACGGCATAACAACCCCTCACACCACACAATCTATTAACAAAAGTAAGTCTCTGTGTGTGTGTGTGTGTGTGAATTCTAAAGATGTAACAAAAAGGCTTCAATGCTAACAAAACTCAAAATACATTAGGCATTGCTAATATGTGCGTCAATTCCACCACACTGCTGACGTTTAGTTAAATTTACCACTTGTACGAACATGTCACCTTTAAACTGTTATATTAAAACTTGCAATACAAAAGTTCACTCACCTTTGAAATTACTGTACATTGTGTATTCGTTGTTCATCCAAGCATAATATATGAACCACATTGACCACATCCGGTCACTCCGTCCATTTGCTAATTGGTGTCGATACCATTCACTTGGATGAATTCCTTCCACGTAAGGCTGGAATGAGGGATCACTCCTTACCTTCAGGTACCAATCGGAAAATGCACGCCAATTTCGATTGTTTGGCGAAAATCCCCAAGTACCTAGTACGGGATAGAGAAATGCTTTATGTGTTTTATTTACGTCCAAAAATCCATCCTGGTCAATGCCGTGTTTGACGCTAACCCCTTGTAGAGAATATCCATTGATATATGGGCGATCGTCAAACTTACTGTGCACCACCCTCAACCACTTGTAGAAATAAGGTGATACTGTAAGATCATCTTCAAGAATAACGGCAAATTCTGACTTGCCTATCCTTGGATACCAAGTTCCTATCCACTGTCCATATATACCAACATGACAACTTTGATTATGGATGTAATACTGGCCATGTCTGAATTTAAAATCTCTTGCCACTGTGTATGTACTAGAGTCGATAGTCCCATTCTGTGATCTATCAATCCAAACGTGTAGGACGATGCTATCCCCATAGAAATGCGCTCTGTTCAGAGATTCCAGCAGACGCTGAAGAGATCCTGCTCTATCGTACACAATTGCAATTATACTCAAGTCTACATCACTGTCGAATAAAACGTCTGTATACCGCCCATTATGTTCGGAAACTGAACAGAACTCAAACATCCTATGCTTCGGTTGAAACAGGTTTGACGTACGTAAGGAAACAAGCACAAAAATAAAAATAAATACAATGACAAACATAAACTTGAGCGTTGGATGCGATACTCTTCTTAATGGCTGTTTACACAGTCGACGAGTCACCACTATCATGTGCATGGTACATTTGTAAACAACACCCACTGAACTGAACGTATACAGCGAATGCGATTAGCTGCTTCGCTTAGGTTTTATATGGCTATGGAGAATGCACGACTCCGTGAATATCCAGTATTGACAGAGTAAAATCAAGTATACTTCGTACCAAAAGTTAAGAAAAATCAACTACAACCAGCTGAATTAAAGGCATAAAGCCTCGTTTTGAAAGACTCATAGGTATACTTTTTCCCAAATGTAGGATTCCGAACTAAAGAGACATTTTTTTTTTTCTCAGTAATAAAGTCTCAAATAAAACAAATAGGTGAGCAAAGCTTGTATATTTCTACTCACATAATTAGAGATGGAATGAAACCGAATTACATATAGCAGAAATTATACCAACGTTACTATAAAAATGGCTGGGTTTATTGCTCTTGACAACATTGCAATTTTAGACTATTTCAAAAACTGGACTGTGTCCATAGATTTTACTTAACTTTGTGATATGACACAACATTAAGAAATGAATAATCCTCTAATAACACTTCAGATTCATGGCCAATTTATGGACACCTTACATGACAGAAATAAATATCCGTTACAAACTTATTAAAACTCTCCACTTTTTCTGTGGCTATATATAATTCTCCATATATGCTAACCCAGAACCCTGCGAGGCATGCGCCGTTGAATGGCCTATACTAGTACAAAAATTCAAGATGGTGGAATTAATAGAAACATGCGTTGTCAATAATGAAGTAATTATTTAAATTAAAAAAATCAGTTATTTCCAGATGTGTCGCCACATTTTTTTTTGGCTGTATTAATCACACCAGTATCATTTAAAGACGACTGAGTTTTTGGATAAAGTGTCACTGTGCAGTACTATAATTTCATCCATTATGCACAACTTATGGTGGGGGATTATTACGGTCAGAAATTGAGTAACTGAATGGTTGAGCTGTCTGTTATTGTATCTCATATGGTTTATTAAATTAAAGTTTTATCGATTGTTTTGCCATTATTTTAGATTACGTTTCAACATTTTAGAAGATCCCGACTTTAATGGGATCGGGGTTGGTGGAATTAATTTGCTAATGCAATACATATCTATATATACAATGCACACACAGACACACACAGACGCAATCACACACACACGCCCGCGCGCGCGCGTTACACACACACACACACACACACACACACACACATATATATATATATATATATATATATATATATATATATATATATATATATATATATATATATATATATATACCTATGGATAAATTGCATGCTTATGTATACAATGCATACCGATATATACAATACATACCTATGTATACAATGCGAGTTGCTGTGATTTACATTTTTACTATTTTATCTGTCTTTTTTTAGAAAAATAATATTTGCAAGTTACGATGTGATAGTCACAAGTGTAACTCTGGAAAGGGCAAGTATAATTATGAGTGTAACTCTGGAAAGGGCAAGTATAATTATGAGTGTAACTCTGAAAAGGGCAAGTATAAATATGAGTGTAACTCTGAAAAGGGCAAGTATAATTATGAGTGTAACTCTGGAAAGGGCAAGTATAATTATGAGTGTAACTCTGGAAAGGGCAAGTATAAATATGAGTGTAACTCTGAAAAGGGCAAGTATAAATATGAGTAGTACATAAAATGCATGCCGGGAGAAAATATATATGTCTTAAATCACTATTCGTCTTGACACATAAATTGTTAGATTTATGTAGCTCCTAAATAAGTAGTGTTAAAATGAAACAAATGTGCTTTATTGTAAGGTAGATGCTAGGTTTACCTGGTCGCTGATAAACAATGACCATCTTAAGTCTTTTTTTTCTCAGCAAAACTCATATTGGAACTGAATAATATTTTCCTGTTTAATTTAGTCAGACGTTGATGATAGATAACACTTGGCTTCAAGATAGATGTAAAGCAATATGTACAGTTATCAACAATTTTGTAAACGGAAGATATTGTAGGGTGCAGACAGAAAACCGTTATAAAAAATGCACCAGTACAGTTACATCTTTCAGAAACACGAATGAAGATAGGTTCCTCGGAGTGCAAACTTATAAGCTTTTATTATTACATGATTAGAACTGAGCACCACGGTATACCACCATGCTATACCACGATTATACTATGGAGTAACAATGTATCGTTCTGGGTCAGGGTCCTAACCAATGTTTTTTTTTTTTTTTTTTTTTTTAAAGGACTGTCAATAGTTGGAAGAAAGATCTTTCGCTGTTCTATAAAAATAAAACCATATATTAATCTATCACAGTTTATAAAAAAATTATCTTTAGATAAAATAAAAGAAAATTTATCAGCTTTAAGAGAAAATCACACAAGCGCGAACCTTTCAACCTTTAAATTGTCAATATCTTATATTAAATTGATTTGCTAAAGTGGGATGATTAAGCTTATAGGAAAGGTGACACACTGTGAAACACGTTAAGCTGACGTAAGATATTTTATTGACAAACATTTAAATTGTAGACACAGAAACCTACAAATTAGTAACGACTTTTTTATATTATAGGCAGTGAAACATCGAGTGGGACCTGGGCAAGATATATATCAGTACGTAAACATAAACAGAAAATATTTATTGGGTTAGAGAAATTACATAAAATTCAAACAGAAAAAAGTGGTCTCCTGCCAATCGCATTACGATTCTCAGTCTTACGCAGGAATAAAATATTCTTAATATTTTAATATTCACTGATAAATAGCTAACGATGCATTGATTCTAGCTTTTATTTAACTAATACGAATGTATGTATGTATGTATGTATGTGTGTGTGTGTGTGTGTGTGTGTGTGACTAACTTCTTATCTTTCCATCCAAGTATCTACCTACGTATGATTGCGACGGATTATTTATTTTTTTCGTGTCTGTCTTTTCGTCTTTCATCCATTTTTTGCACTGTAACATCTATTATAAGCTATAATTCTCTCTCTATCCTAATGGATTATTTATGTGTCTGTCTATCCGACGACTTACACATGTGACCTATTTTTACGGCTTAAATATACGGTTTAACAGCACTTAAAAGTTTCTTTCATTTTAATTCGACGCTAAAACAAATTATGCAGGCAACTGATTGGTTGTTGGTCACGTGCTATAAAGGACCCTTGATATAATTTATTGCATTGTATCGGGAAAGATATAGTAATATAATGTGCTGGCACACGGGATAGACGCTTCTATTTTTAAATATCCGCCTTGTCAATAGCTAGGAAAATATCTTGCTCTGATACAGGTCCGGCCCTAGGATGTGCGGGGCCCAAGGCAGCAAGTGATGAGCGCGGGACCACAAGCAAACAAATTAAATTGCGGAGTTGATTTCCTGAAAGCGCGGGGCCCAAGGCAGTTGCCTCGTTTTCCTTGCCCTAGGACTTGGCCTGCTCTGGTAAATAGGAAAATAATACCAGATGAATACATTATATTATTTGGAAAGGAAATAATTGTTTTAAGCTAAAACAAAATATAATATCTCAGCTCAAACGAGAATCGCACTCCACCACCACCACCACCTCCACCCCACCCCAACATTAAATGGTCAATACTTTATAGTAAAAGAATTGGCTAAAACCTGTAACTAAAGTGGGATCATTAAGCTTGCACTATGGCTGATACTATCAGGCCCGGCATTAGGATGTGCGGGGCCTAAGGCAGCATGCGGGGCCCAAGGCAGCAAGCGATGAGCGCTGGGCCCCAAGCAACAAAAAAAAAACAAACTGCATTGCCTGAAAGCGCGGTGCCCAATGCGGTTGCCTCGTTCGTCTTGCCCTTAGGCCGGGCTTGGACACTATAATTTAATACAAAAGTCGGGGAAAACGTTGAATGGAATGCCAACCTCCTGCCACGATATTTATCAGAAAGAGCAGTAAACATGAAACACGCGTATTTAGTGGGATTGGGAAATTACATAAAAATGAAACACTCATATTCGAATTTTTCCAAAACAATTATAATGAGCAATCGGGTTGATTGCCGTCTGTATGTATGTATGTATGCATGTATGTATGTATGTACGTACGTACGTATGTATGTATGTATGTATGTATGTATGTATGTATGTATGTATGTATGTATGTATGTATGTATTGTGTGTGTGCGTGCGTGCGTGCACGCATGTATGTATGTATGCATGTGTATGTATGCATGCATGCATGCATGTATGTATGTATGTATGTATGTATGTATGTATGTATGTGTGTGTGTGTATGTATGTATATATGTACGTATGTAAGTATTGTTATGTATATTTGATTAAATTTATTTGTCTGTTTGTAAGTTTTAATTTTGTTTAATTTTTAATTTCATTACATGTCAATGTAATGTAATTTTGTTTACTAGGAATCTGATATTTTGTCAGAAAATATTTTGACCTTGACTCTTTAGTTGTAAACACCTAAATCTGACCTAGTTCCCGACCTTGAGTTTAGAAATCACTGAGACAAGTAAACAAATTTTTATTTTCATCTTAGTCTTAAAGTAAAATGATTGCTTTTTCTCAAGGTCATACTGGGACTACGTGCTTTTAGACTTAAATACTTCTCGATGATTCAGGAGAGTTGACGCCTATCCGTGAAACTGTTTTGCGTTTCAAGTTACTATATAACCTTTTGTGTAGAGATATTTCGTCAGTTTGGGCTTAAAACACTTGATGTCAAGGTGTTCGTTTGTTTGTGACCAGTTTGGGAATTACATTTTAATGTTTATTCGAATTATTTAAATTCAAAAGGATTAATTCTTTTTCCTGGAAATATATGAGTGCTCATACAGAATTCTCTGACGAAGATATTTCATTAAATTTTATTGGGAAATTCAAACACGGGATTATTATTTTGTGAATAAAGCAGAACTATAGACCTTACGACACCAGAAAGGTTACAGTAACGCCATCGCCTTCCATCTTGGATTATTCTTCGGGAATCAAACTTGGATTCATTAGAACATTTCATTATTAGGACTTCTAAAATTCATTTCGTGGATTATTCTTTGATTAGTTTTTGATTTGTTTCTTAAAACCGTAAGTTCTTACTTTTTTTATATTTTTTTCTTCAGTATTTTTCCAGGGAAATAAATTATTTGTTACATTTTTCAAAGCTTGTTGTTTTCACTCGTTCTTTTGTTACTGTAAATTCGAGCCTAGACACGTAACAGTATGTATGCGGAACGATTGAAAGAAGCTTGTAAATGAAGAACATTTTAACTAGTTCAAAGGGCCATTCTGCTCTAAGCTTGAATTATTGCGTCGGATTGAAAGAGTGATGTGATGTAATGTGATTTGGATTTTTGAAAGAGACTAGTAAATGTTTTCAACTTGACTTGTTATATTGTATTAATTAGAACTGGGTATCGCGGAATATTTTGTACTCCGGTATTTCTGAATATACCGCAATAGGTACCACGCAATAGCACAGATATGTTAGGATTCAACAATATAACGTGCTTGTATGCCTTTACTGGGAACGACTGGAACCTGACTCTTCTTTTTTTAAAATCTCTGCCTTGTCAATAGCTGAAAATATTTTGCTGATATTTATAGTTAAATAACACCATATTTTATACATTATATTATTATTTTTAAATGTTATATTGAGATCAAACAAAGTAAAATATCTCCGTTCAAATGTGAAAATTAAATGGTTAATACCCTCTAGCAGATTGCATTGATATGTAAATGTTAACACTGGCATAAATTACAACCTAAAATCAGTTGGAATAATATTGTGCTGATATTAGAGGACGTAATGATATAACAAGTGATGAGTGTTGACACTCAAACCTACAATTTACTATTTGCACTGTTGTTAGGCAACGAAACATTGAGTGGGATGCCAACACCCTGACAAGGTATTTATCAGAAACAGCCAGTAAACATAAAACAAACTTACTCAAACAACGAAAACGTATTTAGTGGACTTAGAAATTACGAAAATTTCAGTCAGAAAACAATTGCTCTGCTCACAATTTGGGGATGATTCGCAGTCTTATAAAGAAATGCATTTAGTTAACACAATAACGTACGCTAGTAAAAAGCTAAAACTGAATGTTTTGTAGGATTCGAAATTTTCCGTAAGTTGCATTTGGCTTGAATATCTTTAAAAACTTCCATTTAGCCGCCACATCATTATACATGATACTTTCCAAACATGTAATTAAAAGATCATAAATCTAATTATATAATCAATTTGTGATGAGATGTTTGCGAAAGGTAAATCAATAATTGGATTCATTTATTTGTCTTGAAATTTAAAAAAGCTGTTAATATCAATAAATCGTAAAAAGATTACTTGGGAATTTCCGTGCATTCCTTACTTACGGAAACTACCGAAGTACCGTTATTCGTACCACCGGAGAAAAACAAAATACTTAAAAAAAACCGGAATGCTGTTGATACCGCACACCTTTAGCATCAATTAGTGACGATTCATTATCACTCAAATTACATAACGTAAATATACGTAATGAACCAAATTTATAGCTAGCTACTTTGAAAACACTTTCAGTCCAATCTTTCGCAGTGTTATCTCATATTACATAATGTAAATGTACCTGATAAACCGATCGTATAGCGACTCTTCAATTTTGAAAAGCATTTCACTCTGGTCATGTTATGTATACTCATCCACATTACATAAGGTAAATGTATCTAATGAATAGTGTGTATAATTAAATGTAGGGATCATCAATGTTCACACAATTACAACTTTTGCAAGCAGAACCTCTTTTAAATCATTTGGACAAACTAAATTAAGAGGGTGAATGGGTAAATGACACACTGAGCAGCAAATAATTCACAAGGTTTATTGAAATACGTGACATAACGTTACCGTATTATTGCTAATTATATCCAGCAGTATACCATTAACGTTAGTTAGCACCAGTTTGTTTTCAAAACCACGTACTCCGTAAGGCGTCGAAATTGACAAATGTATCACATAATTTTGTTCTACTCGATTGCAAAATGTTTTCAAGGGCATGTATAGAACAAAAATAGGTATAATTAAGAGCGGAATGTCCTTTTCAAAAAGAAAAATAATGTTCCTTGAAAGAACCAGCCATCAAAAGATAATCCATAGTCTAAGTCGTGTTTTTAAAGAGAGCCTCAGTAGCTCAGTACATGGAGCGTCGGATTCTTAAATCAAAGATCGCGGGTTCGATACCGATCAAGGTCCAGCCCAGATAGGCTGAACCGGTGTGTCCTAGGGACTTAGCTCCCATTTCCATCAAGGTCCAGCCCAGATAGGCTGAATCGGTGTGTGCTAGGGACTTAGCTCCCATTTCCGTGGGATGATATAGCCAAGAATATGTTAAAAGTGTCTTAAGAACCAACAGCAAAACCACTTGCATTTGAAAAAGAGGTAAACACAATTTCCAAAACAAGTCAGTAATGTAACATATCGATAGTAGGGAAGAAGATTTTTAGGTCTTTTTTATTTGAAACGTTTAGAGTTTTAAAAAAAAATAATGATCGGTATAAATTTTATATATTCACTCATGCTGTTTTCTATACCCGTAGCTTTTGAATTTAAAAGCACTATAATTTAAATCCAGTATAAATAAAACTATCTTGTCTGATCGCAAACTTTGATGAACAGAGGGAAAGAGAGATATTGAGAGGAATGGAAAAAAATCTCAGATTTGTTCCAAACAAACATAGTTCGGTTAATAATCCTCACTAATTCCAAGAGCGAGTAGCGATAAAAAAGTTAGAAATGTAAAATCCAGCCCATTTTCAATAATAGTCAATGAAGATACAAATCAACAACACGTGCCCTTTCTTCTTCTTCTATTTTTCATTCCCTAGTTCTTCATCTCATGGTACTGATTAGAGTTTTGTGTCGATGGCAGTTTTCCCCAAGAATCAGTCTTGTTCTACTTGTTTTAAAATCTAGAATCGATTTTGAATATGGCTTTATGTGATTCTGCAAAAAGTCTATGTAAATTCGTTATCGCAGCTTTAAAGTTAGATTCTAAATATGTACGTCTATATCCAGCAAGCGGGCTGGTAATCTCAAAATATTCATGTAGGATAGTATAATTGAGTGCACCAGTAGAAGTCCATTTCTTTTCACCGAATTATGTGTTACTGGTCTCTCCGTTCCTGTCTTAGAGGTTTCATTTTTGACATTGTAGACAATTTAATTTCCTAAACTTCTGAGTTTATATCAAATTATAGACATCTATAAAATATAGCCCGAAGTCAATTATTTCTCCCTCAGGTTAGCATAATGTATACGGAATCGAAACAAAAAAAGAACCCATTCTGAGGATGTAATCGAGACAAAACGAATACGCCTATTGGCATTAGAATGTAAATCTTCCGATTATTTTTGGTCATATGCGTAGCCAAAGAGAACAAATATTATATAAGTAGTATAATGAGTACGTCTGGGGCTTCATTGGATGGATCACTATTAGAGCTTATGGAAGTGTTTTTGGACCAGTATATTTGCACAGAATAAAAGCCAGATTACATATCAAGCGATCTACTATCCATTACCTACTCAATATAATCAAACTCCGTTAGGTGGGGCCAGCACCCAATTATCTACAATCCAAAACTTAGTAATCTACTATCTAACACTTAGTCATCTACTATCCAAACCACATTATTCAAAATCCAACTGGAACAGGCATTCTCTTCACTGCATGTATACTACTACAAAATATAAAGTCAATTTCTTCCCTGTAGCTTGAACAATCAGTTCAGTAGCTATAATGCGGTTTACTGGAACGGTAATAATTATTTGTTTCACTAAAATGAGTGTTGTTGAACAGTAAAACTCACGTTTCTTCAGTAAAGTGAGTGCAACCGTGAAAACTAGTTTATTCACCATATTGGGCGGTACTAGAACGGAAAACGTCATTATTTTGGTCTTGTTTGTCTCACTATTATGAGAGGACCCTGGGTGGACGATTGATTATTTTCTGCACTAAAATTGGTGTTATTGTTAAATCAATAAGTCATTTTTCTACACTGTATGCATACAGAATTTATACAGGATAAACCTATGGACATTTCTAGCATAGGCTGCCACGATATCGCTTGAATCCTACAAACATAATGGCAGCATAACGTTAACTTTTCCTTGTCTCTATAATCATTCATCATGACCAACCTATGGGTAGACATTTATCATAGGATTTCCCTTTGTCCCCTGAATCCTACACAAGAATATGACCCTCTCGTAAATTTCTCCTTGTTCCTATAATCATTCGTCATGTTAAACCTAGATTTCCAAGAGGGCAGATAGATCTTAAATCTAAGACGTAATGTAAATTTCCGGTAAAAACAACACAGGGACACACTTGGAAGGTGAGGGCTGTTTTGGGAAGCAGATCACTGGGTGCTGGATAGTAAATTCTTCCGTGCTGACCAGTCGTAGCGTATGCTAAACCTATAGAAGCTTTTTTTGTAGTATAGGACTTCCACTTGTCGCTATAAACCCCCAAGATTATTCGACCCCGTTTAACATAGAATTCCCATTTGGATCTCACGTGCCATTTGTTAAATCTAGAGTACTTTATTTGAAACCACACAATATAGCCTCAATGTTAACTTCCCATCAGAAACCATTTATGACAAATATATTTGTCAAGTAAAACGAATAAGACACATAATAGACTACTATAGCTTTTCTCTGGATAAACTATTGCAATATGACATAACCCACGGATCTAAGGCTAAAATAAATGGAACATCTTGACAACTGAATCTGCCACAAATTAAATTCAGCCGCACAATCTCTCACAGCCATTTTCGTCAACTGAAATCAGTAAGTTTATAAAAAGAAAAATGTACTAACTACTGGCATATCGCAAGAATTGAAGAATGAGAATTCAGATTGACTTTAGAAAACAAAACAAAACAAACAAACAAAAAAACCCTGGTCTAGAAAAACGTTGATAAATGACAAAACTTTACCTGCCTTGAAAGTGACTGAAAATAAAACAATAAAACATACATTAATTTGTGTGTGTGTGTGTGTGTGTGTGTGTGTTTAAATTTGCGACAAGAATCTTAAGTTTTAAAGGAGACATGAATGGACATTTCTAACACAGGAAACCCCGATGTTGCCCGATTCTCTAGATTTTTTTATAACCTGTTAACACAGTTTTCGCCCTTGTCCCCGAGAATAACACAAATCCATGGCCTGCATATTTCCCATCGTCCCTATACCCACCCTGGTCATCCATAATATTAAACATGTGGACATCAGGAGTCTGTCACTATTGATGGCAATATATGTCACTATCGATGGCAATATCTGTCACTATCGATGGCAATATCTGTCACTATTAATGGCAATATCTATCCCTATTTGATAAGTGAGAGACATATCTGTGTATTTACCTACTGATCTCGTTCTCCATGTCGCAAAATAAGGGGAGGGGTTTAGGGCCCTCACAGATGTACAAATTCA
Organism: Sinohyriopsis cumingii; assembly: GCA_028554795.2. Taxonomy (NCBI): domain Eukaryota; kingdom Metazoa; phylum Mollusca; class Bivalvia; order Unionida; family Unionidae; genus Sinohyriopsis; species Sinohyriopsis cumingii. The sequence continues at coordinate 11,784,143 of CM068831.1, read as the reverse complement.
TCATGACAGTAGCGCTTGAGTGTCGTTTATATGTGCATAATTATTATAGCTCTATTAGGCTAGGTATTAGACACACATATAATTACTATAGCTGTATTTGGGTAGGTATTAGACGTAAATATAATTTCCATAACTGTATTAGGATGTGTATTAGACGCAAATATAGTTAATTTAGCTGTATTAGGCAACCTATTAGACGTAAATATAATTACTATAGCTGTATCAGGCTAGGTATTAGACATACATATAATTACTATAGCTGTATTAGGCATGGTATTAGACGTAAATATAATTGCCATAGTTGTATTAGGCTAGGTATTAGACGTAAGTATAATAAATATAGCTGTATTAGGCTAAATATTAGACATACATATAATTACTACAGCTGTATTAGGCTAGGTAATAGACGTAAATATAATTACCATAGCTGTATTAGGATGTGTATTAGACGCAAATATAGTTAATTTAGCTGTATTAGGCTAATTATTAGACATACATATAATTACTATAGCTGTATTAGGCTAGGTAATAGACGTAAATATAATTACCATAGCTGTATTAGGATGTGTATTAGACACAAATATAGTTAATTTAGCTGTATAAGGCTAATTATTAGACATACATATAATTACTATAGCTGTACTAGGCAACGTATTAGACGTAAATATAATTACTATAGCTGTATTAGGATAGGTATTAGACGTAAATATAATTACCATAGCTGTATTAGGCTAGGTATTAGACGTATATATTATTACTATAACTGTATTAGGCTCAGTATTAGACGCAAATATAATTACTATAGTATTACTATTATTATTATTATTAATATTATTATTATAACTATATTAAGTTAGGTATTACGTGTATGTATAAATATCGTAGCCATATTAGGCTCAGTATTAGACTTGTTCATAATTATTACTATTATTATTATTATAATTATTATTATCATAGCTATATTAAGTTAGTTATTACGTGTGTACTTAGTAATATGTACCACCACCACGCGTGCTCTCTCTCTCTCTCTCTCTCTCTCACACACACACACACACACACACATTTTTACGGTAACATTTCCCGCAAAAGCGAACGTAGCATCTTACACTGTTACACTTCCCGCCAGACAGACGCATCACAAATAATATTCATTTCATTTCAGGTAGAATTCACCTAATCCAGCCAAAAATAGAACCAACCTATTCTATTTCAACCGTTTACAAAAAGACAAACTCACCACTCCGCGTTATGTTAATTTCACGTTAGAGGCTAATCTTGTTGTACCATTGTTACCACAGGATTCATCGAGTCACTCAAGCGCCACATTATAATGCTAATGCAGATCAGAAAGAAGAAAAAATGTTTTGACTTTATAAATTTTAGAATCAGAGATGTACTCAAGTGTTTCAGCTGATGACATAACATAATCAATAACCGATGTATTCGTATGAGTGAATTGATTTATATCTCGACCAACTACCATATATCCGTTTAGGATAAATGAATTCAAGGATTTGCACAGTCCAAGTAGGCTATAGCTATTACCATTTGTCTTTGTATCCCTTGAGAGGAATACCCAAGCATCTAAGTTTGAAAAAAATTAACATATCTATTTGAAAATCATCTAACTGATTTTGACTTTAATCTAAAATGTTTGGACTGTTAATTTGCCGTGCATGCATTAAGTCGGCCACCAAGGAGACAAATACATACTTTGCCATGCTATCATTGGCTTACCTCTGCATTTCTTCAAATAAATCTCTCAGTCATATGTCAGCCTGTAGCGCTGTGTGATAATTTCTATTGAAATAGCGCTGTGTGATAATTTCTATTGAAATAGCGCTGTGTAATAATTTCTATCGAAATTCGATGCAGGGATTATCATTATACTAGATTTTATCTTTTAGCTGAACTAGGTCACAGTCTTTTACCTTACACGACTTAGTCCTCCTATCACACGCGCATACCCTGGCGTGAACGTTACCCAGGGTGCCACTGCAAGAGGAAAGTCAGGCGTTGGAGTAGACTTCAACATAGATCAGTAATCAACAAAACCATGATAATCTTACTACGTCAGTATACGACCGTCAACGTGACAAGGGCAACTACAGCGCACATGGACACTCCGGTAGCCAAAGTGGTTAGAACGTCGGCATCGGATGCCATATGTCACGGGTTCGAACGCCGGACGAGTCATACAAAAGACTTATAAAAATGTACTAGCATATACCTAGCTTGGCGCTCAGCATTAAGAGGTTAGTGTTAGGACTAGTCCACCTGGTGTCAGGATAATGTGACTGGACGGGAGATCATGCTACATGACTGCGGCATGATGCCTGAGTGGTGGAAATTACTATAAATTGCCACACTGCAGACATCGTAGCGATTGGACCCGAAAATTGTTAAAGCTACGTTAAAAATCCAAGCACACACAGCGCACAATTACATACGCGACATCTTTCTATGGAGAGGGATTACCGCCATAATTATATGCATGTATTTCCTAATCTTTCTTGATGAACATTGTAAATGGCTGTTTGCAAGTGCTACTTTCATAATTCTATCAATGTATATTGTATTTTCATTGATGCAAATTGGACGTGGCAGTTTGGAGTTCCTACTTTCCTTCTGCATTATTGTAAATGACTGCTTGCAGGTGCTACATTCATAATTCTAATCATGATTTTGTTTTATTTTTCATTGATCCAAGCTGTAAATGGTTACTTGCAAGTTTTTCGATCTACTTTCCTTCTGCGTCATTGTATCTTGCGATTTGCCAGCTACTGAACTGATTCTGAAGTTTGTCGTATGACAAACGCTATGTCAGTTATTATAAGTTTTGTAAATTCTATTCATAAACTTTACAATTACATCATTCCAACCGCTGTTTTCATACAGATTTGGCCTTGCAACAATGGAAATACTAAGTTTTATATGTATCGTCTTTGTTGTCCAACTCGTGTCGCCATCTGTTGTCATAATGGCATACTAGAGATTAGCATGGCATTATAACATCAGACGGCGCTCTAAATTTCTACAGTTTTTCCTTTACCAGAAATAATGAATGCTCCCCACAGAGCTTTACGACATTCATTTTGTGTCGATAACTCTTTCAGTCCCATTTTTAAGGTGTATGTTAGCAAAAAGTTTTAATCGTCTCTAAAACCATATGCTTTCTCGAAGATCTAAGTGATGTATAGCACCTTACGAAAACAAAAACGCATGCAGTACAACAGGATGGTCCATCTTTTTCAACCCCAGTTTTGACGCGCTTAAGTATTTACCTTCACCGTTTAAGAAATCTACTTCTTAGTGATATCTCTCATTACTTTGGAAACATTATTTATTTTAGTAAGGATCAGAAATGACAATGATATATTCCTTCGTTCTCTTCTTAACGAGCTTTCATCAGACGAACCCTATTTGTAAAGATTGTATTGCAAGTCACCCATTTTGAAGCACCTCATAGACGTCTATCTTTGCCTATGGTACTCTTGTACATAAGCTCCCGCGAAAATAAAATATTTCAGAGGAACATCAATAGCACATTAAAAAAAGTTTATAGGTAAAATGACATTAAAACAAAAATTAAGCATTTCTTAAAGGTGTTCTTATTCTTATCACGATATTCATTTTGGAAAATATTTGGCCGCAAAAACCGAAATAATCAAACTGTGGAAAATAATGATCGTATCGTAAGTTTTCCAATACTTAATTTGCACTGTGAATGTACAGACCTCAACCTTTGAATGTATTTATAAAAAATAAAAACTAAAAAAAAAAACCAGCTTAAAACGTTTGTCTCTAAAAGTGGAAGTAATCAGAGACAAAAGATGTTACAGGAGATTTTACTTTTATTTATTGTAATTCTTACCATTATCAAACCAATTAAAATTAAGAATTTGGTTCAAGAATTTTAAAAATATAGATATAGCACCCTTGGATTCTAATTATTCAGCTGCTCTTTTTCACATTAAAGATTTAAAAAAAAGGTTTAAAGAATTTGTGAAATATGAATGTAGTGATGCATGATTCTGGCTTGTTAATTGTGCTGCTCGTTGCAATATGAAAGTAGTTTAGTGAACTATCTATGATTAAAGAGAGAGAGACAGAGAGAGAGAGAGAGAGAATGCGCCAAAACTGCGTATTTCATTAAGTCTTTGTAATTGTATACATGTATCTTTGGTTGATGAGTGTGCTTTGGGACAGTCTTCAGCAAGTATCAACAAAAGAATAAAATCTGCCTATCTTACTCGATAATTATACTGGGTAGAATTTTACAGATCACTGTCTTTTTACTTGGTTTTATTCTATTTAATTGCCTACATGTATCCTGGGTAGTTGATGGTGTTTTGGGACAGTCTTTTGTTGTTTTAGGGTAGTCATGGGGTCTTTCTCTGGTGATAAATATCAATACGGAGGAGAGAAAAAACCTCTCCTGATCTTACTCGATAATTATACGATGCAGGATTTTACTGATCACTGTCCTTTTTAAGGTTTGATTCAATATAATGGTATGCATGTATCCTAGATAGGTGATAGTGTTTTCGGACAGTCTTGAGCTAGCCCCATTACTTTCAATGTGACAGATAGAAAAATTAAACTGTTGGATGTTCAATTCACGCATAAGTTGTTGGAAATAATCAAACAAAGTTTGCTGGACAGATTTGGGGAAGCAAACAAGTGTTAAAAACATTGCCTAACTTTTAGAACAGTTTCTGCTTTAATATTCTTCAAAGGAATATAATATGGAAATCTTGAGGACGCACACATTATGGTCAACAAGTATTGGTTGCTTGACTTGGTATTTGGTAAAGAACCGACAGTCTACCATTTGTCTGTTAAATGGCTTGTCAAATGGTCAAATGCAGGAATAGGTTGCTGATGTGCCTTTGATATCTTCTGATTGGGATTTCCTACCATTTGACAAGTGTGACAAGATCTATGGTACTAATAAACATCACTTATACTCTTTGGCAAATAAAAAATGATTCAGGATCTTGTGATAAGTCTTTTTGACACCAAAAGGACCAGCTTAAGGAGTTTTATTGGCTAGACTATGCATTTCATGTCTATATGACTTAGGAACAACAATTTGATTGCTCACTGACCACTCATCACCAGCAGGTACATCAGGTGTCTCCATTTTCTCATAATTACCCCATTTTTCACAAAGTAATAATTTGGTACTTGTGTGGCTTTAATTTCTAAAACCCAGTCTTGCGTCTTCTCTGAGGAATAGCACCTGGGGGCCTATAACTCACATTAAAATGACTTACATGCTTATAAAATAGCTGTTACTTTCTGCTCAGATATCTTACAACGGCAGTCAGAAATTGGCTAGTGGTTTCTATTATTCTGTGAAGAAACTAACTTACTTTTGAATCTCTCTCTCTCTCTCTCTCTGCTGAGTGATTAAGACATTTAAATTATGGAATTTACGTTATCCATTGTTCTACAGCACATACATTAGGGATAAGAGGCCAAATTTAAAATTTCATCTCAGGTTCATAAATATAATAGTTTTGTGAAGGTCAAAGTATAAAAAATAACAACGTAGCAAATGAGCTATAATCCTTTTCATGTTATTTTGCTCATAGCAAGTGCAAAAAACTTGTTTTTATTGCCCACAAAATAAATTCATCAAATAGTGAGCATTTTTGTACAGTATATTGAATGCAGATTCAGTAATGGAATGTTTTAGGGGATTAATTCTTGAAACAAATATTAGGGAGTATTTCCTGACTGTTCTTGAGTCATAATTTACAAATGTATGTGGTACACAAAAGGTAATGTGTCTTGGCCAATCCAGAATTTACAGTTTTAATTCCTCAGAATTTGCAATGAGGAGTGTATATCCAATCCAAAAGCCAGATTGTGTGAAAAGCTTGTCTTCATTCATGTTTTATTCATGTGATAGTGAAAAACAAAAGGGATTGGCAAATAAATCTATAAGAACAATGTAGCAATACAATCCAAGTATGTGTTCCTTATAATTGCCTACCTGAATGATAATTTTTGTTTCAGACTAATTCATCTAACAATATTGTTTTTATGAATGCCGGATTAAACTTTTTTCCTCTTATATTTCCTATGAAAAGTTAAACATAGGACTGTATATTGTTTTTATTTATTTATTTTGCTTTATTGTATATTTGTATTGTGCTGATATTTTTTGTGTCATGACAATATTAGCTTATATTTTAAACGGGATAAAATAATGATAAAACCACAGACAAATGAAGGTGTTTATGTGGGGTGATGGGGGTGATGGATGCTACAACAGCCTGAGCTGTGACTAGCTTTGAAAACTTTACACGTTTTATAGAAAATGATGTGTGTGTGTGGAGTCTTATTCTTCTAATAGAAAACAATCACATCTGCATAAGATACATGTAAAAATTTGTATTAATCTTTTTAACTACTACATTAATTTCATATCCAAATGTATCAAGCACTTTTAGTACTGTACTGTAGCAGTAATAATACAAACAAACTGAGCTGGTTACTGGTAGCGGTAGCAATGTTATTTATATTCAATATATTATATTTTTATAATTGCTACCAAAGGAGTCTGATGTTTTATCAGTGAGGTACCATACAATCAGTCATCTTATCTGTACTATAAATATCGCTTCATATATGGATGAATACGGTTTTAAATAATAAAAAAAATGTAGTTTCCAGTTTGGTATCTGTCGAAATAAAGTATCTCATAACTGTATGGAAGTGTTCTTTATGTCTACATATAGAAAATATATTTCATACTCTTAGAATTTATTTTCTTATATAATGAAATAAGTTCATATTTTTAGCATATATGCTTTGTATATGATGTCCTTGTTTCAAGGCATTTGTCTCTTGCTGTTGTATTGGAATTGGAGATTTAAAATGAAATTGGAGATATGACATACTTGTCACAGACAACTAGTGACAATACTTGCTGGCTATTGCATAATCATCCATGCCATACATATATAAGAATTCTGTATAATTTGACTATTTACCTTACTTCTTGTTATATATATATATATATATATATATATATATATATATATATATATATATATATATATATATATATATATATATATATATATATAATTAAAATGCCTCTGTAAACTGCAGATTAACAGTAAAATTTAATTACATATGGTTGAGAGAATAAACAGAATCCTCATCTCTGTAATGTACTCTCTCTCTCTCTCTCGTGGATAAAGAAATGAAAGTATGGCCTCGAGGTGCAATTCTCTGCACTTTTTTGCTCAAACCTTATGAGGTCTTTACTGCTACAAAAAGTAGAATTTGCACTGCACTCTAAAATAATAAATGTGTTCTAAACTGGTAACAGTGGCGTCACTCGGGTTGGTGTCACCCAGTGCGGTAGCTCATGGTGTCACCCCCATGGTCCTCCTTCCGTAACAGACCATACAGAATCCTTAGTAATGTCATTTTGGTGTCACCCCCTCTGATGGTGTCACTCGGTGCAGTCCGCATCCCCCTAGCGACGCCACTGCTGTGCCTGCTAGTCATGTATTTAACTATGATCGGTTATCCGCTTATGAAATCTGACTAGACCGAGCAGTGTGTGCTCTGTAAAATTTGCAATTTTTCATTTTGGTGTCACCCCTCTGAGATAGTGTCACCCGATGCGGTCCGCACCCCCCGCACCCCCCTAGCGACGCCACTGACTGATAACATTGTGAATGAGAATATATAAACAAATTAGGGCCTTAAATCTTGCTTGTAAGCGGCTACCCTATTCTGCCACCGTGCGGCAGCGGTAAGTTAAACAGACAAAATGTTCAAATAAAATGGGGTGGGAAGGGTTAGCGGAAATATAACGTTGTGTAAATACATCTAATTGTATACAATTTGATACATTTAATTTGTTTTGTGCTACTTGCAGGCCACCTCTCTTCCGAATGTTAATACTCTGAGACATCAGCTGCTGTAATGTAATTCGAATTATATTTTTAATTATTGTTGTTGTAGGGTTTAACGCCATTTTCCAGCACACGATAGGCTATACATGGCGGCCAGTATTAATGGTGGAGGAAGAACCGGGAAAACCCCGGAACGAACCACCGACCCACGAGAAGCTACTGGCAAGCTTTCTCACATACCCACATTAGCCGAATCCGAGACTTGAGCCCACGCAGACAGAGGTGAGATGGCAATGATCCGTAACGGAAAGCGCTTTAGACCACTCGGCCACTCGGGGCCCCTCATATTTTAAATTAAGACGCCCAAACATGCTGTAAAGTGGTATAACCTCTTGTTGCTAGGATCAGGGGAGTAGTCGTATTTTAAGAAATTGACGTGTCACAGCGTCATCTATTGTCATAATGAGGCATTATTTTATGCTAACTTCCTTGATTCTAACTTGCAACGTTCTTCATGCTACATTATAGTCATGATTTTGGAAGGTGCAATTTGTGTAACTTGTGATATAGCAAGTTTATAAATGGAACGTTAAAACTTGTAATAACTGACATAGCATTTGGCATACGACAAACTACAGAATCAGTTCAGTAGTTGGCAAATTGCAAGATACAAGGACGCAGAGGGAAAGTAGATCTGGCCACTTTCAAGCAGCCACTTACAGCTTGCATCAATGAAAAATAGAAAATTCATGACTACAATTATGAATGTAGCACTTGCAAGCAGTCATTGACTATAATGCAGAAGTAAAGTAGCACTTGCAAACTACCACGTACAATCTGCATCAAAGAAGAATACAATGTACATTGATAGAATTATGAAAGTAGCACTTGCAAGCAGCCATTTACAATGGATCATCAAGGAAGATTAGAAAATGCATGCATAGAATTATGGCGGTAATCCCCCTCCATATCTTACCACGGTCCACTGTCCACGCCCACGATTGTTGTACACATGACAAATACATACGTGGTATGCAATGTACGTTCATGGCCCATTTTCATGATTTTCTTCAATGCTCATGTGGCAAACAAAATGATCACTTTTATTAGAATTGTATTGCAGACACAACATTTGAACGTCTGTAGTTCCAAACATACGTTCATACGTGACTACATACGTGAAGACAAACGTGAACATATATGATTTACATCAATGGTCACGTGGAAAACAAACCGGACGGGTACAACGTATTCGGTACAACAACAGGTTATTTCAGCAATTCTTCATAGATTTCTTGTTTAACGTTACAATTCTCATGTCAACTATTTTCCTCCTTTAGACCATCGTTCTTCCTTAAAATGCTCTGATTTTCGTCCGATTACAGGTGAAAGTAGTGTAGGTGTTGGAAGTTCTTATAATGGTATCACATTTCTTTAGTCTCTTGCTGATACGTTTTTTTCTCCTTCTGAAGGTTAGGTGGTTTTTGCTGCAGAAAAAATATCAATTATTGTCCGGAAATTATTAAACATTAGCTTTAGATCTCTCTTGTCGAGATTACGTACTTTTATTGACCTAATACTATACCTTATAGGCTGTAGATCCCTTGTGTCGGTACCAGATTTTTAATGGACCTAATGCTATAAATTATAGGCTGTAGATCCCTTGTGCCGGTACCAGATTTTTAATGGACCTAATACTATGCATTATAGGCTGTAGATCCCTTGTGCCGGTACCAGCTTTTTAATGGACCTAATGCTATAAATTATAGGCTGTAGATCCATTGTGTCGGTACCAGCTTTTAAATGGACCTAATACTATAAATTATAGGCTGTAGATCCCTTGTGTCGGTACCAGCTTTTAAATGGACCTAAAACTATAAATCATAGGTTTTAGATCCCTTGTGACGGTACCAGATTTTAAATGGACCTAATACTATAAATTATAGGCTGTAGATCCCTTGTGTTGGTACCAGCTTTTTAATGGACTTAATACTATAAATTATAGGCTGTTTATCCCTTGTGTCGGTACCAGCTTTTTAATGGACCTAATGCTATAAATTATAGGCTGTAGATCCCTTGTGTCGGTACCAGATTTTAAATGGACCTAATAATATAAATTATAAGCTGTAGATCCATTGTGTCGGTACCAACTTTTTAATGGACCTAATACTATAAATTATAGACTGTAGATCCATTGTGTCGGTACCAGCTTTTAAATGGACCCAATACTATAAATTATAGGATGTAGATCCCTTGTGTTGGTACCAGCTTTTCAATGGACCTTTTACTATAAATTATAGGCTGTAGAGCCCTTGTGTCGGTACCAGCTTTTAAATAGACCCAATACTAAAATTATAGGCTGTAGATCCCTTGTGTCGGTATCAGCTTTTTAATGGACCTAATGCTATAAATTATAGGCTGTAGATCTCTTGTGTCGGTACCAGCTTTTTAATTGACCTAATACTATAAATTATAGGCTGTAGATCGCTTGTGTCGGTATCAGCTTTTTAATGGACCTAATACTATGCATTATAGGCTGTAGATCCATTGTGTCGGTACCAGCGTTTTAATGGACCTGATACTATAAATGATAGGCTGTACATCCATTGTGTCGGTACCAACTTTTTTAATGGACCTAATACTATAAATTATAGGCTGTAGATCCATTGTGTCGGTACCAGCTTTTAAATGGACCTAATACTATAAATTATAGGCTGTAGATCCATTGTGTCAGTACCAACTTTTTAATTGACCTAATACTATAAATTATAGGCTGTAGATCCCTTGTGTCGGTACCAGCTTTTTAATGGACCTAATACTATAAATTATAGGCTGTAGAGCTCTTGTTTTGGTACCAGCATTTTAATGGACCTAATACTATAAATTATAGGCTGTAGAACCATTGTGTCGGTACCAGACTTTTAATGGACCTAATACTATAAATTATAGGCTGTAGATCTCTTGTGTCGGTACCAGCTTTTTAATGGACCTAATACTATACATTATAGGCTGTAGATCCATTGTGTCGGTACCATATTTTTAATGGACCTAAATCTATACATTGTAGGCTGTAGGTCCATTGTGTCGGTAATAGATTTTTAATGGACCTAATACTATAAATTATAGGCTGTAGATCCCTTGTGTCGGTACCAGCTTTTTAATGGACCTAATACTATAAATTATAGGTTGTAGATCCCTTGTGTCGGTATCAGCTTTTTAATGGACCTAATACTATACATTGTAGGCTGTAGATCCTTTGTGTCGGTACCATCTTTTTAATGGACCTAATGCTATAAATTATAGGCTGTAGATCCCTTGTGTCGGTACCAGACTTTTAATGGACCTAATACTATAAATTATACGCTGTAGATCTCTTGTGTCGGTACCAGCTTTTTAATGGACCTAATACTATTAATTATAGGCTATAGATCCCTTGTGTCTGTACCAACCTTTTTAATGGACCTAATACTATAAATTATAGGATGTAGATCCATTGTGTCGGTACCAGACTTTTAATGGACCTAATACTATAAAATATAGGCTGTAGATCTCTTGTGTCGGTACCAGCTTTTTAAGGGACCTAATGCTATACATTATAGGCTGTAGATCCATTGTGTCGGTACCAGATTTTTAATGGACCTAAAACTATACATTGTGGGTTGTAGGTCCATTGTGTCGGTAATAGATTTTTAATGGACCTAATACTATAAATTATAGGCTGTAGATCCCTTGTATCGGTATCAGCTTTTTAATGGACCTAATACTATATATTGTAGGCTGTAGATCCCTTGTGTCGGTACCATCTTTATAATGAACCTAATGCTATAAATTATAGGCTGTAGATCCCTTGTGTCGGTACCAGACTTTTAATGGACCTAATACTATAAATTATAGGCTGTAGATCTCTTGTGTCGGTACCAGATTTTTAATGGACCTAATGCTATAAATTATAGGCTGTAGATCGCTTGTGTCGGTATCAGCTTTTTAATGGACCTAATACTATACATTGTAGGCTGTAGATCCCTTGTGTTGGTACCAGATTTTTAATGGACCTAATACTATGCATTATAGGCTGTAGATCTATTGTGTCGGTACCAGCTTTTTAATGGACCTAATACTATAAATTATAGGTTGTAGATCCATTGTGTCGGTACCAGCTTTTAAATGGACCTAATACTATAAATTATAGGCTGTAGATCCCTTGTGTTGGTAGCAGCTTTTTAATGGACCTAATACTATAAATTATAGGCTGTAGATCCCTTGTGTCGGTACCAGCTTTCTAATGGACTGCTTGTTCATAGTATTTATACACTTGTATGTTTTAATAGAAAATAACTCCATGTTTGCTGCCTGTATATCTATTCCACTCCTTTCCATATCTGTGCCAGAAGCTGTCGGTGGTTTTCCATTTCCGACAACATGGTGCAAACTCAGCCATAACAATCCTTTTATCTTCAACAGCAATCGAACACATCTTGGTAAATGAGCTCAAACTACTTTGTGCCGCCGTGAGAAGATAGAAACGTATTCGGGAATGCATCCGCAACAAGACTGTTTTATCAGCGAAGCCATTGATACCCATTACTAATAATATGGTCCAAACAACAAATTCCGGTTGATGTACGTATAGTTAACGTAGTCATGATTCCTGCCACATCCAGACAAATGAAGTTACCAAGGTGACTCCGCAAATAGTACTGTATGAGTAGCGAGGTTCCCTTGGTGAGTTCATCTCGCAGTTGTTGTTCCGCTTCCATTATTGTCTCCCATTAGTTCACTCTTCAACGAGTAGTCCGTTTGCTTCCAATCTCCGTCTGTCCGACCGTTCTCTTTGCCTTCCTAATCATCATTTTCTTGTCAGTCTGTCCGTTTGTCTGATTTGTATCCATATGTTGTTGTTGTGTTTCTCTGCCAATCTAAAGAAACTGGCGTTTGTTTCGTCGACAGTTGTTTGTTTATATCATTTTCAAATACTCTTGTTAAAACAGAAAATCTATTCAGAATGTAATACACCACGAATGTTTGATTTCATTTCATATTTGCATCTCTCCCCCACCCGGTTTCGTATCTTAAAGGAGGATTGTCAAACGTTTACGCAGGTGAAGGAACTTTAAAGAGGTAGACAGATTTGAAAAGGAGAGTTGCGTTTTTTTATCATTTACATAACTGCTTACCTACATATCTATCTACTTAACTACCTATATAACTAAAAACATAACTATCTACATAACTACCTATATAACTAATTACATAACTACTTACATAACTACCTACATAACTACCCAAAAAAACTATCTACATAACTACCTAAATAACTATCTCCATAACTACCTACATAACTGCTTACATACATAACTGCTTACCTACATAACTGCTTACCTATATAATTATCTACTTAATTACCTACTTAACTACCTACATAACTATCTACATAACTACCTACCTAACTGATTACCTACTTAATTATATACATAACTACCCACATAAATGCTTACCTACCTAACTATCTGCATAACTACCTACATAACTACCTACAAAACTATCTACATAACCTACATAACTATCTACATAACTACCTACAAAACTACCTACATAACTATCTACATAACTACCTACATAACTACCTACATAATTACCTACATAACTATCTACATAACTACCTTCATAATTACATACATAGCTATCTACATAACTACCTACATAACTACCTACATAACTGCTTACCTACATAACTATCTACACAACTACCTACACAACTGCTTACCTACATAATCACTTACTTATATAAATATCTACATAACTACCTACATAACTATCTGCATAACTATCTACAAAACTACTTACATAACTACCTACGTAACTATCTACATAACTACCTACATAAATATCGACATACCTACATAACTATGTACATAACTACCTACATAACTATACACATAACTACCTACATAACTATATACATAACTACCTACATAACTATCTACATAACTACCTACATAACTATATACATAACTACCTACATAACTATGTACATAACTACCTACATAACTATATACATAACTACCTACATAACTATCTACATAACTACCTACATGACTATATACATAACTACCTACATAACTATCTGCATAACCACCTACATAAATATCGACATACCTACCTACATAACTATGTACATAACTACCTACCTAACTATATACATAACTACCTACATAACTATGTACATAACTACCTACCTAACTATATACATAACTATATACATAACTATCTACATAACTACCTACCTATGTACATAACTACCTCATAACTATATACATAACTACCTAAATTACTGATCACTTACATAACTGCTACCTTTATACGCTGTACATATGTACAATAAGTGCATTTTATGATATACCTCTAGGTGATTTTCCAATGCACTGTCATTGTAAAACTCATATACCTCTAGGTGATTTTCCAATGCACTGTCATGGTAAAACTCATATACCTCTAGGTGATTTTCCAATGCACTGTCATTGTAAAACTCATATACCTCTAGGTGATTTTCCAATGCACTGTCATGGTAAAACTCAATCTTCAAACGTGTGCTTAAAAGTTCTGTTCACACTTACTAACTTTGCACATGGTTTTTATTTTGGTGTATGATGATTGATGTAATCTGCGTAATTTTTTTTTTTTTTTTTTTTTGTATACGACTTGGTGTTACTTTAGATATACACCTCTCAATAGACTGCAAACTCCGCTTGGTCATTTGTATTTTCTGGACTTCAAAAGTAAATTGGAAATGAACAGGCCGATTCCTTTGTTTTAGTTATTATATTTGATAATTTATTTATTGCACTTTCAGAAGCTGGCATTGTTGACAATGGCAAAACTCATTTTCCTTATTTAACAGCTGTTAAAGTTGAATATTGTACTTTGAATTAGATTGATATCATTTTTTTCAGCTCACGTGAGTAAACATTTTGATCCCTGTCTGGTTTACATGGTGCATAGTTTCCAAAATTACATGTAAAGAAATTTCAGTTACGGTACATGAAAGTAGCATAGAGGTATGTCAGAATTCTCCGTTGCACATGTTGCAAACAACTTCACCGTATCCCAATCCCTCTCTCAGAAGTGCAAGTAACTATAGCGGGAAACCTAATGTTGTATTGATTGTTTCCCATTTGGTCCCACGTTCAAAACCAGCCGTGATTCTGCTAAATCTTTGTAGATGTTTTGTCACAGCATATTTTGTCGTGCTCAGGGTGACACGTAACAATTAACATTGACGTATGGGCTAGAATCACAATAAATTGCTGCCTGTGAATGATGGGATATTCTGTTTGGGAGCATGGTTGGATTTTAATTAGGACAAAGAAGACACAGTCCAGAGACAGCATGTGCCATTTGGAACTGTGTCATAAAATGAAATTTTCCAAAAATAGTTATTAACATAAGCGGAATAGAGAGAATTGTTCTACATTTCGATGGGAGTGTCAAAGTTTTGGTGGTTAGAGAAGTTAATCTTGACCGGCTAAGCTAAAGGAGAGAGTGTTTCCGAGACGAAATTCGTCACTCCAGGTTTTCTGTCATAAAGGAAGTCTTTGGGACTGCGAAGAAATTAACAATTAATTTTTCTCGTTAAATAAACCGTCCAAGTGACGGGGGTCTAGAAGAATTTGAGAAACCCAGAACCAGAGAGAGATTCGAGTGAATATAAAGAACGAGTCTCGAATAGGTACAAATTATTGTCTCAGTCACATACAACCTGCTCATTGATGTAGTCTCTTAATTTTTTTATATTATTTATTTATTTCAAAGTCAAACTTCTGTTTTTCTTGAGTTCAGAAGTTAATCGTGCATTCATTGTCATGAAAGTTATACGATTCATGTATTGTAAGAATGTAATACAATATTTCATTGATATGAATTTGTTCGGATTTAGTGGTGTATGCAATAGAAATCGCGTATTGTAGGAATTTCACACATTACTGTGATATGAATTGTGAGAATTAATTTATCTATCTTAAATTACATATATCTGTATGCTAATAATTCATTTTATCATGTATATATCAATGAATTGCTAGTTAGCGAATAATGTAGTTAAAACGTGAAGTCTAATAATTGAAAAATCGGACGTATCGACCAATATCGTCCAGTTAGTGATTAATAGCCTACAGTGAATTGTAATAGTGTATCTAACAGGTCCAGTAATGTCATGATTCCAGTTAGGAAGGCGAGTAACCACTAGACAGACATTAAGCTGATGATAGTAGATTGTGTGTGTATCAGGTCGCAAACTGTCAACATGAGCGTAGTTCTGTTGAATTAGGACAAAACTATATCAGACGTATAAAGAGTGGGAATATTGTTCGATCCCAGAAGAAGGAAAAAAAAATCCATGACAAACATTTAGGTTGTGTGTTGTATTTATATGAAGTGTAAAATTGCTCTACAACTGTGCAACACGTAGTGGGAAAAAGTCAGCAGACAGCCAAGTTATGGTTGATGATCTGGAGAGAGAGAGAGAGACAGAGAGAGAGAGAGAGAATGCTGGTCTGTCACGAACACTGGTTTGGAAAGGACCGGAAGCAAGCAGGTTATGTCGCCATTCCGGCACTTTGAGTTTGATTATTTATTTGATCCTATGACGACAGTTGTTTTATGTTTTAAGGATAAAATGGAGGGTCTAATTGCATGTTGCATAAATGTTGTAATTCCATTACTAAGAGAAAGTGGATCATTCAAAGGTCATGTTCAATATAATTTTGTTTATGCAGTTGATTAAATTGTTATATTTTATATGCGGGGACTCGTGTTGTTCTATTCTGTAATTTTTGCCAGATCTTTGGCATTCCATCATTGATTTCATATTCATTTTATTGTTGCTCGAACCGGGCAATAACACCGTGGTTGATCATTTCCCGGATAACGATAACCAAAGCACCATAACACGCAGGCATCATGTCACTCCCTCACAAGAACACAAAAACGGGAAATAGCGGCTAGCAATGTCAGTGATTTAGAAAATACAGCTCAGGTGAGAAAAAGCAAAAAAGTTATTTTGATGCATTAATATTATCTTCATGAAACAGTATGTGAATATGAGCGTGTGTATGCCTTAAGGATGATGTTGAAATACAGTAACAAAAAAAAACTGGTGTTATTGCATTTATATTTCCTTTCAATGATTTACTTCGTTGAAATTTCTACCGATTCAAATCACCCTTCTCTACCCAAAGAGCCCCAGTAAGGGAACGTAACTGCCAAAGCAGCATGGGAATTGATTCAAACAAATGTTGCTAAAACAAAACTTTCCTACCATACATACGCACCCTCACCCCCAGACACTAATATTGTGTAAGTGTAGATAATTGTAGATACATATGTTCCAGACAATTAACAGCATAAATAATAAAGAAAATGAAATTTAGTTTAGGTCTGTTATGAAGGTAAACAAAACATTTATATTTTTCTATTATAATAAATTTATATTTTAAAACTAATTTACAAATAGCAAAACCAACTACACCACATAAACAAAATAAATATTTCGTACAAATCGAATAATCTTACCAGGGATAAAATCATCAATGATACAAACGAAAAACGTCGCGCCCGTGCAACAAACCTTGTAATGAATAAGAAAATTATCGCCGTATTAAAGAAACTTTCAGAATCATACAACTAATAAGAAACATCAATACACAGTAAACACTAAAACCCATGTCGAAAACAAAACTGTTCCATGAAGCTTCCATTCGGATACATTCTCACATAATCATTTACGTTTGGACTCGAAGTTAGCAGCTTTGTTCATATACATTATATTATATAATATCTATTTTGATGATAGAACTTTGCAAACATAAGAATCACAGACAACTCTGATCTACCTGCATGGTCGCTGTATCCCTCTATTGGGACTATTAAGACGAAACTCGTGAGTCCAGGTTTTCTTACAATATTACTAATAATGGAAGTAAAGGGCAGTTTGAGAGCCTTGAAATATTACTATTAATGGAAGTAAAGGGCAGTTTTAGAGCCTTAAAATATTACTGTTAATGGATGTAAAGGGCAGTTTTAGAGCCTTAAAATCTAATTATTAATGAATGTAAACGGCAGTTTTAGAGCCTTAAAATATTACTATTAATGGAAGTAAATGGCAGTTTGACAGCCTTGAAATATTACTAATAATGGAAGTAAAGGGCAGTTTTAGAGCCTTAAAATCTAACTATTAATGAATGTAACGGGCAGCTTTAGAGCCTTAAAATATTACTATTAATGGATGTAAAGAGCAGTTTTAGAGCCTTAAACTATTACCATTGATGGATATAAAGGGCAGTTTCAGAGCCTTAAAAGATTATCATTGATGGATATAAAAGGCAGTTTTAGAGCCTTAATATATTCCTATTAATGGATGTAAAGGGCAGTTTTAGAGCCTTGAAATATTACTACTAATGGAAGTAAAGGGCAGTTTTAGAGCCTTAAACTATTACCATTGATGGATGTAAAGGGCAGTTTCAGAGCCTTAAAAGATTATCATTGATGGATATAAAGGGCAGTTTTAGAGCCTTAAAATATTCCTATTAATGGATGTAAAGGGCAGTTTTAGAGCCTTAAAATATTACTATTAATGGATGTAAAGGGTAGTTTTAGAGCCTTAAAATATTACTATTAATGAATGTAAAGCGCAGTTTTAGTGCCTTAAAATATTACTAATAATGGATGCAAAGGGCAGTTTTAGAGCCTTAAAATATTACCATTAATGGATGTAAAGGGTAATTTTAGAGCCTTAAAATATTACTAATAATGGATGCAAAGGGTAGTTTTAGAGCCTTAAAATATTACTATTCATGGGTGTAAAGGGCAGTTTTAAAGCCTTAAAATCTTACCACTGATGGATGTAAAGGGCAGTTTTAGCGCCTTAAAATATTACCATTAATGGATGTAAAGGGTAATTTTAGAGCCTTAAAATATTACTAATAATGGATGCAAAGGGTAATTTTAGAGCCTTAAAATATTACTATTCATGGATGTAAAGGGCAGTTTTAGAGCCTTAAAATATTACTATTAATGGATGTAAAGGGCAGTTTTAGAGCCTTAAACTATTACCATTGATGGATGTAAAGGGCAGTTTTAGAGCCTTAAAATGTTACCATTGATGGATGTAAAGGGTAGTTTTAGAGCCTTAAAATGTTACCATTGATGGATGTAAAGGGCAGTTTTAGAGCCTTAAAATCTTATTATTAATGGATGTAAAGGGCAGTTTTAGAGCCTTAAACTATTACCATTGATGGATGTAAAGGGTAGTTTTAGAGCCTTAAAATATTACTACTAATGAATGTAAAGGGCAGTTTTAGAGCCTTAAAATCTTATTATCAATGGGTGTAAAGGGCAGTTTTAGAGCCTTAAAATATTACTATTAATGAATGTAAAGGGCAGTTTTAGAGCCTTAAAATATTACCATTGATGGATGTAAAGGGTAGTTTCAGAGCCTTAAAATATAACTTTTAATGGCTGTAGAGGGCAGTTTTAGAGTTTTAAATATTGCTATTAGCGGATGCAAAACAGTTGTTATAGACCCTTAAAATAGGGAAGGGTGGGTTGTTTTTTGAAGAAATTGATGGGAAAGGGGGTAGGGGGTGGGGCTCGGGGCTGATTTTCATCCGGTACAGGAAATCCCAATAACTTTTGAACTCCCTTTTCCTTTTAATACATTTTCCCGATGTGACATTTTATCGTTAATTATAAACTTATTAAAGCACAACATTTTATTCCCATATTACATTATGTCAGCTGTTCCGACTTAACTGCACAGTTTCAGCAACTAAATCACATTTCAAACCCACGTGACTAGATATCCCCCCCAACAAAAAAAAGACCCCCACTGTAGTGAGAAGTAGATAGGTCCGTGTATTTGACAAGAATATTTCTTCAAAGAAGGCTTTCATACCTTCTGTTATGAAGTTAATGGCGTACCGACAGAGAATAGGAAAAGCATTGATCTTCGGCCGCATCAATCGATGCACCATCTGTGAAACGACATGCTACAGTGTAATTACCCACCGAAGAAAGATGCAACATGCAACAGCCTTCTCATCTTTTTTTTTTTTTTTTTTGAACCATCGTCAAAAATTCCTTACATATGTTACTTATATGAAAGAAAATCTTACTTTTTTAAAGGTCATGGCGATATTTCGGAGATGGAAGTTTTTTTCGAGTTTTGAAAGCTAAGTAGTTTGCTTATCAAGATATAGTGATATTAGATTCCAGTTGTTGAGATGGCGGTCGTTTTGGTGTCAATATGCGTTTTACAGTTGGAATGGAAGACTGATACGAAACGAAACCATGATGGGAAGAATTTGATCACAATTGCATTACGTATTGAAGAGATATTTTTTCTTTGTGAGTTGATTAGATTGCATCTTTGGATACCAGGTAAAGATTTTCAGTTGGTTACATTCTGAAGGCTGTCATGGCTAGCCAAATGCCATGATGGCGACTTGAATAAAGTATAAAGACTTTATGGCTGAGTCATAAACAATACTACCATACTCGTGTTTGGATCTCATAAGAGTTCTATCAAAATCAAGAAGAACGTTTCGATCTTCAGCCCGGGTCAGTATGTGCTACCACTCTAAGTAGGTCAAGGACTTTTATGCATTTAGTATGACTTAGATGAATCAATCTTATGCACACAAAAAAAAAAACAAAATAAAAACACAATGCTGAATGGGAATACATTTTCTATGAACGTGACATTAGATTGAAGCCGTACCTATATTGCCTTAAAATATGGCTATTGATTGATGTAAACGGCAGTTTTAAAGCCTTAAAATATTACTAATATTTGATGTAAATGGCCGTTTTAGAACCTTCAAATATTGTTAATAATGAATGCAATGGGAAGTTTTAGAGCCATAAAATCTTATTATTAATGGATGTAAAGGGCAGTTTCAGAGCCATTAAATCTTGTTATTAATGGATGTAAGGAGCAGTTTTAGAACCTTATGAAATTACTAATAATGGTATAAAGGGCAGTTATAGAGCCTTAAAAAATTACTAATAATGGAAATAAAGGGCAGTTTTAGAGCCTTTAAATAGTGCTATAAATTGATGTGGAGGGCACTTTTAGACCCTTAAAATATAACTATTAATGTATGTAAAGGATCATTTTAAACCCTTAAAATATTACTATTAATGGACGTAAAGGGCCTTTAACAGCCTTAATCTATTATACTAGTCATGGATGTAAAGGACAATTTAAGAGCCTTAAAATATTACTAGAAATTGATGTAAAGGGCGGTTTAGAGCCTTAAAACATTATTATTAATGCATGTAAAGGGCAGTTTTAGAGCCTTAAAATATTACTATTAATGGATGTAAAGGCAGTTTTGGAGCCTTAATGTATTACTATTCATGGATGTAAAGGACAGTTTAAGAGCCTTAAAATATTAGTAGAAATGGATGTAAGGGCAGCTTAGAGCCTTCAAACATTACTATTAATGCATGTAAAGGACAGTTTTAGAGCCTTAAAATATTGCTATTAATGGATGTAAAGGGCAGTTTTAGAGCCTTAAAAAATTAATAATAGTGCAATAAAGGGCAGTTTTAGTGCCTTAAAATATTACTGTTAATGTTTGATCATCTTTGTTGAAGCGTTCACTAACCATACTCTTTAAGATCTGGTATTTTCTTTAACATTGTCTGTTATTTAGCGATACCTATATATTTATTTGTTTCTTAAATGTTCTTTAAATTTCAATCCAATAATCTAAACCAGTTGGGGCTTCCTGTATGGAAGCTCGTTATCTTGGTTATGAGATTCTTTTTGGGCTTTTGACCTCCCTTTTCCTATGTATAAATTTTCCCGATGTGACCTTTTATCGTCAATTATAAACTTATTAAAGCACAACATTTTATTCCCCATATTACATCATGTCAGCTGTTCCGACTTAACTGCACAGTTTCAGCAACTAAATCACATTTCATACCCACGTGACTAGATATCCAACCCCCAACCCCCCCCCCAAAAAAAATATAGCGAGAAGTAGATAGGTCGGTGTATTTGACAAGAATATTTCTTCAAAGAAGGTTTTCATACCGTCTATTATGAAGTTAATGACGTACCGACAGAGAATAGGAAAAACATTAAATTTCGGCCGCATCAATCGATGCACCAACTGTGAAACGACATGCCACAGTGTAATTACCAACCGAAGAAAGATGTAACAGCCTTCTCATCTTTTTTTTTTTTTTTTTTGAACCATCGTTAAAAATCTTTGCATATGTTACATATATGAAAAAAGTCTTGGTTGTTTTAAAGGTCATGGTGGTATTTCGGAGATGGAATTTTTTTTTTTTTTCGAGTTTTGAAAGCTAAGTAGTTTTGCTTATCAAGATATAGTGGTATTATATTCTAATTGTTGAGATGGCGGTCGTTTTGGTGTCAATATGCGTTTCACAGTTGGGATGGAAGACTGATACGAAAGCATGATGGGAAGAATTTGATCACAATTGCATGACGTATTCAAGAGATATTTGTTCTTTGTGAGTTTATTCGACTGGATCATTGAATACCAGGTAAAGATTCTCAGTTGGTTACATTCTGAAGGCTGTCATGGCTAGCCGAATTCCATGATGGCGACTTGAATAAATTATGCTTTAGTAGGACTTTATGGCTGAGTCATAAACAATACTGCCATACTCGTAATTGGATCTGATAAGAGTTCTATCAAAATCATGAAGAACGTTTCGATCTTCAGCCTGGGTCAGTATGTGCTACCACCCTAAGTAGGTCAAGGACTTTTAAGCATTTAGCTTGTAATAGTATAGTTTCGAATGAAAGTGAGTGTTCTGTCAAAACGAAATCATAAATTCTTAGTTTCCTCCACAGCTGGAATTGGTACGTGAGTTTAGGTTCGTCATCTTGTTGACGTAGTTGAAAAGTACAAACAAGCTGTTGTGGATTTTGAAAATTTAAAATCGTTGACGGCTGCCCTATTATTGATTTTATTTATATATTGGTGAAACTGTCGTTAAAATGTATACATATGTTTGGATCGTTAACATTAAAAAAATCGTTAACAAAAGAAGAGCAATCCACACATAGATTTTAAGATCTTTATAATGTTATTAATTTTGATTTTTATACCTGTACTTGCCAAAATGCTGCCTCGAGGCACACCAATCACGTGTTTGTGTAGCGTTTAGAACCTACTCGTATTTTAAATTTTCTACCTGAAGGAAAATTGAATTTTGTCTCCAGCTCCAGCTCAAAGAAAACTGATATAAATTGTTTCTTCTTAATGTAGGCATCGCGAACATAGGTTTCAAGTCTGACTAGATGATCGGTCTTACTGCGTCAGTGTCGGAAACCGCTATAAGAAGGATACATTAGACTGTTTGGTTCCATGAACCAGACTAAATGTTGCATTAATTATTCACTTCGAAACTTGTATAATTACAGCTCCTCAAAATAATGGAATTGTGATCTTTGTCGTTCTTTGCCGATTTGTGCGTTGGAATTACTGCTGCCTTTCCAAGCATATGGAAGATTGCAGCTTTCCAAATGCCATTACAATTTTCACGAAGGGCAATCAGAGACATTTCTGGTAGGTGTTTTAGAAGTTGGTAATGTAGGTCATTTGTCCCAACAGCTGTATTATGGACTTGTTTAAAGCGTACATAAGTTCCGAAAGTAAAAATGGTTGACTGTACTCTCCCGAATTATTCGCGACGACTTTTAATGGTCATTTCTTTTTTTCCATTTATGACTTTGTAAAAAGACATATGATAAATAACTACTAGAAGCTGATTGTTTAGATATAGCAGGGGAAAAACCACTGCGCCCAATAGCGATTGCAGCCATCTCCTTAAATAGACATGGTCCTAGTACAGCCTCTAGAAATGACGAAATAATGGCATGACTTAGATGAATCAATCTTATGCCAATATAAACTGCTGAATGGGAATACATTTTCTATGAACGTGACATTATATTGAAGCTGTACCAATACTGCCTGAAAATATTGCTATTAATGGATGTAAAGCACAGTTTCAGAGCCTTAAACTATTAATATTAATGGATATAAAGGGCACTTTTAGAGCCTTAAAATATTACCATTGATGGATGTAAAGGGCATTTTCAGAACCTTAAAATATTACCATTGATGGATATAAAGGGCAGTTTTAGAGCCTTAAAATATAACTAATAATTGTTGTAAAGGGCAGTTTTAGGGCCTTAAAATATTACTATAATTGGATGTAAAGGGCAGTTTTAGAGCCTTAAAATATTACTAATAATTGATGTAAACAGCAGTTTTAGAGCCTTAAAATATTACTAATAACTGATGTAAAGGGCAGTTTTAGAGCCTTAAAATATAACTATTAATTTATGTAAAGGGGTGTTTCAGAGCCTTAAAATATTACTAATAATGGATGTAAAGGGCAGTTTTAGAGAAATATTACTATTGATGGATGCAAAGGGTAGTTTTAGAGCCTTAAAATATTATTATTAATCAATGTGAATGTCAGTTTTAGTCTTAAAATATTTCTATTAATGAATGTAAAAGGCAGTTTTAGAGCCTTATGAATTTACTAATAATGGCATAAAAGGCAGTTAAAGAGCCTTAGAAAATTACTAATAATGGAAAAAAGGGCAGTTTAAGAGCCTTACAATATAACTATTAATTAATGAAAAGGGTCATTTTAGACCCTTAAAATATTAACATTAATGGATGTAAAGGACCTTTTTAGATCCTTAATGTATTACTATTGATGGATGTAAAGGGCAGTTTAAGAGCCTTAAAATATTATTATAAATGGATGTAAAGGGCAGTTTCAGAGCCTTAAAATATTACTATTAATGGATGTAAAGGGCAGTTTTAGAGCCTTAAAATATTACTATTAATTGATGCAAAGGGTAGTTTTTGAGCCTTAAAATATTACTATAATTGGATGTAAAGTGCAGTTTAAGAGCCTTAAAATATTGCTATTAATGGATGTAAAGGGCAGTTTTAGAGGCTGAAAATATTACTATTGATGGGTGTAAAGGACAGTTTTGAACCTTAAAATATTACTATTAATGGATGTAAAGGGCAGTTTTTGGGCCTTAAAATATTACTCTAATTGAATGTAAAGGACAGTTTTTGAGCCTACTAATAAGGGATGTAAAGAGCGGTTTAAGAGCCTTAAAATATTGTTATTAATGGATGTAAAAGGTAGCTTTGAACCTTAAAATATTACTAATAACTGATGTAAAGGGCAGTTTTAGAACCTTAAAATATTACTAATAACTGATGTAAAGGGCAGTTTTAGAGCCTTGAAATATTATTAATAATGGAGGCAAAGGGCAGTTTTAGAGCATTTAAAAAATTACTAATAATGGAAATAAAGTTCAGTTTAAGAGCCTTAAAATATTATTGTTAATGTTTGATCATATTTTAAGAAGCGTTCACTAACCATGCTCTTTAATATTTGGTATTATCTTAAAAATTGTCTGTTACTTAGCGAAACTTATATATTTGTTTGTCTCTTAAATGTTCTTTAAATTTCAATCCAATAATCTAAACCAGTTCTGGCTTCCTGTATGGAAGCTCGTTATCTTGGTTGTTGATGAGATTCTTTTGGGAGAAGGGTGGGCTATTTTTTGAACAGATTGGTGGGAATGTGGGTGGGGGTGGTGGGCTCGGGGCTTAGTTTGATCCGGTACAGGAAACCCCAATAACTTTTTACCTCCCTTTTCCTTTTAATAAACTTTCCCGATGTGACATTCTATCGTCAATTATAAACTTATTAAAGCACATCATTTTATTCCCATAATACATTATGTCAGCAGTTCCGACTTACCTACACAGTTTCGGCAACTAGATCACATTTCATACCCAAGTGACTAGATATCCAACCAAAAAATTCCCCCACTGTAGTGAGAAGTAGATAGGTCGGTGTATTTGACAAGAATATTTCTTAAAAGAAGGTTTTCATACCTTCTGTTATGAAGTTAATGACGTATCGACAGAGAATAGGACAAGAATTAAATTTCGGCAGCATCAATCGATGCTCCATCTGTGAAACGACATGCTACAGTGTAATTGCCCACCGAAGAAAGATGTAACAGCCTTCACACCCTTTTCTGAACCATCGTTAAAAATCTTTGCATATGTTAAATATCTGAAAGGAAATCTTGGTTACTTTAATGGCCATGGCGGTATTTCGGAGATGGAAGTTTTTCTCGAGTTTTGAAAGCTAAATAGTTTACATATCAAGATATAGTGATATCATATTCCAGTTACTGAAATGGCGGCCGTTTTGGTGTCAATATGCGTTTTACAGTTGGGATGGAAGACTGATACGAAAGCATGATGGGAACAAATTGAACACAATTGCATGACGTACTGAAGAAATATTTTTTTCTCTGTGAGTTGATTAGATTGGATCATTGGATACCAGGTAAAGATTTTCAGTTGGTTACATTCAGAAGGCTGTCATGGCTAGCCGAATGCCATGATGGCGACTTGAATAAAGTATGCTTAAGTGGGACTTTATGGCTGAGTCATAAACAATACTGCCATACTCGTGATTGGATCTGATAAGAGTTCTATTAAAATCAAGAAGAACGTTTCGATCTTCAGCCCGGGTCAGTATGTGCATCCACCCTAAGTAGGTCAAGGACTTTTAAGCATTTAGCTTGTAATAGTATAGTTTCGAATGAAAGTGAGTGTTCTGTCAAAAGGAAATCATAAATTCTTAGTTTCCTCCACAGATGGAATCGGAACGTGTGTTTAGGTTCGTCATCTTGTTGACGTAATTGACAAGTACAAACAAGCTGATGTGGATTTTGAAAATTTAAAACCGTTGACGGCTGCCCTATTATTGATTTTATTTATACATTGGTGCAACTGTCGTTAAACTGTATACATATGTTTGGATCGTTAACATTAAAAAAATCGTCAATATACAAAGAGCAATCAACACATGATCTATAATCTTCATAGTGTTATTAATTTTTATTTTTATACCTGTACTTGCCAAAATGCTGCCTCGAGGCACACCCATCACGTGTTTGTGTAGCGTTTAGAACCTACTCGTATTTTAAATTTTCTACCTGAAGGAAAATTGAATTTTTCCCCAGCTCTAGCTCAAAGAAATCTGATATAAATTGTTTCTTCTTAATGTAGGCATCGGGAACATAGGTTCAAGTCTGACTAGATGATTGGTCTTACTGCCTCAGAGTGTCGGAAACCGCTATAAGAAGGATAAATTAGACTGTTTAGCTCCATGAACTAATGTTGCATTAATTATTCACTTCAAAAGTTGTATAATTACAGCTCCTCAAAATAATGGAATTGTGATCTTTGTCGTCTTTTGCCGATTTGGGCGTTGGAGTTACTGCTGTCTTTCCAAGCATTTGGAAGATTGCAGCTTTCCAAATGCCATTACAATTTTCATGAAGAGCAATCAGAGACATTTATGGTAGGTGTTTTAGAAGTTGGTAATGTGGGTTATTTGGCTCAACAGCTGTATTATGGACTTGTTTAAAGAGTACATAAGTTCCAAAAGTAAAAATGGTTGGCTGTAATCTCCCGAATTATTCGCGACGACTTTTAATGGTCATTTTTTAAATGCATTTATGACTTTGTAAAAAGATGATGAATAACTACTAGAAGCAGATTGTTTAGATAGAGAAGTAGAAAAACCACTGCGCCCAATAGTGATTGCATCAACAACATCTCCTTTAATAGACATGGACCTGGTACAGCCTCTAGAAATGACGAAATAATGGCATGACTTAGATGAATCAATCTTATGCCAATTTAAACTGCTGAATGGGAATACATTTTCTATGAACGTGACATTATATTGAAGCCGTACATATACTGCTATGTCCACATATAATGGCGAATGGCTTTTCTGGAAACTAAGTCATTTATTTTTGTTTGCTGTCAGCTTTTATTTAAAATGTTTTAAGGCGACATTCGTGTTCAGTGTAACACCTAACAGCGCCGTAGAAAGCACTTTCAACCTGGGTTGCTGAACGTAAAAGCATGTGCCCAAACCCGGATTTCGCCTAGAATACCCCGAAATAGGTTATATTTAACAATATTTTTTATTTTGGGAACTTTTACTGCCATAATATGTAACACTTGGTAAAGATACTTCACGTCAATTTCTTAACTGTACCTTCCTTCATTTAGGATTCGAATCCGCATTGTTTCTGTCGCGAATTCGGCAAGCTAACAACTGAGCCTTCGCAGCTCCGGTTCAAGAATGTGTGACATTGCTATTCTGAGTTTATGTGACATTGCTATTCTGAGTCTGTGTGACACTGATATTCTGAGTCTGTGTGACACTGATATTCTGAGTTTGTGTGACATTGCTATTCTGAGTCTGTGTGACACTGATATTCTGAGTTTGTGTGACATTGCTATTCTCAGTCTGTGTGACACTGATATTCTGAGTCTGTGTGACACTGATATTCTCAGTTTGTAAGCAGGCAACATACAGTGTAGTTTTCACAAAATCTTGATTAAATGGGTGGAAGCTGAAACAATGGTAGACAAGATAGCAGAAAAGTTCTTGATGTTTTGATTAAGTTTGTTTCCTGCCATGATATTCCGTAAAGTGCTTATTACAGACAATGGCAGAGATTTCTGCAATAACCTAAATGCAGTTTATTGTCAAAAGCTGGGAACTCAGCACTGCATAGCTTCGCAGAATCACCTACAAAGCTGCTGGACAAAGTGAAAGATATAATAGGTCACAGTGCAACATGTTATCTAAATATCTAAAAACAACACAATGACTCCGTTGAGAAATTGTCATGCATTCCCTCTGCACTCAGAAAAGCGGAACAGGTTTCCACCACGTTTTCCTAGCGTATGGCGGAGCTGCTAGACTTACTGTGGAAATGGATATTCCTTTATTGCGACTCTGTGGTTTTAAACTTAGCAACCGAAAGAAGAAAAACCAACCAGGTTAATAAAATCAATAAATAATTTAATTCTCTAAGTTGTACAACGAAAATTTAAGAGGAACTTTTGTGGTGAGAATTAAATCCCAAATACAACCAACAGTTCTATCACAAGTTCAAACGTATAGAGTGTTCCGAATGAAGTCCAGTTTTTATCAGACTGTATTCCAATCTTGAATGTGCTGACGCACCAACAGTCTTGATGCATCACAAGAAATATCATCTAGAATGTCCTTAAGTCCAAAATGTAAATGAACACTTTGTAATTTCAATTAATAATAAAAATATAAAAATCCTCTCAAATTATATCTGAACACAACTAAAAGTGATTCCACAATGACTGATATTAAAATAGGAATGAATACTTGTTTACTTGGCCTTCCTTGTATACAGACTGACCTATGACTCAAAACAGCATCCGCTGGAGCCAGATCATTTCTAATAGAAATTTCCAACACATTTGCTGGCAAGTTCAGGTTTGTTTACTCAAATGTCAGCGAACAACCAAACAAAATGAGGTTGACCAACGACTTTCCAAGGGAAAATTAAGCCCTGTACTCAAATCCGAGTAAACATGTTGTTTACAAATGATCATAACCTAAAGTATAATCTACAATTATGGCTGAAAGCTAAACACACTACACACGCACGCACGCACGCACACACACACATACATAACAACTTTAAGTGCGGAAACGTGGGGATGACTCCTTCAGGAATGGATGTGATGGTAATATGACATGCAATAGAAACAATGTAGCTGACAATATTAAACCTCCCCGGAGAAAAAAGAAACAAAATTAATATGACGCATAGGTGAATGAAGCGCGTTTGAATGTTGGGGACGAAGTTTTGGTTGATAACACGAGAACAGCCACGTAAATTGAGGTAAACTTTGTGGTTGTTGGAATGGCGGCTTTTGTTTGAGAGTTGTATGTACCTAATGTTTATGCATTTACTTGAACTGAAATGTGCTCGAATTTCGTTTCCGTGTACAACGTTACCCGAGAGCAGTTCTTTTAACGTCATTAGTTATTTCAAATATTGAGTCCGGTTCACCGAATGCTTCACTAGCAAAGTACTTGCACGGAGAAAGCCGATTACCTTAAGTCCCCTAGCCGTGGATTGCACCATAACCAGGGTACGTAGAGAGTAAAGGCAGACTGTTGTTACGTATATTTGATTTGATTTGTGCTTGATTTGATTTTATTGTTTGTGGGTTTTAGAATCTTTTTGTTTTCTTTACATGTCAATGTAATGTAATTTTGTTTACTAAGAATTTTATATTTTCGAGAAAATTCAGTTTGACCTGAATCGTTCCATAAATACCTAATAATAGAAAAAAATGTTTCTATTTTTGACTTAGTTCCTGGCCTTGATTGAAGGTCAAGTCAACAAGTTTTTCTCAGAGTAAAATGATTGGGTCTTATCAAAGACATACAGGGGCTACAAGATTTTTATATGTAAACATGATCACGTGATCCTCTATTTTGCAATTAGGCATTTCTAAAATTGAAAAATACTTAGTATTAATAGCGATGTTTAGAGAGAAAGATCTCCGAGTTTTGGGGCTTTTAAACACTTGATGTCAAGTTGTTTTCTTCTGTTGTGACTAGCTTTGAGTTTTTGAGTTACATGTTAAGTTTTCTTCAGATTATTTGGACTCTAAAAGATTAATTCATTTCTCTGGAAATATTATCGTATCCATACAGAATTCTTGAACAAGGACATTTCTTAAAAATTTTATTTGGATTTCCAACACCGGAGAATTAATTATTGTGTTTCTACAAGGAACTGTAGACTTCAACACAGTACATGTTAAGCATACGTCATCGCCTTCCATCTTGGATTCTTTGTCGTGACTCGAACTTGAAATCATTAGAACATTTCATTATTAAGACTTCTAAAATTGAATATTCTTGTATTATTTTTGGATTTGATTCTTAAAACCGTAAGTTCGTATTTTTTTAATTTTTACAATATCTTTTCCAGGGAAATAAATTATATACTATATTTTTTCAAGCTTGTTGTTTTCTCAATTTCTTGTGTTACTGCTTAATCGATCCTAAACACGTAACATAAGACAGTATTATCACAACTCAACACGTTTTGTCCAGAAGCAGTCCACTATCAGGGAGCAGCCTTTAGGGGAATGGTAGGATTTTGAGGACTTTCGTGTAACGTGTGCTACTGCCGGTGGTGACGTTGGCTAGGAGGAAGGTAATGTTTTCTTCGCGGTGTGGGTCAAAGTTTCAGAGCCAACCGATCAACGAGGCTCTTTAGGGATCCTTCGGGAGACTGGGGACAGCGGTCTATGTTTGGTGGCTCCATGACCATTCCAGGAGAGCTGTGGAACCGAAAATACTTCCTGATCGTCACTTCGATGTCACGATTTGTATATTCCGTTGTTAAATAAGTATCCAGTATTACTATAAGAATGAAAATGAAGTATATAATTATACTACTTGTGGACCAAACATGATTCGTATTTTTGTACAAATCCATACTTTTATTCCCAAAGGTGATATAATCATACCTTATTCATAGTTGTGTGAATCCTATACTTTGATGCCTCTGGTGGCATATGAAGTATTGTTCATTTTGTGTTTAAAATTCTAAACATTGATCATCCATTGTAATAGTGACATATATCAATCATATTTGTTCATACGTTTCATCCGTTCACTCTTGTTTAATTGCTTGATGAAGTTTTCTGTTCTTGTTAGTTCCAGGTTGGAACAATATCGTTTCCTTAAATCAGTTTAACTCTGTACGCATCATTCTGTTAATCCATTTTTGGATTTTATGCGTACTGGTAGATGTGTCAGATTTAACTAACTTTTCAGGCATATTATAAATAAACCTTTCATTCACGAAACTGCTTTCGGTGTCTTCGCTATAATATAATCCCAGTCGGGATCATTCTGTTACACCTTTAATCCGTCAACGAACATAATCTACTTGGACTGTAAACAGCAATACAATAACATTTTATTAAGTTATATAAATAAAAAGATACGAACCAAACGCCACAGGCGAAGTCAGTACTAAGAGTCTTATCTAAAGGTGACAAAGCTCCAAAGAACATTAGAATAAGTCCTTCGACAGTCTACCACATTTCCTGTTTGAAATACGGCAAGAAACTACTACTGGACGGAGAGAAGGGGAGATTTCGATTCAAGAAACGAAAGGTATAATGTCTCTGATAAAGTGGTCCAAAACGATGATGCCTTTATCGCATGCCATGATGATGCGAAATGCTTGATCCTGGTAAACGAAAATGGCACGATAACGCACGTCTTTTGGCCAGTCTGTGAAAACTCATCACAATACCATGGATGGTTTGGTTCCTGAAATTAGCGTACGTGCACAACCGATAAAAATAGTAACAATGAGATCTTACGGAAGCTTCTTGTATAGCAAATTCAGTTGCAGTTTGTTCTGGATAATGTCTTACCACAATATCTGGAATGAAATCGTTGATTTTTATATGAAACAAAATGCTAAAACGGGTCGAGTGTAAACCTATACATAAATACGTGAATACGTCATCAGGCAAGCTGGAAACCGAACTTGAAATATTTGCATACACGACAATTTGTAACTAGTTTGTTAGTTATCTGTGCTCGTGAGGCATTGACTGGTAATTTTCTAACTACGACTGGATGCCTGATACAACTTTAAACAGTGTGGGCATCAGTTGAATAATGATGAATCCACTGAATGTTCCAAACATATTCAAAATATGAATGGAGATTTTGAACCCGTTTTGGGTGATGACACTATCTATTTACTAACATAGCATTTGTGCTTGAGGAACTTTGTTCCAACCAGATTTTGGCAATACATGTAAGATCAGATGTTAGAGTCTGAATATACCTCCACGTTTGTTATACCCCCTCGACCGATTTAAAAAAAAAACAAACGAAAAAGCACAATGAGATAAAATGTGCGCATAATTTAGTTTATTCATTGATTTATAATGTGAAACCTGTTTAAGACCGATGGGGAGGGAAGGGGGCCTTAACACCATTATCGTCTGCGCGTTTCATTCCAAACGGAAGTTTTCAGTGTAAAAGACGAACCCTATACTCTCTAGTGATTTTCAGTTCTTGGACAAGTCCATTTTCGGCGAATGGGGTGTGTGCACGACTACATAGGTATGTACATGGAAGGAAAATACCATGAAGTCTGCTTCCGATATTTACAATGTCGAATCACGCAGAGGCAAAGAATGACAAGTACAAATTTGCCTTTGACGTGGATTTAACAAGCTGTGTAATTTCGATGCTAATGGGTGCACAGAGAAATGACTTTAAACTCTCACATTATGGCAATTTACGGAATTATCCGGTAGTTACTGAATAGGATGAGATATATTCTGTTGTTTGAGGAAAAAAGATTCCCACAATGTATAAGCAAATTGGCACCGTGCTAGTACGGAAAGTCCATTAAACATGAAACGCTCCGAGGATGCCAGTGTTAGGACCACTCTAGTCACAGTCAGGTTAGAAGTTATATCAATGAATGAATTGACTAAGTTCTGTGCACTTTTTATCAGATTAAAGATTTCCGTTATTAAAATCGGAAGAGGGGTGTTGTTACCAACAAACGGGTAAGTTATATAGTTTCATCACTAGCAAACGGCGAAATAGCCGCTTTAGGAAAAGATGTATATGACGTCACGTTTTTTTAAAATACGGGTCTCAGTCAGAGGTACAAGCTGGCTGTTGTTGTTGTTGCTGTTGTAGGGTTTAACGCCAATTTTCAGCACACGATAGGCTACACATGGCGGCCAGTATTAATGGTGGCGGAATAACCCGGAAAAAAACCGGAAAGAACCACCGACCCACGAGAAGCTACTGGCAAGCTTTCTCACATACCCACATTAGCCGAATCCGAGACTCGAACCCACGCAGACAGAGGTGAGATGGCAGTGATCCATAACGGAGAGCGCTTTAGACCACTCGGCCACTCGGGGCCCTGGTACAAGCTGGTGAGTTGAGCGAGATAAGCTGTATTTATTCGTTACAATACACACAATGGTGCATCAATCTTGTTCAACGTGAGCATGTCCATAAAAAAATACAGCTGATCGGAGAGTATTCAGTTTTTAATATCAAGTACATCTCTGACAATGAGTATTAAAAAAAAAAAAACGAGTGCGAAAGGTAGACCATTTCAATGCCCGCAATTGTCATGTAAATGTTCAATTTGCACTAATCCTGCCTGAACGCTTAACCGTTGATAGCGTACAAACAAAACAGACAAATTCAACCTTTTCTACATCGCCAGTCAAACTGTTAAGTTGAAAAGAATTACATTATATTTATATTGTTTCTATTTAATTTTCCATATATTATAAACCTTCAGCAAGGGTTGCAATAAATTTTGACCAAGTACCTTTCGTGTATATAAGATCCTCGCGTCGAAGGTATTCAGACACGTATACGTTGTCGACAAATGTTTGAGGTCTGGAGAGAGAGCAGATCCACTATCTCCGGTTGTACAGAGCATGCTGCCTTTCGCGTATACAGATTATTCCGTCGAAGTTATCTAAACACGTATACGTCGACAAATGTGTGCGACCCTCGTGCTCTTGTAGATAGTCGATAGTAGATATGTCCGGGACCTGATTGCTGTCGTATGCGTTTGCTTGGAGCATGTGTAATGCAACCGATGTTCGTGCACGAAGACCGATCCTATGAAACGTAATATCTATGGTGGTATTTTAAGATACATTTGTGGTTTGTTCGGATGCCTCGTATTTTGTAGCGACCTTGTATTTCATTTTCTATATTCATGCTACCCTATTTCTCCAGTTGTTTGTTGTATAGTAGGGCGAGTTTTTGGATTTTTGTTGTTTGGTTTTGGGATTTGATTTGGTGTTTGTGTTTAGTTTTTGACTTGGTTTTAACTTTCGATGTTTGTGTTTGTTTTCGGATTTTGCATTTGTGTTGGAGTTGCTTGCGGGAGGGGGTTGGTTGATTTTTTAAAATTATTATTATTTCGTTTTCGGTGTTTGCTTTTGGATTTTATTTTTGTTTTCCGTGTTTGTGTTTTGTTTTACGGTGTAGATATAATAGTTTGTTGAAAACATGCTGCAAGTGGGTAACAAAAGAAAGTTGCCCAAAGTCATGGTAGCTTCGACAAAAAATTGCGCCGTAATAAATGTATGGGTTTTGGTCTCACTTGATCCTTGTGGGCACTGACAGACGAATCTGTCCTCTGTCCCCTTACACGACTGGCCACGTGCATCGTTTGCGAGGTTAATATCAGTCTGTAATACTTTCACTACAATCGTTTATGATGCATTCAATGAGCCACTTGAAACCGATACCAGTCTATGTTCAACAACATCTCTGCATTTCTGAAACGTTCACCAGAAAAAATTGGACCTCGCAAATAAAGATTTTTTATTTTCTATAACACAATGGTGAACTGACAACTATCGACAAAATGGTTTATGATGATTAAATACGGTTTAGTTTTTACTGTACTGTTACATGTGAATTTTATACATACAACTCTGGAAATAAAATATATTCCAGTTAGTTATATGTGAATTATAGTCCTACCGGTACAAACCGCTCCGGTGGCCAAGTGGTTAGAGCGTCCGGCTGAGTCATACCAAAGACTGAACAAAAATGGTACTAACAGCTGCCTCGCTTGGGGCTCAGCATTAAGAGGATAGTGTTAGGACTGGTCGGCCTGGTGTCAGGATAATGTGCCTGGGTGGGACATCATGCTACATGTCTGCGGCATGATGCCCCAGTGCTAGACATCACTATAAACTGCCACACTGCAGACATCTTAGCGATATGACTAAAAAATTGTTAAAGCTACGTTAAAATGTTCAAATTACACACTCCTACAGGTACATAAATATAATATATTAAATTTATATATACAGGTACCAGTCAGTAAATATAATATGTTCCAGTTAGTTCCATTTAGTTATATGTGAATTATATACGTATCAGCATATAAATATAATATACTCCATTTATGATTTGAGTTTCTGATTGAGATACTGTCTTTGTCAGTGCCTGGGTAACTTTTTTTTATTCTCTGTGATTTATATAATGAAAGACAGCAAGTAATCTGTAAATAATAAATTGATTTTTGATATGTTAGTGGTATTGAAATATTTTATTTCTATAGTCACTATTGGTGGCATGAACACTCGTGATAGCGAAATTGTTTCACAGAAAGGCAAATAAGGGTAACACATTTTCTTCTGGTTTCTAGAAGATGTTGTCACAAAGAAAGGTTTTCTTATTGAGTTTGCGTACAGAAGGCATCAATGAGATTACCCGCATAAAGGTTGTGGTAATAAATTTGCTGGTGTTAATAAAATCTCAGTAAATTTTGCTGTTTTGCACTCATCAGACCTTGCATATTGCACTGTATTTCAAGGTGGTCTTTAAATCAGGGTTTTTTCTTGAGTGGAAATAGGCCACGCTCCTACCCAACCTAGGGAGGGGAGAGGTTTACCATAACTCGAGCGTTTGACTGAATATGATGATAGTCATTTCCTTAAAAACAAATATTGGAAATAGAAACCATTCAAACACCATTTTGAAATGTTGTACACTGGTTGTATTACCTACACAGAATTTGAGTTGCAAACGAACTAAATGCGGAACCTGTGATACTTGACTTGGTCTGGCATTTTACAAAATGTCTGACTTGTATTGATTCTAAAAGTTCTCGGACAATGTTATGTTATTTGCTTCTGTGTTCTATATTTCATTTTCTACAAAATCCCCCCCCCCCTCCCGTAGCCGCCGTGTTTGAAGCTTAATTATGAGTTTGCGTCTTTAGGATCAGTCTTAAAGATTTAACTCAGTTTTGAGTTAGTGTATACTCGAACGATGAGCTATAGAGTTAGTGTATACTCGAACGAGTTAAACAAACCCTGGAGAATGAAAGTTACTATATAAATCATGAGCTACAGAGGCAACCTAACATGCCAGTCAGAAACAAAATGTCGTGAGGTTGATAGGGAAATTAAGTTTAAACTAAGATCAGCGCTAATTAGACTTAAGTCAAAACTTAAGATAGAGTTTCATCTTGGGCTTAAGAGGTTTCATGCACACTGGGTTAGACTTGTAATCATTAGTACAAAATAAATCTAAATTTTCATTTGATAAATGTTCTTCAGCTTTGATGAAATGAATCAGTTCATTCCAGTTCTTTAGCATAAACAATAAGGTGTACACATTACTGTTCATACGTCTGTCTCTTACGCTGTATATTTTGAAAAAGGTAAGCGGATTTCATCTAGACCCACACTGAAGCGAGGTCACTCAGATCGGCATGTTATGTGACTGATGTCGTATACAAACTTCACAGAGTTATTTTTAATGTGTACTCAGACGTGGGACCTCAAGGTATTGAGCCCTTTTCGAAACATAATTCCGAAAGCGAGCACTTTGCTGCCTTATGGGGACGTGAGATGACGTGTAATCTTTGAAAAGTTCCATGCTGGAACCTGGGTCCGGATCCTTAGCCATAGATAGCAAATTTCCCCTATGGAAACTTCAATCTGAGCGTCTGATGAACGATTCCAAGAGGCATGTCAAGAGGGGCCAAGCAGAAGTCAGCGGATGTCAAAGTCTGAAAGATTTGGCTTTAACAAAAGAGTCTCCAAAATTTTTAATTTAAAAGTCCTGTTGTACTCATGGATTCTATTACGATTTCCAATCCATTAGTGCCCGTCTATTCTACTGGGATTTCCAATCCATTAGTGCCCGTCTATTCCATTGGGATTTCCAATCCATTAGAGCCCGTCTATTCCATTAGGATTTCCAATCCATTAGAGCCCGTCTATTCCATTAGGATTTCCAACCGATCACCCTAGGAGTCTAGGCTTTTTACCTCATTATGCAATACTTTTCAGAATACATCAGTTGTGCAAGTAACTTTGATAACCCCACAACAGTCATATAAAATGGCACTTGAAATAATACTACTAATAATAATAATAACTAGTACAGCGTCTCAATCTTTAATAGCTCTGAGTGCTTTCAAGTATTAGTTACCGCTTACTGACACTCAAACATACGCATATTGTATATACAACATTACAAAAAAAATGACAGTGAAAATATAAAAAAACGTTTGGAAACATTGTTAAGTCTTAAGTTTGTTCCTGTAGTCTAATAGGCTATGTTTTGAGTACTTGTGAATGAGATCACTGTGTCCTCTTGTTTAAGTTCAAGAAGCAAGTCGTTCCAGGCAGCTAGGCTTTGATACGAAAAGAGCGCTGCCCGTTATGATTAGGTTTTGATTGTTAGCAATAATGAGAATACGAGTGAGTTAATGAGAATACGAGAGAGTTAATTAGAATACGAGTGAGTTAATGAGAATACGAGTGAGTTAATGAGAATACGAGTGAGTATCAGAGGAGGACTGTAAATATATAGAAAGGGTGATGTCAGATAGTATTTTGGACTGGAAATAGTCATTTAAATTTAACACAAACAATAGATGTTGTGTTTGATTCTGGATCGAACGGGTAGCCAGTGGAGAGTACAAAACAGGGGAGAGTACAAAGTAGGGGAGAGTACAAAGCAGGGGAGAGTACAAAACGGGGGTGGGGTGGGGGAAGTGATCAGTTACTGCTCATCCAAATATATCCTATCACCTGTGTTTTGAACCTTTTGAAGTTTTTGTAGCAGATATTGGTGTAAATAGATATAAATGAATTAGAATAGTCTAAAAGGTAATAACATACACACAAGCGTTTTATTGTTGTCGTTGTAGGGTTTAACACCATTTTTCAGCACACGATACATGGCGGCTAGTATTAATGGTGGAGGAAGAACCCGGGAAAACCCCAGAAAGAACCACCGACCCACGAGAAGCTACTGGCAAGCTTTCTCACATACCCACATTGACCGAATCCGAGACTTGAACCTACGCAGATAGAGGTGAGATGGCAGTGATCCGTAACGGAGAGCGCTTTAGAACACTCGGCCACTCGGGGCCCCCACAAGCGTTTTAGTGTATGTATGTATGTATGTATGTATGTATGCATGTATCCCTTTTAACCTCTCTTTCTTCAGAAAAAGTTATTGCGACACAAGTCAAGTGTGGATGGATATAAGTTTGAGATCAACAAGATTATTCATACCTCCTTTAATTTCATTATGTAGAAGTATTTACTGTTGCGTTCAAATATGATTTGAGATGAATCTTTCATTTAAAAATTATTCATTGAAACTTCAGAGTGATTATTCACATTTCGGACATCTTTATTACTTTGGAACTATTGTGAATTCATTAAAAAACAATCAGGATTATATTATTGTAATACACCAAAACTAATGACACATCATCTCGTTCAAAGATACTGGTACATCAATACATTCAAAAGCAAGACCCATGATTCATTCGAAACACTCCATACCTTTGGACTTGTTATAGAACTTGCAGACTTTTGGGGGATTTAATTCAAAATGCAGTAAGCTCGTTTTAAATTTTCACTTTGTATTCTAGGGAAATAAATTTGTATTGAACTTCACTAACCTAGCTGGTTTTAATTTTCCTATTAATTAGCTTAACATATATATATATATATATATATATATATATATATATATATATATATATATATATATATATATATATATATGCGCAACATGCTCTGAAAGATTCCAAATGGCGTTGGTGCCGATGCTACTTAGACTGCTCGAGGCGGCGTTTCTTATACTGCTCTGTTGTAATAGGTATAATGTTACCCATTGCACAAGGCAAGTGTTTATGGGGCGCAGTTAATGTTGTTGGGAGCATGTTTTAAATAACAAAGCTGGCTGTGACTGTTGCATTAGATAAGACATGTGCTTTCTATCTCTTGGCTACATGTAATTTTAGCTAATTTATGTTTAAATCATTTTGTACCTTTCTAGGGTTTAAATGTAATGCACATCAGTGAAACTTATTTCTTGTCACAGGATCACTCTTACCCCTGTGTAATGCTGGTTTGTGTCTCTTAAGAGTTCTGGAGTGTATAGGCTTTGTCCTTGTCAAATTATAAATCAAAGATTGCTGTCTATGATAGTGTGTGACAAACATACCGAAGCAGGACATCATTTATATTTTTGTCATCGGACGTTATAATGAGGTTTTGCATAATCATTTGTGTACCGTCATATCTCTTCTAAAGCATTTCATCGCATGATCGCTTCCAGCTTAAGGGCTATTGATAATACGACTAGGCTTAACACGATGAGTGGGTGTAGTATAACCAACATTACGTATAGTAAGTAATAAGTGAAAAATGTTATAAACTACGAACTTCAAAAACTGTTTTTCGGACAATGTATTTATATGAGCTAAACCTGGCAATCTGATATTGCATTTTACGCTCAAAATATCGCGTCATTAGGTATATGCCTGTGACAAACATCACGATGCCATATAAATGTCAACCCAGTTCCTGGAATGACAGTCATATTTCACGCATAAATGAAACTCGATGGCTATCAAACATTCCATATTGAAAAGTTCAGTAGTGCTGATAATAACGAAAAGTTACATACTTTAGAAGACCGTACTTCTTTCAGTTCTGATGAATTTTACGATTGTCACTTATCGTGAATTTAAAACTAAGTATAGCGCAACATGCTTAGTGGCAGTAAATATGACGTGTACATGTATGTATCCTGTATGTATCCATTTGTATCCTTTTCTACTGTGCAATGAACGATTTTTCAAATAGGCAGTATATAGGGAAAGAGTGGACACTTGTTTGTACAATGACTTATACAGTACAAATGTTAGTGGTGATTTAGTGAAAATTTTCTGTACTTTTGATAGATATTGTTTACGCTGCTTTGTGTGTGACCTTTGAACAATGGGTACATTAACTTTTATCGTTGTACTGCGTATTCGTTTGCGAAGACACAAAAGACATAGAGCGCTTTAGAAAGCATGATACAAAGAGAGAAAGCATAATATGGTTAGTGGGAACTGGAAATATTAGACAAAACTCTTACATTCTGGCTTGAAACCGTTACTAGGATACCAAGAAAGTGGTCAGAGATTTAAACTCAAGATTCATTAATAAATAGAAATAGGTAAACAATTAGAAAACTGAATGACCCATTGTGGTAGGATAGACAGATAGATAGGCAGACAGACAGATAGACATATATATATATATATATATATATATATATATATATATATATATATATATATATATATACACAGTCAGATAAAATGTATATGAAGATGTGTGAGCAGAGAATATGAAAGACTTCATATGGCCAATACAGGCCTTCGTACTTTTTCAATGAACTACTGTCGGTGTTTTTCGGGACTGACTAGAATTTTATTTACAAATCGTACGTGCAGAGAAGCAGTCTATGTTTAGTGTCTGACAGTCTGATACACGATCTGCTTCTCCATGCCACTACACGGATTATTCACAAGTGTCAGTGGCATTTGTTCACTACAAAGAGACTGCATATTGTTGAGGGCAAAAATTTACGTAATATTTTTATCACAAGTTATTTCTTTCACAAACTCGCAGCTAAATGGTGCAGAACACTTAACTGAAACGAATGAGACACCCCTATTGCCATAATGTGTTGTCATTTCTTTACAATGAGATTATCATTATCCACCAAGCAACCACCACACCTGTACTAAATTGTGCATTACCAATCGCCCTTATTATCATTATCCACCAAGCAACCACCACACCTGTACTGAATTGTGTATTACCAATCGCCCTTAATATCATG
The DNA here is from genome assembly GCA_028554795.2 of Sinohyriopsis cumingii. Classification (NCBI taxonomy): domain Eukaryota; kingdom Metazoa; phylum Mollusca; class Bivalvia; order Unionida; family Unionidae; genus Sinohyriopsis; species Sinohyriopsis cumingii. The sequence continues at coordinate 11,742,534 of CM068831.1, read as the reverse complement.
GATATTTATGCAATGTGACAATTTATTCCTCGTTCGTTGGTCAATGAAAGATTGACGGAGTGTCTAAACTGCGTTGAATCCTCTTAATCTGCAAAATACACATCCATTTTTCGATACAGCAACGGTTACCATAGAAACCTATCGTAAGACATTCCACATGTTAGCGCACCAACACTGCCTGAGTTTAAAATTAAATAGGTAATGGCCATCCAAACTAGAAGACGCATCACCTGCATGGCGTACGTACTACAATTATATATGCACGTCATTGGCGGCTAGAAAACAAAACTGGTAACGTTTTAGGCAAATAATGATTTGAATTTTAAAACTGAATCTTATAAAGACCATTTAAAATTTTGATTATGCTGAATTATGTTTGATTCTAAATGAGGCCCACCGTTGAGGACGATTTGCCGTTGATACATATAGGCTCTTAATAGTACTCTGTCCATCTAGCAGGTGTACTGGTATTATTTTTATTCACTTTAAGAATGGCTGAATATCACAGTATTAAAAAAAAGATGTTTTGTTTTGGAGGTGTGAAATTTTCTCTTTGCTGGCAAGAAACCTGTTGATATTCAAACTTTGGTAATGGTCATTTTCGATAGAATATCCAGGGGTGGGTGGGTGGTGAATTCTAAATATGTGATATAGACTTCAATAAAACACGAAATGTATAGGTATAAAGTACTCATGGGAATCAAATATTCAAAAAAAGCAAAACACCTACAGCATTGATAATGAACATGTCACCTTTAAACTGTTATATTAAAACTTGCAATACAGAAATACACTCACCTTTGAAATTACTGTACATTGTGTATTCGTTGTTCATCCAAGCATAATATATGAACCACATTGACCACATCCGGTCACTCCGTCCTCTTGCTAATTGGTGTCGATACCATGCACTTGGATGAATTCCTTCCACGTAAGGCTGGAATGAGGGATCACTCCTTACCTTCAGGTACCAATCGGAAAATGCACGCCAATTTCGATTGTTTGGCGAAAATCCCCAAGTACCTAGTATGGGATAGAGAAATGCTTTATGTGTTTGATTTACGTCCAAAAATCCACCCTGGTCAATGCCGTGTTTGATGCTAATCCCTTGTAGAGAATATCCATTGATATCAGGGCGATTGTCAAACTTACTGTGCACCACCTTCAACCACTTGTAGAAATAAGGTGATACTGTAAGATCATCTTCAAAAATAACAGCAAATTCTGAACTGCCATTCCTTGGATACCAAGTCCCTATCCATTGTCCATATATTCCAACATGACAAGTTTGATTATGGACGTAATACTGGCCATGTTTGAATGTAAAATCTCTCGCCACTATATATGTTCTAGAGTCGATAGTCCCATTCTTTGATCTATCAATCCAAACGTGTAGGACGATGCTATCCCCATAGAAATGCGCTTTGTTCAGAGATTCCAGCAGACGCTGAAGAGATGCTGCTCTATCATACACAATTGCAATTATACTCAAGTCTACATCACTGTCGAATGAAACGTCTCTATGTCTTTTATTTCTTTCAGATATTTTACAGAAGTCAAACATCCTATGCTTCGGTTGAAACATTTTTGGCTTGCGTTCTAAAACAATCACGGACATTATCAAAAGGAATACAACGACAAACAAGAATTTGAACGTTGGATGCGATACTCGTCTCAGCAGAGATTTACACAGCCTGCTATTTCGTTCTATCATGTTTGTAGTATGCTGGTAATTAACACCAAGTGAATGGAACGTATACCGCAGATGTTACTTGCTGCTTGCTGCGCTTATGTTATAGCTGGCTATAGAGACCGACTCGCCGATTACCATCTATTGACAGAGAACAGCCAAGTACACTCTGCATCAAAAGTTGCGATTCAAACGCTCTTGCTTCGAGACACTTGCTAAGTACACATTTTCTCAGATGTAGTACTAGTTGCTTGTGTTCAAACATGTCTTATCTTATAAGTATCACTTGAAATCCATGGATGATTGATGGACACATGATGTAATAAAACTAAAATCCAGTCGAGACAGTTCAACTCTCCACTTTATCAACGGCAAAAATCTACCGTGTACATTATTGGTCATTTGATCTGCATTTGTTTGACCTTGTGACTCACATACACTATAATCCATTCACTGTAGACGTAGTTAGGCTTCAGGGAAAATTATACAAAGGTTATATAAGTGGTTATTTCCTTTTCACATTATTGTCATACTCTATATCCGCAGTTATGTGCCAAACATAATTATCCTCGTTCATGAGATATTTTGAAACATGCTGTACCCATTTACTCAAACTTGAAGACTTTGTTTTCACGTGACGTCACAAAACGTGTGTACTTCCATATCCGCCATTTTGAGCCCCTTGCCCCATAAACCGACACCTAATAACATTGTTCTTCCCGCATACGAAGGCACGTCTCATTTTGTGCATAAGAATATAAAAATACATCACATTCTGTTGTGCATGTCAACAGCACGAGATGAATGCGTGACTTTTCTACTTGTTTTCTTCAAGTAAAAAGTTAAAATTTCAACAATCCTTGTTATTCTTTCATAAACAAATAGATCGATCGATAAACAAAGTCATAAACAAATGGATACACGAACAAGTATAAACATTTAATGATTTTCAATTTTCATGGGCTGAATCATTTGGTTATTGTTCAAGTTAAAAAACTAATTGTTAATATATAATTTCATATTTTTAAAAGCATTTCAGGAATACTTCGTTTTGACATTAGACACAAAGTCATGTTCCGTTTTGCACGTGTTTCGTTTGAATACACTGAAGATGAAACGTCTTTTTGAACGGTTATCGCTTTCATTCAGTATCATCCTACGTCCATCATCTCCACATTAAATACAATATTTGACCATACTAATTAAACTGGTTTGTCAACTGTCTTTGGCACAAACACCTGTTGTCGCGAAAAGTATTTGTACATAAAAGTTCTGGCATAAAACACATGCTATGAAATTTTAATTCGTAACTGATATTTTATCCCGAAAATCATTGTCCGGAAATACTCTTTCAAGATGACAATCTTAGGGATATGATACGACACACTTTTTAAAAATGTCAATATTGTCTGCTTGTAAAAAAGGAATGCATTTCTAAATGATAGTCATATAAATGATTACGGTTCAGATTCACTATTCTGTCTTTCTATAAAAGCAAGGGAACTTCCAGCCTTATTTTTATTTTCTTTCTATAGGGCACTTAATTTCAAGTTTAATCTATCCATTGTTTCAATGAAGTAAATGTCCTTATCGACAGTTAAAACAGATTATTATCTTGAATATGCATGATGACTGATGTTGACAAAGGTCTGTTAGGGACTCAAAATGGCGGCGCAAGGTGCGCGCGCATTGCATTGTGGGTGTTTGCGTACTCAATCGTGACGTCTATAAAAACAATCCATTGTACAGATTTGTGCTAGAAGATAATGACACTACAAATTTGAGAATAGTAAAGTGCGTCAATTAAACTCGTAACAAATAATTGCCTCATCCTATCGTGGCGACTGTCAGGCGACTAGAGTTAACTATCTCCTAACAGGATCACTGCCATCTCACCTCTGTCTGCGTGGGTTCGAGTCTCGGATTCAGCCAATGTAGGTATGTGAGAAAGCATGCCAGTAGCTTCTCGTGGATCGGTAGTTCTTTCCCGGGTTTTCCCGGGTTCTTCCTCCACCATTAATACTGGCCGCCATGTGTAGCCTATCGTGTGCTGAAAAATGGCGTTAAACCCCACAACAACAACACCAACTCCTAACAGAAGATCCCATCGATGACTGATTAATCTTTAATCACCCAGTTTTGAGGTTATAAAATGTTTCTTCCACATACATAACCGACCGTCAGGACCAATATAATTGCAACTTTAATTAAATGACTCATATATTAACCAATCAAGACAAACAGTGTGACGTTCAGTTTCGGTTATTAAAGGTTGGTTGTTTACGAATAAAAATACCACGTGTAAAGACATTTGGTCGTGTGAGTACCGGACAGGGGACACCATATTACACTCTAGATGTGCGAATAGTTTTTTTTTATAAAAAATAATAGGAGACAAATTAACACTTAATATTGTGTTTGACATCTATAATTATTTATGTGTGTGTTTTGCATTTTAGCGTAGCTTTAATCATATCGCTGTGTCTGCAGTGTGGCAGTTTATAGTGGTGTCTAGCACTGGGGTATCATGCCGCAAACATATAGCATGATGTCCCACCCAGTCACATTATCATGACACCAGCGCCAATCGTGTCAGCTGCTAGTACTATTCTTATAAGTCTTTGATCTGACTCGGTCGCGATTCGAACCCGTGAATTTCCGCATCCAAGGCGGACTCTCTAACCACTTATGCCACATCCATAATTGCATACTCGTACCAACGCTATAAAAAGGATAGATACATATATACAGTCATACATTTCAGGGCTGATAAAACATGCATTCAGAGCATGAAAACTGGCGTAAAAAATTTAAACTTAGAAAATGCAGAAAAACATTGTCATTGGGAATGTAAGAGGCTAATGAGATCAAAGCAACACAAGATTAAAATAGCCGATGAGGTAAAGTAGTCACATTCAAAAGCTAATAAAACAAAGACTTGGCTGCATGCCACGGAATTGTGTGTACTTAACCTCAGTGTTTTATATATTAACAACAATGTCATTGAGGTTCGTTACCGTGTAAAGCGTTACCTGGAGGTGATTTATTTTAAGCTTTATTTATTTTAGGATTTATTTAAAAATACTGACTTCGACTTACCCATTGTTACACGAGCAAAGTGTCCGTAATGATTATATACGCTCTCCGACTATGGATTTCACCACAACGAGGGTACGTGCAGAGTGAACTGTCATTGCTTTATCGCAACACAACGTGTTTTATCAGGAAGCTGTCCACTTTACGGTAGCAATCTTTCACTGTATAGGCATGTGAAATATATAAGTGGATTCGCTTTTCCCTTGCGATATTATGTAACAGAATACTTTGATATATGAATTTTCCAGTATTTATTGTAAATTTCACAGATGGTCAGACCTTAGTCATATAGCGCTATGCTATTAGATAGAGTATAGTCTGTTTCAAGATAGCCATTTTATAACTGAAGAGACAAATAAAAAAAATAAAAAAGGACAAATTGAATTTATATATATGCATGTATTAAAGGATGAGTAATATTCGAGTTTGTGTAATTCAACGAGATTATTCTAGTCGTTCACAGATTTATTGCAGGAACATGGTTATTAAAAAATAACAAGGTACAAAAGTTCTTATGTAATGATTTAATATATAACGAAGCTACTAAAATATCTCATTCACGAAATTCCTTTCAGTGTCTTCCCTAAATCGAATCATAACCCTGTTTAATCCTGTTACAATACAATAATCTTTTACAGATAGTAATATTTCAACACAAAGAGCAACGCTGAGCATAAGGTAAAGATTGTAAAATAACATTAATTTTGGTTTTTCTTTAAAATGAATTTACTTTGTATTGGTTACATTTACACGTCGCATTTTCGCGTGTTTGTAAAACCTGCAGAAAACTCCATAAGAATTAAAACATCTGATCTCGTTTGACAGACTTCTCTAGACACGGTGAACAGCAAACCTGAATGACGTTTAGCAGGCATTGCCAGATCTGGTGAACAGCAAACCGGATCTAGTTTGGCCAGCTGGTCCAGACGTGGTGAACAACAAGCCTCAAAGAAGTCTTGGCATACATTGCTGTTCTCATCACAGACAGATCCAAAATGTTATTGCACATGAATTTTTAGGAAACATTCTGTAGGGGAACAAGATTTGAAAGGTTAATTGATTTCATGTCACATCCATGGGTCGAAACTACTTTAACAGGAATAGTGGTATTCCTACTATTGCAAGCGATCCATCGTGGCAGCTAGAGATCCATCGTGGCAGCTAGAGATCCATCGTGGCAGCTAGAGTAGATCTCGTAGATGAAACTTTGGTCTCATAGTTGTATTTTTATCAACTAAGAATATTCAGCTTTAATACAAAAATTACATGTTAAGGGACCAAAGCTCAAACTAAAAAAAAAATGCAAATTTGAATTATTACTAATTTCCTTTGAAAGTTTGCCATATAACGAAGCGTTTTAATGCTTCCTGATCGTAAAGTTGTCTTCTCATCAGATTTGGGAAAGGATAGAGGAGGGAGAGTTCTTCAAAGGACGCTTAATACATGTAAAAATCTTAAACTGGCATATACTAAATGTGTATGTGCCAGCTAACAGGAATAAAAAATCAAACTATATCGAAAATCTATCAAACTATTTACAATCTTATTCAATGGAAAACCTAATCATAGGGGGAGACTTCAATTGGGCAGGGGACGAAATTGACAGAACGAAAGACTTAACAGCAAGCGACAAAGCACACAGGACTGATATGACAAACTTACTGAATAAACACCAATTACACGACATCTATAGAAAACTCAACTTACCAAGGAGAGAATTCACTTTTACCTACAAACAAAACCAAGCAAGCGGAATTGACAAATGTTATGGCAATTATTATGACACTCTAACCTATATCAATACAGCAATAACTAACACCAAACTATCAGATCATTATATGGTTACTATGGAACTAAAAATTAGGACAAGGGAAAAATCGGGACAGGGACAGTGGAAATTGAACAACAAAATCTTAAACAAAATTGAATATATTGAATTAATAAAAGAAGAAATTACAATCTTCCAAAATGCAGAAAATATAAACATAATAAAGGAGTGGGATATCCTTAAAAACAAAATAAAAAGAACTTCGATTCAATACTCAAACAGACGAGCGGAGAAACAAAAAAAAAGAAATAAATGAACTTAAATCAACCTTACAAAAAACGACAAACGACGAGGTAAAAAAACAACTGACAGACAAAATAAAACAAATCGGAGAAAATGAGTACCAAGGGAGAATAACAGGGGCGGGTAAATTTACAGAATTATACAATAAAGCAAATGACTTGTACAAAAGGGAAGAATTTAGAAAAGGTTGTGGAAAAATCATGAACAAAATAAAATTAAATAATGTAACCTACACGGAAAAAGAAGATATTTTAAACAATATTTTTAGCTACTATAAAGAACTCTACACTACACAAAACATAGATCCCATCACAATCGACAGCTGTTTAAATAATGTCGATAGCTTGAGGATATCATCAGAACATAGAGACATATGTGATGATGTAATCACAGATGAAGAAATCCAAAAGAACATAGCTACACTAACTAAGAAAAAATCGCCAGGGAAAGATGGACTAACCGTGAAATTCTATCAGAAATTCCACGGTGAACTAACGCCGATCCTAAACGCCTTATTCAATAATATGTTTTTAAGTAAGAAACATATGTCTAAATCCATGAGGGAGGGGATTATTACACTATATATGGTATCACGGTACCAGTTGTTTTTCCATATACCTTAATGCTAATGTTTTGTGAAATAAATATACTTTCTGTCCTACTTGGGCATGCATGTCACACACTGTCATATACAACAATGCTAGATTGTCAATTTGACAATGACATAACCAGGTACTCCATTGCATTTAAGAGAGATAACTCTACTGGAACTAGACAGGGGTAAGAGTTATCTAGTCACAACAAGCACATTTTCAGCCATGTGTACCATATTTTAAAAAAATCATAAAAAATACAAAATATGATCTAGATAGAAATTAACACAAACTCACATGTTGCCAAGAGGCTCAACATTTTTTTAAGCCAAACAGAAAGTACAACTCTTACATAATGCACCAATCACAGCTAGTGTTGTTCTTTAATTCTGAATACAATGTTCCATACACCTTAAGCTCCGCCCACCTGGACTTGTGCAATTGGTACCGTTATACCATATATAAAGGAAAAGGAGATAGAGACGCGATAAAGAATTGGAGACCAATATCACTTCTAAATACAGATTACAAATTTTAAGCAGAATGCTAACAAACAGAGTAAATGGGGGGGGGGGGATAAATAAAATAATAAATGTAAACCAAACCTGTGGGGGAAAAGGGAGGGATATACAAAATAACATTTTAAATATCAAAACCGTAATAGATTATATAAACGAAACAGGTACGAAGGGTGCTATGGTCCTCGTCGACCAAGAAAAAGCCTTTGACCGATTAGAACAAAACTATATACAGAGTGTATTAAAAAAATTTGGCTTCGGACCGAACTTCCGAAAATGAACCGAAATTCTATACACAGGGATAACTTCACGTGTATAGGTAAATGGGAAATGCACAAAAGAATTTGAAATACAACGATCAGTGAGACAGGGATGTCCACTATCAATGCTATTATACGTAATGGCAATATAAATCTTAAGCCACAAGATAAGGAATAACCCAGAAATCGAAGGTATACAAATACCTAACCTAAAAATAGAACTAAAAATGCTCCAACATGCAGACGATTGCACCAACTTTATAAGGGAGGGAAAATGCTACAAACACTTAAAAGAAGAATTTGAAAAATTTGGTAAAGCGTCGGGTTCACAAATAAACCACGACAAGACTGAAATTTTAAAAATAGGAAACTGGAGGGGCAACCACCCCGGGTTGCCCCCCCCCCCCCGACCTCCTAAGAGATACGGCAAAAGCTCTAGGGATACATTTTGGGAAAAAAGAGACCATAGAAAACTACAAATAAACAATCCAAAAAATAAGAGAAAATGTGGAAATCTGGACCATGGCGCCACTATGCATCATAGAGCGGACCCAAGTGGCAAAGACATACCTATACTCCAATATTAATTACATAATTAAATCTATAGATATAAATAACACAGTTTTAAATAGGATAGATAAAAAATAATTGACTATGTTTGGAATTTCAAAATGCACTAAGTAAAAAAGGAAACACTATATCGAGACAGAAGTAGAGGGGGCTTGGGTTTGCCAAGCCCCCTATTACTAAAACTAACAAATATAATCAACAGATTCAAAAAGATACAACCATACCCTGTCACAGCATGGGAAGCGGTATATATATACTGGTTTGGTTTCACTTTGAAAAACCGACCAGAGATATATATAAACAATAAGCTGACTAAAAAACTGGAAGTACCTAGAAAATTTAGATACATCAAAGAAATACTTTTAAAATATAGAGACAAAACGGAATTATGGAATTTAGATTTAAGTCAAAGTTATGCATGGATTAGAGAAGAAGAAATGAAATATATAATATGTAGAGTAGAGCAGAATAACTGGGGGATAAACTGGGCAAAAACTTGGAAAAACTGGGGAAAAATAAGATCTGTAAAAATACAAAGCATAATTTTCAAGTATCTATAAGACGCCTGGCTTACAGGCGAAGAAGCAATTAAACGTCGTATGATTAATGTAATGCCAAAATGCCCTTTATGTAAGAAGGCCAACTTCACCAAAGTACATACGATAACGCAATGCGACAAAAGTAAAACAATAGGACTATATTAATAACGGAAATTAGCAAAAAATATAATTATCATAAAAACAATATTTTATATTTAGATGTAGATTACGATAATAAAATTGTTTTAAAAATAATAAATTATATAATAGAAACAGTGATGTCTTGTAGACAAATAATTACGATTTCCAAATAAGATAAACAATAAAGATCTACCAAAACAAAGCAACGTCTGAATATACTAACCTACAGCCTTCTAACACTAATTCTGCGGTTATGAGGGATTAGGGGGCGGGGTCTGTGGTAGTACCCATCAGCGGTAAAGCATATGCAAGCCATGACCCTGCCCCCATCACACACCCAATTCTTACTTGAAGCTTAGGATAAATTTAACAAGCTTAATACTAAACATGAAATACGCCTGACCATACTCATCTTATCATCTTAGTTTCTTAGGATTGTTTCTGTTGGGTTTGAGGAGAGGGAGGGTGGGGAGCTTCGGGAGAACTGACCGGGAAGGGTCAGGGCGCCGGGGCACAACCCCCATCTCCCTCCAAATATCACTTGAAATCTCAAAAAAGAATTAATTCCAACAATTCCTTTAGAAAATGAAATATGATTATATATATATTATTTTTTTTTCCTCACGTTCTTAACATTTAAGTAAAGGGATACAGGGAACTTCTGCATGGGAGAAGTATGTTGCATAGACGTCGCAGGGCTAAGTCACAAGGCGCTACGCGAAGTGAACAGGCCTGCGAAATAGTGACAGAAAATCCCATGCAGAGGAAATGGACAAACAGAACAGAAACATGGGAATAATAACATTTAGAGAAGAAATAAAACTAACAATACTAACATAACCTATACTAAATACTCAAGATAAAAACTTTTTGGAACTTTCGTATTACACTTTTCATTAAAAAAAAATGGAGAGAGCTACAATCCGCTGAAGGTGAAACATTAAGAAATTAAAGAAAAATGTGGAGCCTTCACCGGTCAAAACCTCTCCTTCGGAAACACAAAATAGAGAGAAAACGACACACATAATCACTCATTTAAAACACTAAGTTTCCTTTATAAAAACCAAAATATCACATCGTTTTCTCTACCAAATCTCAAAAACTAAATCTAAATAACTAATGAAAGAAAAAATTATTAGCCCAATAGTATACGAGAAGACAACTGGGAAAATTTGACTATAGAAGCCGTCCCAAGATAGAAACATATAGCACACAAACACATAGCATACACATATAGCACACATGGGACTTAGAGATCTCTGGCATAGATCACAAAACAAACAAGGGAAGGGATTTCGACACCGGGGTCTAATCCAGTGTCGGATGAACAACCCTTTAAATAACACTAGGGAATAAATACCCCATCAAAAATTTCAAAAAAGTAAATTTTTGATCAAAATTCTATTATAAATGATACAAACATACACACCTTCGGAGGATACAGACCACATAACAACTTTTCCTTTTTTTTGGAACGGGGGCGGGGGGCATCTGTCTGGTGCCCCCCCCCCCCAAAAAAAAAAAGAAAACCTATATCAACCCCAAGCAACCAGAAAGCATCTTTGCATTTTATTTGATTGTGCCCAATGAAGAAAGGAGCAACCCTCTTGCATTGTTTGGCTAATGCAAATGGGCTGGAACTTGTCTGTGTTGGCCTTCATTTTGGAATTCCTAGTCCGGTGTAAGACATCTATAATCTAAGTAACGTATGCATGTATTCAAGATGTTGCATTATCGTCTGCATATTTGTACAGTGTTTGGCAAAGTTAAATGCATCATGCTTGTACAGTGTTTACTGTTTGGCAAAATAAAGTCTAGAATGGATCTAGTGTTTACTATATGGTAACGTAAAAGCTATCATTTGCGAAAGATACTAAACGGGAAAGGTCAAAGAACAGATATTTGTCAGACTACCTTTATCATGTCGCCCCAGTCACTCTGAAATGAGCACAGCTTAACCAGTTGTTCTGGTTGTGACAGGTAGTTTGAAATTACATTCCAGGATATATCACCTTAATCCCAATCCTACGTATTTAGAATAAAAAGACAACAGGCTAGTCAATCAGATGCCCTGGAGAGATCAATTGGGATTGCTACTGCGTACTTACATTTACCGACGATATGCATGAAAACTGTATTCAATAAATACGGAGTTAAGACACAATTTCTTGTTCATATATTGAACTGTTTTGTTCTATAATTTTCTTTAGACCAGTTATTCGACTCGCATCGGATGTACATTTCGATTAACCACTGGGTGAAGGTAACAGCAAATAAGACAATATGAAGAATAGCAACCACAGACTTAAGACCAGTTAAAGATAGCCACTATTTACATGTGACGTATTTTAAAGAAAACAAAAAGGCACTGTTCCAATAGGTCGAAGAGAATTTATACATTTGAGCTAGTATACGTCTCAATACAGTGTAGTGCATGCCAAATTGTGAACGCAGTTTACCGATGTGCAACATTCCATTCCGTCTTTGGTCTTGACGATTACTGTTTAGATTAGGTAACCACCACCCACCCACCCCTACGTGTTTTATAATTCATTTGCATGAATGATGTATATTTACTTCTAATTGCATATAATCAATTAACTTTGATACCGCTATCCATGTAAATATCTCACCAATTTCGAAAATTGCTTAACTACTTTCCGAGCACGTGCCAACTTGTCCCATTTGTTAATATTAATTTCAGTAACCACAATACACATAAAGTAAAAATTTTGAAAGTTCATATCAGAACGAAAAAGTTATAATTGTAACAGGTAATTTAAAACAAGCACGTAAGAAATAAATGAAATATGGTTGGGTCACTATTGCCTAAAACGGGAAATTACATTAACCCATAGGTTTACATGGAGGAGAGATACAATTGAAAAATGTTTGGTATTTAAGCGGGGATTTATTTGTGAACATTTTAAAATATTAACCACCACATTCTATTTGATATTCTGTCCAAAACCAATGCTTCGATTACTAAACAACACACTTTTTGACATACTACCCAACACTTATTCTTTCTTTATATCATTCTATCATATCACACACAAACACACACACACCGACTGTCCAAAGGGCTATATATACATTATGCTTACAAACTCTTAAACATACTATCACACAAGAAATGCAAAGGTAGGTATATAGACATATTATTCCCACACAAAACGCGCAATACTATCACACAAGGGTAAGAGTATTTTTAGACACACTATACCTGTGCAAACATATATAAAACACAAGAGGGGTAAATTGTTTTAACTTTCAGTTAGATTGTGAACATAGACATACACAAATATTCTAACACAAGGTGCCATTGGTAGTTTCTCTCTTTTCTAGAGATACGGGTTGCCCATTAATGGGCCAATAGGGTTGTCCAAAATTGCTGGTGTCTAACGATATCCAGAACATCTGCACCTCCGAGGTCTTAGTTAACAACAAAGACACATCTTCCCCAAGTAATCCTTCTCCTTCTTACGGCGAACGGAGACAGTGATTTTTGCTCGCCCACTTTTCTTTCTCCTCTTCATCTGTATCCCCTCTTTACATCGTTCTTTTTCACGACATCTCATTACGTGGTGTTGATTCGTTGGAATTCCTACTATGTTTTCTCTCCCGATCCTTGCCTTCTCGTCTCCTTCGCCCAAGCTGCCTCGATCTTTGCCACTCTTTCGTGCATCACTTTCATAATTAACCCTTGCTATGTTCAAGGAAAGCATTTCTCTCTCTCTCTCTCTCTCTCTCTCTCTCTCTCTCTCTCTCTCTTTGAATGTTGATTTACTTCCATCAATTTTCCAACTCTTTGAAGCAGAATGAACAATCTCCGTACTCTGTTTCTGGAAGGCTTCGATGCGTTTCATTTCCAATGAAGTTGGCGGATCTAAAGAATGGTTACAAACATTATATCACTTTTTCCAACTCTTTTCTTATAAGAGAAGGGCCAATGGGTCTTCTTCATACTCTTCGATCTTTTCGTCGTGACTTATCCTCAAATAATTGTCATGTTGTTTTTGACCAGGAAAATGGAACAGACGTGTTCAATGGATGGGGTCTTTTTTCAGTCAAGTCATAAGCGACTTAGGATACTAAACATTCTTTTATTGGCTATCATGACATCACGACTGTATATTCGTCTTCAGTCTGTGACTGTTGATGTCGCTCTGGAAAGAAAAATTCATCTTCGCTTATTTCCATAGATTAATATTCCATATCTTTTTCTCTTCTAATAGTCTAGGATCAATTCTCTCAATCTTTTGATTTCCCGAGTATTGTTAAATTTTGCATATAATATGATGTCCGTTGTGTTGGCCAAAACTACTGCAAACTGAAATTCCAGACGAATTTGCCCGATTTCATAGGGCGGAAATATCCCTCGTCAATATCTTGCTCTGGAATGAAATCAAATCCTCGCAGAGCATATCCTGTAATATAATCGTCATGATACATACTGTGACAACTGTTGACACCCAGCTCTTCTGTGGCTTTACGTGTGGCAAGTTAGCTTCCAAGGGTCTGTTACATAATGTCTCTTCGTCTTGGATGACTTCTTTCTTGGATGTGTGAATGCTATCGATATCGTTATTGGTCTTTTTTCTTAGTCACTATTTATAACTCTGGCCAGGAAAAGGTCCCTTTTAACACTTCTCCATTTATGTCTTTTATTTTATAGTTTCGCTTTACCTATGCCAACTCAAATCTCCTGTGTTTATTATTCTTTGGCTGGTACTAGCAGCTCGGTGATTAAAAAAACATCACTGCTTACACACACTGTACAAACAAATATACTTTTACGTTCACTAATTTACATATCAGGTGTAATCATGGATGGATTTTTTGTGTTTCTTTAGCCTAATCATTTGAGTAATGTATTTCTTCCCAAGAGATCGAAGCTAAGTCGTTGCGGGAACAGCTGTACCTGGCTATGCCTTCAACAGACAAGAAAAAGAAAAACAAAATCAAACCGTATGCATATTTGTAACTAAAGTACTACTACCCTTCATATTTTTACATATAGACATACATTGTTTTCTTAGCAGGAACAAACACTCTGTGCACAACGTATATATTCATTGATTCCTTCTTTCTTTCCATCCTGTTTAATGCATGCGTTTTACCGTTTTCAACCTATCAAGAATCTCTCTGCCAGACTGTCTGTCTGTCTGTCTCTCTGTCTCTCTGTCTCTCTCTCTCTCTCTCTATTTCAATCTTTGGTTTGCCATAATAAAAGATTATATTTAAAGCAACAACACAATCATAAAATTGAAATTCCAGATTTAAAATCAAAATTAAAAGATGAACAAAAAAGAAAAAAATGGAAATCCAAATAATATGCTATAAATTGAAATAGAAAATTGAAAATAAAAATTAAAAAATAAGATGGAATTACCAACTAAAAATATGAGTTTAAAAAATTAAAAATTAAAATTGAAGAAAGGAAATGAAAAATAAACAAGGAAACTTTGAAAATGAAAATTAACAAAATAGAAAGAAAAATATTATAATCGAAAATTAAAATTATGAAGTGAAAGAGAAAGTATTTGAAAATGAAAAAAGATAAACCAAATAAAAAATGAAAATTTAAAAATAAAAACTAAATAGTCATTGTTAAAGAAAACTGAAAATTTGAACTTTGAAAATAAAATGATAATGATTATTTGACAGCTGGAATTTAAAACTAATTGTTTGAAAATGAAATCGAAAATGAAAATTGAAAACGAAATTTGGAAACTTAATTCGTACAAAAAATGTGGTAGTGTGTGATAGTCTGTGTGTAATTTCATACACCTTGTACATCATATCCTCTTGAATGGTAATGAATTTGTCTGCTTGCAAGTACAGTTTATGTATATTCCTTCCCATTTTCTTTGGCTAATTAATATGGAGTGTTGGATAGTAGACGGTTGAGTTTTGGTCGCTCTAACAGCTTAATGGATATTAAGTGTTTGGTATTGGTTGTTGGTTGATAGTATAGTCGTAATGTTGCATAGTAGATAACTGGGTGCTGGATAGTAAATAACGTGGTGTTTTGTTGTACCAAAACAGCGTGTTGATGGTAGAAAACAGGATAGAAAACAACCGGGCAATGGCCACTCTAAACGAAATGTCAAATATTAGATATCTCATTAATAAATAATATAGCACTAAGTCAAGGTCTCTTCAAATTCCAGTGAATAATTACTTGAAAAATAGAAACAGCAACATGAAAAAACTGAACATGACAATAAGACAGATTCTGCCTCTGATGTAAAGGCAATAATGAGTAATTCTTAGGTACACAGGATTATATAGCCCTCTACTTGACAAGCTTATAAAAATGCTCTGTCTACATAGAGGAAATTTCCATTCTGGAAGTTTCTAAGGTCAGAATCAAGACTGTATCTTTAATTAAAATTGACGTAACATATGTAGTACTAATAATGATCTGAATATTTAATCCATAATGATAGAGAAATATTTTGTAATGTATCATGATGTTTACAAAATAAATGTTACTGGTCAGGTATACCATGAACTTGAGTTTAGACACGTTCAAGCACCAAAATAGGATGTACAAACATTAAGAAAAAGCCAACAAATACTACCAATTCATTCTACATAACTATATAGGTTATCGAAGCCCATAAAGCTATTGACATTGTTTGCATCACATTTCACGTGGATATATCCAAAATCAAAGGGTCCAAAAATCTCTTTTATTACATGCTGTCTGACAGTAGGATAATCGCATAGCAGTTTTCGTTTGCTAGACTTTTCGCATATTCATTATTTGTATACTTTTCTTGAACTACATCGCGTCTAAGCTATGATCACTAGAAAAGGTACCAATATACCTGATTAATTGCTTAGAATGAATAGATCTGTACCACTAATAAATAATTTATTACATTTTTATAAATTATTTTTGTTATTAACCGTTTCTTAGTAGGATGCAGCTATGTTAGAGCGTGTAACATGAAATAACAAAAATATTTCACATTTGTAAGGTTTGCGAATTTACTATTAAATAACGAAACAACTGCCAATATAGTTTAGCCAGTGGTACCTGAATATTATAAATAAATCGTGATTAGTTTGAAAATGTTCAAATGGTCAGAAGATATTCATGTACATAGACTGTTTAGAGACGTGCATTCAGAATGTACTTTCTGAGCTGCGTTAACACATTAGTCCCTACTTTGTACAGATTCCAGTGAAATAATGTGAGGAACAACTGCATCCACAACGGCATATACATTCTGATCATCGGTGTCTGAATGGTATAAGAAAAATATTTAGTTTGAAAGTCTTCAAATGGGCAGACATTAATCATCTCCGAGGAATGGATAAGGTATGTTATGCAATGACTTCTGCCATCGGTGTTGCCCCAAATGCCATGGAAGAAAATCGCTGGTGTTGTTCAAGACTTAATAGGTAAGCAAGTATTTTTAAGAGAACTGATTCATTAACCATTAGGTTCTTTGTGGCAACTTTATGAACAGTACGTGCAAAAACACGACAACCATTTGGAATAGAAGAATTCAAATTTAACAATTCATTTGTGAGGTGATGTTCTAAATATGTGAAAATCACGTTTGGGGTCTCTGGAATATAAAAACAATCTTCAGGAACTACCAAACGATTTTCTTTTCTTGGCCGATTTTGACTCTCTCAACCTTATCGTAAAGGTAGATGGTGTATTTTCAAGTTCACTCATGTCATATTCAAACTCTCTAGCACGTACTTCTGTTAATAGGTTACTTATTAGGCGACATCGAAAATCATCGTCTTTTCTTCTGCTCTCTCTCTGCATGGTAAGGTTTCGAACTTTTCACGTTGATTCGGAATTTAATTTGACTAGAGTACACACTTTCTCTATACTGAGAGAGAGAGAGAGAGAGAGAGAGAGAGAGAGAGAGAGAGAGAGATCACCCTAAGACACCTTTCTTATGCGATTTGCAATCTGCGAGGATGAAAGAAGAATCACAGTATATCTTGACGTCGTCAGCTGTAACTGTCGTAAACCTTTCCCACAACTAAGTCCTATTTATGTCATCGCTGTGGTAGTGGCATTAATAACTGCTGTTGCTGCTGCTAGCGTCTCAGTGGTGGTGGTGAAACTGTCGATGTAGTCATAGACATTTTAGAAATCTTGGTTCGTGAAGGTCTCTTTGTCATCGGTTGGGCTGAAGAAATCTGAAATTTTTCAAGCAAATGCTTAAAACCTGCTAAAAGTTATTTTAATATACCATCCGTTTTATTTTCAATATCTTCCTTCTAGTCGCTGTTCAAAGTATTCAGACTCTCTTTTTGTTGCTGATGATGCTGTTATTGTTGTTGTTGCTGATGTTGTCGTTGTTTTTGTTGAACAAATACTCGGTCTTCTTCTGTTACAAACAACTCTCCAGATCTTAACTTCGTTTTCCTATTTGAACTCATCATAAACTGGTAATGATGGAGAAGGAGGGGAAGGTGATCATAGCGTTTGCAACAACACTTGCAGCAACGATAGACGCACAAAGCCATCCTACTCGGTAAGAATATTTGCTATAGCAAAATTTGTAGTAGTCGTACTATCACTCCTTGTATTCGATGTATCACAAGCAGGCGCACCCGAATACATCGTCTTCATTTTATTAGTCATAGTCAATGTACTCAAACTCTTCTGCAACGGTAAATCATATATATATATATATATATATATATATATATATATATATATATATATATATATATATATATATATATATATATATATATATATATATATATATATATATTGAAAGCGATGTCACTTATCTGCTGTCTTCTAATTGGAAGGAAGACAACACATCCTGACTAAACGACGTTGCATACATTCTGACTGGTGAAACGTTTCAATGCGTTTCGAACCGATCCTTTCGTTGAATAGTCGGGGAGGGTGGGTGTTAGATAGTATGTCAAAAATATGTCCTGGAGAGTATACCAAAAGTCTCTGTTGGATATTTATCAAAATGTGGGTGTTGGATAGTATATCACAAACTGATTATTTGATACTATCATAAAATGTTTATATTAACATTCATGTTTGAGGCCATAAATTTTAATATAATAATTATCCTCAATGCAAACCTAATCTTTATTTCTCCACTTGAGTATGTAGTGTCAAATTCCCAGGGTGCCTATAACGGTTTACAGCATAAGTCCACTACTTTTACAGATGTTATAAGTTATACTCAGTGTTAAATTCCCATTGGAAGCCATAATTTCCGGCGTCTTAAATGTCCGCTTGAGGCTATGAATGTTTTACTAGGCTTAACACAGAAGTCCTGTTTACGGCCTAAGTGGCCCATAAAATAACCTACACCGAATATAAAATTAGTTGTAACTTGGTGATAAAACCTCGCAAAATTATGTCTAAAGGTTGTAGCATCATTCGATTAAGCAACACCTACTACGAACAACCAATCAGTCATTTAACTACTTAAAATAAATAAATAAATAAATAAATAAATAAATAAATAAATAAATAGTTTTGTAAAATAATTATCAGCAGATTTGACTAGTTATTTATATATGTAAATATCCAGTTACCGAAAGTTCCACCTGTCCTTCCATGAATGTGTAAGAGTATCAATGCATATATAAGTCAACATTATAAAACACTTTTCAATCAATCTTGCTAAAGTATGTTTACTTTCGGAATCCATGCCAGTCATGCCTGTGCCGATTTTGTCTCAGTATGCCTTGTTGAAGAAAGCAAACTGTGCTCCAATTGTCTAAAATCCTATACCAGCTAGTCCTCAAAAAGATAAACCATGATGTCAATGGGTTTATGACTAACACTGACTGCCAGTGATTTTGCTTGTAAAGAGCTTCTAGCATCCACTAGCTATATAGGTCACAGTGACGTGTATTTAGAAATACATGACAGTAGATTGATCTGTGAATCTAGGGTCGTGTGTGTGTGTGTGTGTGTGTGTGTGTGTGTGTGTGTGTGTGTGTGATTTGGATTTTTAACTCTACAGCTTTAACAATTTTTCAGTCGTATCGCTACGATATCTGTAGTGTGGCAGTTTACAGTGATGTCTAGCACCGTGGCATGATGCCACACACATATATCATGATGTCACACCCAGTCACATTATCCTGACACTAGGCCGACCAAACCTAACACTAACCTCTTAATGCTGAGCGCCTAGCGAGGCAGCTGTTAGTACCATTTTTGTAAGTCTTTGGTATGACTAGTCCGGAGTTCGAACCCGACCTCCCGCTTCCGAGGCGCACGCTCTAACCACTAGGTCAGAGTAACATAATCAGTGTAATTTATACATTGCATGCTTAGTATTTGTGTTAGTACAATAGTTGTAATCCTGCCATTATCTTGCTAATCTTTAAATTATCGGATTAAGCTGAAAATAAAATGTACCCCACGTGTATTTGTATTTTTGATACACCTATTGATGTTGCTGGAAGGGGTTTTCACATAACAAATAAGTATAAATACATGCAAATAAGTATAATAATATAGGACAACAATGAAATGGCAAACAAAACCTTGACTTTGTCGACTTTGCAGATGTTACAAATGAAATGCACAACTATCGCTATTACTACACGATGATACATGCACGAATCGGACAACTAATTACTGTATAGCCAGAGATCCAGTTTAGTGGTGGTAAAATATCAAAATCGAGTATTCGATATTTTCAGAGGTACCCATTGACTAGTCAATAAATTTGATTTTCTTCCTTTGCACTTTTGAGAAACACCAATCTTTATTCAGTGGTTATCAATGGAACGTTTACTTTGATTTTGATAAATTGTGTTTAATTTTCTCATGTTATTAGGGGTGTAGAAGTGAGTTTGTTTGGGAGCGCAATGATAGAAGCTGCTGTTCACATCTGGCTTTTGTGTGGAAAAATTGAAACAAATGTCTATAACTTTTATAAATGGAACCATGGGCTATTTGTATGCGAATGAATTCTTATTTGTAATTTTTTAATCTATTAGCCTTAAGTTCTATGGGTCTGATACATACAATACCGAGCTGTTTAACCATGGTGTTTGCCACACCCGTTCGAGGAATAACAGCATATTAATTGTTTCTTTCAAGTTTAAAAATTATCATATTTTTTAAAGACATGCAACATAATGTAGTATTAGCTTTAAAAAGTTTTCTACAGTTGAACCTTCAAACAATAAGTCTTGCTGGTAGAGTGATAACGTGTTATTAGAAATGATATTCAGTTTCCATACCATAATTTCATTAAATTTACCTTGTGTACTTTGCGGTGGCAAGTTGTATCAAATTCATTTGCTATTAGCGACAACTAGCAGATCATTCAATCGCGGCCTGGTTGTTGGTGTTAACGACAACTGGCAGATCATTCAATCGTGGCCTGGTTATTGATGCCTTAGATCATATTAACCCTACTCTTAAATTTAAGTACATGACGGATTACTCCAAAGTACTTAAGCACAAAGGGAGGTGACCAATAGCGATTTTCTATGGTATTATCCCTTCTATATTAAACTACGGTAAGTTCGGGTTATTTCCTGAGTATCGAGCCCACTCGAAGCGGTGATGTATGTAGCAGTTACATGTAACAATCTGAACTAAATGTCCTAATCTATAGTAGGGTGAATTTCTGACGTGTTCTTATGGTACACCGTTTGCAAGACGCACGTTATGATTCTCACGTTAATTATATGTATTGTGATTGCCCTGATTTTGAAAAGTCACTCACCAAATGAATAACTAGCTGAGATTAACAGGTTGTACAGATTAAGGAAAACCAAGAAAGGCTTTTGCATAGTTGTAAACCTGGTGATTGTGTATCCACGTCTTTGGCTGGTAAGGTTTCGTATGTGTATCCCTGTCTTTGGCTGGCAAGGTTTCGTGTGTGTATCCCTGTCTTTGGTTGGTAAGGTTTCGTGTGTGCATCCATGTATATGGCTGGTAAGGTTTCGTGTGTGTATCCCTGTCTTTGGCTAGTAAGGTTTCGTATGTGCATCCATGTATTGGCTAGTAAGGTTTCGTGTGTGTATCCATGTCTTTAGCTGGTAAGGTTTCGTATGTGCATCCCTGTCTTTGGCTGGTAAGGTTTTGTATGTGCATCCATGTATATGGCTGGTAAGGTTTCGTGTGTGTATCCATGTCTTTAGATGGTAAGGTTTCGTATGTGTATCCCTGTCTTTGGCTAGTAAGGTTTCGTATGTGCATCCATGTATTGACTAGTAAGGTTTCGTGTGTGTATCCATGTCTTTAGCTGGTAAGGTTTCGTATGTGCATCCCTGTCTTTGGCTGGTAAGGTTTCATATGTGCATCCATGTATATGGCTAGCAAGGTTTCGTATGTGTATCCATGTCTTTGGCTGGTAAGGTTTCGTGTGTGCATCCACGTATATGGCTAGTAAGGTTTCGTGTGTGTATCCCTATCTTTGGCTGGTAAGATTTCGTATGTGCATCCATGTATATGGCTGGTAAGGTTTCGTGTGTGTATCCATGTCTTTAGCTGGTAAGGTTTCGTATGTGCATCCATGCATATGGCTGGTAATGTTTCGTGTGTGTATCCCTGTCTTTGGCTGGTAAGGTTTCGTATGTGCATCCATGTATATGGCTGGTAAGGTTTCGTATGTGTATCCCTGTCTTTGGCTGGAAAGGTTTCGTATGTTGATCTGTGTCTATGGCTGGTAAGGTTTCGTAGTCTAATGGTTTTGATAGGCACTTGTAAACTCAATAACATTTATAACACGCATATAATCTATCTATCTATCTATCTATCTATCCATCTATCTATCTATCTCTATGCCTGCCTGCCTGCCTGCCTGCCTGCCTATCTATCTATCCTATCACAATGGGTTATTCAGTTTTCTTTAGGTGTACCTATTTCTATTAATTAATCTTGAGCCTAAATCTCTGACCACTTTCTTGGTATCCTAGTAACGGTTTCAAGCCAGAATGTAAGAGTTTTGTCTAATATTTCCCGTTCCCACTAACCATATCTACCTATCTATCTACCTACCTACCTACTACCTACATACCTATCTATCTATCTATCTATCTAGAACACACACACACACACACACACACACACACAAATATGTAATGATGTTATTTGTTGATTGATTCGCATTTTAGTTATGTTTCATGACGACATCGTCACTGCATATAATATAAAAATTGTACTTTGAGAGGATCGGGACATTTAACTATAATCTAATACTTTCTGTGATAGCTGTAATCAAATATTTTAGTTAATCTTCATTTCGTAACCAATTCTATATTTTGAGTACATAACACTGCGACATGGTCTAACTAGGCACTTTTTGAGACGTCATTAAGACCTTTGTGTATGTTAAATTTGTTCTTTACGTCAAGGTAACCAAGCCTTCTATTCATCAAGAATAAAAGAGAATCTACTTGATCCGATATTGATTAGAGTCAGGATGCACCGGAAACCCAGTTCCAATCGATCGGTGCACATACATATTTGTAAGATTAAACATATGGGGTTTTTTCCCCCACCGTTTTAAAGATTAATTCAAGTTAAGTCTAAAAATATAACAAGATATTGATCGATTTTATCTACCTTACATGCTTGGTATGAGTGATATTGATTGGATTCTGTGCGAAACCAGAAATCGATGACAAATTGTTCCAAATGCTAGTTGGCGAAAGCTCATGAAACTGTGGACAGTCATATTGCCTGTCATAAATTAAACAGTGTTATTGATGAAGTGTTAACGTTGATTCCAAGTAACAAAGGTTCAAAATAATAAAACAATGTTATTTTTTAAAATCTATTTCCGCATTCATTTAAAGACCGTGAACATACCAATGAACTTTTGCAAAAGGTTAATAAATACAACTTTTACGAGCACTAAATATATTTTGAAAATGTAGATTTTAATTGGCTGTACGCAACAACGTACTCTGAAGGTTCCTGACTACGATGCTTACGATATGTTTTATTTGAATAAAAAGTGACAATTCCACATTATACGCAAGAAAAGATAGAAGAAAAGAAAAAAAAATAAAACGAACTTCTATAGTACTTATTCGTAACTGGAAGTGGCAGATCAAATTGAGATATGCAAGGGTTTAAAATGTGTGACATCTGAATGGGATCGGTTCTTGTTTTTGATCGATATCAAATTATTCAATACCGTCTAGCAGCTAAATAGATTGGACTACAATAACGTCATCGGTCCCTGTCCAATGTACCTTATATGCCAGTTCCTAGCTTTTCGCATAGTATGCCACCTGTAACACGTGCGAAGAATAATATGTCATCAACTGAATAAGATTATACTGGTATGTGTGTGGGTGGGGGGGGGGGGTTCGTTGAACAAAAAAATGCACATTGGATGAAACTTACTTAATATAAAGAATATAACTAGCTAGGCAGCGAGGTTGTGTGTTGGATAGTAAGATAAATAGTCGATAATTCTAGTCTCTATTGTGAATTTATTTTACAGATTCATTTTTGCACTACACAATTTAAAAATAACATTGTGTGATTGTTTTCAATAAAACTATATGAATGGTATACAGAGTTAATTAAATTAGCTCTTATACGTACACAATATGAACACTACTTTTGGGAAATGCAGATGCAAATTATTATTGTAGGCATCTGATATAGGGCATTGCTCAGGTATTCCATCTGGTTTAAAATGAGTATCGGTTATCTTTGCGCACGCATAATTTATAATGCTCAGTAATTGTAATCGATTCTTTGGGCACACAGAATTTATAATGATCAGTAATTGTAATCGATTCATTTGATATCCCTTTTGTGCGACTGTCAGAGAATTTACAATGTGTGTGTCAATGGAAGAGGTACCCAACAGATAAACTAGGTCTTAGTGAGGATCGAAAGCTTGTATCTAATTTTTTTTCCAACGAAGACAAATTTGTAACCAATACAAAAAGTGTAATCACCCAGAGTTTGAAAAAGCTGACCATTTTCTCTTAGATTAATAATATTATTTTTGCACCAACCACTCATGTGGGATATGACAACTCTACAATGAAAAGAAACCCCACAATAAGAGTTAAAACAAAAATAATTTTTTACAACTGGAATAGAATTGAACACCATTAAAATTAATTAATTGCAACCTCTGTAATAAAGAAGGTATTTTGGCTGTAACGTTCTAATGACGGATTTTACCCAAGGTTACCAATAGTTTACCATGGAAATTGTGATAGAATCATGCTTGATACATGCTTGCTAATGTTATCAAATGTCACAACATTTGTCTTGACTTGAATTGCGTAAATAGGTCGTTAATTAAAATAACAAAAGCTATTAAATACATTCCACCATCAATTATAATCAAAATGAAAATTTGTTTTGTTGTACTTCGTTTTAAAATATCAACAGAAAGCATGTTCAGTAGAACTGCAACGAGATACTGTATTCACTATTTTTGATGGAAAATAAATCGATACCTTTGTGTTCCCTGACAATGCAGTATGAAATATTCAATATAGTCACTACATTATTCATTACACATTTCAATTAATAGAACACGCGAAATAGTAATTTCTTTGATATGGTTTTGAAACATTGATTGACTGTCTCTTCATTATACCATACGAACGTACGATTTCCCCACCTAATTTCTACCTTTGTCGTTCAGTCATTTCGTCCAGTTCTACATATAAGGGTAATTATGTCACTTTATAGATTGCTTATCCAGTTCTTTACTTAGCTGCTCTCTTTCTCTATTATTAATATTTTTACTTATTTTTGTTGCTAACGCATACATATATCTAGCCTGATACCTAGTTTGTTTGTTAGGAAAGAGGTAGGTAGAGACGCAAAAAAAAAATCAAAGTAGATAGAACAGTCTCAGAATGTACTCAAACCTCACCCAGTTACTTTAGTTCTGGTACAGGCAGATCTCATGGCGTGGCAATACTCTTCGCAATAAATATAGATTTTAAAGTTTCCAGTCTCTTCAAAGATATCAGTGGATATATATGGAACGTCAGAGCTGTCTTAAGATTATCAATTTTACTTCATGATGTGGAAACCTCTTTATATGATATGGAAACCTCTTTATATGATGTGCTTTCGACCTTATATGATGCGAAAACTTCTTTATATTAGGTGCTTTCGTCCTTATATGATGTGCAAACTTCTTTATATGCGGTACTTTCGTCCTTATATAATGTGCAAACTTCTTTCTATGCTGTGCTTACGTTCTTATATGACCATCCACTGAATACGTTCTGATGGGCTTTTCACCTCCTCCGTTGAGGGCATGTTGGATCCATTTTTCGTCCTTGTCGCACATGTAATGTTGTCGCACAAGTAATGTAACCAGAGTAAGGATTTCACCAAGTATCGACGTTTGATAAAGTTCATCGTCTGAGGGCTTATGACAGCAAGGGTGTTTTGGGCCATGAATCGTTAGGGGTATACTAAAGAACACGCTTTAGGAATGGTGCAGGCTTCTTTCAAAGGATCGATCCCTCCGTGTTCCATGAATAATTCTCGAACTTTTCCACAGAAACGCCATAAACGGTCCACGTATCGTTGTTCAGTTCGCATGTTGTCAGGGTCATAGTAGTAAGCCTCAGACAAATGAGTTAGAACGGTGTGTTCACTGGCCTTGGTATTGACAAAGTGCGGAAAATAACCTTTGGTCATTTCTGTCATTACAGACTTTTTAGGCTTTGGGCTCAAAGGCATGGCCAAGTAACTCATCCAATCTTTAAACTGCATTCGGCCCACTTGCATGGAGATGAGTTTGGCACCGTTTAAAGTCACTTTAGGACGCTCGGTACTTTGTTCAGCACAGTATCAGAAGAAACTATCCCGGAAATTGTGAGCCATTACATTGGCATGGCGATGACAGTCTCCGTAACGTTCGATGTCCTATTGGTTCCACGTCTCTTCGATGCCGTCTAAGATCCATCGGGCGAAATCGACCAACGTGTTCGGTCCCCGAAATATATTTTTCTTAACGTTCTCCAGGAATCTTGCTGCAGTAAGGGCAATGACTAAAGCTAGGCTCTAAGATGCACTTCTAGCACGCTCTGTGAGCCACTCAGAAATCAGGAATGTGAATGACAGTCTCTTGCATGCATTCGAAATCGAAAAAGATGAAATTGCCTTTTCTTCTTCTGGTCAAATTCCTCTTCATGTTTGGAATGGTATTTTTGAATGTAGAATTCATGTTCTAAGTCCACCATTTGGTGACAAATGAGACATCGTTTCTTTCTTCGAAAAACGTGTGCCTTGGCACTATTGGCATGTATGCCTCGTCCACAAGTAGGGCACAATCTTAGCAGCTGACAAGCACGATTCTTCAGTGAACCTTGCGTCTTCAGATGTTGTTGGTAACAGGTTGGACCGACAAAAGTGCGCTGACAAGCAAGGCAATGCACTCATTGTTGTCTTCGTCAATACAGGGTTTTGAAGCCAAAGATCCTGAGCATTTCGATCCAGAATGCTTGTGCTGTTCTCAAATGTTATAGTTAAATATATCAAAGTAATTTCTAAATCACGGGAATCCAGTGATACATCGTAATGTTAATCGTGATGTCTAAATCACGGGAATCCAGTGATACATCGTAATGTTAATCGTGATGTCTAAATCACGGGAATCCAGTGATACATCGTAATGTTAATCGTGATAATACCGGTGAATTTATTTTCAGTATTTGGAATCTTTGCCTCGAAACAACAGAGGTCCACGCACATCTTGAGGATGCACCTTCAAGTCGTAGCATGCAGCCAAGACGTCTTGCAACTTTTGCATTTCAGGAATGCCACAGGGTGTGTCTTTGGATATACCAACATGATGTAACAGGAGTTCTGCTTATTTTCGTTGTTTGGCTCAGTCCGAGCGTTAAATATTTTTCCAGGCTTTTTTCGATTCTGTCGTGTCGTTCCTGTCGGCATAAGTTCGTCCCACCAGGATGGCATGGGCTAAACATATCTGGTCTTGAGTGTTGTTGATTTGGACGAGGCTCTATTTGGTGCAGTGGATGTCGTCCGCCAATAACACCTTTTTGTATCCTGTCCCTTGGGGAAAAGAAACGTGGGACATAAACAATGTCGCTTTTCCATCGGTGATGTGAAATTTTCCGTTGGATTGTTGCACGAGTTGAATCTTCTCGATGACTTTGGAAGATGTTAATTCTGTTGGGATGTTAAACTCGATCCAAACGGGGGACTTCAAACTGTTATGATGAATGGAAAGTCTCAAGCTATCGTCTTCTTTGGCTTAACATTGTCGTTTCAGTGTAGTTAACAAAGAATCCCACACATCGGTGATGAACCCCTCTGCTTACTCCAACGGTACTTCGGACCTGAAATCTTTAAACTTAACCTTGTATGTGTAGGTCATAATTCTAAATTTCTAGAGGAACGCTTTTCCGTCTCTCTGATGTGGTAGTACGTTTATAGGTTTTCTGGTGGACTTTGGTTGGGTGTACACTCTCTAGGCCTGGATTCGGGCTCACTCATGACATCTTCAACATCGCTGGCATGAATTTTAGCCAAGACTGCAGCTACTGTGCGGGGCGATAAATCAAACATTCTACCTCTTACTTTCGTCTCCTTTCTCCACGAAATGATGCGATCGTTTCATCTTGACAGAGAAAAAGTCAAATGACTACATTTGAAACACTATGGGTCCCTACATCAATATAAGACCTGTGTCTTCCTTATATAAAAGGTCAGTGTTTTCCCATCCAGTATTCATTTCACTCTCAAACCGACTATAACGGGTTAAGATTCAACACAGATCGAACTTCTGGTCAGAGCTTTGTGAGGTGTCAGACGAACGTTTTCTTCAGACAAGCCGATGCACTACTCCCCTTCCTTTCGAATAAAAGTCACGATACTTGGTATACCTGTAAGAAGAAAGGGCATTGGGCTACGGAATGTCGAGACCGTCAAAAAAGCAAGATAGCTGTCAGAGGAGACAAAAGTCAAGATACCTGTTATCATTGTCAAGGGAAAGGACATTGGTCTTCATTAACCCCTAAGAAACAAAAGGAGCAAAAGGAACAGAGAGGTTCCGAACAGGAAAAAAGAAGGGATACCCTCTCAAAATGAGGAACCCCAACAAGTTCAGAAATAGAGAAAAAAAAGAGAGAAAAAAAGAGACGAATGTGGGGAAGAGGAGGAGGGAAAACACGTGAAAGTGAAGGAATTCAAACAAAGAGAGTGAACAATGACACCGATGCAGTCTATGAACTGTTTAAAGTGTTTTTTATGTAAATTGTATTGTAAAATGTGTAACAGAATAGACCCGAGAGAAAACATTAAGTGTCTCTTGGTCTTGAATTTTTTTAATTTGGACCTGCTCTCGGTACTCACTCACATACGTACATCATGGACAAAAAGGGATTTCAAGTTTTAATTGGTTTTGGCAAAATAAAATCTGTTTCTTTTCAAGAGAGTTGGGTGGCCCTGAAAAGGACCGTTGGGTATTGTTTTGTTGTTTTTTTTTTTTTAACAATCACGAACGGGAAGCAATCAGCTTTTACAGCCTTGAGCCTTTGCCACGGCCATGGTCTACTTCTGGACTTGCTCCTGTCGATAATGATTTGGTAGAAATCACTATGGTGGGTATTATAGGTGTAGTAACGGGATTGGGCTGTTTGGCTCGGGCAGGTCTTTTTCTCTTGGGTAGTAATAAAGAAGTCTAATACATTTGTTTCAGACTCATTAACTCTTCCAAAATGACAATGAGTACTGTCACCGTTTGACTTTCACTGTCCTCTTTCTCTCCTAGACCTTGTTTCTTCTCTGCTGCTGATTCTTTCTGTCGCTTCCTTCTGTTTTCTTCTTCTTCTAGCCGTTACTGTTGAAGGAAAAATGGTTTGGTCCTTTTTTCTGCTTCAATAAAAAATTTCTCCTATTCTTTCTGTCTCTGTTTAAAATCCTCGACGTGTCGTAAAGGAGAAGGTTGTTATGGTGCTGATACTGGAACAAATTCTTGCGAAGAGAGAAAATCCACTAAATCCCAATTAAAATCTGTAATACTGGGTTGACTTTGGTAGCCAATGCTATGCCATCGCTTATCGTCTCCACGGCCGGTGCATCCCAATTCATCGTCTTCTTAGTTTCCATCATGTTTGAAAACTTTGTTGCATTGATTCACTGCGCATAGAAGCTAGCGCATCTATATAGGGAATTTGACGTCACAGGCAGCTCTTTTCGTATTTGAAGACAGATTTCACACTGTGACTGAATTTTGTAACGCGTATTGGGATTGGTGAAAAATCTCAATCCGTTTCGATCCACTCTTCCACTATAAATGACAGCGGCTTACTAAATTTCCTTCACCTGTTCTCGTCACAAGAAGTGGACTAACGTTGAATCATCTACCCTCGTATCGTCAATACTGTTCTGTACGGACTTACCCATTTATGTCAAATCATCATGGATAATCATCCGGATCACCAATACGAGTGTTTGGAAAAGCAGAAGTTATGCGGACAGACAAGGCTGTTTGAAGAGAGTCCTCATCTACGGTCCAGACGTCAGAAGAAGTTTGAGGAGACCTATGCGATGTCTTCTGTGTTAACGGAATGATGATAACAAAAAAATCAAAGGCCCTTTTCGGGTCCAATCATATGCCTCTAAACGATATTTATTCTCTTTGCCATATATGTGTGTTTGTATGTCTTTGCCTATATCTCTCCTGCATTTGTCTCTCCCTAGAGTAGCGCGTATTCAGGTCAACTCCTTGCTACATTGTTATTAATCTCCAGTACCGTCACCTCACCCGTTCCATTCCTAATGTCCCTATCCAAAACCTAACTTTTTTTCTTGTCGCTATAGTGGCAGGGGAGATTTTATAAATGTTGTCACTATGGTGGCCCAGGGGGTGGGTCATGTAATGCTAATTCCCATTGTCGCTATGGTGGCCCACGGGGTGGGTCATGTAATGCTAATTCCCATTGTCGCTATAGTGGCAGGGGAGATTTTATAAATGTTGTCGCTATGGTGGCCCAGGGGGTGGGTCATGTAATGCTAATTCCCATTGTCGCTATGGTGGCCCAGGGGGTGGGTCATGTAATGCTAATTCCCATTGTCGCTATAGTGGCAGGGGAGATTTTATAAATGTTGTCGCTATGGTGGCCCAGGGGGTGGGTCATGTAATGCTAATTCCCATTGTCGCTAAAGTGTCCTCATTCACTACTAACATGAGAAATGGTAAATGTTCAGGAAGTGATGGATTCACTATTGAATCTTATACATTCCTTTGGAACGATTTCAGACAGGTTTTGATAAAATCAGTGCAAATCAAGGATTTATAAAAATAGAGTTTATCTGTCACACAGATGGAGTGAAGTCTCACATCACTTTCAAAGAAAAAAATTGTAAAGAATTTTTGACAAATTGGAGACCCATTACTTTGCTAAATATTTCATAATGAATAGCCTAATTAGTTATAGCTATCAGATTATATATAAAATATTTGCCAAAATTAACATATTAAAGTCAAAAAGGCTTGGCAAAGGCAATTAAATGAGGAGGGAGGTAGTCAGACTGACATATGATAACATATGCTTTACAGAAGATAATGATATGAATGGTATTATTTTACAGGTTGATTTATAAAAAGGCCTTTAACTCTGTCTCCTGGACATTTATACAGGAAGTGTTTTCCATTTTAATTTTGGCGAGCAGTGTGATTCAAAATGGATTTGCAACACAGTTTAATTTATGTTGGACGCGGTTGTTGTCAGTGGGATCCACTTATTTTGTTAGCTGTAGAAATTTTAGGAATTTTGGTTTGGAAAAATAATGATATTAAAGGCAGATGCATAAATAGATATGAAAACAAAGTGGCACAATATGCCAATGACACGTCGTTTTTATTAGAGGGATTTGATATCTTTGTAAAGATGCTGCTGCACGGACGAAAGCTGATTTTATCATATCTACTAAGCCATGTCCTTGTTGTCGCACGAGCCCTTGGTAAACGGGATACGTGTTGTTCAAATTTCACTGGAGAATAGTTGTTGTTGCAACTGTCAGTGTTACATCTGAACAACGGACTGGGAAGAAAATAATTAAAATAACCACTGAGTAAACCCATCCACAATTGCTTGTCTCATTGAAAATTCAAATTTGCATTCTCGGCTCTGTTAACGCAATACACTGCCAAGATTTGGCAGAAAAAGACGATTTGATTTTTGTAGCATTTTATCTATACCACATTCACTGGGGTTGGTTTTGTAGTTCTTGAAGAAAGGAAGTCTCAAACGAGGAGGAAGTTGTTGCGTTTAACACCACGGTAATCGCGTCTTCTTTTTTATAGTCAATTACTTCTGGTAACTCAGTGGGTATAGATTCCAACGCATTTTGTCTTCATGCAGTCGACATTTTATCACTTTAAGTGTTCTTCAGTTTTTTAATATTCTATGTAACTTAGGCAAATACAAAGTTCCTTTTAACATGTATTCTTCCATGTCGTTGAACATAAAGACACGAGAATCGGGTCCAAACACTTGTCCAGTGAAACGAACCAGTTCGGTTTTCCAGTTAAGTAAATAAACTTTGCCAAAATGTCCATGCGATTTTCTCAATTCCAACCCAATCTACGGTGTGTAACACTTCTTTCTTTTTTCTGGTAGTTGAGGTGCCAAACAATCGATCAAACACCATCACATTGTTTTCAGGTATCACGTGTTAGGATGCACATCCAGTGCTTCGATGGCACGATTGACTGTAAGCTTTTACAAGACTTGTATTGATGTGCAACATATTTGTATATTCGTTCGTTAAAAGTTCATTGAAAACGTTCTATGACACTAGGTTTTTCCTCTGGAATTACAATGGTGCAAACATTAAGGTGTCTCTTAAAGGTTTGTTCGAAAAGCTTGATTAAAAATTCGGCGCCTTTTTCTCTTTCTCATCGTCGAGGATGTCGGTTATCTTTGTTTTCAAAACCAGTTTAAAAGCCTGCACTAACTTGGAACTTATATAGTCAAATAAACTACCCAAGTTGATTTTGAAAATACCTGAAAGCAAGTATTTCGGGAGAATACGGTATGCTGCCTTTGACGTCTGGAATAAATTTGTCGAATCAGTTTGGGTAAATGAATTGATTATATCCATCAACGAGTGTAATTCTTGTTGTAACTGTAACATGATGGTGAGATTACGATTCTAAAGTCGATGAGTTATGGGTGTTTCGTACCAATGATGGAGTTCCATGCAATGTTCATATGAACTACAGTGAATTCTCGTACTTCTTTAATACCCAAAGGTAGAAGTGTAACGACTTTCCAGAAAATGGTGTACTTTATATCGTTCTCCATATCATCTCCATTCCTCTAAAGGTGGTCCAGCAATCAATCTTAACTATTCTCCAGCCGCTTGTATCAATGGTTCTATCAGCATTGGTTGATATATCCTCCTTGAATCAACCAACATTTTCTTTTGACTGGTGGTATTTTGTTTTGCACACTTTGGTGAAGAACTTTCTAATGTTTTCCTATTCACTGTTTCTCTATCTTTCACAAATGCAGTTCCTTTCAAAATGTTAAAGTAACTTTCAGACACGGTCACAATGATTTCCTTGGGTGCTCTTAGAATGATTTGCTTTCGCATCACAGCATTTGATTTGGTCATTTCGTAGGAAACAGTTTGTCTAACTAAACAAGGAGGGAGTCCATTATCTGTTCCCTTTATGTTGGAGGATGGTTGTTTATGAGATGATTAGGGTGGTGTGCAGTTCTGAGTAAAATCTTTGTTTCAGAGCAAAAGAAGTGACGTTAATCTTATCCCACGTTCTTTGAATACTCGAGTTCGACTCCAATACTTTTCGGCGCGTCTTATCGACTTCATTATGTGAAACAGACGATGGTGAGGTATTTTAAATGCACAAAATCTTATCAGTTTGTTCTTAGATAAACCCAATAACCACTGTATCACAACTGTTCTGTCTGATAGTTTCGTCTTAGAAGAGGCCATTGTTTTAGACTCTTGGATCCGCCATTTGTGATAAAGTTACGTTATTTTTTTTCGAACAAATAAATGTTTAGTTTAATGAGGCATGTGAATGATGCCTTGTAGTACCTGACGTGCTCTCAAAGTTCACTTCTGAAACACTTCATTGAGACTCGATTCTAACAATCACGACCGTACTTGTGCAATTTGTTTACCCCAACTGATGGCATATGATGGACAATTTAATTTGGCATGAAGTCGAGATTGAAAAAATCTAAAGCTTTACAACGGAGAAAAGAACTGAGGGATGTTACGATACAGTTTTTCAAACAGATGCCAAATGCAACGTGTAACTGACAGGGTCTCATTCACGGCGCCAAGCCGTGAACTAAAGTGGTACGAAATCTAAACATACCGGGATTGGAAGGTTTTGAATAGATGAATAAATAGACGAATAAATAAGCATGGTGTCTTTGAGTGCCATTGTCATATGCATAACTCGTCCATTATGTTCCTTGTTGGGCTAACACTTGCATTTCAGATTGATTGCATAGACTTTTAAACAACGCCATATGATAAGCATTAAGTATGATCCTTTGACATGCTTTCCTTTCTTGCTATTTCGTGTAATGTAAATAATACTGTCCACTTTGTGTAGAGCAATGTTTAATTTCTACTTCTCCCAACATCACATCATTGAAGATGACAAGATGTGTTTGACTGAAGTCAGATACGATCCCATCGTCTTCGCCAGGAATGCCTTCTGAAAATGACATGGATTCATCTTGACTTTGGAGGAAGCCTTTCACCATTCTTTGTAACACCACACGATACGTTGTGTTTGCCATTCTTTGTAACACCACACGATACGTTGTGTTTGCCATTCTTTGTAACACCACACGATACGTTGTGTTTGCCATTCTTTGTAACACCACACGATACGTTGTGTTTGCCATTCTTTGTAACACCACACGATACGTTGCGATGCCACTCTTTGTAACACCACAGGATACGTTTTGTTTGCCACTCATGTAGTTGTGTTTGTTTCTTGTTTCGTCTGGTTGTTGGCGTGATTATATTTTTTATTGGACTGTTTGCTTATTGCCTCAATGCCCGTGAACGCACGTATGACGATCTAGGTAGAAGTAAATCATGGGGTATTGAAGAAGTTTGTATATCTCAGTTCTCTAAGTATAAACCGCCTATGTGAGACAACTGACACGTACATACAATGTATATATACATGCGGGAAGAATTGGTATATGGGAAAAAGGGGAACAATGCCGTCAACATAAAAACAATGGATGATTTGTAGTTCCTGTGTAAAATATGTGTGAAATGTACCAGTCTCATTGATTTTATTATAATAAACATCTGCCACGTATTCCTAATTTATAAAACGATTCACTCCGATGTTTGGTATCAGAGGCCTAACTCGAGTCAATGAAAACACAGTATGCTGTTTCATTCTCACCTACATGCTTATTGATCAATGGAATATAATATAAATTAACATCAACCGCTGAGTGATTCTTTTTATAAACCAAACTGTGCATATAACATTGTATTGTACTTATATTCCCGTGTAACTAATCTCTCATTGAATATCCTCGTGAACACCTTGTGAAGGAAACTCACTTTGGCTAATTCTCTGTTATTAGTTATCCTCGGGATTTCCTTTCTTGTGCAATGGTATAATGAGCTCAAAAATATTATATTAAATAGCGTCATAAAATATGGTATATTTATATCCGAAAAGTGTTTAATGTATTTATTTAAAGGATTAGACGGTGAATTATTATTATTTTAGTATTTTTAACGCATTTATCAAGTATTCCAGTATTATTAGAGAAATATTGTTTAGTGGGACGTAAAACAAGTAAGAATGATTTCTGGGAGATACAGTCCTCGGTGGGACTCAAGGGGCGAGGCCCTTTGAACCTTCGGCATGTTAACAAAATTTTATCCATCAAAATGTGTAGAAAATTTACTATCGATAACGTACAAGTTGATTCGCTTCCCCCACCCGCATCTTCTTAATAATAAAAGAGGCTAATCCCCAACAGAACATTACTTCATTTATATCAACAAAGCCGTTGCCGACCGCATCTCCAAATCAGCAACAGGACTGAGATTAATACTAGCCAACTCCATTTTAAAATACCTAAAAATTTCATCACGTAAAATAACTATTTTATAAACTTCATCAATTTCAAAACAATATCCAAAATTCCACACGCTTCAAATGATTCGTTTCTTCCAATTGTCTACCCTTAAGTGTTTGATTCTATTTCTTCTTCTACACGAGCTTCTTGTGTGCTTTTTATATACATAACATTTCGCTCGCAGGATCTGTTTGATGTTGATCAAATTCTGATCAAAGCAACACATATCAGCAACCAAACTCATCGCATGAGCAAGAACTGCGTTATAAACAGGGCCGGCGCCAGACCCGGCCAGACTATCTGGCGCCCTAGGCAAGGTTAGATTCTGGCGTCCCCCCCCCCCCCCCGCCCCCACCCGGAAAATATCAATTTCAAAATTTATAAACAATATTTTTTAAAAAAATGCGCCCCCTGAAATCAGCGCCCTAGGCGGCTGCCTAGTTTGCCTATATGGTAGCGCCAGCCCTGGTTATAAATTCATTTTGGGTTTTCTGTGTCTATTTCATCCAATATTGACTTGAGTCAACAACTGCGTTATAAATTCATTTTGGGTTTTCAGTGTCTGTTTCATCCAATATGATTGAGTCAATCACTGTGTTATAAATTCATTTTGGGTTTCCATTGTCTATTTTCATCCAATATTGACTTGTCATGACAATTTTCCTCACGAGTCATTCCACTTAGTCAAACATGTACATATGTAACTTTTCCGCATGTAATATACTATACTCTTCAACCAGTGCGTTTCACGCCACGCCATTAGCCGTTAGTCAGGCATGGCCTGGCTGATCCGTAAAGTGTTGGATATCAAAATTATTTATGAGGTGGAAGAACTGGTGTCAGGCAACACTAAATAATGGATGACACTCGTATCATTTACACTGTAATAAGGAATTCTTCCTATCGAGCTATCACTACCTAACCCTCACTCCTCTATACGAACTCCTGTTGATTTCTAACCCTCACTCCTCTATACGAACTACTATTGTTTTCTAGCATACCGTTCTCTATACGAACTCTGTTCGTTTGTATACATCTAACAAACATCCATATGTGTAACTTATTGACATTTGTCACGTGAGAGTCTGTGTAGGAAAACAACAAGTAGATGGTTGTTCTGTTGGTTTTTAATAGTACAGTAATAGTATTAACTTCGGTCAAGTCTGGCTGTCAACATACTCTACCGTTGAGATCACCCGTTATTACCACCTTGTTGACCATCTGGCCAAACATAATACCAAGAAGCAATTATTTTTTAAGAGAAAAAAGAACAACGCAAATTTTAACGAAACAATACCAATTATATGATTTTGTTGCTATATGCTTGCCACCTTTTTAACATATTTTCTGAAAAAAAGTTAAATGCTTAATAACTATGCAAACAAATATAGCTGTTTTATTTGCCAATGACCCGATCAAGGCAATGGCATCAAAGTCGGAAATAATGTTGCAAATATCGTCTCAGACATTGTCTTAACACATGAGTCCTTGAATGTTCAATGTGAAAAAGTTCAGGCTGTCATATGATAACCCTTGCCGTTTGTCATGACTTTACTACACTTTTCTTTCTAGATAAAGAAATAATTGTAAACCAAACTGCTCCATAGTCATATCTCCTTGGCTGATTTGATTATTAGCAATACGTTTGTTCTTTGCTCCACAACTTCTCTAGAAAACTACTACTCCATATGCAATTCAGATCATTTCAGCTTCGGGGAAAATTCTCTCTCTCTCTCTCTCTCTCTCTCTCTCTCTCTCTCTCTCTCTCTCTCTCATAATAATGTTCACTACTTATACATATTAAATCCATGTACATATATGCAGTAATGTCCTCTTTCAATTCCTATGTTAAATATTTTTTTAATTCCAGATATGGAGTTTCAACATTCTTACATACAATCATCTCCGTGGATAGTATTTATTTTCAACATACCTAATGCTTAGAAAGTTTTCATTTTTTGGTCAGAATTCAGTGATTAGTAACAACACGGTTGTACTTCTAAACATGTTCCTGCACGTCAAGTGCACGTTAATATTTTGTTAACTTTAAAATGCTGAATATCTGTGACTTATGATAATATGTTAAACAATTGTTTGCATGTAAGGTACTTTGGCTTCAATCGTTGGTTAATATTTATATTGCCAATATTATAGAATTATCGCGCAGATAATATCAACACAATATCGCCAGGTTAAAACCTATTCCCTTAAAGGTAAATATTATACGGAGTAAGCTTGACGAGTAGCAGGTAATGAGTTCTTGTTCTCATTCATTCAAACCATTTGATACGTGAAATAGTATAAAGACAGACACGTATATATCAACACGTGAAAGCCAGAACTCAGCTGCTGGAAATGCGTTGTACATACCTACCAGTACCTTTGTAGTTCTTAGGTAAATTCAAGAAAGGACATTATATAATCTGATCTTGCTAGTTGATATTGAAAACCTTTCTGTTACACCTGACTGAATACATCTTGTTTCGGGGGTATAATAATAATACGCCCTTGGGCATTCAATTTTGCACGTTACACTCTGTACTCTAAATCCTGGCCAGTTATTGTATTCTTACAGTACGACGTAACAATGAGCGGGGTAAAATTGTGTAAAATTCAACCAAAAGGTTTTAAATTTGTGGTACTATCTATTTTTATCTCTGTATCTGTTCTTTGTATTTTCAATATCAATATAACTAAATATGTCATTTGGAGTCGTGAAAAACATAATAACAAGTTTGAGAGAATAATTAAGGTTTCACACTTTTGCGACGAATTCAAAGATGCTCAGTTTGAAACGGTGCAATACAACAAAGTGAATTTAAGGATCATTGTGATTGTGTACAATAGAGCTACGTCACTCTGTCGTCTTCTTGATTCCCTAAACAATGCAAATTACTTTGGAGATACAATCGCTCTTCATGTTTGGATTGATAGATCGAAGAAGGGGACCATAGACTCTACTACATACACAGTGGCCAAAGGTTTTACATTCCGACATGGCCAGTATTACGTCCATAATCAAACCTGCCACGTTGGTATATACGGACAATGGATAGGAACATGGTACCCAGACATTTACAGCTCTGAATTCGCAGTTATTCTCGAAGATGATCTCACAGTTTCCCCATATTTCTACAAGTGGTTGAAACAGGTACACATGAAATATGATCATCATTCCTACGTGAACGGATATTCTCTTCAAGGAATAAGCATTAAACATGGCGCTAGGCAACATGGATATCTGAACGTGAATGAAACACACAAAGTCTTTCTCTATCCCGTACTAGGAACGTGGGGATTTTCGCCGAATAATAGAAATTGGTGTGCATTTTCAGATTGGTACCTGGAGAAAAGGAGAGATCCCCAGTTCCACCCATTTGTTCCTGGAATCCATCCTAGTGCGTGGTACAAGGAACAGTTAGCAAAAGGTCAGCATGATCGCATGTGGTCGATGTGGTTCATATACTACGCCTGGATTAATCAAGAGTTCACCATGTACAGTAATTTCAAAGGTATGTTCTTTTATTTCAAAATTCCTTTCCATATCCATATACAAATCGCCCAAAATCGATCTGGACATGTGTCTGCTAAGTTATATATCGATACTTTGCACATTGAAATTGCTGTTGGTTTGCTTTGTGTTTTGTGTTTCTTTCTGTATTTGTTTAGTTTCGTTTTTGTTTTGTTATGTTTCGCTTTTATGGGAGGAGGACGAGTTGACAAATAAATAACTTTTGATACGAGCCCCAGTTACATTATGTCCGTTTCCTTGGCTTGTATTCTCAGCTCTCAAAAGTTGTGTTTTTGTGTTTATACTTTAACCCCGGTAGGAAATGACGTTGTGATCCTGAAACGAAAAAAGAAAAACAAACACAAAGCTATTTTAAAACTTCCTCCTAATTGCAATATACTAATTTATAGTCGTCCAGTTCCTTCTAGGCAAGACATTTGTACACGTTATAGTATTTAGTCACTTAAAATATAGCAAAAGAAAAACCAATTCAGATTTTCAGTGACGTTTGTGGTGGTATCAGGAACATCCCACTCGTTTGCAGGTGCCGTTTTGTTCAGTTTTGGTACATTAATCCTTCATTACCTCAGCAGAATTCCTTGATGTGACCATAATGGGTTGATCACCTCTAAATCATGATCGCATGGAGCACGAGAATCTCGCATATATCATGTCATGGATATGTTTGCATAAGAATCAGCACGTTATGATTACTCCCAATTCAGTAAGGCAGAGCAGACGTTTTTGATACCCTTTTGAGGAACACCACTGTCTAAAGTTATACGATTACCCCAAATCCGTAATGGCAGGTGAGACATTTTTCGTACCCAGGGAATTAAAACCACTATCTAAAGATAAATGATTACTCCCTGTCCAATAATGGTAGGTCAGGCCGGTTTGGTACCTTGGTAAAAACATCACACTCTAAAGTTTTACTATTACTCTCATTCTATTAATGGTAGGTCAGACCTTTTAGATAACTTTGGAGGAAGACCACAATATAAAGTTATACGATTACGCTGAATCTAGCAACGGTAGCTCAGACCTTTTAGGTACCCTGGGAGGATTACCATAATTGCGTAATGGTAGGTCAAAGGAACTAGAATATCATCTGCAGATTAAAATTCCCATCTGCATGTGTGAATTACTCGCCAAGAAGCCTTATGTTCATCACAGTTCATGCCAGACAAATGCATTTGGAAACAAATTCTGTGATTTTGAAATATCGACTGACAATTTAGATTGACTGATTGATTGATTGGTATTGAACAGCAAATCAGCAGATGGAAGTTTACACTGCACTGAAGCGATTTGATTAAAACGTCTTTCCCAGACACGTTCCACATCGACTGAATATGCTAGGTCTGAACGATATTCGAACCCGGACCATTTCACTCGCGACCAAGAAACGGTAACCACTTAGCCACCCTGTCGGATTCGAACCAGAATGCCTCTACCCATGTAGCAATAGGAGCATGTTCTGTGCAAGGAAGAAATTCAGTATCTTCTAACAAGGTCTCAAGAGCACATATAATATTTGCTGTTAAAGTGCAAATCTAATTTATTTGTTTGATTTATCGCCATCAATACAGAAATGAGCCTCGATTGGGTTTCATTGACGGGTTAATAAGTTATTTTCAACACACACACACACACACACACACACACACACACACACACACACACTGATTACTAAACCCCTATATATGGTACTATTCTCGGAAATATGTATCAGCAGCCGGAGGGGGTCAAATGACCACAAAAAAATTGAGTCGACTTTTGGAATTACGCACCCAACAAAATAAGCCCCATTTTTGTAATCTGATACGTAAAAAACATGTCATTTTCAGTTATGCAACGTAGACTCATTAGTGATCTAAAGGCCTACCCGAGGCTTGTACGATTGTTGATTGTACCTGTGGTAATGTTGCTTTGATAAGCTGAGCAATAGAAAATAACTGAGAGCATGTTGATATATGTTGAGTATATGTTGACTTTCTTGGGTAATTGTTATTGGGTTTCTTTTCTTTCTCCACTGTGTGTAAATAGATAAGTACAGCATTACAATTTAGAGATTCAGGGTTGTTTTAGTTCTTTCATTTAATCAAGCACACACCCCTAGTGAACCCCGGGTGCTATACAATGAACACCATATTTTGGGTTGGGGGAAAGCGAGTGCACCTGGCGTAAGTTTCACTAGTTTACAATTACCCATTCAACGATATTTAATCTTTTTTCAGTGCATCACACACACACACACACACACACAAACACACAAACACACACTACTATAATTTGTTTTAAACGCCGACAATATGTTAGTCCCGTGCTCCTGGGTTCTAACGTGAGGTAAGTTTCCACAGGTTGATCAAAAGATTGTCCGTATGTATTAACTAGTCGGCCACTGTCTCTATTGAGAATATAGTCAAATAATTTACATGAACTATACAAGTACATTCGTACTTGCAGATAAAAAATTAGTGTGCACGCATTTGACAGAGAATATATTAGGTATCTGAGCATTATAAGTTATTCTTGTTCTATTATCATAACAGGTATTAACTATGCCGAGCGTGGGAACCCAGTGTGCTATTATTAACGATCAATTAGTTGCCTGACTTCACACGTGACCACCGCTCCAGTGGCCTAGTGGTTAGAACGTCCGCCTCGGATGCGAGAGGTCGTGGGTTCGATCCCCGGCAGAGTCATACCTAATGGTACTAGAAGCTATCTCCCTTGGCGCTCAGCATTAAGAGATTAGTGTTAGGAATGGTCGACCTGGTGTCAGGATAATGTGGCTGGGTGGGACATCATGCTCCATATCTGCGGCATGATGCCCCAGTGCTAGACATCACTATAAACTGTCACACTGCAGGCATCGTAGCAATATGACTGAAGAATTGTTAAAGCTACGTTAAAATTAAAATCGCGCACAGCTGCACATTCACACACACACACACGTGACCTGTGGAATGACTAAATTGTGTGTCGATTTGGAATTCCGACAGTTCGCTGTAGCTGAAAAAAATACGTTACTGCATATAGTAAAATTGTTATGTGTTGGCTGACTTAGTGATCTGTACTTAAATCCTTGTTGTAATATAATAATAATGGGCGACTCTGTGCTTACTATGGAATCAATCACGGTCACAATTTGGCTATCTGGGGCATACTTTTTTTTTTATATAAACGTCAATCCAAGACTTGTATCGATGCTGATCAAATTTAAATAAATTCTATTTTCTTATTACATTTTTGTGATGTAGCTGAATTATCGATACCATTTGCCACAAAGTGAATAAATCCTGGATTTATGCCGAAATATTTTCTACTGGCTGAGATAGGTTTAAATTCGTTTGTTTCGCCAGTATCAAGATTTACTGATTTAACCGGTCGTTGTATATTTAGTATTTGGTAGTTTCCCCCCGTTAACAGTTCTCGCTCTTGGTGATTGCCTGTAAATGTTCCAGTATGTTATCTGTCTGTCTGAGTTGATGTGATCGATAATAAGACCGTCATCCATTGAAACTCCAGAGCACTCGTAAAAATATTTGTATGCAAGATACGTTGTTTTGTCGCCACATGAATCGATAAGTAACCTACATTACTGACATTTCCAACAGTATTTTTCAGTCGGCTATTTCATATAGCACCAGCTCTATTAGCTTCGTA
The DNA here is from genome assembly GCA_028554795.2 of Sinohyriopsis cumingii. NCBI lineage: Eukaryota > Metazoa > Mollusca > Bivalvia > Unionida > Unionidae > Sinohyriopsis > Sinohyriopsis cumingii. The sequence continues at coordinate 11,699,800 of CM068831.1, read as the reverse complement.
GTTATCGAAGACAGGATGTATTTTAAATTCATCAAGATCAATACCTTTCTCCCTCATATATTTTACTTTCTCTAACACGACATTTTTCTCTTTAATATATCTTTATATGCAGTCTCGTGTGTCGTTTATTTTAACATTATCTTCATTATCTCAGAATATCTCCTTTCTCCTTAGCGCGCCATATTTTCGTCCCCCACAAGCGACACATAATTGTGTTTTCCCTCTCACCTCCATTCCAATATCAGACACGGTTTTGGGCCGATACTGCAAAGTCTGATATTTATCATATGAATACTGCAGTAAGCTCCACGACAGTTTTCTTCCACAAGGAGTTACCGATCCGATTTTTAGCCCACTGCACGTATTTGTTCGCCGTTGGCATACCTATTATATATTGTTTTTCTACTTAGAGGAAAGTTATGTTATATTAAAGAAAGTACATCATATACCACAGCAATAACTAATTCTACTGTTGCAAAGCAATGGATGTAACAGTATTTTATTCTAACAGGGATAAAGATCACTTTTTCCTAGGTCGAAGATGGAGTAAAAAAAAATTATGAAATCAGATTAACGAATTATTAACCGCGAGAGAAATTTAAGAGTTTATCGGCGATCTAACGAGAAAAGGACAGAGACAAGTTTTTAAACGAGAAGGAAAAAGATTATCGGAGATGGAACCACAACACTCAACTAGATTTGACTTTGACAGATTACAAGGTGACAAAAAACAACCACCATTTGTGTTACAGTTACACGAATTTATCAAAATGGCCAAAATTACTTTGTACAAGATCACGCTGTTCATATTTGATCAACATTTAGGATCGATGGCGATGATATTTTCGTTGATTCCACCATGAATGACAAACGAGCAGCGACTATTATTAATAATCTTGTGGATGACAGCAAGTACATATTTAGAATAAAATGTATTGTCTTGCCCTGATGTGTGGTACAAACACCAAAGCCGCTACCACGGCCACTGACACATTAAAATGTGTGGCTCAGCGTGTCAGAGAACATCGTGTGAGTTCTATTCAATCGGTAACATTTCGAGAGACGAGGCTGAATCCACTCGACTTGTAGTGATTGGCGACTTTCGCTTTGAATTTGTTGCAAATGTGGCTTTTGTGATTATACATTCGCTTTCTGAAATCAATGGTTTCTCTATCATATTGAGTGACACAGATTTTGCTTGTCTGAAGATAGATTGTATTATTGTCGCGACATCCTAACTTCTGATTGATCGTGTAGTTAACTCCTGTTGTCGAACTTCTAAAAAATATGGTCTCGGGTATACGTTTGCTGCAAGTTTTACAACGGCATGTGCCTGAATCTGTGGTCTTGTTTCAAGTTTCTCTAGCACAGAGGTGGGCAAACTTTCCAGTGCAAGTGCCGCATACACAAATTTACACCTTGTCGCAGGCCGCATAGTTCATTAAGTAAAATAATTAGTATTTGAAATAGCAAAAACAACAGGTTTTTCTAAATAACATCAGCAGCAGGGGGGGGGGGGCGAATCCGACATTTTGTCCAATCGTTATTTTGCTTAATTAATATTTCTGCACTCAGCGGATCCGGTGTAGTCAGCGCCTGGTAAAAAAAAAACGACGACGGTCCATCCTACACGGCGGTGACGTCATTTGGTTTAATACACTTTTCTGCGCGTCGATCCCAGCGTCGTCAGCGTCCGGTAAACACAGCGACGACCGCGTCGATGTCATTGCCCCCCCGCCCCCCTGCTGCTAAGAAGTTATTTACAATGAAAATTATTTACAACTAACCGAATATTTGGTCAAGTCCGATACGATATCGTGTCCGAGGATCATGTAAATTTATCGTTACAAATCCATGTGGGGTCGACTGAGCATGACTAAAAAAGTTTCGAAAACCATTAAAGTCCATGTCACCGCCGCACCATGTCTGCCAAATATTTCGTAGCGTGTGTGTATCAACGCCGTTGAATACAGCAAGAATATTACAGTTGTCTCTGATTACTTTTGGAATCTGAGTGTATCGTTGAGTGACATATATCACGTCGGTGTTTTTATGCCTGCCCCTGGAAAATATCCTAGCTGGGTTTTTTTGATTGTCTAACATAACATCATCGTACACGACTAGATTGTTAACGTCGCCATCAATATCATCGATACCTGGTGCATCATTGATATCTGTAATAAACTCAATAACATTTTTTTCAGCGATCGCTGATGCATTCTCGTTAAAATCTTTCAACACCTCGTAGCATCGTTGATCATCCACGCTAGGGGCGATTAAATACAACTTATCCCACTTCATCCATCTCATTATTAAATTGAGTAACAATTGCGTCTTGCCGGATCCAGATGGTCCGATGATAATCATCCGGATCGAGTTTGGTAACGCTGCAACATGCTTAACTGGTTCTCTCGTTTTAGTCGCCGAAAAATCAATTATATTCATATCTCTATACATAAATTATGGATCTATATTGTGTGAAGTGTAGAGTGCGTACTGGCACAAATGATATGACAACCGTTACAACAAGAAATAACAGATCGTCACTTACTGGTAAGTGTGTACAATGCGGTACAAAGAAATTTAGATTTATTTCTGCTAGACCCGGGGATGCTTTAAAAAAAAGCGAGGAGGTGATATTGCAGCCAAGTTATCAAAACTCCCCGGAACACCGTGGGCAAAGTATCCAGGAGAAAAGCACCTCCCAGGATATAGCTACTGTGGCCCCGGAACACGATTAGATAGCAGACTCAATGATCAAAATCAGCCCAAACCCGGTGAGTATCCAATAAACGCTATCGATAAGGCGTGTCATGCTCATGATGTTGCTTACTACAAAAGTAGCGATCTGCAACAGCGTCATATCGCGGATGTAAAATTAATTCACGCGTTAAATGCTATTCCTGATAAATCATTCAAAGAAAAATTGGCTTCATGGTTGGTAAAATCGGCTATGAAAGGTAAATTAATGATTGGAAGCGGAGCTTCTCGCGCTGGTAATTGAAAACGCTAGCGTTTATAATAACAACATGGAATCCATCTATTATTCTCCAAGAGGATACTGGAAAGGAAAGGCCGCAATTGGTAAACTCGCAAGCGCTGCAAAGGTAACAAAGGCCGTTGCGGCTAATTGGTTATCCAAACAGGCTATATGGCAAATTTATCTACCACCGCCTAAACAAATCAACTTTTCGCGCTTTGATGTCAGCGTACCTAATGAAGTTAATCAAGCTGATATACTATTTCTGCCGCATGACAACGGTTACAAATACGCGCTAACTGTAGTTGATGTTGCGAGTCGATACAAACAAGCGGAGCCGTTAAAAACAAAGTCAGCAACTGAAGTAGCCGATGCGTTTGAGCGGATTTATCGAAGGGGTCCTCTGCGCTGGCCAAATCTATTACAAGTTGATCCTGGCAATGAATTTCGCGGCGCTGTCTTATCAACGCTGAAACATCATAGCGTCGCGATACGACGAGGTCATACTGCGCTACATCGTGATCAGGCAATTGTTGAACGATTCAATCGGACTCTTGCTGAACGGTTATTTGGGTATCAATACGCGAAGGAATTCATCCAAGAAAAACGATCTCGTGAATGGGTTAAAAGATTACCAGGCGTAATTGCAGCGTTCAATAACGAGATTACCCGAGCAATCAACATGAAGCCCAGCGACGCGATTAAAAAAAAGTATATACCCGGAAGATCAAAAATAGATAGCGTTTCCAAGCCGATTCTCGGCGATGTCACTGTTAGATATCTGTATGAACCAGGAGAGCTTGAAGGCGGTAAAAAAAGAGCTACTGATCCTATTTGGAGTGTTACCACACATAACATATCAACGATAACACGATCAACTGGTAGACCACCGATCTATAGACTGGATTCAACTGCCCCACAGCGGGGGTTTACACGCGAGCAACTACAAGTGATACCTGACGATACTCAATTGCCCCCGCGTGGTCTTAACTAGCGCCATTGCGTCTATTGCACTCAAGACAAGTTAACCTCACATTACCACGGATATGACCGAGACTGTTATCGATCCTGTCCACGGTAAATTGGCGAGCGTCTTTATCCGAATAACGCCAGCGCATTACACAATTGCAACTCGCGCAGTGATTATTCTGTTGTTGTCGTAACGCAATTATTAATTCGGCATCAATATCAAAACGCCGCTGTTTTTTTGTATCCTGTTGGCGGTAACCCGAGAGTTTTCTATCAATGACGCTAGCATCAATAATGCCATCGTTGTCGCCGGCTTCGTCGGTGGCTTCGTCAATAACAATTCTTCGAAGCTGATTTATCCTCCGTACTCGGGACACTGCAAGATAGACTAGATTTGACCATTCGATGCGATTATCAACCATCCAAACAATTGTATCCGTGATAGTCAATCCCTGCGAGGAATGTATTGTCGTTGCGTATCCTAGCGTCCACGGAGATTTATCAGCACGTAGCGCGTCAACGACGACGCTGATATCAACGAGCACAATATCATTCAGCACAAGAATTTGTTTTTCTATCCCTGACGCTGTCGGGCCCGGGATTTCAACTTCAATGTTTTGCCGCCGTGTATCCGCGGGTCTATAACATAACGGCACTGGACGCGTTGGAAACTTTTCCTTATGCAACGCAAACAACTTCCGCTGAAGTGTGTCTCTGACTATCTTTCTACTCGCTACAATCAAATCGTTTGGTCTCCATGTTTCCAAGAATTCATTTAACGGCGTTTCCGGAATCACCTCGCGGATTATTTCACATTGAACTCTATCCGGCTGTAATCTTATTAATTTTTTAACCTCGCGCAGTTGTTCATCAAGTGCTCGGTAATCAGTATCGGTTTCTTCATAATAGTCCACAAAATTCTTTAACCAATCATGTGGACCCTCGCCGACAAATGGTGGTGGTTGGCCATGGTCGCCACACATGATTACCGCTGTATTCGCGCGCAGCAACCACTCAAGAAACATTTGTAAAGTATCTAACGAAACAGTACATATCTCATCCCAGATGATAACCTCAGGAATAAATTTTTCCCCCATTCGATCAGGAGTCCACTCACCGCCGCTGTATCGAAAAAAGCTGTGATAAGTAACGGCGTCAACATTTCGTTGTTTTATCTCTCGCGCTAGTCTATGGGTCGGTGTAAGCACGATTATACTTGCCCGCGTTCGAAATAATTCAATTGCCCGAGTCGTCTTTTCTGACCCGCCACAGCCGCTTAAATAAACTGTTTTATATTTACAAATTGGATCAGAACACGGTGGTGCATTAGACCATTCTGATAAATTATCACCACGTAAGTAATTATTTTCAACGGTGACATTTGCTGACGGGGAATAATCGCGTCGTATTTCATTTTTAATTCTCCATATACCCCAACTCTCGTCCGGACTAGTAAACTCGGCTAAGTTTCCCTTGTACTTTACGTCTATGTAAAATGAATCAACGGCTACTCTAACCGCGGTGTCGGGGAATCTATTTATCATCGAGAATAAATTGATAGCGGCGTAACCCAGCATAGACGCCCTCAAATGTGGATACGCGGGGCTGTCTCCATCGCTGTCGGTAACAACTGTACCCAACTTTGTTCCATTGGACAAGAAAGCTGTTTTGCAGTTCACGTATCTATTTTTTGCCACTGCGTCCTTGATTACGAAATCATATTCTGCGTCATCTATAATGAGCCGTGAGCAATATCGTTTGTAGTCGCAGTTTTTTCCACCTTGTGTGAACTTACCAATTATTCTTCTACCGAGATCTTTTGCCTCGCAGTTTCGTTGGTTGAATATCTTTTTGGACCATTCGATGATATATTCCTCGTTGGCATCAATGTGTTTTCTGGACTCGTCAATTATGCTATCTAGACGCTCTGGTTCTGGTAACCAGACTTCAGTCTGCGCCCGATATGATATTATTGCGTCGCTGACAATCAACGATACAAGCATGCTACAATCAATCATATACCGTAGCAGCGCTATTGGAAGCCATCTCTTTTCAGCCATGTGTCTACCGATCCAAATATAACAACAGCGATGAAGTCCTGCCGCGAATTCAAATGATACTATGCGAGCGAATCCGGTTAAATCAAAATCAGGCAGTGGTCCATTAATAGCAACACGAGTCATTTCATGTCTGGGGTGTCCAAATCGTTTAAAGTACCCAGCGGCGGATCCATACCCGAGAAAACTCGCTGGATAACAGGCAACCATATCAACGGAAATCATAGCGTCGCGGTTGTATTCAGTGTTCCATAGTCCACCGTGATAATATTCCAAACAACTGGATTGTACATCCGGTAGAAATTCCTTGCGCGTTGGTCTCCACGCATTTTTCCTTGCTGCAACATGAGCCGCAACCGATGGAATCGTAAAACAATTTGTTAGCAGTTGTTCATCATGCTCTTCAAATTCCATGGCGGTTTTTTCATCTTGTTGTGAAATGCTTCAGTGCGATATAATTCACCGTTTGGTCTTACAAACTGATCAAAGGTATCCATGTCGTTTTCAGCGCTGCGAAGTAACCACACTGATACAGGGTCGTTTTTACACAAGCAGGCAATAGCATCAAATAGTTTCCTCTCCGCGAGAAAACTATCCTCTCCCAGGAATTCCCCCGGGATATACTTTACTGTTCTATCCCGTGGAAATATTGTGACCGCGGGCGTCCACGCGTGTTCGTTATGATCAATAATTTTGATTGGGGCTCCCTTTGATTTATACTTTGATTCATATTTTACTTCACCGGTTATTGTTGTAACGGTTATTGGAAATCTCAACGACGTTTCTAATCTCGCTATGTCGCTGATGGTTGCTCCTCGCTCGCGCACTGTCTCCTCCCATTGGTTTATTTTGCTACGTCGTAAATCGGTCAGTTTATTTCCTCGACACGCATTTGTAAAATGCTCTATTACTCGTTCTGCTACACAATTTATCCCCGTTGACTGTTTCATCGGCGCTAGTTTTCCGATATCAGGTTTCTTATTTAACGGGTATATTCCATAGACAACTGCTGTTTCAGGATACGCTCGTTCATAGTATGGTCTGTCAATTCCGGTTAACAGCCCCGGCTTGGAGTCGCGGCTAACAATGACTGTTTTCTTGTCGCTGAGAACCGGTTCAAATTTATCACGTATGATCCAATTACCTGATTCCACCCGGACAATGAATTTTACTCTGAAGAAATACCTTTTACCGTCAAATTGTGATATTATCGTTGCTGCGCGGTTGTCGTTCATGGTAGCATCAACAACGCCATCAATTCGAAATGTTGACCAACTATGAGATGCGCCATCACGCTTGAATTCATTGATACAGTCGCGTATTTTATTCAACAGGGTTCTATCGTTTATTAACGCTTTTGGTGCGTCCTTGAGGACTCTATCGAGATTGAACTTAATATTTTTCCAGGGCTTAATTGCTGCTAATCTCTCAAACTCTTCCATATAATTAAAACAAGTATTTAAATAAAAGAATATAGTATAATGAATCACTGCAAATGGTTGATGATTGGGTCGACAACCCCGTGCAATAAATCATGTAGAGGTGAATTCTGCGGGTATCATTTACAAAGCGTTCGTAATGGTTCTCTTGGCCCCCTACCGTGCTTGGTTTGCCGCGTTGGTGTAAGAGGAAAATCACAGTTGTGTATTAATTGTGGAGGAAAGTGATACAGAGAGTTAAAACGTTATTTCGACAAGCGAATAAAAAACGCTGTCATTGACCCCACCGCTGATTCAGTCATTAAAACTCCTCAGGACTACATTGCAAGGTTTATAATTAAACCAAATAATGAATTAGACAAGTAGTATTATTATACAAATGAACCAAGAATTTCAGCCGCATCCTGTGCTCGTTAATTACGAGGCATCTCGCGACGGCGTTGTTAGAAACCGCAGACTGAAGAAGCCGGTTGGTACCGTAAATAATCGCGGGTATTTGATGTTTACTGCGGGAGGAAAAAGCTATTATGTTCACAGGATTGTATTTGAAGTATTTAACGGATTAATCGAGAATGGGTTTGTGATTGATCATATTAATAATAATAAGACTGATAATTCTCTTATAAACTTGCAAGCTATCTCGCAAAGTCAGAATACCAAAAAAGGCAGAACCGGTAAATACTCAAAAAAAGCAAAACCCGTAAAGTCATTTGATACAATAACGCACGAAGAAAAAACTTTTCAGTCGATGAATGAAGCCAGTAGATATTTTGATATTTGTGTGCCCGCAGTACAATTTGTTGCAGAAGGAATACAAAATTAAGCGATCTCAAAAAAGACCGGGCGCAGAATTCGATTTTCATATGTAACATCAAAGGGGAATAACTCGTGATCTTATATCACCGAGTGACAAAGTTACCGACAGTGTGAACGCTACAGTCTATTACAATTAATAAATTGTTTCTTCCGGAAGGAAACTGATGGAATAAATTGTCTTTACAAACAACTGTAATATTCTGTTTTATGTTTCATCGAATGTTAACACACCTCGGGATTGATACGCGGGGTTCATTTTGTAAAATAATTTTTTTTTTGATATTAGAAATAAGATGTTTTATAAGAATATGAATATCGAAGACATCAATAATATATTAACCGAGATTTTAAAATTATAAAATCAAGGAATTGTATTATCTGATAAGCTTGATAACCAAAAAATATTGTCCGATTATGAAATTATTAACGAGCAATCAAAGAAAGGTCGATATACCCTGCCACGCGAGTATTCTTTTATAAAGCGATTACAATATACGATCAATGAAAACTTGTATGGCAATGACGTAAATGCATTTATTGGACTATTTACTGCCGTTGAGACAGTACGAAAAAAACTCGGACAGGCTTTTGAACGACGTCGAGAAATCTCTAATAAAATTAAAAACATTAGAAGGATTATAGACGAAAACTCCGTGGAGCCCCTAGGATATATCCCCCCCGCCACACTCGGCGGGAAATTAGAAATTACGGAGCAATTGCAATAATGGTAGGCGAATCACTTACTACTCGGCTAGCCAGAGAGCGGCTAGTAGCGCTTAAAAAGTTCATACCGTTACGAGACAGGGTTCGAAAACAACTTCAAACGCGGCAACAACTACAAACTGATTTTGCTGTTGGAAGCGAACAGCTCTTTGCTCCGGTAACTAAAGCGACCAAAGATGTTACGGCGGCAACTGTGCCTGTTATCGGTGCGCTTGAAAAGATAGCGGCTCAGACCGAGCAAACAAAAAAGTCTCTGGAAACACTCCCTGCGAAAATAGCGGTTGCTACAACACGGAGGCCACCACCACTCGCTATAACGGACCCACAAGAACCTTATGTTACAATAGCCGATGAAGAAGAACTAGGCGCCACCGCAAGAGAACCAGAAGAAGAAATACCGGAAGAAATACCAGAAGAAATACCGGAAGAAATAGAGAAAGAGGGGAATATACCACGTAATGTGCTTAAAAAGAGCACAATAGATAAAATTAGAAATCTCGGCTACGAAGAATTAGTTGATTTTACTGTTACAAATTTTGCTAAGGACACACGAGATGAGCATATCAATAGCGGCTACGAGAAAAATATAAGGTCGTTAAAGGACTGGACAAGAATAGTGTATTTGGCAAATAAATATAAAAATGAATTACCACCGCGTGATAATAATTATATAATATTCCACAATAAAGTAAAAAGTGAAAGACCAAAACACGGAAAAGGGTACTCTGTTGGTAAAGACGTTACTTGTCCTGGTAGTGTTCTCAGTGATATATCACGGCTAGAAATACTAATCGGAGGAAAACGAGCCGGAAATAACTCTCCGGAAATAATCAATGAGGCCGCTGATATTTGCAGGCGGTTATTTGCCGGTGGTATCATGGACATTAATGTATATCGAACGCTCATAGACGAACTCCTGGACCACGGTCATTACAGCGATTGACCAACCACTAATTGGAAAACACTGGTGTTTTTTATAATAAAGATGATTATACACTACAACCATGATAAACCAGTCAGCGTCTACGTGGTAAACTCACGATTGCCTGTATACCGCGCGTGGTACGGAGACGGTCTCGGTAGCACCATTGCGGGGTTATTTACAAGAATGGCTCCAAAAGTGGCGCCGTTAGCCAAACAATTAGGAATGAAGGCCATTGATGTTATTCGTGATAAGGGTATTAGTGCTATTGGAGATGTTGCCGGAAAGGCGTTTTCTGCAGCACGAGATAAACTAATGTCGTTGGTGAGAAAAAGAAAACAGAAACCACCGGTGATGCCATCAACGACAGTGATGCCTGCAAATGTCAGTAAAGTAATAAATAACGCCGTGGAAGAAAAACTAGAGTCGTTGGCGGCTCAGTCATCCACCGATGCAACAACCAACGCGCTCATGAACGCGATAGCGGGAAGTGGCCTACGACGAAAACGACGTTGATGAATTAAACATCAACATGATAAATAATAAAATGTTTGCGCAAACCGCTGATCCTGCGTTTGATATGGACGCCCCAGTGCGCAGGGATGATTCTGTCCGTGATTATCAATATTATTCTTATCATGCAATGCAACCGAATCTACGATCGCGAATTGAACTTCAAGTCCAAGATACCAGTAAATATTTTTTGCCGTGTGAAGCGTTTATCGAAATTGAGGGAGAACTTGTAACAAATGTCGCCGATAATGCACCATACCCAAATGACGGTCGTACTCGAGTTGGCTTCGTCAACAACGGTATCATGGCGTTATTTGAGAGCGCCAGATATCTTATTGACGGACGAGAAATTGAATCAATAGAAAACGATGTTGATGTTGCAACAACGATAATCGGGCTAGCGAGATATTCTGATGATTATACAAGATCGGCGGGCCCATCTATGATGTTCGCAAAGGACACCACTAATAACGCTGATCATATTCAGTACATTAATGTGCTGATGAAAGGAAATACCGTAGTTGATAATCAAGCTGAAGCAGACCATCCAGACCGCAGAGTAAAACCACTCGCTGAATTTACTGTTATAAGAAGTACTAACGATGATTTTAATCTCGGGTTTGCAACACGAGTAGCAACATTACAAGGACAACGCCGACAGTTTTCATGCGCGATTCCACTCCATCACATATTCGGATTTTGTAGAAATGTCAGAAAAGTTATCTATGGGGCTAAGCATACAATTGCGCTATCGCGAAGGGGCGATGATAACAATGCAATATGGCGTGATGCTGGTGTCGCTGCCGGTAAAGTCATTTTAACTAAAATAGCATTGTGGATGCCGGTGTTGACTCCATCAGTTACCACGGAAGCACGATTGTTATCGTTTATGGAACAGGGGGGAAAATCGTTGTTGAGTTGGCTAGCGGTAACAACTGATGCTAAAGAGGATAATGTCGGCGATACATTTACATGGCACCTGGCATCAAAACAAGGCGTTTCAGCCCCGCGTCATATATTTATAGCGCTACAGAATAGGGATCGATTGGGTAATCAAGAACGCAGCCATATGATATTTGATCGATTAGGAGTCAGGGAGGTTTCGCTGAGAATAAACGGACAACAGGAACCATCCGAGGATATACAGCTTAATTACGACAACAACCATGTCGCACGTGTGTACCATCGATTGCTGTCATATATGGGTCGTGATCAAAACGTTGACACCGGTTTGCAAATATCACAACTTGATTTTAAAAACCTGTATCCGATTTATTACTTTTCGTTGGAACATCTTGATTTAACGAGACAGTCCGTCGTTGATATACACTTCCGAGCTCGTATAGACCCGGGTGGTGTTAATTATAGAGCGGTTGCTGTCATTCTCAGCGATAAATCAATGCTGTTGGAAGGTGTTGGTGGACGAATGAGAATCGTTGATGCACCAGTGGAAAACATGTAATTGAAAACATAAACGCGTTTACAATAAAAATGTCGTATAGTGTTGTCGATGTAGAGTTGACCGATGGTCAAGTCAAGAAATTACGATCAAAGTCGGCTAAACAATGTGGAACCACAATAACGCTGAAGCCGTCACAGATGGCAGGTGGTAATCATAAGATATCGTTAACGGCGCGTCAAATAAAACATTTCAATGATGCGATGAGGAATAAAAAGGGCGTTCAAATAGATTTTTCGGCCGCAGCGATTAAAAACATGGAAAAGACCGGTGGGATATTTCCGCTGTTAGCTGCGATTCCAGCGTTGATTGCCGCGGCGGCCCCAGCAGTGGCGAAGGCGGCGGCGTTAGGAGCCGTTGGTACCGCGGCGGGAATGGCATTGAAGAAGGCAACCGGGAAAGGCTATAAAAAAAACGACCCGTAGCCGGAAAGGGTCTAAGACTACCGGGAACCCCGTATTCATGGTACTCGGGGAAGGGTCTAAGACTACCGGGAACCGTTTAATGACTCCTATGTCTAATTTTGATTTAATAGATGCCGCAAACGCGTTAGCGATAAAAAACTTCAGAGGTGTTTTTATGAGGGATCAATTACCGACAAAACCAAGGAATATTGAAACCGGTATAATTAACCTCGATAAATCCTCCGGAGCGGGGACTCATTGGGTTGCATACGCAATTGATCCGCGTGCGATCGTCTATTTTGATTCATACGGGTTAGCCCCGCCAAATGAGTTCATGCGGTATATCCGGGCGTGTTCAGCCCCGGTTTTTTATTCCACGCTGCCAACACAACAATTAAGTGACCCACCGATATGCGGCCGTGAGGTATTGAACGTACTCGCGGCGATTTCATCATCGCGGAAACCACCTCATGTGGTTGTAAACGAATACACTAGTGGGGTCGTAGAGGCCCGGCGGGTTAATTAAAAACACTGTTTTTTTTTACAATAATAATGATTGATATCTGGGGACGACCGGTTTCGGCGCTGAAAGCATCCACGGAAACGCTCGCCACCGATGACATAAAAAAACTAATCGAGGATGAAATCGCTGATACGTTAAATTTAACCAGTGTTGACCCGGGCGAAATAGTTGTATTTCAAGACCGCCAGGGTAAATTGAAATCCAGTAATGTGTCGCTGAATGACGTTTTAATACGACAGCGTGATGCCGCCGAGAACAATATCGTGTTGTATACCGATGACGGACGACTTAAATCAGGTGAATCCATCTTGACGATAAATGGAAAAATAAGTACACTTGGCGACAATTATATATCCATGTCGGATTCGTTAAAAAATTTGTATGATAAATTTAACGCGCAAGCAAATCAGTTCGAGGGGATGCAAAAGTCTGTCACCGATATACAACTCACTACTGCTAGTTTTTTTGGAACCCCGACGGTAACCGAACCGAATCTTGTGGGGATAAAAAGTACTATTTCGGAGTTTACAACGCTGTCGGGCCAATTTTACATGTTACGAAAAAATTTTAACAGGGCTGATAACACCATTGATAAATTCTTTGGTAAAAAAAATGTCAAACCGGATGAAATTACAATAACTATAAATGATATCACTGCGTATGGACAGGAAATAGAAACAATCAAAACTGATGTTGAAACGATCAAAGCGGGGTTATACGTTCATATACAGGAAATAGGAACAATCAAAACTGATGTTGCAACGAACAAAAGGGGTTTATACGTGCATACACTGGAAATAGGAACAGTCAAAAATGATGTTGCAGCGATTAAAAACAGACTACCGGAAATGACAAAAAAAAAAATCCCTCATGGGAACACCATCAACACAGTATACACAATTCGGCATGGAATATTAACTTGGACTCCTACACAGGATATAATAAATATCACCGCAACTGTTAAGGGCATTTATCGATTGACACTGGTTTCAATAATGCAATTTAATATAACATCGTCAAGTTCATTCGGGTTTAACAATACAATATTAACAATTATAGACAAGGACGCAACTGAACCGTTTACAATTAAAGCCGTTGATAGAAATTTAACCGGGGCAGACATTACATGGTGTGTGGAATTTGTAGCGGATCTAAGTAATTAAAAACACTAGCTCTTTTAAAATAAAAATGACCACCAAGGTAATTGAATCAGAGGTATCACCGACGTCACATCAATATCGATTCAATACCGTAAAAGAATTCTCCGCGAATTTGAAAACGCTTTCCGAACAATACCGTGTAAAAATAAAAAAATACCGTCGAAAAATAACCACCATCGACGCGGTCGTGTACTCGGTGTCGGGTATAGTAGCCGGTACCGGTGTTATTTTATCCACGGTGACCATGATGGCCCCGATCGCTGTTCCAATCGCTATCTCCGCGGCGACAACAATTGCTGGAGTCGCCAACGCAATCACTAGAAAGATATCATCGTGTTCTCAGAAAAAACTCAACGAGTATACAGTAAAACATCAAATAGTATCCGACGCGTACTCGAAATTATCCGGGTTGATCTCGTTGGCGATAGATAATTCGTTTATATCCGATGATGAATTCTCCACGATGGTCCAGTTGTATGACTCCGCGATGTCAAAAATCGAGGATTTTCAACTGGAAGCTGGAAACCACGTGGCTGAAACCACTTCAATGGGCTTAAAACATTCTCCTGAAACCACTTCAATGGGCTTAAAGCATCCTCCTGAAAACAAGCAGGTTGTTAATATTCGGTGTTGAAATTAAACACTAGAAACGACGAATAATAATAATGTCGCTGAACCCCGAAGGGTTTCAATTACTTCAACGAATCGCGGAGAACACCACTCCGGTACAAACAAATATGATATCGATAACATCAACGAAGCCAGAATTCAGTGTAAACTTCCCTTCTCCGATTCCAGTGAAGGAAATAGCGCTGGCAAAATTGCGAGTATATCACAGTTGGCCTAATATCCGAGCGGAAGCATTTAACGGACAACAACCTAATAACTCGCTGGTTTTTGCATGGACAAATCAACCCGATGGGACCCCAGACTGGAATGAGGTTACAATACCAACTGGGTCATACCAAGTAGAACAAATCAATAAAGAATTTCAACGCAGGATAAAATCGATCACAGGAAAAGAATCAAAAATCGCTATTACGGTTCATGAACCGACGTTATCGTCGACGATTGAAATAAGCACACCGGGGTATATGGTTGATATTTATAACAGTTCAATAAGAACCATACTAGGTTGGCCCATGAATCCACCTAATGAAATCCCGCGGACTTGCACACAAATGCGCAATCGTATCATGAAATTATTACCAGTTATCAAGATGATTTGTCTATTATGAAAAGCACGTTATTACCCAGTTGGTTTATATTTCAAGACAGGAATGCCATGCAGTGGTATTTTCAGTATAAGGAAACTCCTGAATCGTCCGCCGTGGTCACAGTTAATTTAAATGATATAGATAGTTTTTTTTATCGAGATTAATCATAATTACCAATTTCAACTAAAACAACTACGGAAAACAAAAGCACGAAAACACGTTGAGGTGTTAAATCAACTTATATCAGACATGGAATATATCAATGAACGAATCGTTAAAATAATATCCGCTAACAGCGATGGTAATAAACAAAAATTCCTAACCGAGGATAATATCACAGAAGCCGATTTACCCGATTTCAAGTTTCCAGGATACAACGCGCCAGAACTAAGAAAGTCTCTTAATCATTTTTTCGGTCCATCAACTATCCTCAAACACGATAACGGAGATGGTGGTAGGCATATTGCTCCATACAACGTAAATGTCGCATCGGTGATAGCAATCAATCTAGTGTGTGATGTTATCGAAGGGAGTTACCAGGTAGATACCAAGCAATCAAATCAAGCTCAACAGGGGTATATCCTTTATTCATTTTCACCAACAGCCCCTCCCGGATTCTTAATCGTTGAGAGCCCAATTAATCCGGTCTATATGCGATGCCGTAATCGGTTTTTAACAAGAATTAATTTTAGACTTACCGATCAGTCAAATAACCTAATTGATCTACAAGAGGAGGAGTTAGTAATCACTCTGTTTGTAAGATCATTGTAAATAGCCCCTTAGCAGCAGGGGGGGGGGGCAATGACATCGACGCGGTCGTCGCTGTGTTTACCGGACGCTGACGACGCTGGGATCGACGCGCAGAAAAGTGTATTAAACCAAATGACGTCACCGTCGTGTAGGATGGACCGACGTCGTTTTTTTTTTACCAGGCGCTGACTACACCGGATCCGCTGGGTGCAGAAAGTAATAATTAAGCAAAATAACGATTGGACAAAATGTCGGATTCGCCCCCCCCCCTCCCCCCCGCTGCTACATCTAATTAATTTTCAGTTGTTAATATGTTGTTAATATTTGAAAACTTAAATTCAAACTTCAAAAGAAGCACATTTATTTGATAAACATAGTAACATAAACAGAGTTGGTGCAAATGATGACTTGTTCCTAGGCCGCATTAAAACCCTTGGCGGGCCGCATGAAAGCCCTTGGCGGGCCGTAGTTTGCCCACCCCTGCTCTAGTACGTACCAGATGGTCTACGGTAAGCGACGATAGGAACGTCTTGACGATTCCATACAGTTCCAATGCTTACGTATGATCTGTTGTAGTTCTGAGGCATCGGGGTGGAACATTAGCACGAAAGGGACAGGCTTGCTTGTTTTCTTGGTTTTATATTTAAGGTGGGCTCCTCTTTTGGGTAGTCTTTGTTAATAGCCTCCTCAATGTAGCTTCTTCTGTATCCTTTCCTTCTAATGCGCACCTTGAGATCTCCTAGTCTATTTCAAAGGTGACAGGATCGGCGCATATGCATTTGGTTCGAATGCACATACCGTATGAGAGATTTTTTATTATGGGGTGGGGGGCAGCTGGTAGGGAAAATATACTGATGAGAGTAGGTTACAGTGGTGTAGTGATAAAAAACTAAGTGAGCGAACGCATGTTACTCAGATTCGGTGGGTGGGTGGGGTGACAAAGGCGAGCGCAAAACAGTAAGGAAACGCCGTTCCCACCCGTTCTCACAGGTCTGCACCACTGGTAGGTTTAGAGTATAGGTAATTTTCTATCATCCCTTCTGAAGGGTAAATGCAGTATCCAAAAAAGATACTGGACGTGTTCGATGACTCCGATATAAATTGAACTGTAGGGTGAAAGATAATGCTTCGTTGAGAAGCTTTTTGCTTTATCCTTCACGTGAAAATATTGGTATACGAAAGAGATAATTTAGTGCCCATTGTCAGTCCCCATTAATCTGTGGGAATAATACTTTGAATAGAAAATTGTTAAACTTGAGAACCTGTATTAAAAGTTTGACCAGATATAACGTTGGAGGGGATGGATCAGGTCGATTATCTCGTGCTTCTTTGCAGACTGTGATACCTCTCTCTTGTGGGATGTTGGTGTAAGAGGAAAATACATCCATATATATATATATATATATATATATATATATATATATATATATATATATATATATATATATATATATATATATATATATACGATGCATCCATAAAACTCACTCACCTACTTAAGGGAAATTTCAGCCATTAGTATGCTGTCAAAACATCTACCATCGGTAACCTAAACTGGGAAACAGCTTCAGGTTCCATACAGAGGCACTCAAAACTTATTACTCGAAATTGCAAAGGATCCCTCGATATCCTATGTAAAACTAAATTTTGAAGGAGAACTTAAAAGATTCAATCTGCTACAAAATCACTGTTCTGGAGAACGTTTAATTTACCAAAGGTCCTCTAGAAGCAATAAGACAAATCATCGTTAAAGGAAGAAAAGTAAAAATTCATAACGAAACTTCCTTTCACTGTTACGTACACAGTCTTTAATTTCCCAAAAGCATCAATTACAAAGGCAGAAATAAAACTATGATGAAGTGGGCACTCTAGACTTAAGTGGCAGGGCGAGACTGTGACCATTTTCGCCCAGCAGCCCAAAAATAAGCGAGATGGGAATATCTGCTGCCACACACACATATTCCGACAAAAATGTAGTTGCACCCCACCAAAACGGATCATTTGATAATCTAGTAGTTTACATCACCTCATTTGAAGACGACACTTAAAAACATTTCAGTTATGGCAGCAAATGTTGAAACGTGTGCAAAAAAGAGGTTGAGACCCGATGTCCATTGAGAAATAGAGCAGATATCACCATCAAGCATGCAGCACGAGTTATACCCATTGAGAAATAAAGCAGATATCATCATCAAGCATGCAGACACGAGTTATACCCATTGAGAAATAGAGCAGATATCATCATCAAGCATGCAGACACGAGTTATACCCATTGAGAAATAAAGCAGATATCATCATCAAGCATGCAGACACGAGTTATACCCATTGAGAAATAGAGCAGATATCACCATCAAGCATGCAGCACGAGTTATACCCATTGAGAAATAAAGCAGATATCATCATCAAGCATGCAGACACGAGTCATACCCGTTGAGAAATACAGCAGATATCATCATCAAGCATGCAGACACGAGTTATACCCATTGAGAAACAGAGCAGATATCATCATCAAGCATGCAGACACGAGTTATACCGACTGAGAAATAGAGCAGATATCAATCATACAGACACGAGTAATCGTTTTGAATAATGAAGACACATCATTGAAGTAACTAGACAATTGAGCAAAGCCAGGTTCTACCATAAGCAATTTGGATAATTTATTGAAGCCACGAGTCCACAAAACTTACCATCCTATCTTAAGGTTACGACCGATTATCTCACAAGAATAAAAGTACGACAAACAGGTGAACGATTGTCATTAGACACAATGATCATTTCCTTATGCATCACATTCCTGCACGCCAATATGCTGCACAATGAGACTCGAACCTACATGGGCAGAAGTGAAATGGCAGTGATCGGTAAAGACGAGCGCTTTCGACCATTCGGCCCCTGGGGCCACATACCGCATAATGAAAGGATACATCCGTGTAAACAAGAATATGAACCATGAACCGTACAAGATACTCCCACCCAATTCATTTGTAAATTTCTGGACCTAGAATTAAAACTAAATATTTTGTATTCAGTGAAAGAAATCTAGTGGAACCGCGTTGGGTTCAATTGCTAGTATTTGTATTGGAGGACCAAAAGTCAACTTTTAGCTTTAGCGAAACTTTAACAATAATGGCGGGAACACTTCACTAATAGTTCCTGTTGGTAGTAGTATTAATAGAATTATCTGGGATCCAGTCTATAGCTATATTTTTAATTAAGGAATAGACCGCGTCAAAATCAGCTAGACTGCCATTTTATCATCCGAGTTCAAACCAGTAAGAATCGATATACAAAGTTTGAAATAATAGTTCTTCTAAATCCTTTATCATATAAAGCGTTGTAAATCAAACGTATTCTTCAATGTTTATTATTTGTCTTGTCGGTCTCTATTTGGCGATTTAGCCTTTGAGAATGGCTTAGCGAGTAAAAGGAGTTTAACATTTACATAGTTTGTTGTTGCATATATCTTAATTAATCTCTGACACACGCAGACCTCTACTGGAAACTGCACTCGAAAGTTTTAAATATATATATATATATATATATATATATATATATATATATATATATATATATATATATATATATATATATATGTGTGTGTGTGTGTGTGTGTGTGTGTGTGTGGCTGAATCTTTATTACATGTAAGCTAAGCATGTAAGTAACAAAGAAACCTGGGAATTCTAAACTGCAGTTGCTAGTATCAGTAAAGGGAACGGTATGCGGTTGTTCATAGCTATACTATGTCCCGGGTGTCTAAACAAAACTTGATTGTATGAATCACTCTTGGTGG
The DNA here is from genome assembly GCA_028554795.2 of Sinohyriopsis cumingii. Classification (NCBI taxonomy): domain Eukaryota; kingdom Metazoa; phylum Mollusca; class Bivalvia; order Unionida; family Unionidae; genus Sinohyriopsis; species Sinohyriopsis cumingii. The sequence goes on along the minus strand of CM068831.1, from coordinate 11,680,074 downwards.
AAAAGAATCGAATAATAACACAGTTTATTAGACAATAATGTTGGTAACGTAAAGAATAAAATATAAAATGTAGTGACGATTTGTGCATGTCACGTTTCCAGAAGAAAGCGAAAATATATTCTACAACATATCCATAATTCTTAAAAGTTGTCATTTTTTTTAAAAAAAATCCACATATGTCGTTAGTGTAAAGTATTTAATAATTGTTTGTCTCTTTCAGGCCACACAGGTTTAACAATCAACTGGAAGGAACAAGGATTACATTATTCAAGGAACGACAACAAGAGAAACCCGGATCCATTACTGGTACATTGGAAACCAGAATACGAAGATCTCCCAGAACAACCGGTAATTATAGATGTTAACGGCAGAGAGATTAAGCCGCGATCCTGAGCAATATTTACAGAATCTGTGGTTGTAAGCGCCTATTTGCAAATCAAATAAAAGTGTTAATAAAGCAAATGTGTACGACTTTAAAATGCATTTTTGTTTATTTATTAAGGGGAATGAGATAAGTGTAAGCGTTGCAAAATCCAACCGGTGCACGTGAATAACAAGATGGGTGCACGTGAATGGCAAGATGGGTGCACGTGAATGGAAAAATTTATTTGTTTGGTCTTCGGTCACGCGCGACAAAAACAACAAGATGAACGGATCACGGATCGAGATAGACGTGAAAAGGCAGAAATCAATCAATGATTCCCCTAAATGCTTTGAATGTATTTCTGTGAGTAGGGTTACAGATGGCCCGTGTGTGGTGTGTGTGTTGGATTTTTTAACGTAGTTTTAAAACTTTTCATATCGCTTTGATTTCTGAAGGGTGATGTCTTGCACAGAGGCATCATGCTGCAAACATGTAGCATCATGTCCCACTCAGTCACATTATCCTGACACCAGTCCTACCAGTCATAACAATAACCTCTTAATGCTGAGCGCCTATCGAGGTAGCTGCTAGTACCAGTTTTATTAGTCTTTGGTATGACTTGGCCGGGGTTCCAACCCGCGACCTCTCGCATCTGAGGCGGGCACTCTAACCATTTAGGCCACAGCAGCGGTGTCTCTGGATGGAGCCCTAGGGCTCGGGATAAACGAACTAAGTAACTCCTGGTTTTGGAAGATACAAACAACAACGGAAATCGTTTAAGAAGGGCTGAGCGAGACAGGGAAATAAACTGTCATTACTTGTTATCTGGGATCCGGAGTCCCAATCTGACCCTGCCACAGTAGAACCATTTCAAGCGAACACACAGACAAAGGCACAGGAGAAAAGGAAGGAAACAAAGGAAGAATAAGACACCAACTAGACCTCCAACAAGTAGGCGCTGTGTGTGTGTGTGTGTGCGTGTGTGATTTGGATTTGTAACGTAGCTTTAACAATTTTTCAGTCATATCGCTACGATGTCTGCAGTGTGGCAGCTTATAGTGATGTCTAGCCCATTATCTTGACACCAGGCCGATCAGTAACTAACCTTTTAATGCTGAGCTCCAAGCGAGGCAGCTGTAGTACCATTTTTGTAAGTCTTTGGTATGACTCGACCGGGGGCCCCGAGTGGCCGAGTGGTCTAAAGCGCTCTTCGTTACGGATCACTGCCATCTCACCTCTGTCTGCGGCGGTTCGAGTCTAAGATTCAGCCAATGTGGGCATGTGAGAAAGCTTGCCAGTAGCTTCTCGTGGGTCGGTGGTTCTTTCCGGGTTTTCCGAGTTCTTCCTCCACCATTAATACTGGCCGCCATGTATAGCCTATCGTGCTGAAAAATGGCGTTAAACCCCACAACAACAACAACATGACTCGACCGGTGATCGAACCCACGACCTCCCGCATCCGAGGCGGACGCTCTAACCACTAGGCCGCCTGAGCAGTCTGTAAAGCAAGAGCGCATACGAAGAGGAAAGAGAGAAGCAGGCGAAAGCATTGGCCTGAAAAGAAAATAGAACGAAGTGGACTGATCAATCCCGGCCCAGGAGATAGTGCGACAGATGAGCCTGTCAGCAACCATCAATGGCAATCAGAAAATTTACGCAACTGCATGTGATATAGCTTACTGATTGGGATGGAGGTCACTCCTGACAAAGCCATCAACACTCCAGGTGTACAGGAATTTAGTGCGAACCTTCTCTAAGTATAAGAACACGCTTACACTACATATGCATTTTCCATCCTGGGTGTTTGAGCAGGACATATAACACAATTAATTTTACTATATGTTCTATACATTTGTTTCTCGATACTCTCCTTTCCACAGCGTGAAAATCAATACAAATCATATGTTAATCTAAAATACCTTCAAAGATGACTTCACAGTGAAGTTCTTGTCAAACGTTGACCTGCATTTTTTTGAGAGGCTGGACTGTCAACAGAGCATCATGTAAATAGAACACAGATACCACTTCTGGATCATCACCAAGGCCTTATTACTCACTGTGCACTGTCGCCGAAATACATACTGAAAACCACACCCTGATCTCATATTCTCAAGAATAAACAATAACCTTGGAACTCTCAAACAAGGGAACGATAGGAACACGTAACAGAAAACAAAGGAACAAAGGAGAGACTTGGAGCGGAGGAGCAGACTGGGCGTTAGGACAAAAACAAAAGATAAGTCATCATTCAATGCTAGACGCAATTTAAGTAGAAGAATGCAAACTAGGTCCAAACAAATGGCTCTATTCAATCCAAACACGCAAACACACAAGCCACCAAACAACTCTATCAACAAATCAGTAAAAATAATGGATGTATCACAACTCCAAACAGCAACAATGAAGCATGTAAAACACGCAAGATTAACGCAAGTCTTACCAACCGCAGCAAACTCCAATTCAACCAACATCACACTGGGACCCCAAATTCTGGTCACAAACACAGACCAAACAAACCACAAACCAGCAGACATTACTAACACACATACACACACCCAACAGAAACTACTAGAATACAAAACTACACTCCAGGGAACAATATAAATACAATGCCAATACTATCGCCAATACTCTTCAAGGAAGCGGAAAAACCACACACAAATGAAGATGTAGACACCACTATTCCAAGCCTAACAAATGAATTTGACAGTAACCTACTTACCTTAATCTCCCCACAATTAGACCACATAACCATAACCAGCACCCCAAAATTCACCAAAAATGAAATAACCAATCCTAGAAACATGCAAACAAACCAACAACAGGAAATCAAGCAAAAAACAATAAATCAAAACATTAGGAAAGAAACTATACACTCAAGCCAAACTCCTGGACCATCTGGGATAATAACACCAAGGGAACCACCAACCTATGGGAACAAATCCAATGAATTAGACACTACCAAACTACCCAGCAGCATCACTAATAAGACAAACCAAAGACCAAAGACAAACCAAAGACCCCAAACAACCCAAAACCCCAAAAACACATACCTAAATAAAGGCAAGGGCCCGCTAAAACCCGAAAACAACCAACCAACCCCACAAGTAAGGTCAACTCAAAACAGGAAATAAAACAACAACAGAATCCCCAAAACAAAATTCACAATTATCATTCCATCGAACACATCATATACATAAGCAGCAGGTGCAACATAATTACTAGTCTATTTACCAATAGTATTATAACAGCACTGGCCAAAATTCACACTGGACAATTCAGACTGATAAGACCAAGGCGAAACTACCTGACTGTCCAATGCAGCACAATTCAACAGGTGGAAAAATTCATCCAAATTGAAACTATAGGCCCAATAAAGATCAAAGTAGAGAGACACCATAGCACTCAAAGGAAAACACGAGTCACTTCGAACTCCAAACAAGGTGAAATCACAACTAATCTGGCTGAACCTACTAAAACTACTATCTTTAAAAAAGTAATAGCACTAAACGGATACAACAAGGACATAAGCAATGAACTCCTACTTCATAAACTCACAGCAAATGGAACACAGACCACCAAAGTCTATCGTCTTAAAAATCACAAGGGACAAAAAACAAGCAAAGCAGTTATAGAGGCTACCGAGCCAATACCCTCAATAATAAAACTAGGACAGTCAGGAGTGTACCATAAGCTGGAAAACTACATAAATAGGCCAAGATTTTGCAACAAATGCCTGCACTGGGGACACTATGCCCTCAGATGTTGATTCAAACCAAGATGAAAGTCCTACGGAGGTCCAAACAAAGGAGAATGCCACACAACTAAACAAAAATGTGCTAACTGTAAAGAAAACCATTATCCTAGATCGGAAGAATGCAAAATTGCAATAAAAGAGAAACAAATAGTGTACTTAATGAACGAAAAACACCTCACCTACCATTCTGCCAAAAACATTATCTGTAAAAACAACCCCAACACACCAAAATATACCTCTGAAACAATCAGTGAGCACCAAAACTCTCCACACAGAATCAGAAGGGAAAACATTGCACCACAAAACATACCCTCGAACCAGGAAACAAAAGAACCAAAAACTACAACCCACATTTTAACAAACCACGACCACCCTGATAATACTCCAGATACAAATAAAACTGTCACTCAAAACATACCCAAACCGAACATACACCTGAAAACAGAATTAATACAGGAAGTAATGAACCTAACAACAGGAACCCTAATGCAAGATCTCAATAGCATAATGAGAACCCTCAAAACCATTTTCACCATAGTAGCTGATTGGACCACAAGACTAACAGATAAAGACAACGTCAAAAATGGATATTACAAAAAATAATAAAATCACCATCTGGCAATGGAACTGCAGAGGAATCTTTAAAAACCTATCAGAACTGCAGAACAAACTGAATAATACGGCCGTAAAACCAAACATAATCTGCCTACAGGAAACCCTCATAACACAAGAACACAAACGCCTGCCCAAACTACAAAGCTATACCCAGGGAATCTTTAAAAACAGACCCAAGGGGCAGAAAGGGGGTGGACTAGCAATTTTTTTGATAGATACACCAATCTACCATGAAATAATAGAAGTACCCCCTAACCCAAACATCAATAATATCATTGAAATAATGTCAATAATGATAAATATAGGAACCACAAACATTCAAATAATAAATGCATACGACCCAGGGGGTACCTTCTGCCCTACCAACCTAATCTCACTAAGGGCAATCACTAATAACAACAACAATCTAATTATCTGTGGCGACTTCAACGCACACAGTGAATTATGGGGAGGTAAAAAGAAAGATCAAAGAGGGAAAATGGTTGAAAAATGGATAACTGAGAACAATCTGGTCATCTTAAATGACGGGTCGAACACTAGATTAAACCCTGAGGATGGCACTCTCTCAGCCATAGACCTAACTATCACTACCCCAAAATTGGCTCAAATCACAAATTGGTGGGTGGATCAAGAAGATACGTTATGAAGTGACCATTTCCCCATCACAATCAATATTTAAACAAAAACTCAACACATTCCAAACGAAACCCCACCTAAATGGAGGTACCAACAAGCAGACTGGGACCAATTCCAATTATTACTAGCTAGAGTAAATCCAGATAACTTAGAAAGCCCAAATATTGACATGTATTATAACATAACAGACACAATTATAGAGGCAGCTAACCGATGCATCCCAAAGACAACTAATATCCAAAATAAAAATCCTGTACCACGGTGGACTAAACAGTGCACTATAGCACATAAAGACAAAAAAGGAGCCTTAAATAAAAAAGACAAAAAAGGAGCCTTAAATAAATATAAACGCACCAAAAATTCTATCTACTTCCAGCAATATAAAGATAAAGAAAAAGCACTAAAACAAACTATAAAAACTGCTAAAATTAATCTATGGCAAATCTTTTGCTCTAAACTGAGTCTAAAATCAAACTTAAAATAAGTATGGGACAAGATAAAAGCCATAAAAGGGAAAGCAACTACCTCAGCCCCAAAAATTAAAAATGCCATAACAAATAAAGATAAGGCAGACCTCCTAGCGAAGCATTTTTCGAACATGAGTAGCAACAATAACCACACCAGAAACTTTCAAGAAAACAAAAAACTAATGGAGAAAACCCAACCTCAAATGTTTCAAGACCAAGGAACAAAATAATCTCACCTAAACAGCGACATCACAGTACTTGAATGTGAGATAGCCCTACGATCCCAAAACGAAACATCCCTAGGTAAGGATCAGTTAGGTTATATTATCTATAAAAAAAACTACCTATCAATATAACAATAGCCATAATCAAACTCTTTAATAGGATATGGGATAAAGGCCAACTACCCACCAAATGGTAACAGGCCATAGTAATACAAATCCCCAAGCTAGGTAAAGATCCCAACAACATAAATTCGTACCGACCCATCTCCCTTACAAACAATATTTGCAAAATAATGGAGACAATAATCGCAAATAGGTTAAAACACCACCTAGAAACCAATAACCTACTCTCCATAAATCAATGTGGCTTTCGGAACAAACGGCCCACCACTGACAAACTTCTCAGATTGAAAACAGACATCAAACTCGCTTTTAACGCACCTAGGAAAACCGATCGCAACCTCATAGCGGTTTTTCTAGACCTAGAAAAAGCGTTCGACCTAGTATGGACCAATGGACTAATGGCCAAATTAAACCAATTTGGAATAACTGGACGCTTGTTCAACTGGATTGGCGATTTCCTCACAGGCCGGAAAATTACCACAAGAATAGGCAACACCCATTCGGAAGAATTTTCACTTGAAAATGGAACACCGCAAGGCAGTGTAATAAGTCCCCTACTATTTAACCTAATGGTAAACGACCTTGACCTCAATGCAGCCTCCACAAAAATAAACTTGTCACAATTTGCAGATGATAGTGGCATTTGGAGGAATGGAAATCCTGCCAATAAAACAGTAGTTAAAGAAATCCAGCAGAGCCTACACAACATAGGGAGATGGGTGGACAAATGGGGTTTCAAAATATCTCATGAAAAAACTGTTGCAATCATATTCACCCCCAAACGAAGTAACAACCTAGTCTATCCAAACTTCGATATACAAAATCAATTAATCAAATACGTAACAGTAGTAAAATTCCTAGGATGTTCTTTAACAACCACCTCACATGGAAACAGCACATTGAACAACTCACCCAGAATTGTAACAAAGATCTCAATTTACACAGGAACATAACAGGGACTGACTGGGGATCCAACCAGGAAACTGTCCTCATGATATATAAAACCCTAATTATATCAAAACTGGATTACGGTTGCCAAGTATATAACTCGGCTAAGCAACCTGTACTACAAAAACTTGACACTATCCAGAGAAAAGCCTTACTATTATGCACAGGAACACTCCCCTCAGCATCATTAGAAGAACTACAAACACTAACAGGAGAACTACCCTTAAAATTACGTAGGCAAGGACTGCTCCTCCGATACTCCATTCGATTAGATACCCACCCAGACAACCATCCCACCAAAATAACTATAAACAAGTGTAAAGGTGTAAAGTTGTCTTCAAACCCAAAATCATACCCACCACACCAAGTGGCAAAGTAATCCTTGAACTAAGAGAAAAGATACCTCTACTAAAAAAAAACAGTTAACAAACAATACAGACCAGAACAAATCACCATGGTTACAAAAACTACCAAGGATTAACATTGAAGCTACCAAATTAGGCAATAAAGAAGGACAAGAAAACTTACTAAAGCCTGTACTGGTAAACGATATCAACCAAAAATACCCGGACTATGTTAAAATATATACCAATGGATCAAAAACAAACAACCCACCAAGAACAGCAGCAGCAATATTCATCCCTGAATTCAATATACAAACGGGATCCAGATTACCTGACTATTGCTCCATTTACACCACTGAATTCTGGGTTAAAGTGGAATCACTACAATGGATCAAAGACAACAAAATACCTGAAGCAGTCATTATAAGCGATACCCTAAGCGTTATCAAATCGATCCAAAATCGCAATACGCACTCTAGGGAACAATTCATCGACAGAGCATGCCAATTAATCGACGATATCACCACATCACATCAATTAGTCGAGCTCATGTGGATACCGTGGCACATTGGAATCTCTGGCAACGAAACAGAAGACAAAGTTGCACAAACCAAACTAGGAGATCAAAACTCTATCAAGCTTAACTATAGCTCTACAGAAGCAATAAGCTTCGCACAAACATATATAAACCAAAAATGGCAATATTTTTGGAACTCCTCCACAAAAGGTAAAAAGCACCATGAAACCCAAAAAACCGTAGATAGGAACATACAGCTACCTAAGGGTACCTATTTAGAACAGAAAACCATAAACAGGATAATAACTGGAAAAACTAAAACAGGAAGCAGTTTTGGAAGGATTATAGGACCCAAACCAGCAACCATTAACTGCTTTAACTGCCACACCACCGAAGATCTACACCATGTATTCAATATATGCCCAAAATATCAACCCGCTAGGAAAATATTTATCAAAAACCAGAAAGAGATTGGATCACCACACACATACCCAGAGTTACTTATGGATACTAATAAAAATAAACAATCAGCATATAAAAATATAAATAAATTCATAGACTCAGCAGGACTTAGGAACAAAATATAATTACTATCCCCACAAAACCAAAAGACCCAGTAACTAGCTAAATAAATTTAGAAGCCCCCACATAAAAACCCATAACATATCATTCAATTTTATAAAAATATTAATAAATAATTCACTTATGAAGCACCTATCAAAAACTAAGGAAACCGCAAAATCAGATGTCCTAGATGTCCTTAACGAACCGAGTAATCAGCTAGGACTCCAGTTCTAGATGTCCTTAACGAACCGTGTAATCGGCTAGGACTCCGGTCTTTTGCTAAATAAAGTATAAATAACAATCAATCTCTAAAAACATTAACAAATAAATAAATAACTTAAAGAGGCAATATCTAAAAACTTATAAATAACATAACGTAGGAAGCACACCGTAAACACCTCGACTAGCAATACCATAATAACCTTGAAAATCTCTCTTCATACATGATTTCTACTAACAACCTCTATAAACATTCAACTGTAAGGAACCTTTATGGACCCACAGATTGAGGCCAAACTATCCGGGTTCCTTGAACCCATAAAAGCCTGGGGGAGGTGGCACCATTCCCTTCCCAGGAACAACTAGCCGGCTGCGGTGCAGTCAGAAAAAAGTGGCACATGCACAATTGTGCGCATGCCACTATAATTAAACTCAACAACAACAAAATCACCGAAAAAAACGAGAGAGGAAAAAATGCTCTAAAATAGACTAGAACTACATTCGTGGGTACTGAACTGGAAGTACTAATTGTTACCTGATTGCAGCAGGTTCGTCATGATCTCCAACCATTACCAATGTCTAAAAGACTGGAGACGAAGTATCATGATGCTTTTATAGCTCTTTGTATGCGGGAACAAACGTCAAAAACAGTCCCCTTCAGGGCAATAATTGCAAATGCATCAGTTGTAAATGTATAGAAGATTTCCATTAGTCAGAACATAACCATGCGATCAGAGCCAGATGTGTTTATTTCTGTATAAACTGTACGGAAAATTACTTCATACCAACTTTTATCAATACAGTCAAGTGAAAAGTAAATAATGTAAATACTGAAGCGGAAGGCATACACACTACATGCCCTTAACAAAAAAAAAATGGTGGTTTCATGTTTTATTTAGAAACTTTAATAAAATGATTTCACGGAATCAAAAAAAGGCTTTGTAGTTTTACTAAAGATAAATACTTCTTTGACTAGATTTGCGAAAAATTAATAAACTCAAAATCTGCCACAAAAAACAGTGGGGATACAGCACTTTCACTGCTGCCCCTTACAAATGGATTTAAAACTGTAGGTAAATGGATATATAGATTGGAAGGTGTGAGGTGCAAGGACTTTTATAATAACAATTGGATTCACAGTCCTTCAATGTAAGATGCTGACCCTGATAAGTACGATGGGGGAATAGGGGGATATAAATCCCGCTACTCCTCAATCATAACTGTCAGGGTCGATGTCTTGCACTGTTTGACAATTGGACCTCCATCGCTATATCCACTTACCGATAATCTTAATTTCATTTGCAAGTAACCCATATATATATAGCCGAAACTGTTAATGAAAGCGAAATTAGATTTAAAGAAACGAAAACTGGTTACTCACTTGTATCGACAATAACATTTGTTAAGTCACAATGAACTCACGAAAGCATCAAATCCAAGAGTCATGCGTATGTCAAACAAAACAACATATATTTTGCTTTGAATATTGACATTTACAGATCACATATGTCAATTTAAATAAATTATTACTACTATGCTCTCATCGCTCCGGTGGCCTAGTGGTTAAAGCGTCAGCCTCGGAAGCGGAAGGTTGTGGGTTCGATCCCCGGCCGAGTCATACCAAAGACTTTAAAAAATGGTATTAACAGCTGCCTCGCTTGGCGCTCAGCATTAAGACGTTAGTGTTAGGACTGGTCGGCCTTGTGTCAGGATAATGTGACTGGGTGGGACATCATGCTACGCCACCTAAGGCCAATCAATTCATGGTTTCAAGGCACACTTCACCAGTCAAACTGCATCACATTTGGCACCATGGCGACATAAACGGTATCTGCCGAGTCCCTTTGCATTTATTTCTTTTGTGTAATTTACCGGTTCCCTACTGCAATTACTGCCACTGCAGTCACACCACCAATGTAAACCACTAGATTTTAATAGGGACTATGGTACTCCAGGGACACTCGTGCGGTTTTGACCTGAATTCACTAAAGGTCAACTACGGTATCATGGATAATCAATAACACTTCACTCCGTGACGTTTGTTCCTAGTAACTGGCTAATTAGTTCCGGCTATGGAATATTTCCATTGCACCGAATTCCAATCATCAATCAAATAATCACAAAAATCTAAGAATTCTTTAAATTGTGGCGCTTAAACCAAATGCGCATACTCCAAATTTATTACATTACACGATGAAAAAGATGAAAATGTAAAACAAACAAGCCGCCGGTATTCTGAATTAAATCCCAAATATTCAAAGAATTCCTAAGTAAAGTCCTAATGAATAAAGTGCTGAATAAACTTTAGTGGTATTATTAAATAAATCCCACGCTGAGAGTGCCGATGTGTCTGTGATTGCCTGTAAACTGTATATGTGTCAACAGTCTTTTGTTGAATCACAGTAGTATATTTCAAGGTTAACTTGTTTTAGCTCACTTTAATTCCCAGTCTGTCTTTCCAACAATAGTATATATTTCCAGAGAATCATAAACAAATTCACCCAAATCGAAATCCAAATACAACGATATGAATGATTTCTGCTCACATGTTATCGCATGAATAAATAACTTTTCCAGTAAACTAGATTGTATACTCCTTGACCTAGGTCACATTTAGCATTTCTTAAAGAAAATAAACTATTAAAATCTGTTACTAAAATTATAATACAGGATGTGGCATACACAATGTCCATGACCCAGGCCAAGATAAATATGTTTACTTCTGTTGATGAGGATCGTAATATTAAGTCCATACTCAGAGAGAAATTATTAGTTATTTATTAGTTGTATTAAAAATATCAATGATTTTGTTCAAGTAGACAATGAAAAAAGGTTTGGACAAGGTCAGATGCAAAACATAATGTTACATCCATCACAGCATATAATGAATAAACAAAACGATCAAGCAATGCTAAATAAATATATATAGCACTATATATTATGTTGTTTGCAAAATACTTGTCCCTTCACAGGAACACAGTTAACTTGATTTCAGACAAGGTCATATACAAATTCCAAATGTATACAACATACAGTCATTAAGAAACGCCAATAAATAATACAGATTAAATATACATGACACATCCCTTCATAAATAGAAAGACTTATTGACTAAACCTTTCTTTTAACATTAGTCAAATGTTCATGTGATTAAAAATTACACTAGGCGAAGTCTTCTGAGTAACACAAAATATACGCGAAGCAATATAGTTCGTCGATACACGTGAAAGTGCATCTGCAATCAGTGTCGCTTCCGGTGAAGAGCCTGATGTCAATATTGTATTCATGCAACATCAAACTCCATCGTCATAATCCCTGTTTTTGTTTTTCAGTTTGCAACTGAAAGTATGGGGGTTATGATCACCGAATACGATATTCGGAGAAGGAGCTGAATTAACATCACTTCAAAATGTTGCCTGTTGCATAGCCAATATCAAAGCGAAACAAATATTTCCGCATTTCTATTTCCCTCTCTTTTTTCTCTGCATTTGATTTACGATATCTTCTCTCTCTCTCTCTCTCTCTCTCTCTCTCTCTCTCTCTCTCTCTCTCTCTCTCTCTCCTGCAATTGCAATTGCAATTGTGTCTTTCTAATTTCTGTAATTGCAATTCTCTCTCTTATTTCCTCTTTCTGCAACTGCAATTTTCTTTCATCTTATGACCATAACCTAAAAAGCTAATATAGAATACAATAATGTTTGTAAACTTTTATCATCGTTTATATTTGATTATTGAGATCTGTCTTCAGTTTTTGTAGTTTGCTGTAATACTTTTTGTATTATTGAATACCTTCAATTTACAAAGGGATATTATGTCCCTCTTTAGGAAAAACCATCAACATCCTACACCTGAGCAAAGGATGTTGTTTATATATTTATTTTGTTTTTCTTTCTTTATTGTAACATTTTTTCCATGTGTTAGAGAGAGAGAGGTGATGAAGAAGTTATGTATCTATCTATCTATCTATCTATCTATCTATCTATCTATATATATATATATATATATATATATATATATATATATATATATATATATATATATATATATATATCATTTGTGTATTTTGCAGATAAAACAAGGTGATTTTGTTTGCAAGTATTTGTTAAAAATCTTGATTATTAATAGTACTGTGCAGAAATTGAAAAAACAAATATTAAAACATTGACTGCAAAGTGGTGTGAAAAAGTACTGTGCAGAAATTGAAAACACAAATATTAAAACATTGACTGCAAAGTGGTGTGAAAAAGTACTGTGCAGAAATTGAAAACACAAATAACATTGACTGCAAAGTGGTGTGAAAAAGGAGATTGGGAAAAGTGAAAGTATGTGTTTTACTACTTTAGCATGAAACACTATCATGGATATTTCTTACAGTACACACATGTTACTGAAGACAAAACAGTACACACATGTTACTGAAGACAAAACAGTACACACATGTTACTGAAGACAAAACAGTACACACATGTTACTGAAGACAAAACAGTATTCACATGTTACTGAAGACAAAACAGTATACACATGTTACTAAAGACAAAACAGTATACACATGTTACTGAAGACAAAACAGTACACACATGTTACTGAAGACAAAACAGTATTCACATGCTACTGAAGACAAAACATTATACACATGTTACTGAAGACAAATTAGTATACACATGTTACTGAAGACAAAACAGTACACACATGTTACTGAAGACAAAACAGTATACACATGTTACTGAAGACAAATCAGTATACACATGTTACTGAAGACAAAACAGTATACACATGTTACTGAAGACAAAACAGTACACACATGTTACTGAAGACAAAACAGTATACACATGTTACTAAAGACAAAACAGTATACACATGTTACTGAAGACAAAACAGTATACACTTGTTAAAGAAGACAAAACAGTAAACACATGTTACTGAAGACAAAACAGTATACACATGTTACTGAAGACAAAACAGTATACACATGTTACTGAAGACAAAACAGTATACACATGTTACTGAAGACAAAACAGTATACACATGTTACTAAAGACAAAACAGTATTCACATGTTACTGAAGACAAAACAGTATACACATGTTACTGAAGACAAAACAGTATACACATGTTACTGAAGACAAAACAGTATACACATGTTACTGAAGACAAAACAGTATACACATGTTACTGAAGACAAAACAGTATACACATGTTACTGAAGACAAAACAGTATACACATGTTACTGAAGACAAAACAGTATACACATGTTACTGAAGACAAAACAGTATACACATGTTACTGAAGACAAAACAGTATTCACATGTTACTGAAGACAAAACAGTATACACATGTTACTGAAGACAAAACAGTATACACATGTTACTGAAGACAAAACAGTATACACATGTTACTGAAGACAAAACAGTATTCACATGTTACTGAAGACAAAACAGTATACACATGTTACTGAAGACAAAACAGTATACACATGTTACGGAAGACAAAACAGTATACACATGTTACTAAAGACAAAACAGCATACACATGTTACTGAAGACAAAACAGTATACACATGTTACTGAAGACAAAACAGTATTCACATGTTACTGAAGACAAAACAGTATACACTTGTTAAAGAAGACAAAACAGTATTCACATGTTACTGAAGACAAAACAGTATTCACATGTTACTGAAGGCAAAACAGTATTCACATGTTACTGAAGACAAAACAGTATTCACATGTTACTGAAGACAAAACATTATACACATGTTAAAGAAGACATAACAGTACACGCATGTTACTGAAGACAAAACAGTATACACATGTTACCGGAGACATAACAGTATACACATGTTACTGAAGACATAACAGTATTCACATGTTACTGAAGACAAAACAGTATTCACATCTTACTGAAGACTAAACAGTACACACATTTTACTGAAGACAAAACCGTGCACACATGTTACTAAGACGAAACAGTAAGCACATGTTACTGAAAGCAAAACAGCATGCAGTTGTTACTGAAGACAAATCAGTATACACATGTTACTGAAGAAAAAAACAGTATAGACATGTTACTGAAGACAAAACATTATACACATGTTACTGAAGACAAAACAGTAAACACATGTTACTGAAGACAAAACAGTATTCACATGTTACTGAAGACAAAACAGTATTCACATGTTACTGAAGATAAAACAGTATACACATGTTACTGAAGACAAAACTGTATACACATGTTACTAAAGACAAAACAGTATGCACATGTTACTGAAGACAAAACAGTATACACATGTTACTGAAGACAAAACAGTATACACATGTTACTGAAGACAAAACAGTATACACATGTTACTGAAGACAAAACAGTACACACATGTTACTGAAGGCAAAACAGTATACACATGTTACTGAAGACAAAACAGTATACACATGTTACTGAAGACAAAACAGTATACACATGTTACTAAAGACAAAACAGTATACAGATGTTACTAAAGACAAAACAGTATACACATGTTACTGAAGACAAAACAGTATACACATGTTACTGAAGACAAAACAGTATACACATGTTACTGAACACAAAACAGTATACACATGTTACTAAAGACAAAACAGTAAACACATGTTACTGAAGACAAAACAGTAAACACATGTTACTGAAGACAAAACAGTATACACCTGTTACTAAAGACAAAACAGTATACACATGTTACTGAAGACAAAACAGTATATACATGTTGCTGAAGACAAAACAGTACACACATGTTACTAAAGACAAAACAGTATACACATGTTACTAAAGACAGAACAGTATACACATGTTACTGAAGTCAAAGCATACACGAGAAGAGCTCATTGTTATTTTGATTGTTTTTTTAACTGTTATAGGTCCGATTCAAGAGGAGTATGCACTTTATTTAACAATAAATTCGAAAACGATATAAAAAATATAATAAGGCGCATGATTGTAATTTGTTTGCACTTGACTCATCATAAATGAAAAATATTTTTTCTCTAATAAATATCTGTGAGCCAAATAATGATGAACCAGAGTTTTACAATGTGAGAAATGCTACACACACACACACATATATATATATATATATATATATATATATATATATATATATATATATATATATATATATATATATATATATATATATATTTATTTATATATGAGAAACAATCCTTTGAAGCAAGCTAGATTAGGTTGAATATCTTTTTGATGTTAGAGTTCTCCATGCCAAAATTGGAACACGTTACAAAAGACCCAAGTTACAGCTCTGACTTCTCCATGACACTATTAAGCTTATGCTCGAAAGATGGTAGCAGAGGTAAGGTTTTGTGGAAAATAAGCATCAGTCTTCTTCAAAGCATTGAACATATAAATGTAAATAAACGTTTGATTCAAGGAATAAAATTACAAAATGCGTCATTAGAATGAGATTGGGATATTGAAAATATATCAAACATCATTCCGTTTAAATTGGGGGCACCGCATAGGTCTTCTTCTCTTCCTCAAACTTCTTCTGATTTCGGGTCCGTAGATGAGAACTCTCTTCAAACAGCCTTGTCTCTCCATATAAACTCTTCTTTTCCAAACGCTCCTATCCGGATCGCTCGTATCGGTGATCCGGATCATTGTCCATGATGATCTGACATACATGGGTAAGTCCGTACAGAACAGATTGACGATAGGAGGGTAGATGATTCTACGTTAGTCCACATCTTGTGAAGAGAACAGATGAAGGGAATGAACTGAACGGGGTTATTTATAGTGGAAGAACGGATCGAAACGGATTGAGTTTAACAGCACAACACTTTAAAAAGTTCATAAACTTCTTCTGTGTCTTTGTTCACTCTCTCTCTCTTTGTTTAATTTCTTCACTTTCGTAGGTTTTTCCTCCTCTTCTTCCTCACTGTCTCCTCATCTTCTTTTCTTCTAGTTGTTCTCTTTCTTTACGTGTCTGAGTTCTTCCTTTGGGGAGGGTACCTCTTCTTCCTGTTCGGAACCACTCTCTTCCTCTTGCTCCTGCTGTTTCTTAGGGCATTCTGAAGACCAATGCCCTTTCTCTTGACAATGATTCCATATATATATTGCAGTGATTATTTAACGTAATTGTCCCACACACTTTCTGCAACAACCAATATATAGAGTACAAATAGTATCAACGGAATATTTTACACATAGTAGAGATCAATAATCATATTGATGCAGTAGCATGTGGCTGCACTAACAGTCTCAACATATATAGTCACAATCAATAATATAGGCCTGACTGCCAGCAGATTCTGATTTGCAAAATTGTTTGCATAGGTAATATGCACATGTATAAAATCATTAAAAAAAAGTATATATTGTCTACGATGTCAAGGCTGTCGGGTACTTTGCCCCACTAGAAGGCTGCTAAAAAAATTACTAAGAATATATTCTATGTTGTTTTTTTACTTCGTCCCACGGAGACGTGTCAAAATTTCTACTCTATGAGAATTATATGGTTTACCATAATAAACAATTATAGCTACGACAACTGGACTGAAATTCGCTGTAAAACAAGCAGCAGCGTCTTAATGTTGCGGGGGTGATTGATTTATTTTCATCTGATTGTTTGCTGATTGTTCAGAGCGCATAGTAAAGATATGGAGTATCGAAGGAGTTGGCTTATTTTAGAGATCAATGTCAAAAACTCCTACTGTGACACTACTCACGCGAACATACATACAATACATACATACAATATATACATGCAATATATACATACATGTGGTAAAATGAGGGACATGAGAAAAAAGGGGCAAAATGCTGTCAACATAAAGACAACGGGCTGAAGATTTGTATCGGCAATTAGTAACACCATGATATGAAATATCGACCATGCAAACATTGTATGTATGTATGTATGTATGTATGTATGTATGTATGTATGTATGTATGTATGTATGAATGTGTGTGTGTGTTTGTGTATGTGTGTGGGTGTACGTATGTATGTATGTCTGTGTAGGTAGGTAGGTAGGCAGGCAGGCAGGTAGGTAGGTAGGTAGGTAGGTAGGTACATAAGCCTACATTCATACAGGAAAAGTAAACAGGGTAGTTCCTGTGTAAATTATATGTTAAATATATACGAGTCTCATAAAATGTGACGCTATATATGTAATTCCCATCATAAAAAATGCTATGATTAACAGGTATATCATTTACTATAGTTATTGTACGAAATTTAGAGCGCACCAGGTAAATCGGTGAATGTCATGATATCAAATAACCGATGAATAATCGTAGAAGCGTAGAAGCGCTCATTTTTTGAGCTATCCCCCCATCGCTCCAGCCCGTCTTCTTAAGTAATAGAAGAGGCTAATACAAAAAAATGTACTTCATTTATATCAGAAAAGTCGTTGCCTACCGCATTTCAAACATCAACTGTCTTTGCCAACCGCTTTTCCAACATCATCAAAGTTGTTGCCTACCGCATCTCCAACATCATCAAAGTTGTTGCCTACCGCATCTACAAAAGCAGCAACAGGACTGAGATTGATACTAAAGTACATAATTTTAAAATGCCTAAAATTACATTAGGTAAAATAACGCTATTATTTTTTATAAAATAATATCCTTAATTCCCAATATTTCGTATGTTTCATTTCTTCAGACGGTTTACTCTTTGTATGAACATCTTCTTCTTCTGCATGAATTTCTTGTATGTTTTATGCATACAATTCTTGTATGTTTTATGCATACAATTCTTGTATGTTTTATGCATACAATTATTTTATGTTTTTATGAATACAATTCTTGTATGTTTTTGTATGAAAACAATTCTTGTATGTTTTTATGCATACAATTCTTGTATGTTTTATGCAAACAATGCATACAATTCTTCTATGTTTTTATACATACAATTCTTGTATGTTTTATGCATACAATTCTTGTATGTTTAATGCATACAATTCTTATGTTTTTTTATGCAAACAATGCATACAATTATTGTATCTTTTATGCATACAATTCTTGTATGTTTTTATGCATACAATTCTTGTATGTTTTATGCATGCAATTCTTGTATGTTTTTATGCATACAATTCTTGTAGGTTTTATGCAAACAATGCATACAATTCTTGTATGTTTCTATACATACAATTCTTGTATGTTTTTATGCATACAATTCTTGTATGTTTTATGCATACAATTCTTGTATGTTTTTATGCATACAATTCTTGTAGGTTTTATGCAAACAATGCATACAATTCTTGTATGTTTCTATACATACAATTCTTGTATGTTTTTATGCATACAATTCTTGTATGTTTTATGCATACAATTCTTGTATGTTTTTATGCATACAATTCTTGCATGTTTGTATGAATACAATTCTTGTCTTTTCTTTGCATACAATGAATACAATTCTTGTATGTTTTTATGCATACAATTCTTGCATGTTTTATGCATACAATTCTTGTATGTTTTTATGAATACAATTCTTGTCTTTTTATATGCATACAATTCTTGTATGTTTTTATGCATACAATTGTTGTATGCTTTTATGCATACAGTTCTTGTATGTTTTATGTATGCAATTCTTGTATGATTTTATGAATACGATTCTTGTCTTTTTTATGCATATAATTCTTCTATGTTTTATGCATACAATTCTTGTATATTTTATGCATACAATTCTTGTATGTTTTTATGAATACAATTCTTGTATGTTTTATGTATGCAATTCTTGTATGTTTTATGTATGCAATTCTTGTATGTTTTTACGAATACAATTCTTGTATGTTTTTATGAATACAATTCTTGTATGTTTTATGTATGCAATTTTTGTATGTTTTTATGAATACAATTCTTGTATGTTTTAATGCATACAATTCTTGTATGTTTTATGCATACAATTCTTGTATGTTTTTATGAATACAATTCTTGTATGTTTTATGCATACAATTCTTTGTATGTTTTATGTATACAATTCTTGTAAGCTTTTATGCATACAATTCTTGTATGTTTTTATGAATACAATTCTTGTATGATTTTATGCATACAATTCTTATATGTTTTATCCATACAATTCTTGTATGTTTTATGCATACAATTCTTGTATGTTTTTATGAATACAATTCTTGTATGATTTTATGCATACAATTCTTGTATGTTTTATGCATACAATTCTTGTATGTTTTTATGCATACAATTCTTTGTATGTTTTATGCATACAATTCTTGTAAGCTTTTATGCATACAATTCTTGTATGTTTTTATGAATACAATTCTTGTATGATTTTATGCATACAATTCTTGTATGTTTTATGCATACAATTCTTGTATGTTTTTATGAATACAATTCTTGTATGTTTTTTTATGAATACGATTCTTGTATGTTTTTATGCATACAATTCTTGTATGTTTTTACGCATACAATTCTTGTAAGATATTTACGCATACAATTCTTGTATGATTTTTACGCATACAATTCTTGTATGATTTTTACGCATACAATTCTTGTATGATTTTTACGCATACAATTCTTGTATGTTTTTTACGCATGCAATTCCGCTCGCAGCATCTGTTTGATGTGATTATTATCTAATCATGCAATTTTCATTTATTTATATTTATAGTTCCACCAAAATAAAATTATTTTGTGTAGAAATTTTACAGCAGTAAACATAACAAGCTGAACTAATCACAGGTGTAGGAATTGTGCTATCCATTCAATTAGCTTTTCTACATCTATTTCGTCCAATATTGACTCTAGTTCCGAAAAGTTCCTCACGAGACAAGGGGTCCCGAGTGGCCGAGTGGTCTAAAGTGCTCTCCGTAAAGGGTCACTGCCATCTCACCTGTATGAGTAGTTAAGTGGGCCACTATACGTACAATGGAAATTAGCATTACGGAGACCCCTGGGCGAATATACGTACAATGGAAATTTAACATGGCGAAAAATCGTGGGTTAATATACGTACAAGGGGAATTAACATGGGAAAAAAATTGTGGGCCGATATACGTACAAGGGGAATTTAACATGGGGAATAGAGTTTGGGGGTTGTTTAGGGACAAAGGGGAATTGAATATGGGATTTTTTTTTTTAAATTTTTTTTAAAAAGGGGTAGGCAATGGAAAGGCTATCTCTTTTCGAGAAATATGGCTGGCCCTGAAAAGGACCTTTGGGTTTATGTTAATGTATTCATTAACATAAAGGGTACCGCATTGGTCTTCTTCTTATCCTTAGGCTACGTCTCACTGTTGGTCCGTAAATCAGCACTCTTTTCAGGCATCCTTGTCTTTCAACGTAGATCCTACGTATCCACAGGCTGGTGTTTGTCCTGTGGACAACGGTCCACTTGGATCGGACATACATGAGCATGTCCGTCCGGAACATCATGGAAGACACAAGCGTAGAAGATTGCACATCGGTCCACATCTTGAAGCGACGAGAACAAGTGAATCAATGCAGTGAACTGCGCTTATTTATAGGTACAGGAAGGATTGAAACGGATTGAGTTCATTCACCAATCCAAACACGCGTTACAAAATTCAGTCAGCCCGCATCCAATCCGAAGAGAGTAGTCTGTGACGTCAGTTGGTCTATATAGATTCGCTAGCGCTTGTGTGCAGTCAATCTATGCGACAGTGATTCAACATGACGGAAACTCAGAAAACGATCCATTGGGGTGCACCAGCAGGGGAGACTGCCCAAGGGAACCCGGACTTACTTTCAGAAGAGGTGAATTGGGATTTTGTGGATTTTCTTACCTCGCAAGAATTTGTTCCGGAACCTTCGTTACCTTCTTCATTACCGCAAGTGGAGAATTTTAGACAGAGACAGAAAGAAGAATTGGAGAAATTTATGCAACGACAAAAGGAAGCGGAACAAGCTTTTCTCCTACAGCAACAGCAACAGCAACAAGAAGAGGTAAGAAAAAAACAACAGCAACAACAGCAAGAAGAAGTAGCAGCAAAGAAACAAGAGGGTGAAAATCAAACGGCTACGGTACTGTTGGACATTTTAGCGGAGTTAAGAAGTCTGAAACAAATGTATCAGACTTCTCTATCACGACCGAAGAGAATACGACCTTCCCGAGCTAAACACGCCAACCCTGTGACTAAGCCTGTCGTACCACCCTTAGTGATTTCAACCCAATCATCAGAAGTAGGCCTTGGCCGTGGCAAAGGCTTAAGGCAGTTAAAGTTGATTGGTTAAACTCACCCCCTACACCAAAATAAAAAGGCCCTTTTCAGGGCCACCCACATTTCTCGAAAAGAAATACAATTTCAATTTGCCAATAACTCAAAAATAAACCCCACCCATTTTACCCTTATAGTACGTGTCTGTGTATGAGTGCGTGAGTGTAGCTTCTTATTTTAAAATCAAAACTCAAAGACACTTACCTTATATCATTCATGTATTATTTTATCCACTTTTTTACAATCCAATTCACAATTCACCACAGAACACTTTAATTAAAAGTTCATTGACTTCTTCTTTCTCCTTGTTTAGTCTCTCTGTTTTTTGAATTTCTTCACCGTTTTTTCCTCATTTTCTTCCCTTCTCCTTTTCTTCTCCTGTTTCTTTGCTTCTTTTAAATAGAATTGTCTTCTTTCTTCCTCTTCTTCCTCTGAAGAATCCCTCTCTTCTTCCGAAGAATCCCTCTCTTCTTCTGAATAATCCTTCTTTTCTTCTGACTCCTCTTGTTTCTTTTTTGGGCAATCTGGAGACCAATGTCCTTTTTCTTTACAATAATAACAGGTATCTTGACTTTTGTTTCTTTTAGTCCCTGTTTTTGTTCTTTTTTGACGGTCTGGACACTCTGAAGACCAATGCCCTTTCTTCTGACAGATATAGCAAGTATCTTGACTTTTATCTCGAAAGGAAGGAGAGTAGTCCGTCGGCTGGTCTGAAGAGAATTTTCTAATGACCCCTCGCAAAGCTCTGACGAAACGTTCCATCTGGGTAGTCTCTTCCATCGTTGTGCTCGGATTGAGAGTGAAATGAATAGTGAAAGGACAAGACACACACCCTTTTTATATACGCTGGTTTGCCAAGACTATAAATGAGTCTATGGTGTTTGAACTTGAGTCATTTGACGTTTTGCACTCAAGATGAAACGATCCCATTCATTCGAGAAGAAAGAAGAAGAAAGTAAGAGGCAGAAACGTGATCTATCGCCTCGTACCAGGGCTGAAATCTTGGCACAAATTCATGCCAGTGATTTTGAAGAGGACATGAGTGAACCAGAATTTGAAACCTCTAAACTAAGTTCGTCACCCTTAGTCAACCCTGAAAAATACTATTCCATTAGAGAGACGGAAAAGCGCTCCTCTAGAAAATTTAGAACCACGGCTTACACCTACACGGTGAAGTTTAAAGATTTCAAGGCCGACGTACCCTTGGAGAAAGCAGAAGGGTTCATCACCGAGATGTGGGATTCTTTGCTCACCACACTCAAGCGACAATGTCAACCCAAAGAAGACGATCGCTTGACACTATCCATAGATCACGACGGTTTGAAATCCCCTGTTTGGATCGAGTTTAGCAGACCTGCAGAACTAACCCCTTCCAAAATCATGGACAAGATTCAACACGTACAACAATCTAATGACCAGTTTGACATCACCGATGGTAAAGCCACACTGAAAATGGCCCACGTCTCTCTTCCTCAAGGGACAGGACGCAAAAAGATGTTATTGGTGAACGAGCTTCGCAGCATTAAGCGTAGTCTTGTCCAAATTCACAATCCTCATGACCAGATGTGTTTAGCCCGTGCCATCGTGGTGGGACGAACCTATGCCAACAAGAACGACACGACAGAATGGAAAAGAACCTGGAACACTATTCAACGATCCGATCGAGCCAAACAACGAAACGAAGCAGAACTCCTGTTGCAACAAGCTGGCCTGTCCAAAGACACACCCTGTGGCATTCCTGAGATGCAAAAATTGCAAGATGCCCTAGCTCCACGCTACACCTTGAAAGTGCACCCTCAAGAAATGCGCGGGTCTCTGTTGTTTCGAGGCCAAGACTTTAAGGACGGAAAATACATTCATGTTTATCATCACGATGACCATTTCGATACCATTACCAGTATCACCGGATTCCTGGGATACAGATATTACTGTGAGAAATGTGACTATGGTTATAATAATCGAGAGCAACACAAGCATTGTGGATGGAAATGCCCAGGATGTTTGGCCTCTCCACCCTGTCTGAGCGAAGAACCAGTGCCTTGTTCGACTTGTCTGCGCACGTTTGTCAGCCCTACCTGTTACCAACAACATTTGAAAACACAAGGTTCACAGAAGAAATGTGCTTGTCAACTCCTGAGATTGTGCCCTACGTGTAGACAAGGCATACGTACCAACAATGCCAAGGCACACGTATGTCGAGGAAAGAAAAAATGTCACATTTGTCACCACATCGTGGACTTGGAACACCAATGCTACGTGCAAAAATACCAACCCCCACCAGAGAAAGAGGACGGTCACAAGAAGAAAGGCAATTTCATCTTTTTCGATTTCGAATGCATGCAAGAGACCGGCATTCACATCCCTAATTTCTGCGTGGCTCATCGAGCGTGCGAGAAGTGCATTCAAGAACCTATCTTCAGTCATTGCCCTCACTGCAGCAAGATTCCTGGAGGACGTGAAAAAATCTTTCGGGGACCGAACACGTTAGCCGATTTTGCCCGATGGGTCTTAGACCCCATCGACAAGACGTGGAGCCAAGAGGACATCGAACGTTACGGAGATTGTCATCGTCATGCCACGGTGATGGCTCACAATTTCTCCGGATACGATGGACAGTTTCTTCTCAGATACTATACGGAACATGGCACCGAACGTCCTAAAGTGATTTTGAACGGAGCCAAAATCATTTTCATGCAAGTGGGACAAGTACAGTTTAAAGATTCGATGAGTTACTTGGCCATGCCTTTGAGTCGAATGCCTAAAACGTTTGGAATGACAGAAATGGCTAAAGGGTACTTTCCACACTTTTTCAATACGGAAGCCAATCAACATGCCGTTCTACCCCATTTGCCATAGGCTCACTATTACGATCCCGACAACATGCGTACCGAACAACGAGAAGCTTTCTACGCTTGGCACCAGGCTCATGCCTCTGACCCCTTCGACTTTCAGGAAGAAATGTTAAAGTATTGTCGTTCCGACGTGGACATTTTACGGCGTTGCTGTGGAAAATTTCGAGAACTGTTCATGGAACACGGAGGGGTCGATCCTTTGAAAGAAGCTTGCACCATTGCCAAAGCGTGTTCCTTAGTGTACCGCCAACGATTCATGCCTGAAAACACCGTGGCTGTCATCAGTCCTCAAACGACCCACTATGTCAAGCGTCAATACTCGGTCAAAGCCCTACGTTGGTTACATTACTTGTGCGACAAGGAAGACAAATGGATTCAGCATGCCCGCAACGGAGGAGGCGAAAAGACCATCGGAACGTATTCGGTCGATGGCTGGGACTTAGAAAACCCCAAGATCGTGTACGAGTTTAACGGTTGCTTATTTCACGGATGTCCCGTCTGCTACCCTGACCGTGACACTAAAAATCAGTTTTTGCAACGAACCATGGAAGACTTGTACCAGGACACTTGTCAGCGACGCCTAAAGTTAGAACAGCACGGATACCAAGTGGTGGAAATGTGGGAACACGAGTACGATCACCGTTTGAAAACCGATCCCGAGTTTAAACGCCTCGTGGAAAGTTACCAGTTCATGGACCCGCTGAACCCGAGGGATAGTTTGTACGGAGGAAGGACCAATGCCACCTGTTTGCTGTACCAAGCCGACGAAGAGAAAGGAGAAGAAATCAAATACTTGGACGTGTGTTCGCTGTATCCCTACGTGTGCAAATATTGTCGCTTTCCTGTAGGGCACCCGCAATTGTTCACGGAACACATCGACCTGAAAAACATTCGACAATACGAAGGCTTGATCAAGTGTAAAGTTTTGCCTCCCACGAACCTATACCATCCCGTCTTACCTCACCATTGTCAAGGCAAACTGATGTTTCTCTTGTGCCGTACTTGTGCCGAAACGTGCAACCAGGACCAACCTTGCCATCACAGCCAGGAAGAACGTGCCTTGACGGGAACCTGGGTCAGCGTGGAATTGTTCAAAGCTCTGGACATGGGATACCAACTGTTAGAAGTGTACGAAATTTGCCACTTTCCCAAGACACAACAGTACCACAAGGGTGACCCTACTCAGAAAGGCATTTTCGCCGACTACGTGGATGCCTTTTTGAAACTGAAACAAGAAGATAGCGGCTATCCTTCCTGGTGTCACACTCCCGAAGACCAAATACAATTCAAAGAGAAATACTATGCACAAGAAGGCATCTCTTTAGACCACATCGAAAAAAACGAAGGCAGGCGATCGTTTGCCAAAGTGATGTTAAATTGCTTGTGGGGTAAAATGGCACAACGACCGTGTTTACCCAAGACGGAATATTTGACAGAACCTTCCCGCTACTTCCAGATGATTCACGACAAAACCAAATACATGAAACACGTGGACGTCGTTCGAGAGGATTTGATCTTGGTCAATTACGAAGAAGATCTGGACTTTGTACAAGACGACCCTTTTGGAAATGTCATCATTGCGGCTTACGTGACAGCTCATGCTCGCTTAAAATTGTACGAAGCTTTAGAACTGTTAGAAGAACGCGTCCTGTACTTTGACACGGACAGTTGCATTTACATCCATCACCCGATTCAACAGCACCCTGACATCGAAGGAGACCGTTTAGGAGCCTGGACAGACGAGCATTCCGACGACAAGATTCTAAGTTTCGTCAGTGGTGGTCCCAAAAATTACGGCTACGAATACCGGGACAAACAAGGAGAAGTGCACACGACGTGCAAAGTGAAAGGACTGACTCTGAATCATCGTACCAGTCGAGTGGTCAACTTTGGGGTATTGAAAGAAGCCTTGCAATCGGGAGAGGATGGAAACTTTAAAGTGACCACCTATCAACCGAACAAGATTGTACGTTTACCCACTCACCACATCGTCAGTCGACCCTTGGAAAAAGTCTATCAAATTGTATACCAGAAGCGAGTGCGACTTCCCAATCACTTCACCTTACCGTACGGTCACGTCGGTATTGGTCTGTATATAAAAAGGAACCCTAGGCAAGATCGATAGTTCATTGTTCATTGAAGTAACTTACCATGTCGTTGACGAAGAAGAAACCAGATTGGTTAGGAGTCAAATGTTGGACATCACCGAGACCAGGGTTTTGAGGCTTGGACACAAGAGGTGGCCCAGTATGCACGAGAGTTATTCAAGGAAAAAAGTTACTTTTCAACCTGTGTTAGTGACGGTGCCAGAAGAACCCGTCACCCAGGACAGGACTGTCGTGGACAGGCCTGAAAGACCCTTTCGGGAGGACACTTGTGTGACCTTACCCTACTATAGAACTGGTTAGAACTTTACCCAAAACATGTTGTACAGACACTTGTGTTTATTCCACGTTCATGGTTATCATGTGCCTTTTATTCTTGTCCTTAAGCCTTTGGCTTTTATGTATTTTTGTCTTTCGTATTCATGTTTGAAAAAAACATTCCATAAACGTGTTCTGAAAAAGTATATAAACTCTTGTCTTGTTTGTTTTTCGTGTCACAAGTGACATTTCTCACACCATGGCTACCTCTGCTGTCTCTGCTCCCTCTTCCTCTACTGTCAAAGTCATCGACGAACACTTAGATCGTGCCAGTTGGGAGGCTTTGTATCTTCGCCATCCCTTTAACATGCTCATTGCTGGACCTAGCGGTTCAGGCAAAACCGAATTCGTCAAACGTTTGATCGAACATAAACATCATTTGATCGATCGACCCCCTCAACGAATCGTGTGGTGTTACAAAGAGTGGCAATCGGCGTACAGCCTCTTGCGAGAAAGTCAAGGCGATTCCATCGTGTTTGTGGAAGGCATTCCTAAAGAAGACGATGGCATCGTCTCTGACTCCCGTCTAACCCATTTGGTCATTTTCGACGACATGTTAGGAGAAGACGAAGAAGAAATTAAACTGTGGTTCACGCGCAAAGGGCATCACCGTAATGCCAGTGTCGTTTACATCACCCAAAATTTGTTTCAACAAAGTAAAGCCCATCGCACCATCAGTCTCAATGCGCATTACGTGGTCTTGTTTAAAAGCCCTCGAGATAAATCGCAAGTGCAAGTCTTAGCCAAACAGTTAGGAACGCCTTGGCTGACTCAGGCGTACGACGATGCCACTCAAACTCCACACGCCTATTTACTCGTCGATTTGAAACCTACGACTCCCGAGGATTTGCGATTTCGTACCCACTTGTTTCACCACTGGTGCCAAGACGGAGGGCCTGTCCTGTACACGTCTCCGTCC
Organism: Sinohyriopsis cumingii; assembly: GCA_028554795.2. Taxonomy (NCBI): domain Eukaryota; kingdom Metazoa; phylum Mollusca; class Bivalvia; order Unionida; family Unionidae; genus Sinohyriopsis; species Sinohyriopsis cumingii. Next base: position 11,651,921 of record CM068831.1, on the reverse strand, counting down.
TCAACTTCATTTCACTCCACATAAAAAAATCTATAAAAACCTCAGACCCTTTTTCGTCTGTCTCACTCTCAGTGCGAACATGACGTCCCTTCAGTCGCATCTTCCCGTCAAATTGATTCGTGCCTTGTATGGCATCAGTCGAGAAAAAGATCCACAAACACGAGCTCGTGTCTTAGAAGCTAGTCTCAAAGAAGTCTTACGATGGTTCACGGTGACGGCACGTCAATTACTCCAAGGAATCATTCAGATTCCTCATCAAACCAAACGCTTTTTCGATCGAAACAAAGTCGCTATGGTCCAACTGGCCGATCCCCGCATCGACACTCAAACCAAAAAACAAATCATTTTGAAACCTGGAGGGAGCGGTACTCTAGGAGGGGTCATCATTCGCTCACTCTTAAGATGGGATCCTAATGCCCCCAAAGTTATACCCAAGACAAAAGTCCAACGAAGCCCCAAGAAGAAAAAGACCAGGTCCCCAAGGAGAACTTCTCCAGTGGCAGGACCCTCCTCTGACCAGACACCACCACCACCCCGGAAAAAGAAAAGAAGCCCCCAGAAAAAGAAAAGTCCACAGAAAACTAGTCGCAAGAGAGGCACTTCGGCCAGGATACAACCTTACACTCGCAAACCACGACCTGCCACGGCGGTGACTGCGTCTCCGGCAGCTTCACGTTTGTCCACTTCTCCGTTAATGACACCCAGAACTGAAGAGTACTTGGAGACGTTCATCACACCAAGAACTTCTCCGTTGATGACCCCTAAAAGAACTTCCCCAGTGGCAGGACCTTCCAATTTAGTGGCAGTGGCTGCTGCTCACAAAGTACCTTCTCCCAAAATCAAAGTTCAAGAAAGATCGGGCATGTTACAAAGTTTACTGGATTTGTCCAAGCAAGAACTGGCTCGATTTAGTCCGTTACGTACCCCTGCACGACGTGTCATGCCTGTCCTCAAACTAATACGACGTAAAGACAATCAGTGGCGACGCGTTCCAGTATAAAAAAGGCCTGTTACCAAGTCGGGTATCAGTGTTTTTTGGTGCTCCTGAAGACTCAAAGATGTCACCCTCCAGAAAACCCCAAGGAAAGAAAAGGAAAGGACTGCCACCACGTTTAGCCAAACATGGGGACATGTTATCTGTCCTGTCCAAAGCTTCTCCACCTCTACGAAAAAAACTCATTCAAACAGCCTCCAAAGAGGTCATCGATACCGTGTGCGAATGTTGTTTGAACGTTTTGAAAGGCACGATCCCTTTGTCCAAACACCAGAAACAATGCTTAGGCAAACATCGTCACGTTCTTCGCCAAATGGTTCAAAAGAAAATTCCCATTCGTCAAAAAAAGAAGATGTTAGTGCAACGTGGAGGTATTTTACCTCTCTTGTTAGGCCCCATACTGAAAGGAGTCTTGGGAACCATGTTGGGAGGACTGGTGGGAGCAAGATAAAAAGGCCCTCGGAAGTTCCAAGATCTCAGAATCGACCGCTGACAACCCCATGGAAGGACGAAAACTAGCTTTAGTGCCTTACAAACGATGGATGGAATACCATCGGTGGCAAGAACAACACACCCCGCATTTGCCTCCCAATCCCCATTTGAGCGAGATGTCCCAGTTACAACACGAACTGCAGTCATTGATGGATCGCCAAGATTTGTCCGAAACAGAAAAATCGCAAAAGTACGGTCAACTCTTGCAACGACTGCAACTCTTTCACCAGAAAGCTTTAGACGAAACAGCTCTACCCACTCTGAAAGATTTTAAGACCTTGATGAAAAGTCCAGCACCATCACCAGTACCAGTACCAGTGACCAAGACAGAAAAAGGAAAAGAAGAAGAAGAAGAAGGGTTTCAAACTCCACCAGAAAAAGTACGCAAGTTAACAACACCACCTACCTCCAGAATTGGATGGATTAAAAAGATGATGACCACCCCTTCTTCATCACAAGAGAAAAAGAAAGTGAAGACAGAAGTGAAGACAGAAGTGAAACAAGAACCGATATCCCCCGCTCAGACATCCTCCTCCTCTTCAACACCTATTGCCGGTCGCACACGCAAAGCATTGCAATCCAAGAAAATACCCCAAGAGAAAAAGAGTAGCATCCTCCAAGAGTGGGTGCCTTATTAACACACCAACCAACACAAAAAATGGAAAAAGTCTTAGCCAGCATTTACTACGATCCCTCCCATCCTGCAGGTTACGCAGGAGTTCAAAAATTGTATCGTGCTGCCAAAACTCGACTGAAAAGTCTCCGTTTACCTCAAGTGCAACGATGGTTACAAGAACAAGCTACCTACACTTTACACAAACCCATTCGACGCAAGTTTGCCAGAAGTCGCACCCGAGTGGAAGGCATCGATCATCAATGGCAAGCCGATTTAGCCGATGTCTCTCATTTGGCCAGCTACAATCGTGGCTACAAATATTTGTTTTGTGTCATCGACGTCTTTTCCAAATTTGCCTGGGTCGTACCCTTGACTTCCAAATCGAGCAGCGAGTTAGTGCGAGCCCTGCAACGAGTGCTGAAACAAAGCGGTCGTCACCCTCTTCGATGGCAAACGGACAAAGGCACCGAATTTCTGAACCAAGCTTTCCAAAAAGAATTAAAGAAACGTGACATTCATTTTTTTACCACCGAGAATCCCGAAACCAAAGCCAGCATCGTGGAACGTTTTCAACGCACTTTGAAAGAACGCATCTGGAAATATTTTACGCATCACCACACTCTGAAGTACATCGACATCTTACCGCACCTGGTGCAAGCGTACAACCAATCTTACCATCGAAGCATTGGACGTGCCCCGCAAGACGTGACTCCCGACAACGAAGTGTTGGTGTTTGAGCGCCTGTTTGGTACGTCCCCGACGAGGGCTGTCCCCAAGAAAAGTGGAGAGTTGGCCGTAGGAGATTGGGCAGAACCCGTAAAGTGGGCAAACGACGTGTCAAAGAAGTCAAAGTACGTTGGAAAGGATATCCACCCAGTTTTGATTCTTGGATCGACGCTTCGCAAGTCATCGACTATAAAAAGAAGTGATTATCATGCCTTTTCACACAGACGCAGCTACGTCGACCACTCCTCCTTCCCCTAGTTCTTCTGTGCAAGATTTACAAAAACAACCCTTGTGGGTGTGGTGTGGAGAACGTGTGCCTAAAACGCAAATCGTCTTTTTCTGCCAAATCTTCGTGGTGTATTGTGTCATCGGGGCAGCCATCGCCAATTTGAGTTTGCAACAAGGAGACAAACAATTGTGGACCATTTTATTGAGCAGTTGCATCGGTTACCTGCTTCCTAATCCCTCCCTGAAATTCACCTCCAACGGGAACCACGGGAACCTTGTGTCCAGTGCCAGTGTCAGTCACCACTCCAACCACAACCAGAACCCCATTTTGGGCGGGGACACGCCTCAGACGTCCACTAACCCCTAGGACAGCCACAGAACTCTGGAATTATGAGTCACCAAAACCAATTTTACTTAACCTTACCCAGTGACAGTTCCATGGAGGTGTTTCCCAAGAACACGTTGTGCTGTTACACGGCCAAATTACCTCAAGCCATCCCCTTAGATCACGAAGCCCATTGGGAAGTGGCTTTAGTAGAAATGATTCACCCGACCCAAGTCCTCAATGTCCTTCCCAATCAAAATTTTTTTGATGTGGAAGTTCATGACGAACAATTGCAACAGTGGATGGATAGCAATGTCAAATATGACAAGAAAACCCGTACACAAAAGTACACCACCTATCACTTGTTCATTTCCCCAGGCTATTATTTTAGTGGTCAACATTTGGTCAGCACCATAGCCTCCAGGTTTAATGCCGTGTTTCTGAAAGCTTTGGAGCATGTTAACAAAAGTGTCACCATGGAGTACCACAAAACAGCTCGTCGCTTCTTAATGAAATTTGAACGGAGTAAAATCCTGTCCATTTTATTTTGTCCTGAATTGTATGATATGTTGGGCGGAGACATGAACCTGAGAATGAGCATGATGAAGAAAAGCGAATTACCCATCGTTTACGACAACGAGTCTTTTAGCAAGTTATTTCGTGCCCCGGTAGAACTGAACCAAGGACTGAATTTGATGTTTGTGTACTCCGATGTGGTGGAGTATAACGTGGTGGGACACACCTCCGTACCGTTACTGCGTGTCATTCCTTTCAAAGTGGATTCTGCCACGAACACTGACGAGGAAGGTGGAAACACTTACCACGTCCACCGCGAATTTGTCCATCCTCACTATTTGCCTGTCAGTAAGTCGTATTTGGACACGGTCAACATTGCTATAAAAGGAGATTTGGGACAAAATATTCCATTCACCAAAGAAAAAGTCACGGTGAAACTCCATTTTCGAAAACGGTTTTCTCACGATTCGTAAGTCATGTATCCAGTGTACCGAGGGGTTGCTCGACAGCGAGGACACGGCTTAGGAGATATGTTAAAATCGGCCTTTCGTTCGGTGGCCCCGGTGTTGAAACCGATGGTGACACGCGGATTGCACGCCTTGAAAGATGCGGCACTGACTCAAGGCAAAGAATTTCTCCAAAATGTCATCATCGACAAACAAAACCCTAAAGAAGCCTTCATGAGGGCAGGCAAAAATGTCTTGCTGCAAACGGGCAAAGACATTTTAGGCCAACGAGAAACACCTATAAATGCCCTGCACGCTACCGAGTCAGGCATTCAGCAAGGACAAGGCAGAAAGAGACGACGAAGAAAACACCCTTTCAGCAGACTTCAAGCGAGAAAGGCCAAGAAAAGAAGAACCGTTCGAGACTTAGACGTTTTCGATTATTGAGAAAAGAGACAAAAAAATGATGCACCGAGAATCTTGCGCTTGTTCCAAGACGGAACTGGATCTGTTTGCCATGCCCCCCACGATGATGACGATGCAAGAATCCCAGTGGGTGGAATTTCACCCCGTCTCCTCACTGACCGATTCCGCTCCCATCGAGTTTGAAATCAAAGGACAGCCCGAAGATTACATCGATCTGAATAGCAGTTACTTGTACCTGAAAGTCAAAATTCTACATAAGACTGGAGGTGCTATAGACGATGAAACAGTAGCTCCCGTCAACAATTTCATGCATTCCTTGTACAGTGGAGTGGACTTGTACTTGAATAACAAACTGGTCAGTAGCAGCATGGATACTTACCCTTATCGTGCCTACCTGGAAAATCTCTTGACGTACGGAATAGATGCCAAGAACACTCATCTCAATGCCTGTGTGGTATGGGAAGCTGACGAACCTACCAAGTTTGAAATATTGGAAACTGATGAAAAGAAAGACAACAATGATGGATTTGTAGAACGAAGAAAGAGAATCACGGGAGCCGACACAAGTTTAGAACTGATGGATCGTTTGCATTTGGACATGTGGCTGCAAGAAAAGTATTTGCTGAACGGGGTGGATGTCCGCCTGAGACTGAATCGTAGCAGTGCCGCTTTCCATTTGATGGCTGATAGTGACGGTTACAAAACCAAAATCCTAGAAGCCAGACTCTACGTACGCCGTGTGGAAGTGTTACCTAAAGTGGGAAACGACATCAGTCAGACGTTGAGCAGAACGACTGCCTAGTATCCCATACGACGCGTGGAAGTGAAAACCTTCACCATTCCCAAAGGACAGCGATCCATGATCGAAGATCATCTGTTCCAAGGACAGTTACCCAAACGTTTGATCGTTGGTATCGTCGAGAATACAGCCTTCAACGGAGCTGTCGAAAAAAATCCTTTCTACTTTCAACACTTTGGCGTGTCCAAAATCGAAGTCAGTCGCGATGGCAAGACCTTGTGTACCCGACCTTTCGAACCTGACTTTACCAAGAAGAATTACTTGAGATCGTACTTGTCCCTGTACGAAGCCACCGGACAGTTAGGAACCAATACCAGTCACGGTATTACGTACGAGGATTATGCAGGAGGCTACGCTTTGTGGGCTTTCGATTTCACTCCAGACCAAGGCAGCGACGAGGGACATTTCCACCCTATAAAATCCGGCCAGATTCGTGTGGAAATTCAGTTTAAAGACCGAGACCCTGATGAAACGGTGAACGTCATCCTGTATGCAGAATTCGATAATACCATAGAAATCAACAGTTTGAGAGAAGTCATCCTAGATTACTAGAAACCATGGAAGACTGTTATCCCTCTTTACCTAGTGGAGAAACTTTAAAGATGGAATGTGAGGAGACTGTGGAAAAAATGTTGTGTTTTGAAAAAAATTGTTTGATGTTATGATGTTGGATTATTGTTAAAAATGTTAGAGTTGTTGTTTAGTGTTAAGTGATTTTTGAATAAAAAATGTTGTGTTTTGAAAAAAATTGTTTGATGTTATGATGTTGGATTATTGTTAAAAATGTTAGAGTTGTTGTTTAGTGTTAAGTGATTTTTGAATAAAAAATGTTGTGTTTTGAAAAAAAATGCCTTTGTGGTTTGTTTAGCTATAAGAATGTTGGATTGATGCTCTTTCATTTCTTACTATCCCTCTCATGACACTCACTAAACGTTGCGACTCGAAAACCGTGTAGGGGATGTTTTCCTTCACGTCCGCGCTTTGACTTTAAGAACCGGGGTTGTTTCCAGTCTAACCATCCATTGTCGACTCATCCTCCTAAGAAGATGTGTTCCAAACTAGCTAAACTCAACGAAGCCTACGTGAATTTGCATAGGGTCAGACACAGTCTGATACCGAAGCCAGAAGAAATAGAGAATGTGAGAATGTTAAAAATCACTGAAGACCTGATAGAAGAGCTCTTCAGAGAAGAAATGAACAGGGAGAAAGAAGAATGGACGGAGAAGTACAGACTTCAGAGACAGCAGCAACAGCAGCAACAACAACAACAGCAGCAGCAACCTGAAGCTGACAGAGGCTTTGTCGATTGTCGTATCGACACCAAAGAGTTCTTCTTCTCTTTTCGACGAAGGAGACCTATCGCCAGAAAGTCTATCCTCAGAGGACATCGCATTCTTATAAACTAAAAAAGAATGCCATAGCAAACAAAAAACAGCCCTTTTCAGGGCTACCCAATACTCTAGAAAAGAAATAACAATCCATTTGCCAATGTGTGTAGGTAGAGTAGTGTGAAAATAAACACTAACTCTTTTTAAAATAAATGTGAGGGTATGTGTTTGTGTGTTTGTGTTTGTAAGTGGTTAAGTAAGTTGGTATGGATAGTAGATTAAAATGATGTCTTTTTTTGGTGTTTGAGGTGTAAATTTGGGGTTAGATTGGATTGCTTTGAGTATGTGGATAGTCTATTGAAGTGATTTATAAAAAAAATTTAAAATAGTGATGGGTAGCATAAAAAGTGAGTGAGTGTTTCTTTTAGGTGCGCGAGTTGTTGTATTTTGGTCATGATGTAGGTAAGATCAATTTTATGTTTTTAGGGGGATGTTTTCCATCACGTCCGCGCTTTCACTATAAATTGAAACTCGTTGGGCAGTCTAGCTACCCTTGTTGATTGTTCAACACAAGAATGAATAGCAGAATAAGCAAACTTCTTGAACTCCAGATACATCTGGAATATGTCAGGCGCCTGTTAAATGAACTGGCCGCGGAGGCTATAGTAGAAGAGGAAAGAATGAAGAACGAAGAGGAGGAGAGAAGACAGAGGGAAGGGGAGGAAAAGAAACTAGAAGAGAGGATGTCGTACAATATTCCCGAGACAGAGGATTGGGGTGTTGAAGCGAATCATCCTCCCTCTGCGCTCCCCAGAAGAAAGGTGAAAGGAGACTGGGGAAGAAGATGCGTGTGTGGCGCCAGGCCAGGAAGGTGCAACCATTAGATAGGTGCATCTGGAGTTAAAAAAAAAACAGCCCTTTTAAGGGCTACCCAATACTCTAGAAAAGAAATAACGATCGATTTGCCAATGTGTGTGTGTGTGTGTGTGTGTAGGTAGAGTAGTGTGATTATAAACACTAACTCTTTTTTCATAGTGCGAGGGTATGTGTTTGTGTGTTTGTGTTTGTAACTGCTCACGTACGATTGTGTGGATAGTAGATTATGGATTTTGTTTATTGTTTCTTAGCGTATGTGGAGAGTATAGTTTGGGTTTTGTAACCGCTCACGTACGATTGTGTGGATAGTAGATTATGGATTTTGTTTATTGTTTCTTAGCGTATGTGTTTGTGTGTTTGTGTTTGTGTGTTTGTGTTTGTACCCGCTCACGTACGATTGTGTGGATAGTAGATTATGGGTTTGTTTATTGTTTCTTAGCGTATGTGGAGAGTATAGTTTGGGTTTTGTAACCGCTCACGTACGATTGTGTGGATAGTAGATTATGGATTTTGTTTATTGTTTCTTAGCGTATGTGTTTGTGTGTTTGTGTTTGTGTGTTTGTGTTTGTACCCGCTCACGTACGATTGTGTGGATAGTAGATTATGGGTTTGTTTATTGTTTCTTAGCGTATGTGGAGAGTATAGTTTGGGTTTTGTAACCGCTCACGTACGATTGTGTGGATAGTAGATTATGGATTTGTTTATTGTTTCTTAGCGTATGTGTTTGTGTGTTTGTGTTTGTGTGTTTGTGTTTGTACCCGCTCACGTACGATTGTGTGGATAGTAGATTATGGGTTTGTTTATTGTTTCTTAGCGTATGTGGAGAGTATAGCTTGGGTTTTGTAACCGCTCACGTACGATTGTGTGGATAGTAGATTATGGATTTGTTTATTGTTTCTTAGCGTATGTGTTTGTGTGTTTGTGTTTGTGTGTTTGTGTTTGTACCCGCTCATTGAGTCATCCACCCTTGTGTCTTCCATGATGTTTAGGACGGACATGCTCATGTATGTCCGATCCAAGTGGACCATTGTCCACAGGACAAACACCAGCCTGTGGATACGTAAGATCTACGTTGAAAGACAAGGATGCCTGAAAAGAGTGCTAATTTACGGGCCAACAGTGAGACGCAGCCTAAGGACAAGAAGAAGACCAATGCGGTACCCTTTATGTTAATGAATACATTAACATAAACCCAAAGGCCCTTTTCAGGGCCAGCCATATTTCTCGAAAAGAGATAGCCTTTCCATTGCCTACCCCTTTTTAAAAAAAATTTAAAAAGAAAAATCCCATATTAAATTCCCCTTTGTCCCTAAACAACCCCCAAACTCTATTCCCCATGTTAAATTCCCCTTGTACGTATATCGGCCCACAATTTTTTTCCCATGTTAATTCCCCTTGTACGTATATTAACCCACGATTTTTCGCCATGTTAAATTTCCATTGTACGTATATTCGCCCAGGGGTCTCCGTAATGCTAATTTCCATTGTACGTATAGTGGCCCACTTAACTACTTGTATGCGTGGGTTTGAGTCTCAGATTCGGCCAATGTGGGTATGTGAGAAAGCTTGCCAGTAGTTTCTCGTGGGTCGGTGATTCTTTCCGGGGTTTTTCTCGGGTTCGTCCACCACTATTAATACTGGCCGCCATGTATAGCCTATCGTGTGCTGAAAAATGGTGTAAAACACTACAACAACAACAACAATCCTCACGTGCCATTCCGATTATATTAAGTATGTACATGTAGTACACTATTCTTCCTGTGCGTTTCACGCCGCGCTATTAGCGGTTAATCAGGCATGGTCTGGCTGATCCGTAAAATGTTGAATATCAAAATTATTTATGAGGTGAGAGAAGTGGAGTCAGGCAACAATAAAAATGGATGACACTCATTATCATTTACACCGTAATAAGGAAATCTTCCTAATGAGCTATCACTACCTAACCCTCACTCCTCTATACGAACTCCTGTTGATTTCTAACCCTCACTTCTCTATACGAACTACTATTTGTTTTCCTACATCTAACAATCGTACTTTTAACTTATTCCGACCTTTGTCATGTGATGGTCTGTGTATGGAAATGTCAGGTACATGGTCATTGAATTTTTATTAAGTTGTTTTTGTTGTTGTTGTTGTAGGGTTTAAAGCCATTTTTCAGCACACGATAGGCTATACATGGCGTCCAGAATTAATGGTGGAGGAAGAACCCGGAAAACCTCCGGAAAGAACCACCGACACACGAGAAGCTACTGGCAAGCTTTCTCACATGCCCACATTAGCCGAATCTGAGACATGAACCCACGCAGACAGAGGTGAGATGGCAGTGATCCGTAACGGAGGGCGCTTTAGACCACTCGGCCACTCGGGGCCCCGAATTTTTATTAAGAGTACTAGTATTAATTTCGATAAAGTCTGGACAACTACCCAGGCCCGGTCCTAGGATTTGCGGGGCCCAAGGCAGCATGCAGGGCCCAATGCAGCAAGCGATGAGCGCGGGGCCCCAAGCAAAATAATTGCATTGCGGAGTTGATTTCCTTAAAGCGCGGGGCCCAAGACCGTTGCCTCGTTCGCCTTGCCCTAAGGCCAGGCAGGCAACTACGTACATGGTTGTTAAAATCATATTTTGTTATCACCTAGCTGACCAATCTCGCCAAACATAAACTATATCAAGAAGCAATTCCTTATGAAAAGTAAGAAGAACATATGAACTTTTTACCCAACAATTCAAACGATATATATATATATATATATATATATATATATATATATATATATATATATATATATATATATATATATAATTGCAAGCTTTTTGAAAAATATATTCTGAAGAAGTTCACTACCTTAATCGACTGGTAATTATGCAAAATAATGTCATTCCTTTATATGTCAATAACTCGATCAAGGCAATGGCGTCAAAGTCGAAAATGATCTTGCAAATGTCCTCTCAGGCGTTTTCTTAACACGTTAGTCCTTGAACGTTCCTTGTGAAAAAGGTTCAGTGTGTCATCCGATAACCCCTGCTGTTTTCATGTCTTTACTACATATATGTACATGTAGATAGATGCATGACTGCCCACTAGGTCTCTATAAATCCATAAATACAATAAATACATCTACATCTTTGCACCAGTGCCCACTAGGTCTTTGTAAATCCCTGAATAGATCTACATCTATGCACCAATGCCCACTAAGTCTCTATAAATCCTGAATACATCTACATCTATGCACCAATGCTCACTAGATAGTTATGAATCTATATGTTACATTTAAGCAAATATAGAGATTCAAACGTATTACCTAAAATATTCCCCGTCGATATATTTATTTTCAACATAGTTGATGCTTAGATAGGTTCCATTTGTTATGCAAATTCGGATATTAGTAAATCCACAGTCGTACTTCTAAACGTTTTACTTCACATTAGCTGTAACTTACTTTCTTGACTTTAAATGCTGGATATCGGTGTCCTATTATTAGAACATTTCGCCGTGATTGTTTTTTTCTTCTTTTTTTTATAAATATTTTGGTCTGAGCTAATCTGGCTTCAGTCGTATTTAAAAGTTTATACTGCTGCTGTTATACATTTGTAGCCCAGCTAATATATACATGAAACACCAGGTCAAAGTTTTAAATATACTGACTTAAAAACGGATTTAATGCTGAGTGAGCATGGCGAGTTATGTGCCCTTCATCGACCCAGGTATTTTGGTCTAATTCTTTTGAAACCAACTGATGTGTGACATATTGTAAAGACGGCCAAGTATATGTCAATTTGTAAAAGCCAGAACAAAAATTACCTTTAGAAATACACGTATAGCTACCTCGCGTCTATATCTTATTGCTTCGGTAGATTCGAGAAGGAATAGTTTACTGACTGTCCAGGGGATTTTGAATGCCCCTTTGTTTACATCAGATAGTCCAGGTGGTTTTGAATGCCTCTTTGTGTACATCTGATTGTCCATGTGATTTTGAATGCCTCTTTGTTTACACCTGATTGTCCAGGAGACATTTAATATTTATTTTTGTTTCGGGTGTATAATAATACGCTTTTGGTACTATAATTCAGCATGATGCTCTCTGTTCTGAAAGCCAAGGTCTATTAGTTTTATCCATGACCGCCAATCCGGCGTAACAATGAGAGGAGCGTTATGCCATATTCGATCACGAGGATGTAAACATGTGATACTGTCGATTTTTATCTTCCTATTTCTTTGCATTGTCAGTTTCAGCATAATTAAATATTTCACTCTAACTCAGGCAAAACAATATGACAAGTTGAAGACTGTAAGAAGGGTAGAAAACGTCTGCAAAGAGCCTAAAATTACTCAGTCCAAAACGGTGCCATATAGCAATGTGACAATAAGGATCATTGTGATTGTCTACAATAGGGCTACGTCACTCCGTCGTCTTCTTGATTCACTAAACAATGCATTTTACTTTGGAGATACAATCGCCCTTCATGTTTGGATTGATAGATCAAAGAATGGGACCATAGATTTTAGTACATACACAGTGGCGAAAGGTTTTACATTCCGACATGGCCAGTATTACGTCCATAATCAAACTTGCCACGTTGGTATATATGGACAATGGATGGGAACTTGGTACCCCAAAAACACCAGCTCTGAATTCGCAGTTATTCTCGAAGATGATCTCACAGTTTCCCCATATTTCTACAAATGGTTGAAACAGGTACACATGAAATATGATCATCATTCCTACGTGAATGGATATTCTCTTCAAGGAATAAGCATTAAACATGGCGCTGGCCAAGGTGGATATCTAGAAGTAAATGAAACACACAAGATTTTTCTCTATCCCATACTAGGAACGTGGGGATTTTCGCCGAATAATAGAAATTGGCGTGCATTTTCCGATTGGTATCTGGAAGCAAGGAAATATCCCAAGTTCCACCCGCTTGTTCCTGGAATTCATCCGAGTGTTTGGTACAAGCAGCAGCTAGCAAAGGGTCACCAGGACCGCATGTGGTCGATGTGGTTTATATACTACGCCTGGATGAATCGCGAGTTAACGGTGTACAGTAATTTCAAAGGTATGGTCTTTTATTTCAAAATTTGTTTCATATATCCATATTTCATATTCGTCAAAACTTGATCTGGAAATAAATTGCATTACTATGTTTCACATCGATATGTTGATAATCTGTTTGTACTTTGGTTTTGTTGTTGATGTTTGGAGATTTCTGTGTTTGTTTTTGGTTTTGTTTGGTTTTGTTATTGGGGTGGTGAACGGGGGAACAAATAAGCAAAACATTTGTAGAGAGTCCCCAGTTCTACCATGTCCAGTTTCTTTGCTTGTGCTTTCAGCTTTCAAAAGTTGTTTTTAATTGTGACTTTTACATGAAGTAAGTAAAAACGTTGTGATCCTAAAACTGAAAAATACATAAAATAGGTCTTTTAAGATTTCGTCATAATTGCAATCTATTAATATATAATTTTCCAGTTCCTTTTAGGCATAATATTTATGCATGTTAGAGTCTTTATTCAATGTTTCAATGACCTTTATGGTGATATATGGGAACGTCCCACTCTATTGTGCATGGCCTGCATACCTTGAAATAAATAGATACCGTTTTCTTAGGTGATTCGGTCATTGCCTCAAATGAACACCACCATCGTGACCATAATGGGTAATTGCCTCAAATGAATACCACCATCCTGACCATAATGGGTAATTGCCTCAAATGAATATCACCATCGTGACCATTATCACCTTTAAATCAGAATCGAATTGAGCAAGAGAATAATACCTCCGTCATGACATGGATATTATGGGATTAAATGATCATGGTTGGGTATCTATCGATGTGTAAATTTTACCTAATCACTCACAAAGTAAATAAAAGTCCGAAGGACTTTATGTTAACATTGCGAATGATTAGGTAAAATTTACACATCGATAAATACCCAACCATGATCCTTATAATTTCAGTTTCGTCCTTTCTTCGTCAAATCAACTTTGTCCATCAACAATGCATTCCAATTTAAGTAGCGCGTACTTTCCTTTCATTCGCCGCTTCACATCGCCCCATAATACATAACCTGTACAGAACCATACGAACATATTGACTACCTGTCACAGTTACGTTTATTCAGAAACTTCATACTTTACATCTTAGCCAATGGCTACCGATGGTTTCAACACATTTAGTTCATTTACAACATTCTTGTTCAATTTTAGTCAGTTCCATCTGCTACGTCAGATGACCATGACCTTGCATAATAACAGCTGATACAGAATGAACTAGCGTGCTAGATTAAATTTCCAATCAAACCTTAAATCATAATGGATTTTATCATTGAACAACATGGAAATATGAACAAAATGATGCTATCCCTTGCTAAAATAAGGGCAACAATTAAATAAATTGTATACAGAAATAACATGTTATATCGTTCTCAACAGCGCTAATACTTGTGAAAACCCGTTCAGTGATGTAATGTCAGATGAAATGTAACTACTGTCGCAGTTACGTTTATTCGGCAACTTCATACTTTACATCGTAGGCATTGGCTACCCGTGGTGACAGCACATCTATTTTCATATAAAAAATAACATTCTTTTTTTATTATAGTATGTCCTATACGGGAATAACATTTTATATCTCTTTCATCAGATTTAATACTTAACAAGACCTTTCAGTTATCTAATCAGAAATTAAATGTGCAGTTGTTAAATGTAGAGTTGCTTGCAAAACGTGCCATATGTTTTGTTTGATTGCATAGCTGAGTGCTGGAGTGCTGGAAGGAATTAATGACTACACATTTTTTAAATAAGCAAACAAAATTAAAATAAAAAGGTAAACAAATTTACCATTGAAAACGCCAATACCCCATTTTGTGTTTCGTTTAGCAGCCTCTGAGTATTGGTTTATTCCAATAGCTTTTAAGTCCTCCTCAGATAATTTCTCGAATCTTGGTTTATATCCCTTAACGGCCTCAAAATTGACTGACCCAGTTCCTATGCTATTATTGTTGTTGTTGTGTATGGCTAGTGTGAGTGAGGTCATGGGGTGCTCTGTGAGGGAAAGTATCAATCTCTGTTGTTCTGTTTCATTTTTAGCGTTTTAACATCCATCACATTATAGTCAAATCAATTTTCATCTGCTTCAATCGCTGCTATTATTTCTTGTAATCCCTTGTCATCTAATTGTTACAAAAACTCCGCAGAAAATTGCAGTGAAAAATCACCGTAATCGGCCATTTTGCGCGACTATGTAGCAGACGAACGCCAAATTGTAAACAATGCATTTCAATCAAAGAATATTTGAAAAAGTATAAAAAGGATATAATTTCTATTTATTTGCTAAATAAAAAATTTAAAAGATGAAACAATCGTTTTACAATGAATTGTCTGCAATGTTTCTTTTATATTGCAAACAGTACAAAAACCAAAAGTAGTCACATAATTTATCGATGTGTAAAATAATCCAGATCAATATCACGTGACTGTTTACAGCCAATCGTATTGCGGAAAATCCGTTTCATTTTTAAAAAAATGAAATTATGTTAGCATAACAATCAGCAAATTTACAGTCAATGTGTATAGTACTGATGACAAATAACTATAACGTTAGGAAGAATAGGATTGTATAGTTACTTTAGTATATGGCTGGGGGCCTTTCTTCCGAAGTTACACGATTACTCCAAAATCCAGTAAAAGGTAGATCAAACCGTTTGATACCCAGGAACGGTCACCATTATCTAAAGTTATACGAGTACTCCCAATCCAGCAATGGGAGGTCAGACCTTTTAGGTACCCCAGGAGGAATACCACCATCACGTAAATCTAGGTCAGAGCACCTAGAGTATCTACAGATTGTAATCCCGAACCGCACACGTAAATCTTCCTTATATATAGCACTGTACGCGCAATAATAAGATATTTGGGAATAATTCCCGTGGGTTTGAAACATAGACTGCCATATTCGATTGATTGATTGATTGATTGATCGATCAATCGACTGGTGTTTAACGGCACATCAGCATATGCAAGTTTACATTATACTGAAGAAATTTTATTAAAGCGTCTTTCTAAGACATGTACAACACCAACTGAACGGGCAGGGTCTGGAGAGCATTCGGACCCGGAACCTGCTGTTTACGAGCAAGGAACAGAAATAACTTCGCCACCGTCTAGGACTAGAACCAAGTGGCCATTGGCGCATGCTCTGTGCAGGGGAAAAATGCAGTGCCCCGTATCATGCCTCGTGTGTAGATATAATGTTTTCAGTTAAAAGCCAAATTTGTTTATATATTCCTGGTATCACCATCAATAAAAGAAATTAGCTTCGATTGGGTTTGATCGAACTTTTAAGAAGTTATTTTTATCACACACCCAAACTTTCCCTCCCCTGGCTGAATACTAAATCCCTATCTATTATGGCACAATTCTCGTGATACGGAAATGTGTGTTCTGTATTTAAATAAAATAAAGTATTATGGTTGAAGTTGGTACAAGAATGCCCTTTAAGTGGACAACTAACTTGAAATCGACGCTTCTGAGAAACACAGTCTTATATTAATCACATCAAGACTGACCGCTATCTTGCTAATTACGCTCTGGCACGATGACTAAATTATGTCTTCAGCTTCTTCATAAAAATGATGATTGATGTTCATTCCGCGCAATGTCAGCAGGCAAAAACATGAACACAAGTTTATAGATCTATACTGGTTATTCATCTCTGTGGTTGAAAGAATCCCGAAACAAGCAGATGAAATAAAGTCTAAAGATACGGGATCAGACGCAGTCATTGTGTATAATGAAAACCACATAACTGATGTAACCTGACAATTGAGCGAAGCCAGATTCTAGCAAAAGCAATCTGGATAATTGCATGACGTCAGTGCAAGACATCATTATAAACTGCCACACTGCAGACATCGTAGTGATATGACTGACATTTCTTTAAAAGCTACGTTAAAAATCCTAATCACACACACACTCACACATCTATAATTGCACAATGTTTTGTAAATTTAACGATTTCTTTTTATGTCTCTGTTTTGCAATTTTGTCTTTGACAAAGACTCTGTGAGAATCGAGCGTGTCAGTTTAGTTAAAATCAAATAGCGAGTTTTACACTGTTCGTTATTAGTTTATTCTTGCATTCATCATAATCAATCACTCAGACCCACGCAAACGCCTATTGTCACGTTTGCTAAGCCCCAGCTATAAAGTCATGTATAAGCTATAATCTACTGTCTTGGAATTATTACTGCGGCCATGTGTTTAGTGTCTAAAGGTTGTCCCAGGCTAGTGTTAAACTCTACCGCAATGTTACCGTGACCCGCCAGAGACCGGGACTTTAGTTGTCGAAGGCGACCGCTTGCATCATTTCCCCACTCTGACAGACAACGAGAGGGACATTGTCCGCTAAGCTTGATTGTATCGGTTCACAGCGATATCCAATCGGAATTGATGGCTGATTACAATTTGACTCGAATGATATTTTCAGAAATTGTAAATAAAAAGTTAGTTTCGCCTGGACAGATTGCTGAGCAATAGGGTTACTCCGAGAGAGCCACTCGTAATTTGGCGCCAAAGCCTAGAGATAGATTCTAAGGAAAGAAAACGCTTCGAAAAGGTCAGTAAGTTATTTGTTCGATATTTACAGAATATTACGGCATAATAATTGCAATTATTTGTAGTTTGTACGCTTAATTACTAGGATCGTTTAGTATGTAAAATTACATTTTGTTGTGTTTCATTTACATGCGTTTTTGCGAAATGGGCTTAAACTTACGTAGAGAATTATTAGATCCGAGCCGGAATTATGTAGATTCTTAGCTTGTTGTCAGAATTAATGTTGTAATTTGCTGTTAGGTTACTTCGTAGTAAACTAGTGAATTTATTAAATCGATATGTTAGAATTTACATCTGCTTGAATTGTTAATTTGGAAAATGGGTGAAGTATTTTAAAGATTAGTTACTATGGACGTATGCATATATCAGAGCATGGATATTTGAATATTTTTGTGAGTTGTAAGATAAAGAAACGCATCTGATTATTGTGATATTATTTAGTATAACAGGATTAGGAATATATACTGATGTGACAGCATTTATTAACATATGTATAAGAAGCAACTGATACCGTGCTGTATTATGACGCTTGTTTAACCATACAAGAACTTATGGGTATCACGATGTGAATGAATGCGTGACCGAGGAAATTTAATAGCCGTTATCTGATGATAGGCTGGGTGTAGTGTGAGATGAGAGGACTAAGAAAAAATATTTTATCGTCATTGTGTTTTCACATGTAGATTTCTAGGGGACACAGAACTTCGGGTTCGGTGGAGTCCAGAATCTTCAAGAGTTGGAGACGGAAGTGAGACTTGCTGAAATAGTCGAAGTCGACGGAAGTCTAATCGGTTGAGATAAGGTGGAGATAAGGTGAAGGAGGAGGAACAGTAGTCTGGAGGAGAAAGTGGAGGAGAAGGAGAAGGAATTTGGAGAAATAGGAGAGAGAGAAGAATGCCACATATGAGAATAATACGAGGACAAGTGGAAATCGATCTCACACTACAAATCAAGTGATGCAATAAGCTATAAAAGGGTCGAGCGGAAGGAATGTAATTGGAAATTTGAATCATTTGGTCATCAAATTGTTATTAAATTGTTATTATTGAACTTCAACCTTTTTTGTATATGTAACCATCTAACCGTCGGGATTGCTGACTGGGGGCTAGGAGCTTTCCATCTATCTTTCACTAGTTTAACTTCCAACCCAAATCAAGCCGAGGTGGGAATTCTGTAATAGTTTAATTTAATATTGGGAGCACCCCATCCCAACCATATATATATATATATATATATATATATATATATATATATATATATATATATATATATATATATATATATATATATATATATATATATATATATATGTGTGTGTGTGTGTGTGTGTGTGTGTGTGTGTGTGTGTGTGTGTATACGTGCTGTCATTGTAGCTAAATTATTATTATTACATGTATTATGAATATTGTAGGTAACAAAGAAACCTGGGATTTCTAAATTGCAGTGGTTAGCATCAGTAACATGAACGGTATGCGGTTGTTCATAACTATAACAAGGTCCAGGTTTCCAGGTTTCTTACACAAGCTCTTGATAAAATTGCATTAAAAAGTAAAAACAAAATAGAAATCAATGTCGATTATGTCAAGAAGAATATTTAAAATGTGGTGGCAATTTATTCTTGCCACATTTCCATAAAAGAATAAGTCAAAATGTATTCTAAAACTTACCCGAAATATTGTAAGCTCACGTACAAACGATCCACATATGTGGTCAGTCTAAACTATTTCATAATTATTTGTCCCTTTCAGGCCACACAGGTTTAGCAATCAACTGGAAGGAACACGGATTACATTATTCAAAGAACGACAGCAAGGGAAACCCAGATCCATTACTGGTACATTGGAAACCAGATTACGAAGATCTCCCAGAACAACCGGTAATTATAGATGTTAACGGCAGAGAGATTAAGCCGCCATCCTGAGTAATATTTACAGAATCTGTGGTTGTAAGCACCTATTTGCAAATCAAATAAAAATGTTAATAAAGCAAATGTGTACGACTTTAAAATGCATTTTTTTTTATTTATAAAGGAGAAGGAGATAGGAATACCCATTCCAAAATCTAACTGGTGCACATGAATGGAAATTATGTTATTTGTTTGGACTTCCATCCTTCTGGACAAATATAGCAAGATGAACTGTTCACAGATTGAGGTTTAAGTGAAAAGGCAGAAATGTCAGGCAAAGGTTACCTTAAACGCCCTGAATGCGCGTCAATGATCAGTGTTAAGGATGGTCTCTGAAGGAACCTCAGGGCGCAGGAGAAGCTAAGTCCGTAACTCTTGATTTGAGAAGGCACAAAAAATGGGAAATGGCTCAAGAAGGATAGAGCAAGACAGGAAAAGAAGATGGGAGTTGTCATTACCTGTTATCTGGGATCTGGAGCCTCACCCTGTCACTGCTTCGCCTACCACAGTAGAACCACCTCGAGCATCCACACAGACACAATGGGAAAAGGCAAGGGACGAAGAATATACCAACTTGATCTCCAGCAAGTGGGCGCTGAAAT
Organism: Sinohyriopsis cumingii; assembly: GCA_028554795.2. Lineage (NCBI taxonomy): Eukaryota > Metazoa > Mollusca > Bivalvia > Unionida > Unionidae > Sinohyriopsis > Sinohyriopsis cumingii. The sequence continues at coordinate 11,632,029 of CM068831.1, read as the reverse complement.
TTAACCCAGTCCTCCCGTATATGTTATACAAACAAGAGCACAGACGAAGCGGCATGACAAGAAGCAATGAAAAAAAGAACGAAGTGGACTCGTCAAAGGCAAACGATGCAAAAATGCGTCAGATGGGTCTGTTAGCAACCATAAATGATAATCAGACATTCAAATATACAGATTAATACAGCCTGCTACCTGGGATAGAGGTCACCCAAGACAAAGCTGCCAACACTCCAGGTGTGGAAAAATTGCACGCTGACCCTCTCTACATAGGTGATTCTCATTCTGGGTGTTCCTACATCACGATCTCCCGGCATTACCAATGTCAGAAAGGTTGGAGGCGAAAAATATTGATTCATTTACAGCGCAGGTTATGTGGGAGGAAACGTATGCAATCCCGTCAAAAACATTCCTCTTTAGGGCTTTATTTTTAAACTTATACTCTCATTTTGTTTATACAAGTGTAGCGTGGGCAAATGACCTATTTTAATGAAAATGCAATGCATGATGTCACTTAATTATACTGAGAGAGAATGAGGCAGAGAGGGATGATGACGATGTTTATGATGTTAGACGATGAAGACGATGATTATGATGTAAGACGACGATGACGATGATTATGATATAAAACTATCCTCACGATTACAATATGTAAACCCATACTCATAATTTCACCATGGATGGAATTTTTGTCTCCACAAAATGCTACATAAAAGGTGATAAATACATCAAGCACGGTTCGGTACAAACTATGCAATGGTTAGCTTTAAAACTTCCTCTTTATTTAATGGTACATAACGATAATTTGGTTTTCTAAGGCTTGCAAGACAAACTTTCCGTACAGCCATCCTATGGTGACCAGAAGAACCACATGGGTCACGATGGTCATACCAGTTTCTTGATGACGTCACTCTTGTAGATATGGAACGAATTTGATCTTAGTCTATAATAACCATGGAGCATCCGGTACGTGTGAAGTTATTCTGTTGAACCTTACATAGCAACCAAATATCTATCGTTTTCTCACAAGTGGCTACGCCCCTTCATTTTGTAAAACTATTCCTATATGATTATCCATAGATACTAAATCTTAATGCGATGATAGAATACAAGGTCAATGTATGTGTCTCGGAAAAAATATAAAGCTCAATATATGGCCTATAACTCAAAGATTCTTATCAGAATCAAGAACGAAATGAACCTTACTATTGTCGTCGGTGAACTAAAATCGAATTATATAATTACCTGATATATACTAATCTACATCATTAACTTGAAATGTACAATACCAAACACAAAATATAAAATAATGCAAACACAGAAACATACTACCGGTACATGAAAAACTGATTCACACATGTTGACATAAAGGTCCCGTACTTTGACTATTTCAAACGTGAAAGCAGTTTCAACCTGTATGTAAAAGGTATGCTCCTCACTTGCAAGGGATGTGGGTTGATTGGCTGATTATAGCTTATTTCTAGGTGTCCGCTTTATTCGGTTCTCGTTATCTAGGAGATGATCGCCCTCGGTGTTATTGCCCAGATCGAGTAAACTTATAGATGGAATAAATAGAAATCTGAGCAGATATATAGAACAAAATAACTCGAGCCCCCGTACGAAAAGAATCAAAATTTAACCAATTACATAAACACTGGAGATAATACAATACATTAGGAAGATGCACTTCTTTGGAATAAATTTTTCACCGAATTTTAAAACACAAATATATTTATAAAAATAGCCGATCTGTTTTACTGATAGAATTAGTTCATCATACGATCGAGTGAACAATCGATGTCGTTGCCTTGTACAATTGCGAAACCTGCTTAGCCCTGGTTCCCTCCAATTTCACTGTAGCTGTTCTCTGTTCTTTCGCCCCTTCTTCCTTCCTTTTTCTTTCTCGTCTCCAACATTTCTACTGCTTCGCCTCCCTTCGGTCATCTTCATTTGTGTGAGTAGGTAGATATGTAAGCATGTAGATGCACAGTTACTTTATTGCGTCAGTGCGTAGGTACATCTGATGATAGGTCGGAAGATACGTCTGAAGATGCGTCTGAAGAGCTATTTTGCCCTTTTAAAATAAACAAAAAGCGACCTAAATTTTCCGTCCACTATCCTACTGGGAATAAATCATTCCTCCCCTTCTCGTTATCAGATCTTACTTTCGGCATTCAAACAGATACCGAAGGCTATTTAGTCGGGCCAAGTATGGCAGACCAAAACAATCCTAGTTTCATTAAATTATTGTACTTCTTAACTTCGAAAACAGTTCCATTCTCGTCTCAATTACACAAATGAATGAATTAAATTCGTTACAGGTCATAATTACGCTATTTCAGCGAACACACACATTCAAGTCTTTATCATACGTGAAATCATTTAAGATCGTTCAATTCAAATGGATTCCCGTAACTCATATCAATAAAGGTTATACATGAATTCTTAAAATACCCAATTGCTATGCAAACAAGACGACACATTCAAACAATTCGTCAACTTATATAAAGGTTATACATGAATTCTTAGAATACCCAAGTCCTATCAAACAAGACCACAAATTCGAACAATTCGACGATCTTATATAAAGAAGATTATTGTATGAATTCCTTTATATATAAACTCAACACAGTTATACTCATATCAAAATAATTGATTTACGAATTTAAACAAACTAAATTCAAGCACATATTATCAAATAATTCAAGCAAAACATTATAATGGCATAAACGAATTTCAGGAAATTTTGACGCACATACGTGTGCTTTCAACGTTTTCTCGCTCTTACCCCAAAATTGTGACAGTTGAACCTTCAGACCTCCGATCCCTTGGATAAGTGTTTTACGAGAAAGAATATCTTTCAAATTCCTCTCGGAGTCCACGTGCGTTTACTCTTGCAGCAAAGCTTAGACTAATTAGATTTCCGATTAGGCGATATTTAAAACTAGGAAATTTTGTGTGGGAAACACGCCCCTTATTTAGCGTAACCAATCAGGATTAAATGCATTTCCTGCCTTTTATTACTAGGCGCCAAATCTGGGGTCAGTTTGACCTCCTACGTTGCGACTAACGGTTTATGGAAAATTTCAATTTTTGACAGTTCCACTGTGAAATCGAAGTTTAACCGTGTCTCTAATAGTCCGTCTGGCTGCTATATAAACAAAAGTGTAATTAGCGTCACTACCGTTCCCGACCATACGTTTAGAAATTCTTGCAGTATAGCGAGTTAACAAGCGCCTGGCTCCATAAATCTAATTAATTGTTCTCTGGTCTCAAACTCATATGTTCTTCATAGATGGACAGAAATTTGACCCCCCCCCACTGTACAAATTATATATATATATATATATATATATATATATATATATATATATATATATATATATATATATATATATATATATATATATATATATATATATATTCTCAGAAGTGCAGAATAGTACTTATCATTGCTGTTTAAAGGTATCGAAAGTTAAAAATTATTCCGCTGAACAACAATTTATAATTTGATAATTAAAGTTGTGTCACGTGTTTGGAACAGAGAAACAAATAAATCATCCACAAAATTCAAATCAATCAGGCAGCCAACCAATCAGGAAACATAATCTTGTATGAGCCCTTTTGGGGATCTTTAAAAAAAATAGGTTACCTAATCTTCCATCATCATGTACATTCCTTAAAGACATATTAGGCCTTTTGCCTGTTTTAACGTCTTCTTCATTTTGTTGCACTACATAATACGTAAGCTAGATGTATGTATATCAACATGTCAGAAAAATTAATTTCTGAGACACTTACCAGAACACAATCAGCGTTGTTTTATACCGGTCACGAAATAATTCCCTAATTTCCATAAGAAACTAGTAGGTGCAAAAGCTGAGTACAAATTGTATGTCTTATAATTAGGAGAAATTGTTATGGAATCTCCTAAAACTTATATATATATATATATATATATATATATATATATATATATATATATATATATATATATATATATATATTCCACATGAAAAAGTGAAATTATATGGAGAAATAATAATACTATACAGCATGGAGAATTAGGTACCTACTCAAACGATTTGAGAAATTACATGTGTACTAATATGACACATTCTGAGAGACGGTACACGCGTACTGATATGACACACAGTCTGGGTGACTTTACATCTTTACTGAGATGACATACATTGGGGTGACTTTACACGTGTACTAATATGACAAACATTCTGGGTGGCTTTGCACGCATACTGATACAACACATTCTGGTTGGCTTTACACGTGTACTGATACGACACACTCTGGGCAACTTACGAAATGAATCCTCTCTTACAGACACTTAATATCCAAATCTTGTTCTTTGTTCCGTAGCTTTGATTTTCTTAGTCATTTTCGTGTTTGTTTTAAATTTATTGTGTTTGTTTTCCCGTCATTGGCCTTTCTATTTACTTTTATTGTATTAATACGTCTCTACATTTGAATTATATTTCTCTAATAACTTACCTATTATATCCATTGTTCAACGTATGTATCCTTTTCTTTCCGTTTGTCTGTCTAGTGTCTGTATGCATGTAAGCACAGCTGAAACTTTAATTGTTAATAAATTGTAGAAATTTATCCCACACATACTGAAAATGGAAAGATAAATCCAGGCAGAAGTTATCACCTTAAAGCCGCTGTTATAATATCACTATCAGAATTTAAATCAGTCTTTCCCTACAAAAGGAGTAAAATGTAAGTCAGCAATAAAATAACACACACACACACACACACACACACACACACCGTAAGAAGTATGGATAGGTTGGAGGATGGAACTTTGGGTAATTTGATTGGTTAGTAGAGAGGTATACTTAGTACAATTTTGATGCCATGTCAACCAGATTGTCTTTTGGTTGTCCTTTGTTTTTACGGGCGGCCTCTAGCGAATCACTCTCCTGTAAGACATTGAATACGATTCGTACTATAGAATATAAAAGCAGTCGCTGTACAGGAGTAGCCTTGCAGGCCCGGCCCTAGGATGTGCGGGGCCCAAGGCAGCATGCGGGGCAGAAGGAAGCAAGCAATTAGCGCGGGGCCCCATGCAAAAAAATTGCATTGCCTGAAAGGCGGGGACGAAGGCGGTTGCCTCGTTCGCCTTGCCCTATGGCCGGACCTGCGTCCTTAGCAAACGCTGGGGCCGATTTGGATCATTTTGGCGGGGTCCCCTGGATTTACGCGCGAGGCTCATGTAAATACGGCCGATGGCAGGCCCTGTATAGGTCCATAAATAAACCCTGCGTAAGTTACCTGTTAGAACCTAGTGTAACTGCCGTGAAAGCGCAAATGATTCTCAGTTCATTGTAATATTCATGCAAAGTGTGATTCAATAAAACAAAATAAAAGAAAACAGTTCCTTACGTAACAAATGTTAACAAATTAACCTTTTGATACAAGGTTGTTTTTTATTACATTTTTTTTTCCTATGGCACGACTGGTTCCATTTATAACGTTAATGTAATTCGGACAGCGATGTTTCATCTGTATATAAATATTAATGTCCACATATGCACAAACACACACATACGTACACGCACACGCACGCACGCACACACACACACACACTATCTTTAATGAGTCTTTTCCAAAGGCAACTACAACACATAGGCAAGACAAGCAAATAAAACAAAACAAAAAAACGGTTATGTTTGCGAAACTTTACATGGCTGTTTCTACATGAATTCAACCTTTTAACTCTGTTATGTGTCAATTAGTTTATTTCAGCATGTTGCTGATACTGGAAAACATTTGTATTGACCTAAACATTGATGAGCCATAACGACATCTGCTATATTTCATTCTTATTGTAGTCATCGTCTATTAAGTAAATTTAGAGAATTATTTAAAAAAAAATGTGTCGGCTGCAAAAGATAATTTTATTTTTACATGGTTGTCTTTTTCTAGTCTTAGATTAAACCGCTTGGTTTCAATGTTCTGAGGTGGCGTATCCAGTAAGATTCCTTTTCTTTTCTTGTTTGGGAACTCCAGTTGAGGTTGTGAGCAATTGCAGTAAGTGTTATATCACTGGAAGTGTGGCCACGGGAGGAGAAGTGTTCTGTTACTGGGCTTCTGTACAGCTTCTTTGTCATCCAATCAGATCTATGAAGGTTGATCTTTCTGTGTAGCTTTTCAGTTTCTCCGACGTACTGAACGATTACAGATCTTACATGTGATGAGATACATTTTTTTGTTGTTGTTCTGGGGTTTAACGCCATTTTTTAGCACACGATAGGCTATACATGGCGGCCAGTATTAATGGTGGAGGAAGAACCCGGGAAAACCCAGGAAAGAATGTGATGAGATAAATGACATTCTCTGTTTTGCACGTTTTGTTTAGACCATGTATGTTTACTTTTTCTCTAGTCACTGTGCTAGAAAATGTCCTGGTCTCTATTTATATATATGTAGTCTCTTTTCTAGAGATCTGGGTAGCCATGCAAAGGGCTATTTTTTTGTGGATGGAGATTATGGCAATCTTTTATCGTCTAAGAATGCAGGTTTTCACGCAGGATAGGGTCTGCATCTTCGGAAGAGAAGGATAACTCTTTTCCTGTCCACACGGCAGTCGACAAAACCTCTTTCTGATTCCTACTGTTGTTGTTGTTGCTGCTGCTGTTCTTTCTTTCTCTCTCTCTCTCTCTCTCTCTCTCTCTCTCTCTCTCTCTTTGCTTCAGAAGTCTATACTTCTCCGTCCGTTCTTCGTTCTTCTTCTTGATTTTCTCTCCGAAGACGTCTTCTATCAGGTCCGCGACTGCTTTCATCATCCTGACATTCTATATCTCTTTAATTTGGGGTATAAATCATCTTCATAGGTGAACGAGTCCACAATGAATGGTTAGAGTGAAATGAACTGAGCTGAAAATAATTAAGGTCGCCCATACATGTGATGATTTCGCGACCAGTTAAGTCCTGAAGGTACGGATTATCAGTTGGTCGGAAATGCATGAATGGTGCCACCACTACCCCGTTTGTATGTTCGGATGAGGAAAGGAGGAAAGAGACGCATGGAAAGCGAAACGCCACAAGAAAGCAGTGCGCCTGAAAACGACAGAGCACGTCTGATTACATCTAGTCCAGTTATACTAGTGGACAAATACGATTCCAATAGTGTGTGAGCCACTGGTGTAATTTTCCAAATCCTTTAAGTTGTTTATTTGTATTACTACTTTTAGCTACAGTTGGAATTTTGTGTAGATGGTATACTTTAGTATTCAAAATAGTGTCCATCGGCTGGCTGTCAGACACCCTATGCATGATTGAGTCACGCTGTGTTTGCATTAGCTTTTTACTTTTGATAGCGGTATACGAATTATCAGGTCAGGGTTGTGGGGATAGAGATGTTATCGAAAAAGGACTTCAATAGCCAAAAGAAGAACCTCCTATAACTAGCTAATATGAAAGTCGATGTTCGTTCTTCTTATTTCCCTCTTTCTTCCCTCTTCATTTTGTTTTTCCCTCTTTCTTTCTTCTCCATTCTGTTGTAGTATTTAACTGTTTCGCTGGAGTTAGATGTTCTGTTTTTGAATCGACTTCCATTGCTGTAGGTCTTGCTGTTGGTCAGACTGGAGAATGCCTCGATTTATGTTTCAAGAGCGGACGTAATAGAAAACACCCCTTCGAGTGTTGTTTTTTTTGTTGGTCGGAATACTATAGAGTTGATTTTGGGTGAGGGATAGAGAGAGACCAAAGAGCATGTATAATGATAAAAATTGAAAACAAACCACCGACACATTTTTTATTTAAACTACTAACAACTAACAATTAACATAAAACATTTTTTTCAAAGAAACGAACAAACAATTTTTCAAACAAAAAAATAAAAAAATACATTTTTGGCAAGGTTGACAAGTTGTGAAGTGAAGTGAGATTTCCACTGATTGAAGTCATTGGACCATTGATGTACACTACGTTTCCTAGCTAAATGCAAGAGATAGCCATAATGGTCACAAAACCATCGATCTACTTTCTCATCGTTTCTAGATGAATGACGATCACAATAAGTCACTAAATGTTCTAAAGAATATCCAGGACTGAGTTGATGAAGACAATACACACAATATTGTCCACACACCACGGAATATGTGCCTTGTAATTTCACATTATTGAATCGTGTAGTCTAGGCATTTCTTCTCATAAAGTCGACGATGTTGTTTTCCAAGGGTGGTAATCAATACAAATCAAAATATTCCACACAACCCACTTTAGAGAAGTAGACGGCTACCCAGTGGGTTCCTAGGAGACGACAGTCGTCCGTGTTGATGACATAAGTTTGATGGTATTGAGGTTTGCGATGAGGCACTTCGTCTTTAGCACACACCACAAAATTCCAAGAAGCAGTGTACGAACTGTTGTCCAAAAGTAATAACGTTCCCAGATATCCATAGTTTGTGGGGTTTTTTTTTCTTTCTTCTTCTTGTTTAATGTTATTGTTTTACATGTAATGATAAGTCATCAATTAAATCCTGACATTTTGCTTGAAAATCTCTGACAAGTAACCGTTTCTTCGTTTCGTCTCCGCATTCTGGATCAAGAGAGCTTCGATGTGATGGATCTCTAGAGACATCAACGGAGCAGAGGAATGATACGTAAGTCTTTATACCACTGATGCAACACGGCTTTTCCCGAGATGAGACCCCAAGTGTCGTCCAGATATTCGTCAATTTTTTCTTCTTGACTCATCATCATACATTTATCGTGTTAATGTTGACTGCGATGATCGTTTTGACATCCGTAGCAATCTTTCTTGGTCAATTCCGTAATTTTGTTATGCCAGGTGTTTGGCAAATCAGGACACTAAATGTTGTTCTTGTTCTGACCATTTGTACCTCATCATCACGTCATCTTCGTCTTTGTCATAGGATTCTGCTTCCACGGTATCTTTCCATTCCATTTCAATAGATTCCCCATCATTTAAAGAGGGATAAGAGTCTTACATAATTTCTAATAATCTAGAACGACTTCTCTCAAACTGTTGATTTCTATCCTATTGTCGAATTTGGCATACAAGATGAAGTTCACCGTATTATTTACGGGAATTGGCTTTGCAGACTGAAGTACCACACGAATTTGGCCGGATTTTATAGGGTGGAAATGTTCGTCGTAGCTGCCTTAGTCTGGAGTGAAATCAAGACCCACAAAGTGTAAACTTCTGCATGATTCTCGTACGTAATGCCGTGACTGGTGTTGGCTGCTAACTGACCCGTGGCTTCGTATAGGTGCAAGTAAGATCTCAAGTAATTCTTCTCGTCAAAAAAGTCAGGTTCGAAAGTCCTGGTACACAAGGTTTTGCCATCACGACTGACTTCAATCTAAGACGCGTTGTAGTGCTGAACCTTAAAAGGAGTTTAATCGAAGGCTCCATTGAAGGCTGTATTCCAATAATCAAACGTTTGTGTAACTGTCCTTGGAACAGATGATCTTCGATCATCGATTGATATCCAGCGGGAATGATAAAAGGCTTCACTTCCACGCGTCGTATTGGATACTTGGCGGTCCTTCTGTTCGAAGTGTGACTAATGTCGTTTTCTACTTAGTCTGGTGTCTCGAATGACTGTTTTGTAATAGGCAGACTCAGTTATCAAAGGGAAAGCGTCACTGCTACGATTAGAGTCAGGCGAACATCCAGTCCGTTCAGGAAACACTTCTCCTGCTACCACATGTTTAAATGCTAGCGATCATTCAGTTCTAAAGTTTTGTTGGGTCCTTCTGTTTTCTTTCGTCGACTGTTGAATCCCACATTGTCGTTTGGTTCTTTGTCTTTAATCAAACTGGGATCGTTGAATTGGCCTGTTGTGTCAGGTTTCCATACTACGCAAGCATCCAGATGGGTGTTCTTGGCTTGTTTTCCGTAAGTCAAGAGATCTTCCAGGTGCGCTCGGTAAGGGTAAGTGTCCAAGCTGCTAATGACCAGTTTGTTATTCAAGTTGTTGTTGGGTTTAACTCATTTTTTAGCACACGATAGGCTATACATGACAGCCAGTGTTATTGGTGGAGTAAGAATCAGGGAAAACCCTGGAAAGAACCATTGACCCACGAGAAGCTACTGGCAAGTTTTCTCACATACCCACATTGGCTGAATCCGAGACTCGAACCCACGCAGACAGAGGTGAGATGGCAGTGATTCGTAACGGACAGCGCTTTAGACCACTCGGCCATTCGGGGCCCCTGTTATTCAAGTACAAATTCACTCTGCCGAACAAGGAATGCATTACGTTGTTCACACTTTATATCGGGACCTTCTGTCGATGTGTCGATCACTTTCACTTTCAAGTACAAGCAATTGCTATTCAGGTCGATGTAATCTTAGGTCTGTCCTTTGATTTAAAAGTCGATGGGAGCTGATCATGAGTCGTTGACAGAGGAGACGGGATGAAATTTGACTAATTGGGATTTTTTCATCGTCATCATGGTGGGTGGCATTACAAACAGATCCAGTTCCGACTTTGAACAGGTGCAAGACTCTCTGCGCATCATATTCGTTCTTTATTTTTTCTCTCTGTTTTCTTAATAATCATAAACGTCTAAGTCTCAGGAGGTTCTTATTTCCTTGGTCAATCTAACTGAGGGTATGAAGTCCTCTGACAGGGTATCTTCGTCGTCTCTTTCTGCCTTATCCATGCTGTGCCGTTAGAGAAGGAAGCAGGAATGCCTGACTCGGCACTTCCAAGGCATTTATAGGAGTTTCTCGTTGGCCTAAAATGTCTTTACCCGTTTGAAGCAAGACATTTTGTTTACTCTCAAGAAAGCTTCTTTGGGGTTTTGATTGTCGATGATGACATTTTGGGGAAATTCATCGCCGTGCGTCAATGCGGATTTTTTAAAAGCGTGCGCGCCTCGTGTCAATATCGGTTTCGTATCTCCTAAACCATGTCCTCGCTGTCGAGCGACGCCTCGGTACACTAGATACATGACTTACAAGTCGCTCGAGAATAGTTTTCGAAAATGGAGTTTCACCGTGACTTTCCCTTTGGAGAATGGAATATTCTTTCCCCAGATATCATTTTGTAGCAATGTTGACCGAGTCAAATACGACTTACTGACAGGTAAATCGAATGTACAAATGCGCGGTGAACGTGATAGCTGTTCCACCTTCCTAATCATTGTTCGTGGTAGCATCCACTCTGAAAGGAATGACAAGTAGTAACGGCACGGAGGTGTGTCCTACTACGTTGCACTCCACCACATCGGAATACAAAAATATCAAACTGAGTCCTTGGTTCAGTTCAACAGGGGATCAAAAATCTCTGTAAAAATCCTTATTACTGTTGATCTTCATGCTCAGATTATGTGCAACCATCTGTGGATGTCCACCCAGAATTTCAAACAAACTTCCATATAACATGACGGAGAACGTTTTGGTATCCTAAAATTTCATCAGTCGACGACGAGCCACTTTATGGCACTCAATCTTAACACTATTTGGACTCTGTTCAGGGCTTTACCAAACGCTGCCTCGAGCCTGTTAGCAATCGTGTCCACCAAATGTTCACCGCTAAAAATAGCCTGTTGTATTTTTCAACGTGCAGATGCTGAATGATGAATTGCTTGCTGACTTTGTGTCACCAGAAAATCCGATTTTATTCATATCTTCTTGCAATTGGACGTTCAGGATTTCGACCTGGAAAGATGTTTGAGTTTCAGTGATGTTTTTGATTTGTGTAGGATAAATCTGTTCCACCAATGCCACTTCTCAATGGGCTTTGTGATCTAATTAGATGACTTGAGGTAATTTGGCCGTGTAACAAAACAAAGTATCGTTGGGAAACACGTCCATGTAACTGTCACTGGGTAACGTTAAGTAAAATATGTTGTTGTTCACAATTCCAGAGTTCTGCTGCTGTTTGAGGGGTCACTCGAAGTCAAATGAGTGTATAAAAGAGGATTGCTCTTGTGGCTATTGTTGGAGTGGTGACTGACGGTGGACCCAATAGTCCTGTTTTTCCCATTTGAAGAGTATTTCAGGGAAGGATTGAAGAGAATGTAACCGATGCAACTGCTCGGTAACATGGTCCACAATTGTTTATCTCATTTTGCAATTGGCTATTGCCACACCGATGACACAATGCACCACAAAGATTGGGCACAAAAAAAGACGATTTGCGTGTTAGGCAAACGTTTTCCACACCACACCCACAAGGGTTGCTTTTACAGATCTTGCACAGAAGAACTCGTTGAAAGAGTGGTCACTGCGATGGTAGCGGTTGAGGATGTGTTGAAGGACATACTGGTCACTATTTTGGATAGTGGATGACCTGCGAAGCGTCGATCCAAGAATCAAAACAGGGAGGATATCCTTTCCAACCCACTTTGACTTCTTTGGCACGGTGTTTTCCCATTTTACGGGTTCTTGGTTGGAGAATGCTTTCGATGTCGTACACCTGGTCTTCTTGTTTCGTCACGTGTTGTAACACGGGCAAGTAAAACGTTAATTTTAACACTTTCCCGTTCATATCTTCCAATTTAAAGATAGAAAGATGACGGCCAAACACTCGTCCAGTAACACAAAACAACTTGGTGGTCCAGTTCGGTAAGTAACCTTTGTCGGAAGTGAGTTTGGTTTTGCAAATGTGCATCCAATCTCCTGCTGCCAACACTCCACTTTTCTGGGGACTACCACCGTCCGGGACGTAACAAAAGCAATCACTTCGTTGTCGCGAGTCACTTCTTGGGGGGCACATCCGATGCTGCCATGGTAGGATTATTCATACGCTTGGACCCGGAACGGTAAGACGTCGATATTCTTGAGAGTGCGTAAAATATTTCCACATGCGTTCTTTCAAGGCGCGTTGGAAACGTTCCACGATGCTGGCTTTGGTTTCGGGATTCTCAGTAGTATAAAAATGAATCTCACGTTCCTTTAGTTCGTTTTGGAAAGCTTGGTTCTGAAAGTCGGTTCCTTGGTCGGTTTGCCATCGAAGAGGGTGACGACTACTTTGTTTCAACACTAGTTTGAAGGCTCGCACTAACTTACTGCTCCAGTTCAAAGTCAACGGTACGACCCACGCAAATTTGGAAATGACGTCGATGACACAAAACAAATATTTGTAACAACGATTGTAGGTGGCCAAATGAGAGAAGTGGGCTAAATTGGCTTGACATTGACGATCGATGCCTTCCACTCGGGTGCGACATCTAGAAACTGTTTCGTTTAATGGGTTTGTGCAATGTGTGTACGTGACTTGTTCTTGTAACCGTCGTTGCACCTGAGGTAAACGGAGACTTTTTAGACGGGTTTGACAGAACGATACAATTTCTGAACTCCTCCGTAACCTGCAAGATGGGCTGGATTGTAGTAAATGTTGGCTAACACCTTTTCCAGGTTTTAATACGTCATCCACTTTTCGCTGATTGTACTTAGGATGGGGCTAAATGGTGGTTTGGAAAAGGTTTACATGTCCGATGTGCCACGGGAGTATTAGTCGAAGGTAGTAGAGGCAGTTGTGGTGTTGGTAATGGAATGGCTTTGGTATTCTTTTCTTTTTTCACTTCTGGTTTCCATTGTTTCTTTTGGACTTCTGTGGAAGGTGGAGTGTACGTCATCTGTTTAACCCAAACTTTAAGTTCTTCTCGTTGAGGAGTGAGGAAGTGGTCAGCAAGGACGATGCAGTCTTACTAGGAATGGGAGCTGCTGCCGGTGTCTGAAAGACTTCTCGTACCTTTTCTTCCACAAAAATTCGTGGCACTGCTTCTGTTTTGACCGCTGAAGGTGGTAGTGGTGGTGGTGATGGACGTTTCGTCAGGTCTTAAAATCTTTCAGAGTTGGTAGAGCTGTTTCATCTAATGCTCTCTGGCGAAATGGTTGCAGTCGTTGCAACAGTTGACCGTACCTTTGCTATTTTTCTGTTTGGGACAAATCGTCGCGATCCATCAATGATTACACTTCGTGTTGTGACTGGGACGTCTCGGTCATGTGAAGATTGGGAGGCAATTGCGGGGTCCGTTGTTCTTGCCAACGATGGTATTCCATGCATCGTTCGTAAGGCACTAGAGTCAGTTTACCTCCTTCCATCGGATTTCAATCGTCACATCTGGGATCTTTTGACTCCAGAGGTCCTTTTGCCTTCTTGGTTCTTTTTTTAATCTTGCTTCGATGAGTCCTCCCAGCATTATTTCCATTACTCCTATCATCAAGGGTCCTAACAACATGGTCAAAATTCCTCAGCGTTGTAGGAACATCTTCTTTTGACGGATGGGTATGCTCTTTTGGACCATTTGGCGAAGAACGTGTCGATGCTCGGCTAAGCATTCTTTCTGATGTGGATACAAAGTTATCGTGCATTTCAAGACAATCAGGCAACATTCACACGCGGTATCGATGACGTCTTTGGGGGCTATATGAATGAGTTGTCTTCGCATGGATGAAGTATCTTTGGACAGGACATACAACATGTCCCAATGTTTGGCTAAACGAGGAGGAAGTCCTTTCCTTTTCTTTCATGTTTTAGCCAGAGAGTGTTATGCACTTTTTTAGGGAATATCTTTGGGAGTTCAGGATCACAAAAACACTGATCTCCATCCTTTACCACCGGTCTTTATTTTACTGGAATGCGTCGCCACTGATTGTCTTTACGTCGTATCCACTTGACGACAGACATCACTAAATCGGGACAGTTCTTACTTGGACAAATTCAATAAACCCTGTAACATGACCATTCTCTTTTGGACTTCGATTCTGGGGGCAGTTACTTTGTAAGCAGCTGCCACTGCAGCTAAAGAGGAGGAGGGTGTCACCGCTGGTGAAGAAGATCTTGGAAACGAGGGTTTCCATTGTTTCGTCAGACGGGGAAGAAAGGGTGTCAAATTGGGCTTGGCTGGCATCACTAGCAACGGAGAATTAAAATAATCTGAGGCTACTGAAGAATCGGTCACCGTCGCTGTATGCCGTGGTCTCTTCAGGGTAGAAGCTGTTTTCTAGGGGGTTTTATTTTTCTGGGGACTTCTCTTTTTCTTCTTTTGTAGGCATTTCTTTTCCTGTTGCTGTGACCTTGTCTTGACACCACTGCTCTTTTTCCTCTTCTGGGTCTGTTTGGCTTTCTTGGGAGAGGCTTTTTTCTTGGAGAGGGTATTGGGGCATTGGGGTCCCATTTTAAGAGGAATCGAATAATCACAACTCCTAGAGAACCGCTACCTCTAGGATTCAAAATGATTTGCTTTTTGATTTGAGTGTCGATGCGGAGATCGGTCTGTTGCGTCAAGGCTACATTGTTTCTCTCAAAAGAGCGTTTGGTTTGATGTGGAATGTGAATGATGCTTTGCAGAAAATGACGTGCTGTCACCGTAAACCATCGTAAGACTTATCTGAAACTGGATTCTAAGACTGATGCCGTACAAGGCACGAATCAATTTCACAGGATGATGAGACTGAAGCAACGTCATGTTGACACTGTGTGAGACAGACCCAAAGTATCCGTAGTTTTTATAGATTTTTGTTGTTGTTGTTAAGTCGACGAAGGAGACATGTGCACGACAGGCCCTCCGTCTTGGCACGAGTGGTGAAACAAATGGGTACAAAATCACAAATAATCGGGGGTAGTAGGTTTTAAATCCAAGAGAAAATAAGCGTGTGGGGTTTGAGTGGCATCGTCGTACGCGTGAGTCAGCCAAGGCGTTCCTAAATGTTTGGCTAAGACTTGCACTTGCGATTTATCTCTAGGGCTTTTAAACAAGACCACGTAATGAGCATCGCGACAGATGGTACGATGGACTTTACTTTGTTGAATCAAAATGTGGGTGATGCAAATGACACTGGCATTACGATGATGCCATTTGCGCTTAAAACCCAGTTTAATTTCATCTTCGTTTTCTTCTAATATGTCGTCGATGATGACGAGATGGGTTTGACTGGGGTCTGAGACGATCCCGTCGTCTTCACCAAGAATGCCTTCCACAAACACGATGGAATCGCCTCGACTTTCTCGCTGGAGACTGTACGCCGATTGCCACTCTCTTTGTAACACCACACGATCCGTTGAGGTGAATGATCGATCAAATAATCTTTACCTTTGATCAAACGTTTGACAAATTCGGTTTAGCCTGAACCGGTAGGTCCGGCAATGAAGATGTTAAAGGGATGGCGAAGATACAAGGCCTCGGAATTAGCACGATCAAGTGTTCGTCGATGACCGAAAGTGGAGGAAGAGACCAGAGACAGCAGAGGTAACAGTGCAGGGAATGTCACTTCTGACACGAAGACAGACAAGACAAGAGTTTTTATACTTTTTTCAGGACACTTTTTTATTTCAATAAATGTTTAAAATGGAATAACACGATAGACAAAATACATAAAAGCGTGTGGTTAAGTACAGCGATAAAATACACATCCAAAATGATCAACGTGGGATATAGCAAGTTACTGTACAACATGTTTATTGTAACAAAGGTGTCCTATGTACAGTGTGTAATGTTCTTACAAGTTACTGCATTAGGTACAGTCACACAGGTGTCCTTCCGGAATGGTCTTGCGGTAATTTCCATGACAGTCTTGTTCTGAAGGGAGTGCGTTTCATCGATGTTGGGTTCTTCTGAAACTGTCATTAAAACAGGTCTAAAAGTTACTTCTCACTGGACATTTGAATGTAGTGTCACAACTCTTGGGCATAATTGGCCACTTGTTTGGTATAAGCCTCGAAACCCCAACGTTTCCAGTCACGTACATCTGTCCGGTGAGGGTGTAAGTTAGAAGATACACACACATTGTCGTACACATCTTCAGTGCCTAAATGTTGACGAATTTCTTTTTCCCGTAGAGGTCTAAAAGTATCCAGATGAAAGCGCAAGGCTTTTAACAGAATGAGTCTCTCGTGGACATTTAAAGGGAACACTTTTTTGTGGTAAGTACTGTTCGTAAAGAGGTCACAAGGAATCGGCTGGTAAACGAAATCCCAGAAAGCATGTCACTAAGACACATACCACACGACGATCCCCATTCATGGGACACGGTTCTCGTAATAAGTGTTGGTAATCATCAACTATCTAAATACTCTCATTGATTTCCTCATTGATTGGTTGTATCACCACTAATAAAGGCCGTGGCATGGTAGCCCGTTTTTATACCTCTTTTTGTCGGAGGCAATAAGAGTATTTTCTGCACTGATCGTACTCCTGTGGCGGATGGAAATGGTTTAGTCACTAACTTCCACATCACATTCCGTTCAAAAGTTTCCTCTTGAACTAAGTTTACATTGTGTAGAAGATTTTGGTAATTATCTTACTCTTCTTCTGGAATTCGTTGCAGTATTTCTACCTTAGAGTAAAACGAATCAGTCACAACAAACCAATCCTTGCCCACGTCCAGTTTAACAATGTCTGACAAATGGAACACTTTCAAGTGAGTCAGTCCTCTAATATCATTCCGGTACCAGTGGTTTAAACATCTGTGACCTAATGAATGCAATTGTTCTTTGCGTTTCACTTGTATTTTGACCAACTCTCGGTAAATGCGTTCTCTCAACTCTAGAGGCAAACCACGAATGTTTTCTTGTACAGTATCTATGGCAATGTCAGCCAGTGTTAATACCCACTTTGAGGGTCACTTTTGAATGCCCCTTAATTTTATTCAGGTTTCCTTTTCTTTACATAATGAAATTGACAATCAAAAGGGTATAGATTCTTTTGAGGCACTTTCACCCTATAGTCTATCCTTTCACAAACAATATTTATTGACACATCTAATATTCGATCACAAAAGGCTTCTCGTAAATGTTTGATGTCCACTGTGGGATTTTTTTGTGTGGATAGAAGAGTGTTTGTTTGTATGCGTTCTCGTACGTTTGTGTGGATAGTATATTTGCGTTTTGTTTTTCTTCTTCCCTTGTGTTGATAGTATATTTGGGGTTTGTATGCGTGAGCGTACGTTGTGTGGATAGCATGTTAAGGGTTCCCGTACATTTGTGTGGATAGTATATATCGGTGTTTGTTTCCTCTTCCTTCTGTGTGGATAGTATATTTCGGTGTTTGTTTCCTCTTCCTTCTGTGTGGATAGTATATTTTGGGTTTGTTTCTCTTCTTCCCTCTGTGTGTGTGTGTATGCGTTCGCGTACGCTTGTGTGGATAGTATATTTGGGGTTTGTATGCGTTCGCGTACGTTTTTGTGAATAATATATTTGGTTTTTCCCCCTCTTCCCGCTGTGTGGATAGTATATTTGGGGTTGCTTTTACTTCTTCTCTCTGTGGTTTGTGTGTATATATGTGTGTGTGTTCTTGTATGCGTTCGCATATAGTTGTGTGGATAGTATATTTGGGGTTTGAATGCGTTCTCGAACGTTTGTGTGGACATTATATATGGGGTTTGAATTTGCTCCTTCCCGTGTGTGAACAGTAGATATTATGTTTGTCTTTCTCTTCTTCCCGTGTGTGGATAGTATATTTGGGTTTTGATTGAAAATATAAGAAACCCAAAGGCCCTTTTGAGGACCACTCATATACCTCTAAACGATTTTCTTTCTTGCCTACATTTTTTTAGCTGGTTGTATAGTTGTTTGTGATAGACTGATGTTCATCAGTCTATGTCTATTTGTTATATATGTCTATGTCTCTATTGTATTTGTTTTTACCTAGGGTAACGCGTATTCAGGTCAGCCACTTGCAACATTGTTGCCAGTGTTCCACCCAATGGAGGTCAGCCCCTTGCTACATTGTTACCAATCTCCAGTATCGTGATGTCACCCCTCTCCAATTCCTACTGACCCTAGACAGCCCCGATCCATTGTCGTTATACATTCCCAATGTTAAATTCTTATTGACCCTAGAGTATCCCACCCATGTTAAATTCTCATAAACCTTAAACGTTCTCGCGACCGTTTTGACTGGTATTTCCATAGACCCTATAATATCCCTCTATACTACTACTGCATATGACTAGTGCATTCTTTAATTCACACTGTTATCACGTGTATTCTAACAAATAGACAATAAACATTACAACTAAATAGCTTTGGAACAAAGAATAAATATCATTGTTTTTAAAATCGGCAAATTTATCATTGTCTTTTGCTGCGGCTGTATAGATAATTAATGACTAATGACTGTTGAATGAAGATATTAAAGTATTGGACATACCTAATAAACTGCATAATTTAATCCACTGATACAGTCTGTTTTCCATAGTTACTAGTTACTACTTGTGAAACATTATATTATTTCATATTTCAGATCATCAGACGTCTTATACGCATGATTTGATCTTCACAATGTTCTTACACATTCAGATCACGATACATTTGCCCGTCCCTAGCAATTATATAAATATGGGTTTAAAAGACACGCAGCAATTGCACGATGAAATCTTCATACAACAGGGGGATAAAAGGGTTAAGTTTTCTGTCAAACGATCACTAATACTTTATATATACAAAATCTGCACGATCCCTTTTATGTTTATAAATACGGATATCCACCTAACAGACGTAAATGATTGATAGTATGGGGTGACAAGTCCAAATTAGATACATTTTATACCACTTGGAAACAGAAATCTCTACTAGTATCTACCTTCCGAAGTAAAACAATCAACTACATTCAAAACTTTACTCTTTTATTAATCTCTCACTAGCCATATAGATTGATGTAAGGCATCATATGTTTTTGTAATCCCGTATTAGCCATGCAAACTCAGGTAAACATCATACTTTTGTAATCCCACACTAGCCATCAAGACTCACGTAAACATCATAACCTGACCTCTGACCCTTTATTCGCGTACTTCATGGACAGGCCCGGCCCTAGGGCAAGATGAACGAGGCATCCACATTGGGCCTCGCCCTTTAAGGACCCCTCGCTGCTGACGGAAATCAACTCTGCAATGCATTTCTTTTTTTTTGGCTTGGGGACCCGCTCATCGCTTTTTGCCTTGAGTCCCGCACATCCTAGGGCCGTTTCTGTTCCTGGATTCGACTGCACACTGAAGTTCATGGCATACTGTGGTGTGGTTTCCTGTGCCGGACATGCCTCAGCGAGACGAAACCAACTATCTCTGGCCGATGAAGATAGTCGTATGCGTTTTTCGCTTGGCAGGTTTTAGTGAGGTGTTTGACCATATTTGCACTGAGGCATTCGTAACCCGTTTTACTTAGGATTAGGTTAACTTAATGTACAAGTGCATTTTAAAAAAAAAAAACACATTGTGCGCCTTATGTAGTGTGCGATAAAGACGTCAGTGTACTAAACTGATTTAGGTCTCACTCGATAGTTTCGTATTTTGACCCCCCACCCCCAATTTTTAAGGTAGAAGGAATGAACCTAATTATCACAAGCCTAACATTTATAAATTCACACATAAGCTAAATTTATAATGTGGTTTAGATTTACTTTGAGTTAGGCATGGAAATAGGTTGGCTTGTTGGTGACTGCCTGTCACAGTTAGATGAGCATTGGAGATCAAATGCGTAACTTTGGCTGCAAATAAGCTGCCGATTTGGCTTACGTATTCATGTGTGTCTGCTGCAGAGGTAAATATCTAAAAATCTAGATGGTTGAGGGGTGATTAAAAGTATGCTAATTTGTTATAGTACTAGTGAACATTATTCATGCATAAGGCACATACTGATTCTTTTAGCTGCCTTGTCACAGGAAAATATTCAAAATAGCTAGTTCTTGTCAAAAATGAGTGTAAAATTTAGGGGTTGGTGGCAGTGTTGGTTCAGCATAAAAGCCACCAGTTGCATTAGGAATTAACCTGATTACTGCAGTCAAAATCTCACATGTATGCTTTCTATAAAAATCATTATTTATTTTTTTTTTTTTTTTTTTGTATTCAGTGTAAAATTATTCTCATTTTTCTGTAATTGGTCATTGTTGGATGAAAATTCACCAGATAAACTGTTCAGTGAAACCTTAGGTTGTTCACTATAATGTACGAAGTAGGGAATAATCTTAAGCAAGATAGGGTACTTCAGTGTAGTAGACAGTGCAGTGTAGTGAACACTAAACTAGGTAGTACACTTTATTGTAGAGGACGGTGCAATGTGATGAACGCTAAATAATGTAGTGCACTTCAGTGTAGAAGACAGTGCAATGTAATGCACATTAGACAAAATAGTGCACCACGATGAACAATGTAGTGCACTGTTGTGAATAGTGTAGATTAATACAGCGAACGAAGTAGTGTACAATTATATGTAGCATATAAACTCACTGCAATATTATAGTGAAAGTTATGTCAGTGTTTATGGATTTTATTAGAAACCAATCATAATAAAATGCAATTCCATTTACACGTAACATCTCGTTGCATATTACAGGAATTATCTAGATCAGCTTGGTGAGAAAACAAAGGCACTTTAGCGGGAAAATTAATGTGACATAAATGTATACATTTTTTATTCATTGGAAACGAGGGTAGCAGAAAGAGCTTCGATGAAATCGTGTATCATGTTTAATTTATTTAGAAGCGGAGTGTATTAATATATGATATTATTTTCCCTTTATTTGTTTACGTCAATGATAACATTTCAGTGGAAATTCATAATTGATCAATGAATTCGATAGTCTACTATTGAAACTTTAAATGCCATGTTCTCTCTCTCTCTCTCTCTCTCTCTCTCTCTCTCTCTATATATATATATATATATATATATATATATATATATATATATATATATCATGAAGAATATCACTGTGTGTACGACGTACTGCGTTGAAAATCATGAATAATTTTGTGTCTAAGATAACAAAAATATTTACTTAATAGCGAGACATGACAAATGCAGAATATAAAATAGGGTCTATTTTAATGACTTCTCCTTATATATGCGCGGAGTAGATTTGAATTTTTCCTCAATTTGCCTTCTTACAAATTAGGAGGAGGTGATGCAAAGCGTAATTACCTGATGCCCAAAACCTTTTGGTGATGCAAAGCGTAATTACCCGGTGCCTACAACCTATTGGTGATGCAAAGCGTAATTACATGATGCCTATGACATAGCGGTGATGCCAAGCTTAATTACCTGATGCCTATAACCTAGTGGTGATGCCAAGCGTAATTACCTGATGCCTATAACCTAGTGGTGATGCCAAACGTAATTACCTGATGCATATAACCTAGTGGTGGTGCCAAGCGTATTTACCGGATGCCTATAACCTAGTATGCATGATCAATCTCTCGACACCTCCAGTGTAACAAGATAATGTTCCGGGTGTTGAATTATTCAGTCTGATAGCAGGACACTCTGCTTTGCAATATGATATCTTTATAAGTGGAAACGAAAGTAAATTTATGTTTGTTTGTTTTTTGTTGTTTTTTTTCAGTTCTATACACGTTGTAGGTCTATTCACGTGCTACGGTATAACTGCTAGCCATTAAGTACAGTTTTGTATAGCTAACAACTTTGGACTTCAAAATGACATTTTTTTAAAAGCAATTGAAAAAAATATAATATTTAGAATCTTCTCAAGATGAATAGGAACAAAATGTTTTCCTTAATATTGTTACCCTATTTCCATGGTAAATTCTACTAGACCATGTGTATGATATTCGTCATTAACTAATAGTACAACATATAAGAAACAATCTAAAGCAGTGCTGTCCAACCCGCGTCCCGCGGGCTGATTTTAAACCGCGCGCCAGAGCTCGAGCAGCTATATAGTCGTTGCTTTTCAGTTTCTGCTGCGGCCCTCGGCTTCAAGAAAAACATTTTTCAGTGGCCCATGGTGTCAAAAAGGTTCGACAGCACTGATCTAAAGCAGTGACACTTCATCGGTGGCATAGTGGTTAGAGCATCCGCCTCGGATCCGGAAGGTCGCGGATTCGAACCCTGTCCGAGTCATACTAAAGACTTATAAAATGGCACTAACAGCTGCTTCGCTAGGCACTCAGCATTAATAGGTTAGTGTTATGACTGGTCGGCCTGGTTCATGATAATATGTCTGTGTTGGACATCATGCTCCATGTTTGCGGCATGAAACCCCAGTGCATTGCATCATCATAAACTGCCACACTTCAGACATCATGGCGATATGATTGAAAATTAGTTAAAGCTACGTTAAAAATCCAAATCACACACACACACACACACACACACTATATCAATAGTGGCGCAACATTAGCAGCACCGCAGGCTACATGATACAAAAATGTAAAGTTCGCGGACCAAACATGTGTATGTTATAGTTGAAAAAATGACCATCAGGCCTATAGTTGGACCACTCTGGGCAAGATCATCTAAATACTGAAATATCCAAAGTAATGTACAAAGGTAATGTATTCAATGATATTTCTCAACATTCTTTAACAGCTCGTATTCTTTGAAACGCGTACACTTCTTTGACTTACTTACGTTTCCATGTTAATTGTAATACATATACTCATTTAACTCTCTGAAAAAAATTAATGCACAAAAAGTCTTAAATCTCGCATATTTTATCGCTCGGAACAAAAATTTGAATAATTAAATAATTTTTTTTCAGGACGAATGTGTGAATTTAGTTATAACCATCTGATTTAGGAATTTTTCTGTCAGTTATTTCTTCTACATTATTATCACTGGAATGGTCGTTATTACATCAGTTATTCAACAATTCAATTATTCTGATTCAGTTAGTTTTCAATTTCGCCAATTAGTTTTTTAATTAAAAAGAATGTAAAATTAAACAGACAAACACAGAGATATACATGGGTCCCTAAAAGACTAAACATAAGATATATGAATGAAAGAAGGAATAAATTTATGAATAATAAATGAACGCAAGAAAGTGAGACAAACAGCAAAATACAAATTATATAAATTTTTAATTAAAATAAATAAAAAGATAATATATTACCATACCAATTCTCATATGAACATTCTATTTTTTGTGAAATTAGGAAGAGAAATACAATGTACACGATTACGACAATGAACCGAAGTACAATTGGAACCTTTTTTTACAAGATCTAGCAAGAACATAATTATCTTTCAGCCAAGAAATTACTAATCTCCCTAATTTTGACGCTTAAAGGAAAATAAAACAAGTCTACATTTATTCAATCTGTTCAATCTGGGTTTTCATTTCGTTCTTGTATGTTCTTTGTACATTTTGATATGTATTGTGGCATATATCAGCCAAATACTTGCCACGTATCTAAAAAAAGAGTGCTTACACTTTGATATGTATGGTGGCAGATATCAGCCAAATACTTGCCACGTATCTAAAAAAGAGTGTTTACACTTTGATATGTATGGTGGCAGATATCAGCCAAATACTTGCCACGTATCTAAAAAAGAGTGCTTATTCTTTCAAATATGGTGACATAATTATAAAAAGTCGTCTTATAGCTCAGCTTGTGTAAATCTAAATCGACATTTGTTTATGTCGACTTAACAATAGGATAATTGAACCAAATGCCGTGCTAATCCCAGCTTATGTCGAGTGTGATGGAATATTTCCGTTAAGTTTCCACTTCAACAAATCGTCATAGTCATTTAAATGAGTCGACATAACTACAAATAGGTTGTCAGATAAGTCGACTAATCTTAATAGTAATCAGTCATAACATCTTTTCGGTGTCGACCTATTAAAAGAATAGGTTAACAAAAGGCCGCGTTAATGCCAGTTTGTACATCCGTCTTAACCAATTGCATAACGCAACAACGTAGACATAACATTGACAATAATACGAGATAATTATATTACCGACATTACACATCAGTAGTTACTACTGGATTATGAATCAGGGTTATTTTGCTGTTACTGCATTTCGTTTCTATTTATTTTTCATCAAGTGTTGCGTCAAGTGTTCAAGACAGATTGATGATTTGAAAGGAAGTAATATACAAGAGCGAAAACCAAAAAATTTTGTAAATTTCAACTAAATAAGTTATTTCCATAGAATAAAAAATGAAAATTCAGTTCCAGTGATATTCCAAAATAATTCCAATATCGAATGTGTTGAGGTGTCTTTAGTCTCGAACTTGGTAATTTGCCAATGGCATAGAGCATGATGATGTCCTACCAGTCTTCTTATGTATCCCAATAATAGAGCCCAACATGTCCTTGTCCGAATTCACTATAATTTCAGATTAATTTTCTGTACAAAAATAGTATTGATGATCACGTTGTAATAACATTTAATAATAATAATAATAATAATAATGATAATAAATATCGTCATTAGGACTGTAGTTTAAATTCTCTAGATATAAACTAGCTGTGGGTGGAAAGATGGAATACATTGCACATTTTCCGGTAATCTGTCCAAAAAGAACAGCCATTTGATTGGCGACCCAGATACACATTTTCAAGTTACAGACATCGGCTACACTTACTTCTTAACTTTTTTAATGTACTTGTTTGCATTTTTAAGGGACGGACGTGGCGCTCTGGTTTAGGTGTTCGAATATGGATTTGAAGGTCCCGAGTTCGAGTTCCGATTTTCACTGTCCCTGTTTAATTAGCACCAATCATTTATCATCATCATCGCTGTAAATGAGCGAAATAATGTTAATTGACCATGTAAACGAAACCCATCTTTCCATCCACAGCTGGTTTACATCTAGAGATTTGAAACTACAGTCCTAATGAAGATATGGTTTGAACCTAGGCAAACCAGCGGTTTGAATATCATCCATGTTACTACATTCCAAAGTCAATAAAAAGGATGTACTAAATTCACAATGATTTGATCAAAGTTGCAATTTAAAACTTTTAGTTTAAAAGTGGCTAAACTAATAAATTCAAATGAATAATTTCAAAACATGATAAAATCGCAATACTCCGCATTATAAACAAGTGTATACAGGTACTTAAAGCTGTTATTGAAGCTTTAATGGGATCAGGTTTCCAACGTAGTAATGCATTGTATTATATAGTTTTCAAGTGATCTATTGCGGACGTTACTTTTCACTTCGATATAAACATTACTACGATCAGATGATAAAATGGTTGGTCTGTCGGGGAAAAGAATCCCAACTTCAGGATCGCACGTCTGGCACTATTCGGGGCTGACCGGGCTGTTGTGAACTTTCAAGATTTTATATTATTTTAAAGCAGTATTACAATTCATAATTTTTTTCACATTTGAAAAACTAATTTTGGTGCATTTTTAGCAAAATGTGAAATATATGTATATTAGGAAGTACATGTTCTGATGTCGAGAATTTTTCTTGACTTAAAGTTTGTCAAATTAAATCGAAATTAGTCTGATATATGTTAGACGCTCTAATACTTTTCAATAAGAAAACCAATACGCCCGTGTGACGCAGTGGATAAGGTAATGACTGTCTTGTAAAAGGTCACTGGCTTGAAATATACAAGAGTCAATCCTTTTTTAAACAAATTTAATGCAAGCAGTTTAAAATATTTTTCAGAATGAAATATTGTCAAATTTGTCAAGCCATTACATAGCAATTTGGTGTAAGTCACGTTGTGATTATTTAGTTCATGTTTACTATGTGCTCCCAGCTCTGCCAGTCTATCTGATAAGACTTAAACAGAGGTCCAAAACTCCGTATAGCCTTTCCCTGGTGAGATCTTAAACACGAGTGGCAGAGTGATCTAAAGTGCTCCAATCACTGCCAGCTCTCGTCTGTCAGCATAGGTTCGAGTCTCAAGCTCGGCTTATGTAGGTATGTGAGACAGCTTGCCAGTAGATTCCCATGGGTCAGTGGTTCTTACCAGGGATTTCCAGCGTTCTTCCTCCACCAGTTATACTGGCCGCCATGTATAGCCTATCTTGTGCTGAAAGATGGCGTTAACCACATACCAACAACATAGTTTGTCAAGCAATTAAATTTTGTTTTGAGTTGGTTCTTGTTCAAAGGCATATACATATCTTGAGATAAATCTGACAAACGCCTTTCCTAAGGTTATTTTTAACAGCATTCTCGCACGAAGTTCAACCTACCATTATATTCATATCGTTGTTGATCAGCACGTTATCGTGTACGTGTGATAAATGCGAATTCGTAAACCGCCGTCTTCTCGTATTCAGCACGTAATGACCGTGGCCTCGACCATTGGTTGAACTTCATAAATTGCTTTTGTTTTAAATTATGTGAAGGAACAAAGCTAGTATTCATAAGCTGATCACTTCTTAGATTATGTTATAATCATATTGAAAAGACAAATTTGACACTATACAAGCTGAATTTGACTTTATCCTGCAGTTTGTAAAACGTTTCTTCAAAATGTGATAGCCATAAGTTGTAGCCTTTGTTTTGGAAAACAAAGCTTTGTTTCACGTCTTGTAAAATCGTTACAGACAGGCTGAATAAAAATCACTTTCGATTAAAAAGATACCTTATTAAGGGTGATTTTACGTGGATACATTAATGAAACCTTCAACAAAATCGTAAATGAAATACTTACACCGACGTCTTAATCAATTTAACCTTTCTTGATGCAAACACCCAGACACTTTAAGTGAATTCCACATGTTCAGTCTTAATCGGAACACTACTGATTTTACGGCCATTATCCGAAGATGGTGACGTCAATGCTTACGTATGATATGCATGATACCATGTTAGCCAGGCTGCACACATACATCTGGATGTCATCCCGCCTCCCTTTTTAGACGTTGAACATTTTAGCGGTGGTCCCTTTTCAAAGTTGAAAACTGTCCCCAAGGTAACTTTTCAACGTAAAATACTACTCCCCCTACCCCGGTCGCGTTTTAAAATTAAAAACTAACCCCCGGGGTCATGTTTTAACATTAAAAACTAACATCAAGGGTCATTTTTCAACCTTGAAACCTGTGTCGCAGGGGTCAATTTACAACATTGAATATTTGCCCTGTAGGACAGGCTTGTGAAGTGGAAATCGATGCGCCTTGAAGTATATTCAATCACAGACTCAGTTATTTTCTTTATTGCATTGTACAGGAGGAAAAGGGGCCCCGAGTGGCCGAGTGGTCTAAAGCGCTCTCCGTTACGGATTACTGCCATCTCACCTCTGTCTGCGTGGATTCGAGTCTCGGATTCAGCTAATGTGGGTATGTGAGAAAGCTTGCCAGTAGCTTCTCGTGGGTCGGTGGTTCTTTCCGGGGTTTTTCCCGGGTTCTTCCTCCACCATTAATACTGGCCGCCATGTGTAGCCTATCGTGTGCTGAAAAATGGCGTTAAACCATACAACAACAACAACAACAGGAGGAAAAGGATCGGACAGCGATAGTTTTGGAAAGGCACATTCAGTGATGTTTAGGAATATGCGAGTCAATATGACCAATACCAGGGAAATACGTCGCTTCAAAAGCCAAGAAACCCCTTAAACCAGTTTCAATTTTGACGATAGCATTTCGTTAAATCGGAATGGACATCTTTGGACCATTAGACGATACGGAAAGAGGTAAATCAAATTATGTTTTATTACATCATAGGAAGGTTACAGCCAAACACTCTTTCAATTTAAAGCTTAATCAAATGTTTTTACGAAACAATGGTGAGCTGGCATAATGACGTGATCCTAATTGTAATTTCGAACATTATTCCAAGGAAGTGACATCAGTATGGTGTATGGTGTCCTTCAAGTTGAACTTCCAGTAAACATGAGGATCACGTGCACACATGACATTGCTCGATTTGCTTGTGGGTCGCAATGCGCATGATTTAAGGCTGATGACATCTTGTAATGCAGACAGGCTACATTTTCATATAACATGTCAATTTCAGTGGCGTTAAAATGGTACTTTTGTTGACACGCAATTAATCGGTTGCGTTCATTGATGCATAACTGTAAAGACATACGGAAACAAAATACATATATATGTTGAAAGAAACTTGTGCGTGCTATATCTGGTATGCCCTTGCACTCGAAGAATAGTGTCTATACTACTTTGTACCCTGATGCCCCTTTTCAACTTACTTTTCGTCAAAATGAGGTTTCCGCTAACTCCATATGGAATTAAAGGAAGTACGGTTTTATTGGAAAGGGTAAAGGAATCACAAACACACCATCCTTCAAAAAGTTTACAAGCCCCCCACCCACCCCCCAACTTAATATGTGGTTTCGAGCCAGCTCTTCATGAGCAAACGCTCACATAAAATCTGCATATAAATCGAGCAGAGTTTATGTTCTTGTTGTTGTTGCTGCTGCTGCTGTGGGGTTTAAAGCCATTTCCAGCACACGATAGGCTATGTATGGCGGCCAGTATCAATAGTTCGAGGAAGAACCCGGGAAAACCCCGGGAATAACCACCGACCCACGAGGAACTACTGGAAAACTTTCTCACATACCCACACTGGCCGAATCCTAGACTCGAACAGTTAATTTCTGTTTGGGGTACAAACATGTATTCTTGCAAATGATGTTGTTGTAAATTTCATGAAAAGAAGAAACAGAGCCCTTTGTAAATCTGGGAAATCTAAGCCAGTGAACAAATGTATCAAGCAGTCAAAGACAAAAGAATGCAGAACTTGAAATAATATCAGTCGCTACACTTATAGAAACTTCATTGTATGTGTTTTGTGAACAGAGGAAGATTTGAGGAAGAAAACTACACATGCATGGGTACCGTACAAACCACTATAATCGTATAACCCACTATAACCATATAACCGGGGCCCCGAGTGGCCGAGTGGTCTAAAGCGCTCTCCGTTATGGATCACTGCCATCTCACCTCTGTCTGCGCCGGTTTGAGTCTCGGATTCAGCTAATGTGGGTATGTGAGAAAGCTTGCCAGTAGCTTCTCGTGGGTGGGTGGTTCTTTTCGGGTCTTCCCGGGTTCTTCCTCCACCAATAATACTGGCCGCCATGTATAGCCTATCGTGTGCTGAAAAATGGCGTTAAACCCCACAACAACAACAACATAACCATATAACCCACTATAATGTATAACCCACTATAATCGTATAACCCAATAAGTACCATTTACGAGTCCAAATCTGCACTCTTCATACAGGGTTTTCACGACATTTTGAGGCAATATTAGACATTCAGTAAACAGTGCATGCTCGTACACCTTACAGTTTCATAAAGGATCTTGTTCCCTCAAAATTTAGAAAACATTTGTCAAAGTAGTCATTATTATCTTGTGTAGCAAACGACCAAGGAGACGCTGATGTGATAAAACAAATTGTTGGAATATATACCATCTACGTTGAGAAAGTCGCAGACATGCTTTTCAAATGTATCCCGACAGATTGAGTCAGATGTGTATAATCAATATGACTGGGAGGAGTTTGAAGGACAGAAAGAAGCCATGTAGACATTGCTTAAAGTTTAATTGGCAAATAAACGGTGCCTAAGGTGCAACATAAGTAGTATGGTGGGGCTGTTTACGGACAATGGGAAAATTAGGAAAATACATTACGCCGCCGCCCCCACCCCATCCCCATGGGCACAATTACGGACAAGCCTTTTCAGCACACCCTTTGGATTTTTTTTTTTTAGAGGGTAGTAGTATATGGGGTCACACTAGCGTCCAGGGGACTTACCATGCAAAAACCGTCGATGCACTCTGGCGTCAAGGGGAATTTAACATGGGAAATTTTAACATGGATGGAACTGTAGAGCGTCAAGGGGAATTGAACATGGAAATTGAACAGGACCGGTACTTTAACGTCAGTGGGACTTTAACGTTAAAATATGGGGTTTGCACTTTGTCGTCAGTGGAAACTGAACATGGGAATGTCACCTGGATGTCAATGGGAATTGAACGTTGGGTGACGTCATGAGGTTTATAGGGTCAAAACATTTTATAGGGATTTTAATGTATTTGTAAGGACAAAGGGTAGATAGGGACAAACATGCAAATACACATTTAAACACACAGAAAAGACGACAGAAATGTTCTAAAACAAACCTCACAGAGAGAATAGAGGCTCAAAAAAGAAAAGTCTATTGTATGGGTTCAAAACATTTATTCAAGTATATACATGGGCTCTCTGGCCTGTGCTTTGGTCTAAGCACTATCCATTTAATACATAAGCATTTCTACATCAAACAAACCTATTTACTAGTTATTTAGTTCTTGGCTCTAGTAAACCTGTTTACATTTAATGTTCATTTATAAGAAAAAGCTAACACAAAACAAGTAACATGCAATCAAATAGGACAAAGTTCATGTTTCTCTCTCTCTATTCGTCTCACACGTTGTTAAAAATCTGGTCAGCTAGCACTTGTGTCCCAGCGTAGATATTTCCCATCACTTAATCCGTTTCATTCGTAAATCGGCTGCTATATCCATCGTGCTAGGTACACTTATCAGTAAGCAGATCAAGTGCAGTCACCGTCTTCTTCCCATGCAGGTACAATGTATACCATATGAATGGTTACTTTTCCTTCGTTGATGTCAAATTTTCCTCTCATCGACTGCACGTCTTCAATAGCCCTCAAAAGTTTGGAAGAAGTTATTTATGCAGGTGTGCTAAATCCGAGACATACAGGTGAGTTCAAACTGTCGTGATACATAGATAGGCTCAAACGACCTCGATCTTTGACTTGGCAATGACATTTGAGTTCCTCTAACAGTGAGTCAAGTAGGTCCGTAATGAAACCTGCTACTTCCTCGGCTGAAATGTCAGACGCGAAGTCTCTAAATTTCACCGTGTAGGTGTAAGTTGTCGTTCTAAATTTTCTTGAGGTCGCTGTCTGAGTCATTTGGATGCTAAAATACTCCTGTAGGTCTACTGAATCCTTTCCCTTCTTGGACGCACTTTGCTGTGACGGTATGGTAGTGAAAGAGGTCAGTTATGTTTGTTCCTTCTCTTTTTTCATCTGCGTAGAGTGATTCATCTTTCTCGTTGCTTGTCCTCGCAATGAAGTGTCGTTCTTGGAAGTCGTCCCTTTTTATACTGGGTGATATCAGTATGTCCATAAGGTAAAGTTTTGTGGTCTGGTAGTTTCACTGGTTGCACGTAGTTTGTCATGGCGTTAGTACATAAATAACTAAGATGTGTTACTGCATTGGTGATGTGATAGTGAGGCAAAGAATCACACCCGAGTTTCTCGTTGGACTTGAGTCTTACGCTCTATACTTGCTGTTTGAAGGGATTCATTTTTTCTCGATTGGTCTTAGTAGTGACAATGAACTGTTGGTCTTGGACGTTGTCCTTTTTTATATGCTGACCAATATTGATGTGACCGTACGGCAAAGTAAAGTGGTTGGGAAGTCGCACTCGCTCCTGGTACACGATTTGATAGACTTTTTCCAAGGGTCGACTGACGATGTGGTGAGTGGGTAAACGTACAATCTTGTTCGGCTGGTAGGTGGTCACTTTAAAGTTTGCATCCTCTCCAGACTGCAAGGCTTCTTTCAATACGCCAAAGTTGACCACACGACTGGTACGATAATTCAGAGTCAATCCTTTCACTTTACACTCTGTGTGCACTTCTCCTTGTGGGTCCCGGTATTCGTAGCCGTAATTTTTAGGACCACCACTCGCGAAACTTAGAATCTTATCGTCAGGATGTTCGTCTGTCCAGGCTCCTAAACGGTCTCCTTCGATGTTAGGGTGTTGCTGACCCGGTCGATCGATGTAGATGCAACTGTCCGTGTCAAAGTACAGGACGCGATCCCCTAACAGTTCTAAAGCTTCGTACAATTCTAAGCGAGCATGAGCTGTCACGTAAGCCGCAATGATGACATTTCCAAATGCGTCGGCTTGTACAAAGTCCAGATCTTCTTCGTAATTGACCAAGATCAAATCCTCGCGAACGACGTCCACGTGTTTGATGAATTTGGTTTTGTCGTGAATCATCTGGAAGTAGCGGGAAGGTTCTGTCAAATATTCCGTCTTGGGTAAACACGGTCGTTATGCCATTTTTCCCCACAAGCAATTTAACATCACTTTGGCAAACGATCGCCTGCCTTCGTTTTTCTCTATGTGGTCTAAAGTGATGCCTTCTTGTTCCCGGTATTTCTCTTTGAATTTTATTTGGTCTTCGAGAGTGTGACACCAGGAAGGATAGCCGCTGGCTTCTTGCTTCAGTTTCAAAAAGGCATCCACGTAGTCTGCGAAAATGCCTTTCTGAGTGGGGTCACCCTTGTGGTATTGTTCTGTCTTGGGAAAGTGGCAAATTTCGTACACTTCTAACAGTTGGTATCCCATGTTCATAGCTTTGAACAATTCTACGCTGACCCAGGTTCCCGTCAAGGCCCGTTCTTCCTGGGTGTGCTGACAAGGCTGATCTTAGTTGCACGTTTCGGCACAAGTACGGCACAAGGGAAACATCAGTTTGCCTTGACAATGGTGAGGTAAGACGGGATGGTATAGGTTCGTGGGAGGCAAAACTTTGCACTTGATCAAGCCTTCGTATTGTCGAATGTTGACCAGGTCGATGTGTTCCGTCAGCAATCGCGGGTGCCCTGTAGGAAAGTGACAATATTTGCACACGTAGGGATACAGCGAACACACATCCAAGTATTTGATTTCTTCTCCTTTCTCTTCGTCGGCTTGGTACAGCAAACAGGTGGCATTGGTCCTTCCTCCGTACAAACTATCCCTCGGGTTCAGGGGGTCCATTAGCTTGTAACTTTCCACGACACGTTTAAACTCGGGATCGATTTTCAAACGGTGATCGTATTCGTGTTCCCACATTTCCACCACTTGGTATCCTTGCTGTTCTAACTTCAAGCGTCGCTGACAAGTGTCCTGGTACAGGTCTTCCATGGTCCGTTGTAAAAACTGATTTTTAGTGTCACGATCAGGGTAGCAGACGGGACATCCGTGAAATAAGCAACCGTTAAACTCATACACGATCTTGGGGTTTTTTAAGTCCCAGCCATCGACCGAATACGTTCCGATGATCTTTTCGCCTCCTCCGTTGCGGGCATGCTGGACCCATTTGCCTTCCTTGTCGCACAAGTAATGTAACCAGCGTAGGGCTTTGACCGAGTATTGACGCTTGACATAGTTGGTCGTCTGAGGACTGATGACAGCCACGGTCTTTTGAGGCATGAATCGTTGGCGGTACACTAAGGAACACGCTTTGGCAATGGTGCAAGCTTCTTTCAAAGGATCGACCCCTCCGTGTTCCATGAACAGTTCTCGAAATTTTCCACAGCAACGTCGTAAAATGTCCACGTCGGAACGACAATACTTTAATATTTCTTCCTGAAAGTCGAAGGGGTCAGAGGCATGAGCCTGGTACCAAGCGTAGAAATCTTCTCGTTGTTCGGTACGCATGTTGTCGGGGTCGTAATAGTGAGCCTCAGGCAAATGGGGTAGAACGGCATGTTGATTGGCTTCCGTATTGAAAAAGTGAGGAAAATAACCTTTAGCCATTTCTGTCATTCCAAACGTTTTAGGCATTCGACTCAAAGGCATGGCCAAGTAACTCATCGAATCTTTAAACTGCACTTGTCCCACTTGCATGAAAATGATTTTGGCTCCGTTCAAAGTGTCATGTTCCGTATAGTACCTCAAAAGAAACTGTCCATCGTATCCGGAGAAATTGTGAGCCATCACTGTGGCATGGCGATGACAATCTCGGTAACGTTCGATGTCCTCTTTGCTCCATGTCTTGTCGATGGGGTCTAAGACCCATTTGGCAAAATCGTCTAGCGTCTTTGGTCCGCGAAAGATTTTTTCACGCCCTCCAGGAATTTTGCTGCAGTGAGGGCAATAACTGAAGATAGGTTCTTGAATACACTTCTCGCACGCTCGATGAGCCACGCAGAAATTAGGAATGTGAATGCCAGTCTCTTGCATGCATTCGAAATCGAAAAAGATGAAATTGCCTTTCTTCTTCTTCTTGTGACCGTCATCTTCCTCTTGTTGGGGTTTGTATTTTTGCATGTAACATTGATGTTCCAAGTCCACGATGTGGTGACAGATGTGACATTTTTTCTTTCCTGAACATACGTGTGCCTTGGCACTATTGGTACGTATGCCTTGTCCACACGCGGGGCACAATCTCAGCAGTTGACAAGCGCATTTCTTCTGTGAACCTTGTGTTTTCAAATGTTGTTGGTAACAGGTAGGACTGACAAACGTGCGCTGACAAGCTGGACAATGCACTGGTTCTTGTCCTTCGTCCAGACAGGGTTGAGAGGCCAAACATCCTGAGCATTTCGATCCACAATGTTTGTGTTGTTCTCGATTTTTATGGCCATAGTCACATTTCTCACAACAATAAACATATCCCAGGAATCCAGTGATACTGGTAATGGTATCGAAATGTTCATCGTGATTATAAAGGTGAATGTATTTTCCATCCTTAAAATCTTGGCCTCGAAACAACAGAGGCCCACGCAGTTCTTGAGGGTGCACTTTCAAGGTGTAGCGTGGAGCTAGGACATCTTGCAATTTTTGCATTTCAGGAATGCCACAGGGTGTGTCTTTGGACAGGCCAGCTTGTTGCAACAGGAGTTCTGCTTCGTTTCGTTGTTTGGCTCGGTCCGATTGCTGAATAGTTTTCCAGGCTCTTTTCCATTCTGCCGTGTCGTTCTTGTTGGCATAGGTTCGTCCCACCACGATGGCTCGGGCTAAGCACATCTGGTCTTGAGGGTTGTTAATTTGGACGAGACTCTTTTTGGTGCTGCGAAGGTCGTTCACCAATAAGACCTTTTTGCGTCCTGTCCCTTGAGAAAGAGAGAAGTGAGCCATTTTCAGTGTGGCTTTACCATCGGTGATGTCAAACTTGTCATTGGATTGTTGCACCTGTTGTATCTTGTCCATGACTTTGGAAGGGGTCAGTTCTGCGGGTCTGGTAAACTCGATCCAAACAGGGGATTTCAAGCTGTCGAGTTGTATGGATAGTGTCAAGCGATCGTCTTCTTTGGGTTGACATTGTCGCTTGAGTGTGGTGAGCAAAGAATCCCACATCTCGGTGATGAACCCTTCTGCTTTCTCCAACGGTACGTCGGACTTGAAATCTTTAAACTTCACCGTGTAGGTGTAAGCCGTGGTTCTAAATTTTCTAGAGGAGCGCTTCTCCGTCTCTCGAATGTGATAGTACTTTTCAGGGTTGACTGGTGAACTTTGGTTTGGAGTAGACTCTCTCTGTCTGGTCGCAGACGTGGAAGGTGTTGGTTCAGCTTCGCTCATGTCTTCTATTTGAGCGAACATTTCTTTTCGTGTGTGAGGCGATACGTCACTTCGCTGCCTCTTACGTTCTTCTTCTCTCTCACTGAAATCGTGCGATCGTTTCATCTCGATTGCTGATTCAGAAATGATTTAACCAAGTTCATTCTTTCCATATATACCCTCTCTACCTCTCGTTGTGACAATGACTTGGTATATTTCACAAGGCAAGTGAAAGCCAAGCATATAGGAACCCAACGACAGCGTTGCGTCTTAAACACCTCATGCATCTTGACGACCCTTCGATTCAAACCCTACCACGAAAGAAAATAGTTGCAAGAAAAATAAAACAGACAGTTGGTGTCTTCAAGAGAGCTAGAGACGGCACTGTGTCGCTGGGACACGTACGTACGTACTCCAGAAAACTACGCTACTCGACAACGTGAGTGTGCTTGTCAAAATGTTTGAATAAGATTAAAAATGTTTGTCAGTTTCAAAACGCGAACCAGTACTGTGGCCGTTTAATATTTGATGTGGCAAGAAGAAATGGTAAAATACGCAACAAAGGGTTTGTACGTTTACACTCCAATCTGTCTGTACTGCAATGGTAACAGCGCTCTTGCGTTGGCATTATTTTGCCACACTACCTTTTAAAAAAAACAATGCATCACTCATCATAAACGATTTCATTGGCTATACTTATTTTCTTGCCGCTTTCGCTTCGAATTGACTTCAGTACCTTTTCGCACAGCGACAAGATCGGACGTGTTTTTTTATTCTGCGTCTGGTCGCTACACTACTTGCCGTGAATTTACAACCAAACAATGTGTTACACATTGTAATTGACTTCATTGGCTAACCGATATGTTACACTTCTGTCTCTATTGATGTGAGTGTGTTTGTCAAAATGTTTGAGTAAGATTAAAAATGTTTGTTAGTTTCAAAACGCGAACCAGTACTGTGGCCGTTTAATATTTGATGTGGCAAGAAGAAATGGTAAAATACGCAACAAAGGGTTTGTACGTTTATACTCTCCAATCTGTCTGTACTGCAATGGTAACAGCGCTCTTGCGTTGGCATTATTTTGCCACACTACCTTTTTCAAAAAAAACCCAATGCATCACTCATCATAAACGATTTCATTGGCTAAACTTATTTTCTTACCGGTTTCTCTTCGAATTGACTTCAGTACCTTTTTGCACAGCGACAAGATCGGACGTGTTTTGTTTTTTTTTTATTCTGCGGCTGGTCGTTACACTACTGTCAACAAGCCCTGAATTTACAACCAAACAATGTGTTACACATTGTAAGTGATTTCATTGGTTAACCGATATTTTACAATTCTGTCTCTATTGATGTGAGTGTGCTTCTCAAAATGTTTGAGTAAGATTAAAAATGTTTGTCAGTTTCAAAACGCGAATCAGTACTGTGGCCGTTTAATATTTGACGTGGCAAGAAGAAATGGTACAATACGCAACAAAGGGTTTGTACGTTTACACTCCAATCTGTCTGTACTGCAATGGTAACAGTGCTCTTGCGTTGGTATTATTTTGCCACACTACCTTAAAAAAAACCCATTTTATCACTAATCATAAACGATTTCATTGGCTATACTTATTTTCTTACCGCTTTCGCTTCGAATTGACTTCAGTACCTTTTTGCACAGCGACAAGATTGGACGTGTTTTTTTTTATTCTGCGGCTGGTCGCTACACTACTGTCAACAAGCCTTGAATTTACAACCAAACAATGTGTTACACATTGTAAGTGACTTCATTGGCTAACCGATATTTTACAATTCTGTCTCTATTGATGTGAGTGTGCTTGTCAAAATGTTTGAGTAAGATTAAAAATGTTTGTCAGTTTAAAAAGGCGAACCAGTACTGTGACCGTTTAATATTTGACGTGGCAAGAAGAAATGGTACAATACGCCACAAAGGGTTTGTACGTTTACACTCCAATCTGTCTGCACTGCAATGCTAACAGCACACTTGCGTTGGTATTATTTTGCCACACTACCTTTAATAAAACCCCAATGCATCACTCATCATAAACGATTTCATTGGCTATACTTATTTTCTTACTGTTTTCACTTCGAATTGACTTCAGTACCTTTTCGCACAGCGACAAGATCGGACGTGTTTTTTTATTCTGCGGCTGGTCGCTACTCTACTTGCCCTGAATTTACAACCAAACAATGTGTTACACATTCATTGGTCAGTCGATATTTTCCACCGCCTTAGCTTCAAATTGGTTTCACTTGTTATTCGCACCGTGAGATGATCAGACACGTTTTTCTGTACCTGACTATTAGTCACTTCATAAACAATAAAACTAAAACACAAATGTAACAATGTTCGTCCTATATTCTCTCAGTTTACACTGAGGATAGGAAACTGAGAGAATATAGGACGAACATTGTTACATTTTTTCCTGAACCCATGTTTTGACTTCAGAATTCAGAGTTAACCGTAGGCAGGGTTATACAGTGCAATGTCACTTGCTTCATTCTTCAAAAAGCCGTGTGATTGTCTTTTTTCTGAAAAACTGTAAATCTAACGTTAGAAGAAAAATAATTGCGTGACATTTTGCAGTTCCAAAACAGGATAAAGTTAAGATACCAGAATTGTGCAAACTCAAGCTTTAATTTCATCCAAAGATTTACTGATGGAAGAAAAACATCGTTCTACAATTTTTTAGAGTGTAAACTTTTAGAGTGTAAACTTTTGAAAAAAATGACATGACGAACAGTTCACGTAATTATGGTGACTACTGATCACAATTTTGGAGAGGTATCTTCAAACGGGAATATATTCCATTAGGGTATAAATCAAAACTACAATGAGAGAGAGAGAGAGAGAGAGATCATGTATTCCTACTTTAAAAATATGACGACACGTACGTTTGTTTTTATGGCACATTTTCCTTATGAAAGTTTCAAAGAAACACTCATTCCACTTACATAAGATAAGATAAGAATTCTTTATTTCAGACTACATAGTCTATACATCTAAATTAAAATACAGATATGAAGTAAAATCACTGAAAACATAAAAGAACATATAGAACATACCACAATGACATCCATAGAAAAACACACCCTTTAAAAAATATATCACACGAGTGAACTGAAGACGCATGTACTTAAAGAGTGACCACAGAAAAGTACATTCAAACAAGTCGTGCTATATTTCGTAACATGACTAACATAATTTCCATGAGCCGCTCATGGCGTGATCATTTGTGTTTTAGTTTTATTGTTTATGAAGTGACTAATGGTCAGGCACAGAAAAACGTGTCTGATCATCTCACGGTGCGAATAACAAGTGAAACCAATTTGAAGCTAAGGCGGTGGAAAATATCGACTGACCAATGAATGTGTAACACATTGTTTGGTTGTAAATTCAGGGCAAGTAGAGTAGCGACCAGCCGCAGAATAAAAAAACACGTCCGATCTTGTCGCTGTGCGAAAAGGTACTGAAGTCAATTCGAAGTGAAAACGGTAAGAAAATAAGTATAGCCAATGAAATCGTTTATGATGAGTGATGCATTGGGGTTTTATTAAAGGTAGTGTGGCAAAATAATACCAACGCAAGTGTGCTGTTAGCATTGCAGTGCAGACAGATTGGAGTGTAAACGTACAAACCCTTTGTGGCGTATTGTACCATTTCTTCTTGCCACGTCAAATATTAAACGGTCACAGTACTGGTTCGCCTTTTTAAACTGACAAACATTTTTAATCTTACTCAAACATTTTGACAAGCACACTCACATCAATAGAGACAGAATTGTAAAATATCGGTTAGCCAATGAAGTCACTTACAATGTGTAACACATTGTTTGGTTGTAAATTCAGGGCTTGTTGACAGTAGTGTAGCGACCAGCCGCAGAATAAAAAAAAACACGTCCAATCTTGTCGCTGTGCAAAAAGGTACTGAAGTCAATTCGAAGCGAAAGCGGTAAGAAAATAAGTATAGCCAATGAAATCGTTTATGATTAGTGATAAAATGGTTTTTTTTTAAGGTAGTGTGGCAAAATAATACCAACGCAAGAGCGCTGTTACCATTGCAGTACAGACAGATTGGAGTGTAAACGTACAAACCCTTTGTTGCGTATTGTACCATTTCTTCTTGCCACGTCAAATATTAAACGGCCACAGTACTGATTCGCGTTTTGAAACTGACAAACATTTTTAATCTTACTCAAACATTTTGAGAAGCACACTCACATCAATAGAGACAGAATTGTAAAATATCGGTTAGCCAATGAAATCACTTACAATGTGTAACACATTGTTTGGTTGTAAATTCAGGGCTTGTTGACAGTAGTGTAACGACCAGCCGCAGAATAAAAAAAAAAAAAAACACGTCCGATCTTGTCGCTGTGCAAAAAGGTACTGAAGTCAATTCGAAGAGAAACCGGTAAGAAAATAAGTTTAGCCAATGAAATCGTTTATGATGAGTGATGCATTGGGTTTTTTTTGAAAAAGGTAGTGTGGCAAAATAATGCCA
Source organism: Sinohyriopsis cumingii (assembly GCA_028554795.2). Lineage (NCBI taxonomy): Eukaryota > Metazoa > Mollusca > Bivalvia > Unionida > Unionidae > Sinohyriopsis > Sinohyriopsis cumingii. The sequence goes on along the minus strand of CM068831.1, from coordinate 11,591,607 downwards.
ACGCAAGAGCGCTGTTACCATTGCAGTACAGACAGATTGGAGAGTATAAACGTACAATCCCTTTGTTGCGTATTTTACCATTTCTTCTTGCCACATCAAATATTAAACGGCCACAGTACTGGTTCGCGTTTTGAAACTAACAAACATTTTTAATCTTACTCAAACATTTTGACAAACACACTCACATCAATAGAGACAGAAGTGTAACATATCGGTTAGCCAATGAAGTCAATTACAATGTGTAACACATTGTTTGGTTGTAAATTCACGGCAAGTAGTGTAGCGACCAGACGCAGAATAAAAAAACACGTCCGATCTTGTCGCTGTGCGAAAAGGTACTGAAGTCAATTCGAAGCGAAAGCGGCAAGAAAATAAGTATAGCCAATGAAATCGTTTATGATGAGTGATGCATTGTTTTTTTTAAGGTAGTGGCAAAATAATACCAACGCAAGAGCGCTGTTACCATTGCAGTACAGACAGATTGGAGTGTAAACGTACAAACCCTTTGTTGCGTATTTTACCATTTCTTCTTGCCACATCAAATATTAAACGGCCACAGTACTGGTTCGCGTTTTGAAACTGACAAACATTTTTAATCTTACTCAAACATTTTGAGAAGCACACTCACATCAATAGAGACAGAATTGTAAAATATCGGTTAGCCAATGAAATCACTTACAATGTGTAACACATTGTTTGGTTGTAAATTCAGGGCTTGTTGACAGTAGTGTAACGACCAGCCGCAGAATAAAAAAAAAAACAAAACACGTCCGATCTTGTCGCTGTGCAAAAAGGTACTGAAGTCAATTCGAAGAGAAACCGGTAAGAAAATAAGTTTAGCCAATGAAATCGTTTATGATGAGTGATGCATTGGGTTTTTTTTGAAAAAGGTAGTGTGGCAAAATAATGCCAACGCAAGAGCGCTGTTACCATTGCAGTACAGACAGATTGGAGAGTATAAACGTACAAACCCTTTGTTGCGTATTTTACCATTTCTTCTTGCCACATCAAATATTAAACGGCCACAGTACTGGTTCGCGTTTTGAAACTAACAAACATTTTTAATCTTACTCAAACATTTTGACAAACACACTCACATCAATAGAGACAGAAGTGTAACATATCGGTTAGCCAATGAAGTCAATTACAATGTGTAACACATTGTTTGGTTGTAAATTCACGGCAAGTAGTGTAGCGACCAGACGCAGAATAAAAAAACACGTCCGATCTTGTCGCTGTGCGAAAAGGTACTGAAGTCAATTCGAAGCGAAAGCGGCAAGAAAATAAGTATAGCCAATGAAATCGTTTATGATGAGTGATGCATTGTTTTTTTTAAGGTAGTGGCAAAATAATACCAACGCAAGAGCGCTGTTACCATTGCAGTACAGACAGATTGGAGTGTAAACGTACAAACCCTTTGTTGCGTATTTTACCATTTCTTCTTGCCACATCAAATATTAAACGGCCACAGTACTGGTTCGCGTTTTGAAACTGACAAACATTTTTAATCTTACTCAAACATTTTGACAAACACACATCAATAGAGACAGAAGTGTAACATATCGGTTAGCCAATGAAGTCAATTACAATGTGTAACACATTGTTTGGTTGTAAATTCAGGGCAAGTAGTGTAGCGACCAGACGCAGAATATAAAAACACGTCCGATCTTGTCGCTGTGCGAAAAGGTACTGAAGTCAATTCGAAGCGAAACCGGTAAGAAAATAAGTATAGCCAATGAAATCGTTTATGATGAGTGATGCATTGTTTTTTTTAAAAGGTAGTGTGGCAAAATAATGCCAACGCAAGAGCGCTGTTACCATTGCAGTACAGACAGATTGGAGTGTAAACGTACAAACCCTTTGTTGCGTATTGTACCATTTCTTCTTGCCACATCAAATATTAAACGGCCACAGTACTGGTTCGCGTTTTGAAACTGACAAACATTTTTAATCTTATTCAAACATTTTGACAAGCACACTCACGTTGTCGAGTAGCGTAGTTTTCTGGAGTACGTACGTACGTGTCCCAGCGACACAGTGCCGTCTCTAGCTCTCTTGAAGACACCAACTGTCTGTTTTATTTTTCTTGCAACTATTTTCTTTCGTGGTAGGGTTTGAATCGAAGGGTCGTCAAGATGCATGAGGTGTTTAAGACGCAACGCTGTCGTTGGGTTCCTATATGCTTGGCTTTCACTTGCCTTGTGAAATATACCAAGTCATTGTCACAACGAGAGGTAGAGAGGGTATATATGGAAAGAATGAACTTGGTTAAATCATTTCTGAATCAGCAATCGAGATGAAACGATCGCACGATTTCAGTGAGAGAGAAGAAGAACGTAAGAGGCAGCGAAGTGACGTATCGCCTCACACACGAAAAGAAATGTTCGCTCAAATAGAAGACATGAGCGAAGCTGAACCAACACCTTCCACGTCTGCGACCAGACAGAGAGAGTCTACTCCAAACCAAAGTTCACCAGTCAACCCTGAAAAGTACTATCACATTCGAGAGACGGAGAAGCGCTCCTCTAGAAAATTTAGAACCACGGCTTACACCTACACGGTGAAGTTTAAAGATTTCAAGTCCGACGTACCGTTGGAGAAAGCAGAAGGGTTCATCACCGAGATGTGGGATTCTTTGCTCACCACACTCAAGCGACAATGTCAACCCAAAGAAGACGATCGCTTGACACTATCCATACAACTCGACAGCTTGAAATCCCCTGTTTGGATCGAGTTTACCAGACCCGCAGAACTGACCCCTTCCAAAGTCATGGACAAGATACAACAGGTGCAACAATCCAATGACAAGTTTGACATCACCGATGGTAAAGCCACACTGAAAATGGCTCACTTCTCTCTTCCTCAAGGGACAGGACGCAAAAAGGTCTTATTGGTGAACGACCTTCGCAGCACCAAAAAGAGTCTCGTCCAAATTAACAACCCTCAAGACCAGATGTGCTTAGCCCGAGCCATCGTGGTGGGACGAACCTATGCCAACAAGAACGACACGGCAGAATGGAAAAGAGCCTGGAAAACTATTCAGCAATCGGACCGAGCCAAACAACGAAACGAAGCAGAACTCCTGTTGCAACAAGCTGGCCTGTCCAAAGACACACCCTGTGGCATTCCTGAAATGCAAAAATTGCAAGATGTCCTAGCTCCACGCTACACCTTGAAAGTGCACCCTCAAGAACTGCGTGGGCCTCTGTTGTTTCGAGGCCAAGATTTTAAGGATGGAAAATACATTCACCTTTATAATCACGATGAACATTTCGATACCATTACCAGTATCACTGGATTCCTGGGATATGTTTATTGTTGTGAGAAATGTGACTATGGCCATAAAAATCGAGAACAACACAAACATTGTGGATCGAAATGCTCAGGATGTTTGGCCTCTCAACCCTGTCTGGACGAAGGACAAGAACCAGTGCATTGTCCAGCTTGTCAGCGCACGTTTGTCAGTCCTACCTGTTACCAACAACATTTGAAAACACAAGGTTCACAGAAGAAATGCGCTTGTCAACTGCTGAGATTGTGCCCCGCGTGTGGACAAGGCATACGTACCAATAGTGCCAAGGCACACGTATGTTCAGGAAAGAAAAAATGTCACATCTGTCACCACATCGTGGACTTGGAACATCAATGTTACATGCAAAAATACAAACCCCAACAAGAGGAAGATGACGGTCACAAGAAGAAGAAGAAAGGCAATTTCATCTTTTTCGATTTCGAATGCATGCAAGAGACTGGCATTCACATTCCTAATTTCTGCGTGGCTCATCGAGCGTGCGAGAAGTGTATTCAAGAACCTATCTTCAGTTATTGCCCTCACTGCAGCAAAATTCCTGGAGGGCGTGAAAAAATCTTTCGCGGACCAAAGACGCTAGACGATTTTGCCAAATGGGTCTTAGACCCCATCGACAAGACATGGAGCAAAGAGGACATCGAACGTTACCGAGATTGTCATCGCCATGCCACAGTGATGGCTCACAATTTCTCCGGATACGATGGACAGTTTCTTTTGAGGTACTATACGGAACATGACACTTTGAACGGAGCCAAAATCATTTTCATGCAAGTGGGACAAGTGCAGTTTAAAGATTCGATGAGTTACTTGGCCATGCCTTTGAGTCGAATGCCTAAAACGTTTGGAATGACAGAAATGGCTAAAGGTTATTTTCCTCACTTTTTCAATACGGAAGCCAATCAACATGCCGTTCTACCCCATTTGCCTGAGGCTCACTATTACGACCCCGACAACATGCGTACCGAACAACGAGAAGATTTCTACGCTTGGTACCAGGCTCATGCCTCTGACCCCTTCGACTTTCAGGAAGAAATATTAAAGTATTGTCGTTCCGACGTGGACATTTTACGACGTTGCTGTGGAAAATTTCGAGAACTGTTCATGGAACACGGAGGGGTCGATCCTTTGAAAGAAGCTTGCACCATTGCCAAAGCGTGTTCCTTAGTGTACCGCCAACGATTCATGCCTCAAAAGACCGTGGCTGTCATCAGTCCTCAGACGACCAACTATGTCAAGCGTCAATACTCGGTCAAAGCCCTACGCTGGTTACATTACTTGTGCGACAAGGAAGGCAAATGGGTCCAGCATGCCCGCAACGGAGGAGGCGAAAAGATCATCGGAACGTATTCGGTCGATGGCTGGGACTTAAAAAACCCCAAGATCGTGTATGAGTTTAACGGTTGCTTATTTCACGGATGTCCCGTCTGCTACCCTGATCGTGACACTAAAAATCAGTTTTTACAACGGACCATGGAAGACCTGTACCAGGACACTTGTCAGCGACGCTTGAAGTTAGAACAGCAAGGATACCAAGTGGTGGAAATGTGGGAACACGAATACGATCACCGTTTGAAAATCGATCCCGAGTTTAAACGTGTCGTGGAAAGTTACAAGCTAATGGACCCCCTGAACCCGAGGGATAGTTTGTACGGAGGAAGGACCAATGCCACCTGTTTGCTGTACCAAGCCGACGAAGAGAAAGGAGAAGAAATCAAATACTTGGATGTGTGTTCGCTGTATCCCTACGTGTGCAAATATTGTCACTTTCCTACAGGGCACCCGCGATTGCTGACGGAACACATCGACCTGGTCAACATTCGACAATACGAAGGCTTGATCAAGTGCAAAGTTTTGCCTCCCACGAACCTATACCATCCCGTCTTACCTCACCATTGTCAAGGCAAACTGATGTTTCCCTTGTGCCGTACTTGTGCCGAAACGTGCAACTAAGATCAGCCTTGTCAGCACACCCAGGAAGAACGGGCCTTGACGGGAACCTGGGTCAGCGTAGAATTGTTCAAAGCTATGAACATGGGATACCAACTGTTAGAAGTGTACGAAATTTGCCACTTTCCCAAGACAGAACAATACCACAAGGGTGACCCCACTCAGAAAGGCATTTTCGCAGACTACGTGGATGCCTTTTTGAAACTGAAGCAAGAAGCCAGCGGCTATCCTTCCTGGTGTCACACTCTCGAAGACCAAATAAAATTCAAAGAGAAATACCGGGAACAAGAAGGCATCACTTTAGACCACATAGAGAAAAACGAAGGCAGGCGATCGTTTGCCAAAGTGATGTTAAATTGCTTGTGGGGAAAAATGGCATAACGACCGTGTTTACCCAAGACGGAATATTTGACAGAACCTTCCCGCTACTTCCAGATGATTCACGACAAAACCAAATTCATCAAACACGTGGACGTCGTTCGCGAGGATTTGATCTTGGTCAATTACGAAGAAGATCTGGACTTTGTACAAGTCGACGCATTTGGAAATGTCATCATTGCGGCTTACGTGACAGCTCATGCTCGCTTAGAATTGTACGAAGCTTTAGAACTGTTAGGGGATCGCGTCCTGTACTTTGACACGGACAGTTGCATCTACATCGATCGACCGGGTCAGCAACACCCTAACATCGAAGGAGACCGTTTAGGAGCCTGGACAGACGAACATCCTGACGATAAGATTCTAAGTTTCGCGAGTGGTGGTCCTAAAAATTACGGCTACGAATACCGGGACCCACAAGGAGAAGTGCACACAGAGTGTAAAGTGAAAGGATTGACTCTGAATTATCGTACCAGTCGTGTGGTCAACTTTGGCGTATTGAAAGAAGCCTTGCAGTCTGGAGAGGATGCAAACTTTACATCGTCAGTCGACCCTTGGAAAAAGTCTATCAAATCGTGTACCAGAAGCGAGTGCGACTTCCCAACCACTTTACTTTGCCGTACGGTCACATCAATATTGGTCAGCATATAAAAAAGGACAACGTCCAAGACCAACAGTTCATTGTCACTACTAAGACCAATCGAGAAAAAATGAATCCCTTCAAACAGCAAGTATAGAGCGTAAGACTCAAGTCCAACGAGAAACTCGGGTGTGATTCTTTGCCTCACTATCACATCATCAATGCAGTAACACTTCTTAGTTATTTATGTACTAACGCCATGACAAACTACGTGCAACCAGTGAAACTTCCAGACCACAAAACTTTACCTTATGGACATACTGATATCACCCAGTATAAAAAGGGACGACTTCCAAGAACGACACTTCATTGCGAGGACAAGCAACGAGAAAGATGAATCACTCTACGCAGATGAAAAAAGAGAAGGAACAAACATCACTGACCTCTTTCACTACCATACCGTCACAGCAAAGTGCGTCCAAGAAGGGAAAGGATTCAGTAGACCTACAGGAGTATTTTAGCATCCAAATGACTCAGACAGCGACCTCAAGAAAATTTAGAACGACAACTTACACCTACACGGTGAAATTTAGAGACTTCGCGTCTGACATTTCAGCCGAGGAAGTAGCAGGTTTCATTACGGACCTACTTGACTCACTGTTAGAGGAACTCAAATGTCATTGCCAAGTCAAAGATCGAGGTCGTTTGAGCCTATCTATGTATCACGACAGTTTGAACTCACCTGTATGTCTCGGATTTAGCACACCTGCATAAATAACTTCTTCCAAACTTTTGAGGGCTATTGAAGACGTGCAGTCGATGAGAGGAAAATTTGACATCAACGAAGGAAAAGTAACCATTCATATGGTATACATTGTACCTGCATGGGAAGAAGACGGTGACTGCACTTGATCTGCTTACTGATAAGTGTACCTAGCACGATGGATATAGCAGCCGATTTACGAATGAAACGGATTAAGTGATGGGAAATATCTACGCTGGGACACAAGTGCTAGCTGACCAGATTTTTAACAACGTGTGAGACGAATAGAGAGAGAGAAACATGAACTTTGTCCTATTTGATTGCATGTTACTTGTTTTGTGTTAGCTTTTTCTTATAAATGAACATTAAATGTAAACAGGTTTACTAGAGCCAAGAACTAAATAACTAGTAAATAGGTTTGTTTGATGTAGAAATGCTTATGTATTAAATGGATAGTGCTTAGACCAAAGCACAGGCCAGAGAGCCCATGTATATACTTGAATAAATGTTTTGAACCCATACAATAGACTTTTCTTTTTTGAGCCTCTATTCTCTCTGTGAGGTTTGTTTTAGAACATTTCTGTCGTCTTTTCTGTGTGTTTAAATGTGTATTTGTATGTTTGTCCCTATCTACCCTTTGTCCTTACAAATACATTAAAATCCCTATAAAATGTTTTGACCCTATAAACCTCATGACGTCACCCAAAGTTCAATTCCCATTGACATCCAGGTGACATTCCCATGTTCAATTTCCATTGACGACAAAGTGCAAACCCCATATTTTAACGTTAAAGTCCCACTGACGTTAAAGTACCGGTCCTGTTCAATTTCCATGTTCAATTCCCCTTGACGCTCTACAGTTCCATCCATGTTAAAATTTCCCATGTTAAATTCCCCTTGACGCCAGAGTGCATCGACTGTTTTTGCATGGTAAGTCCCCTGGACGCTAGGGTGACCCCATATACTACTGAGGGTGCTCTCCCTGGTTGATCTTCTCAGACCATTTAGGGAGGCCCTCCTCCCCTACTTGTGGTTGTATGTGCTATATTTTTCTCTTTATTTATATGTATCCACTTTTATATGAGTTATTTGAGTTTCATGTTATAATATTTTGTAAAATATATATTTAGTATTTTTTTGTTTAACTCCATTTATTTTGTTGTTTTTAATTTTTATTTTAAAAAAATTGTATACATATTGTATGCTTTTTCGTTTGTTGAATAAGATGAAAATTCTATTCAAAGTATTCGTTGTCTTCCAGAAGGTAGGTTTCGTTCATTTTTGCCTCTTCTCTCTTTTGTCTCTTTAATGCTCTCCTTCTACGTCTGTCTCTGTTTAATTCTTCTTCTATCTTCCGGACAATCATCATTATCTTCCAGATATATTTATATCTCATTTTGCATTGTTTCCTTCTTTTGTGTTTTTTCCCCGTTGTTTTTGTCTTTTGGCTATTCTCCTCTGGTTTTGTTTCCTTGTTGTATGTTTCCCTAAAATTTTCGTTCATGTTAGCTTCCAGATATTTTTCTATCTCATTTTGCATTGTTTCCGTTGTTTTTGTAATTTTGCTACTCTGCTCTGGTTTTGTTTCCAATTTTCCTTGTTGTATGTTTCTCTTCTTTATAATTGGCGCTGTATGTTTCTTTTGTTTCTCTTGGAGTACTTCTACTGGTTTTTCTGCTACTTGTTGTTGTGCCTTCTGTTGTTGTTGCTGGGTTTGTTTTTGTACTAACTGGTGTTGTTGTTTCTCCTGTTGTTTTAAGCTCTTAGTTTCTTGCTTTTCTTGTTGTTTTAAACACTGTGTCTCTTGTTTTTGTTGCTGTTGTTCGAATTTCTTTTGTCCATTTTGTTGCCTTTGTTGTTGCCATTGTTGTTGTTTTTGCTTTTCTACTGATCACTTTACTGTCGTTGTTGTGTTTTTCCTAGTTGTTTTTTGTGTTCTTGCTGTTGTTGTTGGATTATTTATATTATTTCATTAGTGTTAATGTTCCTGGTCCTGTTGGTGTTGTTGTTGTGTTTCCCCTTGTTGTTGTTGTTTTTGTTCTTGTTGCTTTCTAGTCGGGAAGATTTCCATCGTAGTTGTGTATACTTGTTATGTGTTCGTTAACTGGTTTTGGGGCATTTATGTGGGGTGTGCCCTGTCTCCCCACGTCTGTTGCACTTCCGGTGGTATATACATCCCTTATACCAAGATTTTGTCATAAAACCATGTAAGTAGAAGGCTCTTCAGATGCACCTGTCAGTGATGACACCTCCCTGGCCGGTCATCACAGACACAACGCAGACTCCAATCGTTGTCCCAATTCACAGTTGTGGTTGGGAGCGCTAAGACCTCTTAGTGGCTTTAGAACCCCAATCTTCAGTTTCTGAGATTCTGAAGATCTGTTCTCTCCGTCTTCTTCTTCTATGCCACACCCAGGGATGCTGTCCTTGTCGTGGCTCCAGCTGTCTCTCCAGCTCCTTCTCGCAGTTTTCTGTCTGAGGGACAGCGGTTCTTTGTACTGTTGCTGGTAGTAGTGGTTGTGATTGGTTTTGACGATGCAATTGTGGTTGTGATGATGCTACCTGTGGAGGTGTCCTCACCTCACATCAGGCTTGACCTCACACAGACGTCTACGTATGAGGTGAGGCAGGATTGTTCTTTTCCTTTCTTTCGCCTCGTCGTTTTGTTTCTTCTCCTCTTCTTCCTCAAGCTTGGATTTTCTTCTGGATTGCCTCCATAGCCATCTCATCCAGGAGTCGCCTGGCGTACTCCAGTGGCATCTGAAGCTCTAATAATTTTCTGGTTCTAACCATCGTGAACCTTAACGCTGGATAGCCAGGCTGACTTAGTTGGATTAAAGTGATTTTGGCTCCAGTGGAGCATGTATCACTGTTTAATGCACGCACAGCGTGCTATTTAATTACTCCTGGGGGAAGGAAGGAGAGCCACATCCCCCAGGCTTTTATGTGTTCATGGAACACTTATTAATTAGGCCATCAGATCGAGGTACTATTTAGTTCCTAGCGACCTGGATGTATGGCCGAGGTGAATGGGATTGGACCCAGCACGCACTCATTGCTAAGGTTGCATTGCTTTGCTGATTGAGACGAGTGGGATTGGACCCAACGCGCACTCGTGTATTTGACTATGGGGGCGTGCACTGCATGCGTGATGTTTGATGTCCGGTCGTGGTAGAGGAGGAAGAGGCTTATGGATCGGGAGGCGGTTCGTGGCACAGTTTTGGCGTTTCCAAGCTCCAGGGTATAGTTCTAAAAGTGCCGTCCTGCATAGTTTGGAGGATAACTCTGTGCTGTTTTAGAGTAGGTTAAAGATAGATAGCCAGGTTGACAGCCATGGGTTTTGATGTTGCCACATTGTGTAGCGGGCCCTGATGGTCATGGGTATTTGGGACCACCTTGATTGGTATTGGTTTTTAGGGTCTTAGTATTCTAATTAGTGCTGTTTTCGTTGCAGCTTTGTGCTGCTGGATCTGATGGTCGTTGGGTTTTAGACCACCTTATACGTGTTAATTTGGGGTTATACTTTCTTATGCAGAGAGCTTTTTTATTTTGCAACCTTGTGCTGCGGGATTTGACAGTCTTCGGAGTTTAGACCACCTTATATATTGATAATTTGAGGGTCTTTTTTTTCCTAATCTGTTTTAGTGTGGACGATCCTGATGGTCTGGGTTCAAGACCACATTTATACAATCTGTTTGTGGGCCCTGTCGGTAACTCTAGGTATTTGTTGATGGCTGTCACCATGGGTTTGTGTGAGTGAGTTCGTAGAGGTGTTAATTTTCATTCCAGATGTTGTTTAAGAGACAAGGAGACGGTTAAGAGTAGAGCAGGAAGGAATCTTATCCAGGAGTCGCCTGGCGTACTCTAGTGGCATCTAAGGTGGAGCGGCAGTTCTCCAGTTAAGATTTGAAGCTCCACTAGTGATGTGGATGGTAGTGCTCCAGTGCAAATAATTAGGGCCTTTCTTTGTATCCTATCTAGTTTCTTGAGGTTAGTTTGGGGTGCCGAGTTGTAAATTTGGCATCCGTAATCTAGTTTAGATCTAATTAATGATTTATATAATGCTAGTAAGGTTTCTTGATTGGATCCCCAGGTGGTTCCTTTAAGGTTTGTAAGGAGGTTAAGAACTTTATTGCACCTTTTGACTAGTTCGTTTATGTGGTGTCCCCAGTTTAGCTTGGAGTCATAATGCATTCATAAAAATCGTGCTACTTTTACGAATTTAATTTCTTGATTTTGGATGGTGAGTTTTGGAAACTGATTTTGTAATTTACGTTTGGTGGTGAATAATACTGCTATGGTTTTTTCATGGGATAATTTGAAACCCCATTTATCAGCCCATTTCCCTATTTTGTTTAAATTTGTTTGAATATCTCTGATTACTTTGTGTTTGGAGGGGTTTCCTGCTCTCCATAGTCTACTATCATCAGCAAATTGTGAGAGTTCAATTAGTTTTGATGTTAAGTTGGTGTCCAAGTCATTAATCATGATGTTGAAAAGGGTTGGGCTGAGTACGTTCCCTTGTGGTGTACCGTTTTCAAGTGTGTGTGGTTCAGAGTAGGTGTCGCCGACTCTGGATGATATTTTACGGTCAGCGAGGAAGTTTTCAATGAATTTAAACATTCGACCTGTGATGGCGTAGTGGTTGAGTTTGGCTAATAAGTCTTTGGTCCATACAAGGTCGAATGCCTTTTCGAGGTCAATAAATACTGCAATTAAATTCCTATCAGCTTTGCGTTTGGAGTTGAACGCTAATTTGATTGAGGTTTCCAATCGTATTAGTTAATCCGTGGTGGATCTTTTGTTTCTAAATCCGCATTGATTATCGGAGATTAAATTATTGCTCTCTAGGTGGTGTTTGAGTCGGTTGGTGACTATGGTTTTCATGATCTTACAAATGTTGCTAGTTAGAGAAATGTGTCTGTAGGAGCTAATATCGTTAGGGTCTTTTCCTTGCTTGGGTATTGGAATTACTATTGCGTGCTTCCATTTATCGGGTAGTTTGCCTGAGGTCCATATTTGGTTTAGTAATTTACTAATTGTTTGTTTAATGTTATTTGGGATATTTTAGAATATTGTGTATCCTAACTGATCTTCCCCTGGGCTAGTTTCGTTTTGGTTTTCAGTGCTAGGTCCCATTCGTAAGTTGTAATGTCTTTATTTAGGTTCGAGACTTTGGGACCGAGGTCTTTAAAGAGATTACTATGGGTTCTTTCTACTTTGTCTCTATGTGTTGCTACTCATATCTGAGAAATGCTGAGCTAGTCGGTCAGCTTTTTCTTTATTAGTAATGGCTCCAGCTATTTTTGGGGTGGTGTTAGTTGTCTTCCCTCTAATTGATCTAATCTTATCCCAGACTTGTTTGGTACTAGTTGTGATATTGATATTCGTGCAGTAATTATGCCAAGTTAATTCCTTTGCCTGTTTAATTATGTTTTTAAGGTTTTTCTCCTTTTGTTTATATAGTGAAATCAATGGAGCTTTTAGTGCGTTTGAATTTATTGAGGGCTTTTTTCTTATCACTGATGGCTTGTTTGCATTCATCATTCCACCATGGGACTGCTTGTTTATTTGGGTTACCACTAGTTTTGGGTATGTTGGCGGTGGCTGCCTTTAGTATAGTATCAATCAGGTTTTAGTAATAGTTATTATTTAATATCATTTTCTAGGTTTTTGGTGTCTATTTTGCTTAGTGTTTCATTAAATGTGGTCCAATCTGCTTTTGAATATATCCATCTAGGGGTTCTTTTTAGCGAGTTGTATTGGACCGTCATCTACAGGGTGACTATTACTGGAAAGTGGTCACTGCCCAAGGGGTCAGTTTGATCCACTCTCCAGTCAGCCACCTGGGTTATTGATAGCGAGCAAATGGTGAGGTCGATGGCGGACATGAGACCGTTGTCTGGGCTGAGGCGTGTTTTTGTACCGTCATTTAAAATGGTTAAGTTAGATTCTGCGGTCCAGTCTTCAATCAATTTGCCTCTTTTGTCCGTCACCCCCCCCCCCCCCATAGCTCGTTATGGGCATTGAAATCTCCACAGATGACGATCTGATTTACTCGTTTGTGATCATTTATTTGTTTGTAAGTAATTAAGTTGGCTGTGCCTGATTTTCCCTCTGGTCATAAATGTTGAATATTTGTATTTGACCCTTACCTGTATGAATTATGAGGGACTGAATTTCGAATGCTTCGTTGCTACCTGGGGTTGGTGTTATGGTTATTGTTGTTACATTCGGGATGTTATCTGCTATATAGATGGCTAAAACCCCCACCTCCTTGTCCCATGGTTCGATTTTTGAAGTGACCTGGGGCGTATCCTGGGAGTTTGGGTATTTGTTCGGTTCTACTTGTTATTTTTGTTTCTTGAATGCATATAATACCTGGTTTGTGTTCTAAATTTTGTAATTTGGCTTTGAGTTCACTGATATTTTTTATTAGCCCTCTAGCATTCCATTGCCATATTATATTGTTGCAGTTTGTTGTATAATCCATTATTGGGGTGGTCCTTTATTGATTGTTTTGTGTTGAGAGTTATGATGTTAACTTTAAATTTGATTCGATTTTGCTTATTATCTGAGTAATTTTTTATTGTCGGGTTTGACAGTGATTTGTTTTTGGTGTTAGTGTTATCTGATTCTTCGGGGTGGAGTTGTGAGTTTTTGTGGGATTTGATTAAGAATGTATCTTGTTTATTTAATCTTGTTTGACCTTGGTTGACCTTGGTTGACCTTGGTTGGTTAGGTGTTTGGGCTGTGGTTGCTTCAGTTGCTGGTTTGTTTTGGGGTCATGATATGGTGGTGATTTTTAACACTGGGGGTTAGATTTTTCGCCGCATAAATACGGGATTGATATTCCTTGATAGTGTTGGGGCATTCGTGGGATTTAGGTAGGTGGGGGCCCCTGCAGTTGGTACATTTGGGTGTGGTTCTACGACATACACCTTTGTGGTTTCTGCCGCATTTGTAGCATAGTTGGGTATATCTACATCTGTTAGAGAAATGTCCCCAGTGTTGGCAGTTGCTGCAGAACCTGGGTTTGTTTATGTAGGTCTCAAGGCGGTGGCGTGCCCCAGAGTGACCTAGTCTTATCATGGTTGAGAGTGGGGAGTTTGATTCTAGTATCGCTGTGTTGGTTTCCTGCCCTAAATGATTTTTGAGTTTATACGCCTATTTATGGGGGTACTACTGTCTTTGAGTTTGGCAGTGAGGGTTTCATTGTTTATCCCTTTATTTTGTCCTGTGAGTTTTAGAACTGCTTTAAATGTGGGGCTGTTCGTGCGGGTGTGTGTGGCTAAGTCATTTGTTCGTGCGTTATTGTTTATTGCTATGAGGGTCTGGTTGTTATTGTGTGTTTTTGGTTATTATGTTCTTTGTCCCTATTTGTTTGTGTCTTTCGACTTTAACCCTAATGTTGTTAATAATTTCAATTTCTAGGAATTTGGCCATTTGACTGCGAGTGCTGCAGTGTACTATTATGCATCTTGAGTTTGGCCTAAATATTTTGAATTGTCCTTGATGAACCCTAAGGAGGGCCTGTGTGAGACTGTTAACAGTTAAGTTTATCAGTTTATTGGAGTTGCTACTGATACAAAGTGTGTTATATGGGGTGGTATGAAAATTTGGCCTGGTTCTTTGGTTCTTTGGGGGTGGGTGAGTTTGAATTATTTGGGGAGTAGGTTTGTTCTTGGTAAACATGGGTCTCTTCCCTTTACCCTTGCCATCCCACACGTTAGGTTTTGATTTAGTAGTTAGGGTGGTTGGGTTAGCTTGTGTTTTGTTTTGGCTGCTGAGTAATTGTTCTTCAGTTAAGGGTTTTGATGGTCCAGGGGTCTGACTGTTATGATATTTCGGTTTGTTGTTACTGATATGAATGGGTGGGAGTGGAGTTATCGTCCCCTTGGGCGCCATTTTGGGTGTGGTTTTTCCTTTGTTACATTAGTCGGGCCCTATTTTCGGTGGGTTTCCTATTATCATGGCTATAGTTTTTTTTTTCGGGGACTGTGCAATGGTCATGTATTTGGGGGTGGGTGGCTGGTCTTGTTTTTGGAGTGGCGATATTGGTGTTTCTATAGGTATTGTATCGTCCAGTTCCTTGTTTGCCGATGGATCTAGTAAGTTTTTGAAACTTACAGTTGAGTTGATACTTAAGTCGGCTGTTGATATTTGAATTAGTTCATTTCTCTCAGGGGTGGTTAGATGCGGTGTTGTTAAATCATTCCTTTCAGGAGTGGATGAGAAGTTGAGTTTCTTCTCGCAAAGTTCAAGGTGCTTGGAATTTACACTGAGATCCAATTTCCCCATGATTATTTGCGGGTTTGGTGTCATAGGGGTGGGGGGTTTATGTGATTTCATTTCCTTTTCAAGCCTATTGTTTCTCTGAATTTGTTTTCTAGTGTTAAAGTTAAGTTTGTTTGTGATTGATTGAGACTTTCCTACTTTGGTTTTGAATAAGGTTTAGGTTAGTTATTGTTGTTAATAGCGGTTGTGGTTAGGAAGAAACAAAGAGAGAGGAGATTCTGTTACGTTCCGTGTATCGGAAAATCTCATAGCGGTTAGCTTGTGCTTGTAACTTGTGAGGATTCTGACCAGGCGTGGTACTAGTGTGTTTCCTAGTGCCTGTTTTCGGGAACAGTGCTAACAGCTAGAGTTGTTATTATGAGAAAAAGGTAGTGGTTAGTTGTGTAATTTGTCGTACTTATTCTCTATGATTGAAAATCACACAATGATATTTGGTGCTTTTATCATGTGTGGATTCAATCCAGTCGGTTCTAGTATGATTCCTAGAGACTGTTTAAGAGAATAGGCGGCAAATTGAGTAGATACGGAATTTAGTATAAGTAAGGTAAAATATATTATAGTGAGATGTAAACAGCACAGAGTTTTAATTGCCCGCAGGCTTAGTAATTGTCCTACCTTGTACTAAAGTGCTTAGTTATTATGCGAGGTGGTATGATCCAAAATGGCTGCGTGGCGGGCGGCTTGGCTGGATTTCCTTTGTCTGCTCTGGTCAAGATGGCGGCTAAGGGCCGCTAGTCGGTCAGGTTAGGTCCGATTTTAATGGCCACAAAACCATCGATCTACTTTGTCATCGTTTCTAGAAGAAGCAGAGAGAGCAGCAATAGTAACAGCAACAACAACACAACAGCAGGAATCAGACAGATCGTCACGATCACAATAAGTCGCCGAATGTTCTAAAGAATATCCAAGACTGCGTTGATGAAGAAAATACACACAATATTGTCCACACACCATGGAATCTGTGCAATGTAATTTCATATTATTGAATCGTGTCGTCTGGGAATTTCTTCTCACAAAGTCGATGATGTCGCCTTCCAAAGGTGGCAATCCATACGAATCAAAATACTCTACACAACTTACTTTAGGAATGAAGACGGCTACTCAGTGGGTTCCTGTGAGATGATCGTCGTCCTTGTTGATGCCATAATTTTGATGATCTTGAAGTTGGCGATGAGGAAGTTCATCTTTAGCAGGATTCCATGAAGCAGTGTACAAACTGTGGTTCAAAAGGTAATAATGTTCCCGGGTATCCATTTTAGTGCTGTTTGTTGTTCTTGGTTTTCTTCACAGGTAATGATAAGTCATCAATATTTCTCCACACTCTGAGCCAAGAGAGCTTCAATGTGATGGATTTCTATGACCATCAGTGGAGGAGAGGAATGTTTACGCAAGTTTTTATACTACCGATGCAACACGGTTTCTTATGAGATGAGACTATAAGCTACTCAACAAATATATCTTCTTGACTCATCATCAGACATTTACCGTGTTGAATTTGACTGGGATGGTCGTTTTGACATCCATAGCAATCTTTCTTGATCTAATCTGTAATTTTCTGCCAGGTGTTTGGCAAAACTAAATATTGTTCTAGACATCTGGACCTCATGAATATGTCCTTTTCATCTTTGCATTTTATGGTGGATGGTTCTCTTTCCACGGTATTCTCCTATTCCATTTCCATTGATTCTCCACTGTTCAAAGAGGGAGTACAGGCTTCCATTGCTTCTAATAGTCTAGAATGACTTCTCTCAAACTGTTGATTGCTATGGTATTGTCGAATTTGGCATACAAGATGAAGTTCACCGTTATATCAGGATCTCGGTTTACAAACTCAATTTCCACACGAATTTGGTAGTATTTATAGGTGAAAATGTCCCTCGTCGCTGCCTTGGTCTGGAATAAAATCAAAAGTCCACAACGTCTCCTGCGCAGTCTTCGTACGTAATGTCGTGACTGGTGTCGGTTCCTAACTATCCGATGGCTTCGTACGGGGACAAGAACGACCTCCAGTAATTCATCTTATTGAGAGAAAAGACAGGTTTGAAAGGCCTGGTACACAAGGTCTTGACATCACGACTGACTTTCGTTTTCGGACACGCCAAAGTGTTTGAAAGTTGAAAGTTTTTTTGCGGGCAGCGTTGAAGCTTCATTCTCGACGATGCCAGGGATTAAACGTTTGGGTAACTGTCCTTGGAACAAAGTTTTCACTTGCACGCGTCGTATCAGATACTTGATGGTCGTACTGCTCAAAGTGTGACTGATATCGTTTCCCACTTTAGGCAACACTTCCACGTGTCGCACGTAGAGTATGGCGTCTTGGATGACAGTTTTGTAAAAGTATAACCTGCAGCCATCAAATGGAAAGCGGAACTGGATCTATTTGCCATGCCAGCCATCATGATGATGATGCAAGAATCCCAAGTGGATACAAGTTCATCCCATCTCCTCTTTGACGGATTCAGCTACCATCGAGTTCGAAATCAAAGGACAACCCGAAAAATACATGGATCTGAATAGCAGTTACCTGTACTTGAAAGTGAAAGTGATTGAAGATCCCACCTCCAATACAAGCGACGATGATTCAAGTAGCTCCTGTAAACAATAGCATGCATTCCTTGTTCGGTGGAGTGGATTTGTACTTGAATAACACACTAGCCAGTAGCAGCATGGACTGAGCGTACCTGGAAAATATCTTGACGTACGGAAAAGAAGCAAAGAACACTTATATGGATGCCTGCGTAGTATGGAAACCTCACACGCCAGACAAATTCATTATTGGTGCTGCGAAGGTCGTCAAGCAAAAACACCATTTTGCGTCCGGTCCGTTAGGGAAGAGTTGTTGTTGTTGTTGTGGGGTTTAACGCCATTTGTCAGCACACGATAGGCTATGCATGGCGGCCGGTATTAATGGTGGAGGAAGAACCCGGGAAAACCCCGAGAAGAACCACCGACCCACGAGAAGCTACTGGCAAGCTTTCTCACATACCCACATTGACCGAATCAGGGACTCGAACTCACGCAGACAGAGGTGAGATGGCAGTGATCTTTAACGGAGAGAGCTTTAGACCACTCGGCCACTCGGGGCCGTTAGGGAAGAGAAACGTGGGTCATGAACAGTGTCGCTTTTCCATCGGTGGTGTGAAGCTTGTCGTTGGATTGTTGCACGTGTTGAATCTTATCAATGTTGCAAGGTGTCAGTTCCGATGGGCTGCTAAACTTGTTCCAAACCGGGCACTTTAAACTATCGTGCTGAATGTAAAGTTTCAAGCGATCGTCTTATTTGGCTTGACATTGCTGTTTCAATGTGGTTTACAAAGACTCCCACACATCGATGATGAAACCTTTTGATTTCCCCAACGGTACGTCGGACATGAAATATTTAAACTTCACCGTGTGCAAGTGAACATTAGTTCTAAATTGTCTAGAGCAGCACTTTTCAGTTTCTCAAATGTGGTGGTAGTTTGGAGTGGTTAATGACGGTGGATTTTGGTTGGGTGTAGACTCCATGGGTCTTGACTCTGGCTCATTCATGTTATCTTCAAAATCGCTGATATTTTATTTTAGCCATACTTCAGCTACTGTGCGAGGCGATAATTCACATTTCTGTCTCCTACTTTCTTCTCCTTTTACCACGAAATGATACGATCGTTTCATCTTGACTGCAAAAAGTCAAATGACTACATTTTAATCGCCACAGATCCCTTTATATCCATGTCAGCCCAGTGTATATTATAAATGGCCAGTGTCTTCCCTTCCAGTATTCATTTCACTCTCAAACCGATCAGAAAGATGGAAGAGCCCATACAGATCGCACTTCTGATCAGAACTTTGCGAGGTGTCTTAGAAATGTTCTCTCAGACAAGCCGACTGACTAATCCCCCTCCTTTCGAGATAAAAGTCAAGATACTTGCTATACCTCTAAGAAGAAAAGCCATTCGGCAACATAGTATCCAGACCGTCAAAAAGCGAGACAGGAATCAGAAGAGATAAACGTCAAGATACTTGTTATCATTGTCAAGAGTTCGGACAATGGTCTTCAGAATGTCCTAAACAAAGACAAGAGCAAGAGGAAGAGAGTGGTTCGGAACAGGAAGAAGACGTATCCTACCAAAAGGAAGAACCCAAACACGTACAGAAAGAGAAAAAAAGAAGAAAAGAAGACGAGGAAAACGTGAGGAACAAGAGAAGAAAAAACCCGAGAAAGTGAAGAAATTTTTAAAAAAACACAAAGAGTGTGACAAAGACACAGAAGAAGTCTATGAACTTTTTAAAGTGTTGTGTTGTGTTGTGAATTGGATTGTAAAATTTGCACTAGAATAGACCAGGCAGAAAATGCGAGTGTCTCTTAATTTTAATTATTTTCTAATAAGGACCTACACTCACGCATTCACTCACGCAGACACACACACACACACACACACACGCACACGCACACACACACACACTGGGCAGAAGGGGGATTTTGAGTGTTAATTGATTTTGGCAACTTGAATATTGTCTCTTTTCGAGAGAAGTGGCTGGCCCTGAAAAGGACCGTTGGGTATTTGTTTGTCTAAAAAACAAACTCAGAAACAAAACGTATTCTTGTTCTCTTTGTTGTATCAAAGAAGTCTGATACATTTTCGACAGTTCAAAAGAGACTTTATTAAAAATGATAAAAATGATATTTTAAAACTTCAGTTTAAAAGAGACACGTGCCACCCCTCAATAACTTAGGGACTCAAAATGTAATGGAGTTGGGCGGTTTAGACGTGGTTGGAAATTCTGATTAGTTAAGGGATCATAGGTGCGATACATTTCAAAGCCACATCCCAGGCCGGCTGCATTGGTGCAACATTGGGAATGGCAATTGGCCTCCACCTCCTCGGTATCATTTAGGCATCAGTTTCTGTTAAATCCCCATCTACCCACCCTACGATATCTCTGGCATTTCTCGCAACATTGATGTTTAAGCAACCAGTTGAAAGTGCAATATTTTAAACAAGATACCACTTCCTGAGTTATTTTTTAAACTTCTAACACAAACCTTTGGATAGATAATAGTTTCACTATTCACCAGAAATATGTTACACATGGCAAGTAAAACAACAATAAAGAAATAGTGTGAACAGAATACATTAAGGAATGTAGGCAAAATAAATAGAAACCTATTTATATTTAAAACAATAAAAGGAAGAAGAAGAAAAAATATCCCATGGGTGTGACTCGGCTTCAGCAGCTGCTGCCCGATATGTTACTAATAAAAACGAAACTGTTTTACCTTTGCACTATCGGTCTCCAAAATAGAGAAGCTGACGTGAACATTTAATATTTTCCATCAAAATTTGGAAACAGCCTTGTACAAATCAGAATGTTTAGGTTGTCTAGGTATATTGGAAAAGGCGTCAGAATGAAAACGAAAGTAGAAAAATAAGAGTTAAAATTTTTTTTCGTGTCTTCTTTCATTATTTACAGCAGTTGTCTCAAATAAGTGAAATAGAAACTTGTGGGTTTTTTTTTTGGTTTTTTTTTTGATTTCTGTTAATGTCAAAGCTTTAACAATTGCTTCATAAATGATAGCTAATTGTGTTGTAATGATTATCATTTGCCTAATAGATATCACTGTTCAATTGTATAAAATTGTTGTATTATATAGTCGGTACACTTTACATGAAGTGTGTGCAGTTTAATATTTGTAACATGCCAACATGGGTAACATCAATTTATGCGAATCTAATTGGTCGAAGAAGACCCTTGTAACGATAGCTTTTATTACACGATACATTTGCTCAAATTAACTGTTGTTTCTTCTTATGTGATGCAACTCCGACTCTACTTTAAATACAAAGTTTCTGTCATATACTGTTCTAAATCATATAATGAATATATCTGATAACAAATACATCACAGCAAATCTGGAATGTTTGCATCCATTAATGAGCCAGTCAGGTGAGTATCCAGCAACTGGAATGCTTAGTAGTGGAGCTGATACACATGTGGTTGATACATTGTAAACTGTCTCATCAAATATATGTATATGGCTTAACTAACCTAAACCGATTTAACTAAGTATGTAGCATCTCAGGCATTTCCATTCTGCCTGAAGATGTATGTGTCAAATGTTATATTGATTTCTCAGTATAGAAGCTTTTTAAAATTATAATTGTAAACAAATCTACTTTTATATGCAACTGGTTATATAACTGTTGTACATGCTGCTGTGTAAGTCAGGGCCGTTTTACATTTACAACTGATGTAACAATTACAGTACTTGCTTTATACAAATAGGCAAATACTATGCAATACAATAGTTGGAAGAGGATTGTATAGATAAACAGTTCTGGTTAGTGAGTAGGCGAGAGAATAAAGCGTACTTGTCTGACTTACTTGCAACTAACCTCAAAATCGCACTTACATTACATTTCATTTTGTTTTATATTCAATTAAAGGCGTTGATAAACTAGTAATCAAGGAGAAGGAATTGAAGAAAATTATAGCTTACAAGTTACAAAGTCGCCAGAAAAGACAACTTAGTAAAAGACAAAGAACCCGCGTAGAGTTCAGAGAAATTTGGAACACGTTCGCAAAACGTTTATAAAAAAAAAGAGATGGACGAAATAATACTTTTGTTGCGAATTGTAGTAATTGCACGGCAATTGCAGGAGAACAATCAAATAAGCATTGATGACTTGTTGCTATTGTTGGTTTCTTGTTTCATTTCTGCAAAGAAATGCGTTTATACTACTAGTATTGTTTACTACTAAATCTGATTTAAAAAAATAAAAAACCTTAAGATAGCAAAAAGGTTCAAAAAGTAGAAGCAGTTGTAAAGCCATGTCCGGAAGTGCTGTGAGCATTGTAGTTTTCAAATACAAGTTTGTGAGACCAATGTAAAACCAATTACCTTACATCATTACATGCATTCAGTTATTACAACATGATATGAGTTTATTTCAATGTCGAGGGATTCACCATCAAACACGAGTTTTGAATACGAGGGCTGATTATTCCAGTTTCAAGACAGTTTACAATTGATTCTATGGTAGTACGTGGATTACGTTATAGAATTAACGGGACTCTGTCTCACTTTGTTGACTCAGGCTCACTTTAGTGATTCTGTATAGAGAGAACGGGACTATGGCTCACTTTAGTTTATAGTATTTTGTTGACTCATTTATAGGTGAACATCATTGTTGACTATGGCTTACTTTTAATCTTTATGGAAGTGTGTGTGTTTATTTTTAGTGAGATGACTTTTCTTTTCTTATGTCTTTGTGTCCATGAGCGAGAGTGTGGATGACATCGCTGGAAAATCGTTTTTCAGCAAAGGAGCATAATCCTTTCTTGCTAATGAGTCTGGTGGAGATTTGATGTCGTTGTGACCGGAACGTTCTCATGAAGTAGTACTGGAGATGTCCATGTAGTGACTGTGTATAATGCTGGTGTGTGACTACTTTAGCTGTGACCGTTGTTTCACTCCTTTTGATTTTTTCATGATCATCATCGCGGGTGTTGCATTACGCTTTGGATCGAAGTCTTATAAATTCCCTGATCAGTTTCATCTTAAAGTGTCCTACAGCTCTTTATTGTTGTTGCAGGATGGAATGGTCTCGTGGATAATCGCTGAGGTCGAAGAGTTCCGGATGTTGATGCATGTCTGCATAGACGTCGTCGGTGTGAATTTCGTACACAAGTGAGTCTGTATCGGTCATGAGTCACTTGGCTTTATCACCATACTTATGTTTCATGAAGTCGTAGTGAAATTTCAGCATGGGCATTTTGGAGAGATCGAGGACGCCTGCTCCTACGTAGATAGATTGTTATGGATTCGATGGCGACACGTTCCTCATCAAAAAATGTCACGTTGACGAAGGCATCGTTGGCTTGAAGTATATCTCGTCGACACGGGTTATTTTCGATTTCGATGTTTTTGCTAAGTTTGATGTTTTCCGTGGTTTTTAGAAAACGCTATTGTTCATGAGCTTGAAGAAATCTTTTACGAGGTATGTGTTGGCTTGAGCACGCTGCGTCTTATTGGGATCGATGTAGGGTTTTATCCGTGGAGATGGAATAAACTTTGGTACTCGATGTACCGTCTCAGGAATGAGTTCATGCTGTAGAGCTTATTCGAGTAGTCGATGATTCATTTTGAAGTGTGTTTTATGTTTGAGATTGGGAATGAGTTTTTGACCTTAGCATCTTCGAGACCGAACTGTTTCTTTTGTTTTAACTGTTCTGGAGAGAGCATGTAGTTGTCGACGAGAATTTATTCAGCGCAGAAGGAATATTCGCTGTGAAGTTCGTGAAGGTGTTCTGGATATTTTATATCTGCTTCGACGAAATAGCCCCATTCAGCAAGATATTCTGCCTGTCTTTCTTGGAGGACTTGTTCTTCGCTGATCCAATGAAATCTACCTCAGGAAGTGGTTGTGACATGGCTCGTTTATATAAACTGTTCGTGTCTAGGTGGATATATACACAGGTAGTTTTGTTGGATCATATTGTTTTATGTGTTAATTGTTATAAGCAGCGTGTTTTTTGCTCATAACGGAAATACCTCCTCGTATTACTTTTCAGCGAACATGAACACGTCTAGATCGGTGAACAGTTCTAGGGTCACTCCAATATACTTAAGCATGGCATACCAGGAGATTCCTGGTGAGGAAAAATACCAGAGAGGATTGAGATGGTAATGACTCAGACATGTGGGTCTGAAAGTTTCGAAAATATCCCTTTTGCATTGAGAAGATCGGCTTGATGTCCAAAGTTCTTTTCAAAATGAATAACCTTGGGGCAGTATGGACATAAACTGAAACGAATCAATGAATCGAAAAGGGCCAATAGTGATCGACATGTACTTTTCGAAATTGTTGGGATTACACTTGATCTACGTTCCCACCCAGACTGGAATCTGCTTATTGTGTAAAAGATTGAGGGCTGCCAGGATAAAATATTCATCATATCCTCGTAGATTAGGAGCAATAACTGGAAGAAAGTCTGGGTCCTTTAATTGTAAGTTGCAGTCGTTGTAAGCAATTAAGCATTTCCTCGATAGTAACCAGTGATATGGCAGTGGTCCCTCACTTTTTGCCATGTGGTTTAAAGTGCTTTTCACAGATGTTGCATTAATGAGCCTAATTATGTCAGTGCATCTGTTGTGAGGTGAGTGAATGGATTGGCGCTGGATGCGATTCAGCTCCAATGCTAGTTGCTCAATGGACCATGGAATGAAATCCTTACCACAATACTGATAATACTCCGAAGACAAGGATTCATCAACGGAGCAGCAGGTTTTATATCCTTTCGAACAGGGGACGTTTTTTATATTCCTCCTGAGTGAGGAATCTACTGTTTCCAGGATCGCTTCCGAGTCAGAGACGATGAAAAACGTATGAGAGTAGATTTTGTGATGATGTTCGAAATTGAGCTTCCCATCTCGTGGCATCTGTAATGTTTAGCAGTATCCAGACGAGATGAGTTTTTTCAATCGTTGGGGTATAAATGCACTGTAAGCAACGATAACAGAAATAGTCCTGCTTTGTACCATTAGCGTTCTGCGATCGGTATAAGCGGCTGACGTTTTTTGAGGTACACAAAGTGGAGTTGATAATGCAGAAAACTGATAGTGGGTTGTGAGGCTGTTTGTGACATCAGCAGTGGATAGACCACGAACTGCTTATTACCTGCTATTTTGTTGTCAAGTCATTGACACATTGATGAAAAGTCCCTTGTTGAGTGACTCCTGGTTAGGAACGTCTTTGATGACTGCAGAGAATGTGATTCCGGTGGTTTTAAATTTATCAAAGTAGGACATTTACCTGGAGATGCGGTCGGTGTTGTTCTTAGTAGGATGTGTTGTGGATTGGATAGATCATAGCAGACAGTAGTCATCGTTGTTTTGACGTTGATGCAGGATTTTGTGGCCAAGACTTCTTTAGGTAGTGGTACATACTTATTTTCACGTTACGTTGTGAATATAGGAGATTAAAATGAGATAGTGTTGACCCAGCGAAGATGCGGCGTTGGATAAACGAACAGACTGTATTGACGATGTGACTAAAATCATTGCTGAGATACACAATCATGGATTTTGATGTGATCCAAGGTTAGCCAATCTTGACGAGACGAATTTCGATGTCCGTCTGTTTGTACATAGTTCTTCTTAGGTAGAGGGATGTACAATGCGCTGCAGGATATTTTGTCCACAATGCGCTGAAGTACATGGGAATGATCGCAAATAAATATTTTCAGCATCTCTTAAGGCTTTTCCAACGCGTGTTATGGGCGGCATACGTTTGGCCTGTCGTTCAAGGCGTTGTTAGTCTATTTTGAGTAGTTTTTTCTCGATGTCAGCTCGACAGGATCGACTGAGGCTGTCATGATGAAGTCGAAGAATATCTTCCTTGTGAGCGGTTTTTCATGTGACTGCTTTGTATTTGTCTTGCAGATGCTTCATGTACTGCTGCGTGGTGATGATATCCCGCCCTGCGATGGTCTTGTACTCGTTGACTAGCTTACGGCGAGATACTTTTTTCGTGTCATTAAGTTCTCTTTGGACGCGTTTGTTGAACTCATGTATGTAGAGCGGCATTAGACCTTGGATACAGTATCAGAGTACCTGACCTCGATTGAGCGATGCTCCTAAGTCGACGATCGACATCATGACGAAGGATGAAATCTCTTCTGTTTATCATTGTTACTAGGACAAGATTTTGGTCTATCCTTGTAGCCAATATATATATATATATATATATATATATATATATATATATATATATATATATATATATATATATATATATATATATATATATATATATATATATATATATATATATATATATATATATATATATATATATATAAGTGCTGTATTTCATTTCTCTAATTGATTGTTGTTTCTCATTTCTTTAATTGATTGTTCATGTTGTCATAGGAAAATGTTTGATATGTATTATCTAGCATCATACATCTGCGTTGGACATGGACACTAAAGTGTGTGTGCCTGCCTCAGAGTAGCACGGAGAAGTTAAACAGGTCTTGCACGAGAAAGTATTGCGCTTACCAGTATGCACTGATTAGGCGTGGAAGTCCAGGAATGAAAGAACACTTAGGATGCCAGGAAGGCGTTCGAAGCCAACTCCAAGTATGTCGGCACCGTGGCTGACGAAAAATTCCATCAATTATAAATCACTACGAAAAGCCAGAACAACCAGAAACCCAAACAATTCTTTCCGAGATTTTCAACTATTTTCTGGTTAATATAAAGAATGGTTTCCAGATGGAACGTGCATTCCGTATTTAGTCGCTATGAGTCAAACGAAGAAGGAGAGGATAGGTGCGTACACGCAAAAGTCAGAGACGTGGTGCGGTTTAGCACGACTGGCTATTCTATCGTTCACGTGTTTGTCAACGTGTTTGTCATCGTTTCGTGTTTGAGGCTCATCGTGGAGTGGTTCCCATCGTCCATTTCGTCTTTCATCTCATCAGAGATACCTCAGATAATCGGCTGTACAATTTGGACATAAGATCCATCGGATAGCAAAGATATATGTAAAAACTATTCACTCCTTTTTTTATTTAGGATGATCGGTAGGGCAACTTGAGTAGATATGCAATGCTGAAATAGAATCTTTTTATCGTATGTCACGTTGAGCGTGCCTGTGTCGTATAGTGTTTTGTGCTGGGCTGCATTTGAGCAAAACAAGATCTTGGCATATTCCTACAACTTTGGCCAGGGTAAGATTGACTTACTGTCGATGTTGAGATGAAACGCGTTGACGATGGCCTCCTCTATATCTTGCTTATTTTTCACGATGACATATGTCATATATCGCATATAGTCTGATAGGTCCTCAGCCACCTCTACGTCCATTCTATATTAAGACAAGTTTAAAATCGTTTTTCAACGTTTGTTTTGCTCAGACATCTCATGCAGTGCTGTCTAAACAAATTCTCGTCGTAGTAGATTTTGAAAATACCATTTTGAGCCAAGTCTATTGGTTGTTCTCTCGTCAGTACGGTCTGTCGACGTGATGCTCCTTGGACTTTGGCCAGAATCAGCTGGATGTGCACTGGTTCATTATTTCGTAAGACCGTGGCGATGCCTTCGTGGAGCGCTTCGGGGGGTGCAAGATCACGTCGGTCACAAATACCTCTTTGTCGCTAGTCATCTTTATATTTTGGTCATATATATTTTCGAATCAGCTGAGTCTTATGCACTGATTTACTGAGGTCGTCCATGGTTCTAATTTCGCTGATCAACAAGGCCATGTCAAAAGAGAGCAACGCGCAGATACGATCGTGGTCTATTGAGCATTTTCTGAAAGGCCAGCCAAGCCTGCTTGGTACAATTAATTTTAGTCTCAAATCATGGCTCAAGACGTTTCATCAGCGTTTGCAAGGCTATTCCAGCTTCAGATAAATTTAACATAATTGGATTAGCCATAATTGGATTGGCGGTCACTATCAATGGGGTCATCGAAATGACTCTAAGGCTCCGATTGTAACGTCGGTTGGCATGTTTATAGACATAAGCTTGTCGATGTTAATAGCAATAGTATGCCTCTAGTTCATGCCGTTCTTCTGTAGGTATGTTTTCATCGATATGATTAAAGTCAAGAATCATTTTATCTATGTCTCAGTATCCACTAAACTCTGCAGCAGCAGTTCCAGTTCTCTTTAAAGAACAGGATGAGTGGTTGATCCACCTTCATGGTTCTTTTCTCGATCTTGAGATCTGGTTGAATTGGTGCCATGATTACTAAATGCCTTTTTAATCTCATTATCTGGTTTAATTTAACTTAATCTGTTAACAAGTCAGGAGTCCCTTCCAGGTTCACGTGATTTAAGTATATATGGGATCTATCAACGTGTACAGCGGATATTTGACATCACGATGATATTTTAAAGATAATAAAAGGAAGTAGCTATTTTTTACGATTATGTTTATTTTTGGTAAGCTAATATTTCTGGAGCAATAGTATCAAGCGGACGAGTGGACACTAAAGTAGCCCTACACTTGCTCACGTAGGTTGTTCGATCTTTGATTTTATCGAGCAACTCCTTAGAGGCCTTTGATGGATTTATCAATTTTACCTTAAATTTTCCTTTTGGAATAGCATCATCCTCCCAAAAAAATATTTTCTAGCTCACTTCTAATCTCTTCCAACTTGAATTTTTGACGATAATTTTTCGGATCCTCAGCTAGATTTCGATGCACTTTTCCATAATCCCCATATTCATCAGATAACTCGTCTACGGTCTTATCTTTATACAGCACTGTAGCATCGTCATCGCTTCCTCTCCCAGCAGGACGGTCGTCGAGAACCATCACTGCTATTATCGTATCCACGTCCTCGTTGTCCAAGACTAGCTGATGAACAAAAACGTTCACTTATCGATATTGCTCTTGCGTTTTCTATCCCCCTTGCCCATACAGTCGTGATCTTTTTTCTGAGCCTCGCCGTCATCCTTTCAAGCAAATCGTCGACGTTTGACATAGTCTGTTTTCACAATGAGGTTAATTAGATCTGGATGTAATTCGCTGATGGTGGTTTATACAATGTTCTCAATGGTTTTGACTCACCGCGTGGACTCTCGATTGCTACAAAATTTAAAAATGCCAAAATACCGAACGCGGGCCTCTCGGATTTGATTCATTTGCATATTACCCACTGACAAATGAAATAACTTTATCTGCATTACTCACCTCGTTGATCTTTGCGTGTGCTCCCGTTGTCTACGTTAGCACTAGCTGCTCGTTGTTCGCGTAATACGCGTCCAGCCTATACTCATCGTCAAACAACAACTGATACAATTCAATGGAGACTCACACGATTTCTGATATGTCTATTTGAGATCATCTTTAGATGACAAGCCATGATTGGGAGGTTCCGCTGGAGTTATGGTTAATCGGAACGCATTGTATCGAGAAGTGGGAGAAGTTAGGATAAAGTTCTGCAGGGTCGATCTCAGCGTGGTTGTGTTCGAGTGAATCGGTGTGCTCGTTACCACAGCCGTTTAGCTGGCCGTGATGTTCCGTCCTGTGTTCCTATACCTTTTACTAAACCTTCTTCTCAGTTGGAATTTACCTAGGCTGACTTCGTACGGACATTTGATCTCGATCCATCCGACCACGTAGAAGACGACGGTGGTCAACAATTGAATGAATGAATAATACGCCGCAAACGATGTATAGTATTCCAATGAGGCATTGGCAAAAAAACCAGATAGATTAGACGCATTGGAAGTCAGGGTATAAATCAGTTCAACGTTATTTTTCACGCGTTACGCATCCACGTATAGTTATTGACGACATCCATGGTGTTGATGGGTCTAGACTGCATGAAAATCATATTTTAGTCCATATAGAGGTCAACTGTCATGGATCTTCCTACCTTGGCCAACAAATAGTGCATCATGTGTTTGTAACTGACGCACTATCTTGAAAAAGTGTCCATGTCGGAGGAAGACCCGTCGCCTTAAACCCTCACATGGTAAGGTCTCCGGAGAGAATTTTACCCGTTAATGTACGAGATCGCTTGGGTATCATCCATGATCGGCCACGTGGCTGAAAGTCCTTGCACAGTATCATCATTGATAATCAGCAGAGGTTAATCCGTCATGTTGTTTGCACTGTAATTTCCATTGGCATCTCTATTGACGTAAATGGCACGATAAAGCTTTCCACAATAGTATAACATGGTCAATCTCGCATTGAGTCCATCACTGACGCACTCTGTCCTCCAATTATTTGCTTTGTGTCTGACTCTAGCGAGGACAACTATTGATCGCTCGTGAATACTTCTCGCTGTTTTTGGCATAAAAGATGCAACAGTATTTATCTCACTCAGTCGTACTATGACGTCCCTAAATACATCCGACAAAACACTGGATGTTTTATGCTGTTTTAGGGAAACAGATGAGTTTACGCGATTGAGTGACAACACTGCAGAGGCATTACTATCAAACAGTTCAAAGACTGCTATGTATAAGCGACGTCGTTCTCCAAGCACAATTTCATGAGCTTTCTTCACGATACAGAAACGATTCCGGCAAGTGATCTAGAAGGCTTTGAAGATTTTTACCTAGCGAGTATTATTATTATTATAATAATTAAGCAGAACCTAAGGCTTTGAAAGAAAATTCACACTGGCAAAGGTCAAATAAGAAGAAGAAGCCATGAAGGAAAGGATACGAAAAGAAGAAGAAGCAAGACTTGAAAAGATAAAACAGGAAGAAGCTAGATTGAAAAGATAAACCAAGAAGAAGAACTTGCAAAATTAAAGTTAAAGAAGTGCATAGGAAGGAGAAAGAGACCAAAGATACCTTTAGAAAAGTAGTAAAAAGAGGAAGAAAAAAATAATACACAGAGCGATTGCGAAAAATTTAAACGTAACGAGTCCTTTAGCAAACTGATCAATTACATAAATTATTCAGAACCCGATTAGAGCTTAAACTAGTTAGTTAATTTTGAGAAAGAAAAAATTGATGCAATGAAAAAATATTTAAATAGGAAAGGAGTACCTTTTAAGGAACTTACGATATTTTAACAGCAAATGCTTTACTTGGTAAAGTAAACAAAAAGTATGGTTCACTGGTTACGGTTTCCACTGATGGATGAGATGATACTGAGATGAGTGGAAAACCAGAAAGATTTATAAAACAAATAAACAATGACCATAAGGTGAATGTTGACCAAAGAGAAAGAAAGGTAAAGAGATTACAAAGAAAAAGAACGAATAAAGCCGGTTGAACAGAAATCACATCAGTCAGGATTAACTGTCGTGCTTAAATCATGAATTTCATGACCCAAGAAAGCTAATGGAGAAAATAAAGGCAGTGGCATCCGCTACGTTCATACACCGGCCGCAATCGTCTCTCGTTTTCAGTTGATGTTCGCTTCTAAACAAGCCAGCAATGTGGGCGTGGTGGTCAACAACGAGATCGTGGAAATCCTCAGTTATCTTCGGGATTCAAAGCTGGTGACGCCATATCAATCTAGAAATTCATACGAAGACTTGATATAGGGAATGACTCTCGCTGGTACTAAGCTGTTGTTTGACTCGAGATCGGTCGCTTCCCCGGTGAGGTATAATCCTAGTTGCAGCTCTACCAACAATCGCCGCCGAAATTTGGAACAGCGTCTTCAATGTCACCACGAGCAACGATCGTCTTTCGTACGTCCTCGCGTATAAACAAAAAACGATCACGATCTCTTCATGTGGATACAACATCGTCGACATCGCCAATAAATCTCCAGATTTATCACCGCCAATGGAGACACAATTGCGAACATCAGAATCGAACCTATTCTACGCAGTGGACTCTCATAACACTTTTTGGAAGTTACATCGTGCGATTTGACATCGCTAACTTAATGGTATCTATGCTGGAGTTTAGCGCTGAAACGACCTTATTGGAAAATGGAATGTGCGAAGGAGATCTATCAATATCACCTACCTGAACAGCTATCAACTATTTGATAGCCCAAAGATTCTTGTCTTCCGTGAGCTCTGCCTCCAACGTGATTTATTCCACCTCGATTAACATCCCACCTGGCTCTCTTAAGCAACTGCGTCCGAATCATTTCATTTATTATCCCATCACAAACTCGTATGCGATATCGGAAATCACGATGAGGCTGACCGATGTATTTGGAAATTCTGTAGATAACAACAACTACGAAAGAATCGCCTATTATCTGCATGTATGTAACAAAGCGTTAAAGAGAACAAAAAATGATCGCAGAATAAATAAAGAAACGATTTGACCATTTCGTGTAATTCGACGTAAAATCGTTTGTGCATTTTTATCTACGCTGTTTTCTTCCACACGGTCTGTCCTCCTGGGCACTGCCGCAACAGCTGCCCCTATCGCTCTCAAGGCAGCACCAGCAACCTCTCCCATGTCGTAGATGCGTGTCTAAATTGAAGCAAACAATCATTAAAAAAATCTAGGATCTCAGCAAGAGATCCAAACACTTTTTACAGGACTTAGACAAAACGGTAAGCACACCAGCCCCCTCTTTCAGCGCCATCATGTCCGGATATGACATAAAACGTATATGGTAATTTTTTTATCACACTCTTAAAGCATATCATCATGTATTCGAGATTCACTCATGACTATTTCCTTCTCAACGACAATACTTCCGTGGATGACTCAACCACCGAGTATGAATATGTGGACTATCAGGATACCAACATCAGCAATTTCAACACGAGTACCCATGGAAAAACCGAGACGCGTGACGAAAATGTGTATTTTCTTCCCCATAAGGTCTTTTTAGAAGTCCGCGGAAATATAAACTAACGCCAACCCTCCTGATGACTACGATGCCGGCGATTAGATCACGCTCGAAAATTGCGATTGGTCGCTATTCAAGTCAGCACGGTATCAACTTAACAATCAAACAGTCAAAGAAATAAATGGATACTAACGACAGGCCAGCAGCATCCTTAACCTGATCATGTTTAGTGATGACTACATGCGATCGTTTGCCACCAACATGTGGTGGTTCAGATATACGGCACTGATATATTCGGTCAGTTTCAAGTTTGTTGGTGCTGTAAACATGATTACTGAGACAACTGTGTCAGATGCTACTGAAATCAACGGAGCTAATTTCAGAACTAATTTTTCGGTAGCAGTAATGCTGGATACAACGTTTTATTTGTTACTGGACGTGCCATCACCACTAGCGGTCGCGAGGGCTGCATGTTTCTACCTCTCAGCATCATCATTGGCGTATGTCAAGATATCCGCATTATCTTCCGAGGAGTCAAACCCACGCTTGTGCTGGAAAGAGTCTTTCCATCTCAATACATGCACAGAGCCGATAGTCAATTCAGCATGACGTGGTTGTCGCTGTGGATGCCCAAATCACACCCTCCACTACACACATGCTCGAGCTGGAGACGTCGTTAGCTCGATTAACCAAACAAACCGCATTTCGAACATTCAAACAAAACCGCATCTACATGCAGTTTACAGCGGCTCAAGTGACTACCTCATAGAGAGTGGCCACCAATACAGGCAGTGAACTTCCCACAAACGTCGTTGTCGCGTTTCAGCTGAAAAATCAGCTTAACAGTGGTCAACTTCAAAGCAAACACTTCTTCCAACATCCCAATCTGTCTCGCATTTTTGCATTTTCTCATTCACATCTGTATCAACTCAAGGCAATACCCCGAACGCGAACTCGGATGCAACATCGCTTCTGCCATCCGAAATTATTCTCGCGCGTACATGATGTTGATGGAGGCCATGCAGAAGTATCAAGACGTCGACACAGGCAGGCAAGTTCGGATTTGAGGATATTGCTAACTTGAATCCCATCTTCCACCTCGATGTCTCCAAACACACCGAACTTCTTAAAGACTCTCCAGCTCACATTGAAATGTGATGGACCGTCGCTGCGGCAGCTTTTAATGATTACCTCCGCTGCACACTGGTAACCTCATACAGACATATGACGCTGAACGTCCTCAGTGGAAAAATTAAAAACCTTGTATAGACAACGATATCATCCACATAATGCCTAGAAAGAAGACACCTCAGCAAAGACGACGGGACGGAGACTCCATTCCCACCGCCATCATTCCCTTTATCAAATATGTGGCCCCCAAGTTATTAGCTTACATCTGGGCCCCGTTAGGAATGGCACCAGCTATGAAAGACATCACTGGGGCTACTCAAAGAGCAACTATGGGAAAATGTATGCGTCAAAAACGAGCCATTGTCACCTCCTCCACCGGAAATATAAATTTCAAACAAAAACCAAGAAAAAATAGTAGCATTTCGTATAACGTCATCATGGCGTACAATTCCAGACGACGTCACGTTGTCTCCTCAGCAGACAACAGTTTCGCTATGGCTGCTACCTATAAAAGACCTATCTCTATCGAATTAAAAGCCTCGGCACTCGTCGGACCTGATAGACTCATGCTGAGCAATCGTCAAGCCAACGCTGTCGCTAACCATAAAGCAGCTCGAAAAGGTATCGTGATAAACTTATCCGCGGTGCAGCTGTCCAAACAAGGGAGGATTTATCGGTCCTCTGCTGGCAG
Organism: Sinohyriopsis cumingii; assembly: GCA_028554795.2. Taxonomy (NCBI): domain Eukaryota; kingdom Metazoa; phylum Mollusca; class Bivalvia; order Unionida; family Unionidae; genus Sinohyriopsis; species Sinohyriopsis cumingii. The sequence goes on along the minus strand of CM068831.1, from coordinate 11,557,279 downwards.
AAATCGCTGGAAACTTGCTGCCAGGATTACTTGGTATCGCTAAAGGACTCTAGTTGCCAGGAATCGCGTGTAGAAAAGGGATAGCCGACATGAGAAAAAAGGTTTTAAGCAACTTTGATCTCGAGTATTTCTTAAAATCGTCCGATGCGTCTTTTCCAAAGAATATCTTCCAAAACAACTTCAACCCAACAAAAGCTGCATCCACATTATTCAACATTAATATGATGGACAAGGCACACAATAGGTCACTGATCAATGATCTTTGTTCGATGATCCGCATTGGTCAATGATCCTCATTCCGACGACGTAGAGTATTTTGATTCGTTTGATTAACCTCCTCCCAATGAGGTAGCTCTATATCTACGCGCAGCACATAAAGGAGAGGACTATAACTCCTTACAGCTTCCAAACCTAAAAAATAGCACATGTGGATTACATACACAGCAGAGCTTAAAAAATACACAGTATACTACTCGTGGTGTCTCAAGTGTAAAGCCAAGATGGAGGCATCGACCTCATCCAGGTGGTCACCAAATATAAATGACTCATGATCCAATCCAATTGTGATGTATGCGGTTACCAAAAGTACATTTCATCAAGCAGCATCATGAGACTAAAATCTATATAAGTTTGTATATAATATGCATCAATGCAGACACTGTGAGCTCGATGCTCGCTGAGATAACCTTCGCGTGGAAAGAAATCTGTGCGTGGGAGAGTATAAAGGACGCGGACATCGACATATTCTTGGGGGAGCCATAGATGTATATATTCTCAGTGGAAAACATCCTAGACCTTGAGGTGGATGGACGTTGCCAGGACATAAATACATAGGGCTATGGAACCCCTTAAATTAACAACTGAATGGAGATGATCAGCCCCTCCCAGGTCATGAACCCTACAAAGGTGTAGATGTCATCGCGATGCACCACGATATCTGTTACAGATATCCCGACGATAAAGAGGGATGTGATCGAGTCATGTTGAGGTACTTAAAAGAAATCAAGCATACAAAAAATTCAGAGTACGTCTGGACCGAGCTCACATTAGAGGCATCACCGGCACCAAACGTAAGTTGGAAATCGGCGTGAAAGGTCAGACAGTGGTGATCTCACTGACGAACTGCAGAAACCAACACGCAAGCGTTTTCCACGGCTTAGAGTCATCGCTGTAGATGTAGACCAGATCTGGTCGGCATATGTCGTCGACATGAGCGATTATAGCACGTACAACGATTGTTTCCATTATCTCCTGACGATCATCGATGTCTTCAGCAAATATCCTTGGATCATTCCCCTCAAATTCAAACATGGAACTTCTATTGTAGATGCGGTGAATAGCATCACAGGCACACAAAAGACAAATAAAATAGGGGCAGATCATGATAGTGATTTTTATAACAAAACTGTCTGAGACTGGCTTCAAAATAATAACATTAACTTGTACAGCACTCATAATCTTCTTAAGACCTTTGTCATCAAACGATTAAACCGGATGTGGACAACATTCACCAGCGATAATACCAATCGATACTTACATTTCCTTCCAAACTTCGTTGACCACTACAATCACGCCTGGCTTCGAAGCATTTAAATGACCCCAGCATACGCCACCTAGAAAGATCAACAATAACTGTTCGCAGAGGCCTTATTTTTATATCGAAATTCAAAGATGGGGATCGCGTTAGAATCGGCCGTCAAAAATCCATCTTCGAACAATGATACGCTCCTAACTGGACTGAAGAAGTCTTCGTCGTCGATGTCATTCAGAAAACCATTGCAGAAAAAAAAACAAGCCATGACGACTTCTGAGTTGAAAAAGTCATCTCCACATGAGGCAAACAATCAATCACTACGTGGTTTGGCTATCCTGAAAAATCCAATTCATGGATTTCCACCGCGTCACTAACTACGATAGGGCCTCCGAAATAATATTATCGTTCTCCTCTATCAAACTCTTTCCAGACACAGCTTTACCTTTTCCCCATGCCAGTGATGACCCATTGCCACAAAGATACCATTAAACAGATACACAAAATGTATAACTTTCGCACGATCCACTAAATGCACTCGAGTCTTCCTATTCAACCACTAATCAAACTCATTTCGTTGGGACTCCTACAAACGACAAGGCTTGAGCATATTCTGGATGTAATACCGTTGATTGTAACGTTCCACTGAATACTGATGACGATGAATACGCTTCACCCACTCTTGCTCCTTCTCCTCTTCACTCTTTTCACAATAAGTCATCTCAGGCACATAACTCAGATCCTCATTCGTGTACGCTATCAACCCCTTACACACTCCAACCAGGCCTAAGACTCCTCCTCATTTAATTTTAATGTAAGATCAGGACCATTCTCACTCAGACCCAACTTGCATACATGCCACGGGTAAAATGGAATAGACATCTTTACTAAAGGCACACCTCAAATACGAAAAACAAAATCACCTCACTAAAAGAACCATACACATTTCCATAAAGATTAAAAGTAAACCATAGTCAACAATGTTTCCCTATAAAGAAGTCAACAAAATAATATAAACTAAAGTGAGCCAGAGTCCCGTTATCTCTATACAGGATCACTAAAGTGAGCCAGAGTCAACAATTTCAGACAGAGTCCCATTAATACCATAAAGTGAGCCAGAATCACTAAAGTGAGGCAGTCCAATTTTCTCTCTACTACATGTACTCCGAATTCGTTTCGACCACAAATGATTTAGAAATAATTCGTATTGACATACAGCACAAAACCATTCATTCGATATATGCTGTGTAAATAAATGTTCGTCCAGAGTTCTGGAAGAGTCCATTTTTTATACAGCAATGGGTCTTATTGTGGGACACGTCGCGTGCCACAAGTAAGCAAACATCGTCTGCATTATCCTTTATCGGCACTCTACTTCCATTTAACATGTCCGTGACAATATCAGCAAACAAAACTCTGATGATAAACGTCTCTCAAATCAATGTAATTGGTTTATATATATATATATATATATATATATATATATATATATATATATATATATATATATATATATATATATATATATATATATATCTGTGTGTGTGTGTGCCACGAAATGTTCAATAAGTTGCTTTGAATAATAATAATAATAATAATAATAATAATCACAAGACCAATAAGTATAGAGTATTCCGAGTATTTTCCATCGTTATTCGTAATAAATTCCAATATTCAATGGGTACAAATGTACCAGTTGCCTGAATTTTGTCAATGTGTTAAGATTATTTTGATGTATAATATTAATATAATGAAACACTGTTCCTGTCTGAATTCAATATAAATCCAAATTAATGTTACAGTCCAAGAATGTCATTGGGGTGCAATTTGTCTTTTCACAGAATAATTATCTGTACTAATAAATCCACCCAAATTAAAAACTGAACGCAACAATAAGACAGATTCTGCTTCAACATATTAAGGGAATAATAATAATAGTAATAATAATAATAATGATAATAATAGTAATAATAATAATGATAATAATAATAATAATAATAATGATAATAATAATAATAGTAATAATAATAATAGTAATAATAATAATAATAATAGTAATAATAATAATAGTAATAATAATAATAATAGTAATAATAGTAATAATAATAATGATAATAGTAATAATAATGATAATAATAATAATAGTAATAATAATAATAATAATAATAATAATAATGGAAATTTTTCAGATGATCTATTTCACTCTATTCCAGATGTTATCTAAAGCAATATTTTAACTAATTGCTGAACAGCTCGACTTAGTATATTGCGATTTTGTAGAAGGTAAACAATTTATTTATTTATTTATTTATTTATTTATTTATTTATTTGAAACATTGTATTTATTTTAATGCCGATATTTAAGTGCCCAACATAACATAATAATCACATAGTCCCTTTAATTTCTGCCATTGTTATCAATGACTGCCGTTATAGATATAGCTATAGTCAAATGATGCATTCAGTTTCTTTTTGAAGAAAGATAAAAAGAGGAAAGAGAGAAATTAAGAATCAGATTCATTCCTGTTTTGGAGTCATTCTTTTTTAATGTTCCTGTTGTAACATCATGTCAGAAGACGTGTTTTAAGTTGTACTTAGATATTATTTGGGAGAAAAATTATTTGGACTGTTCAGAGGAAACAGAACGTGCTCGTTTGTTAAAATTATAACATTATTCTAGAATTATGTGAATTATTTAATGAAGTTCTGGACAAAGTCATTTCGACAACGTCACGATTCTTGGCGGACAAGTACATTTCCTGTTGGACTTGCGGACAAGTACATTTCCTGTTGGACTTGAAGTTCCTCTCACATTTTCATTTTATATCATTGATAATTGAATTGGTTGTTACATTTTACAAAGCTTGATGGTTTGGCTTCTTATGTTTACTTACTTTATGACTGTAGGGTCGTAACAATATTAGCGTATTCTAATACCGAGTGATCTACAGCATAAATTAAATCTTAACAAAGCATCGCAATTACTCCACTCTTTGAAATTTTGCAATATTTAATTCCAACAATATTGCATTTATTTAAATTAATTAAGTTAGTTTGAATTCCTCTGAAACTTTGCATTACCCAGACACATTACAAGATAGATTTAGAATACAGATTTCACCTCCGTTCGTTCATTCGTATGTCCATTTAAAAGCCCTGCTCTTCATTGTGGCCTTGTGGCTATATATCAATAAAACTGAATATAAATTCTTTCCAATATTTCTCAGTCTAGATTATCTCAGTCTTACATTACTAACTATCCGTTCCAGTGCTATTTTATTTTCAGATGCATTCGTTTGCGTTCTAGTCTTTGCATAACAACTTCCGAAGGCAAATAGCAAACAATAAAGCTGATATCAGAGGTTGAATTGATTGATTTCAAAGCATATGTTTCACTGTCATGTTTCCAGTTGGAATAAACACTTCTGTAAATGATGCCATGGTAACGCATGGTCCCGAAAATAGACAACTGTTTGTGAATGATGTTGATCAGACACGAAATATGTCCTTAAACAAACATTACATGTTTGTTTTAAAAAATGATAAAATTATTTAAAATTTCTTTTAAACGTCAGTGCTTGTGATGTAATTTATCTGATGAAGAATAAAATCTTTATTTCGATTCAAATAAAAAATACAGGCTGCCAGCAGCGTATCGTCAAACATCATTTATATACATATAAATATATCGGGAGTCAACTACAGAGTCAAATGGAGGCAACAACATTAGCGCCGAAGATAATCGAAAAGGAAAGCTGATGACGCCTTCCTAAACAATTCAACTCTTTCACAAGTCATGGCGGCATCGAAATATTGGATGTAAACAGACCACCTTATTGCAGTTTGTATTTAGTTAGATCTGTTACACTATGTGTCGATTTGAATGGTATTGACATACTTCGTATGCGAAACTAATGTTGTACTGTTAGCAACATTTAATAACTCTACCCTAAAAATTCACCGACCTACAGACGCGGATTTAGTGGTTTTCGTTTCTTAGACAATTTATACTCGCCGAGAATTTTCGCTTTATTATTAAAAAGCTCATTCGCTCAAAACTCGAAGTGTTTGAGAAACAACCCGTTTTTATCCAAATAATCATTTACCTTTGAGATCTGACATTACAATATCCCATACAATCACGAATATATACTGAACAATTGCTATCCTTCTACGTGCCAATAAACAGGTCATGCAAAACATCTTCAGTTCATGAAATAGAGCGATTTTACCGGGAATGTACACGATGGTCAGTGTTGCAATACCTCTGGTCAACACAACGAGACATTTCAATCAATATACCAGACATTTGACCGTTCACAAGGCCAATATAAAACCACCCCTTTAGCAACATGATACCTTCTAACCCTAGAGACATCGCGCAGTTTGTAAAAATAGATGACCGTAGAAAAAGTTTTTTGCATCTATTTAGGGTAAGGTATTATTCAATTCTGGGACAATGAAAACTATGTGGAATAACGACATAGTCAACATGCGACAGCTGACAATAGAGGTAATTAAGGAAACATTAATCATAACATGTTAGTTCAATAACAAAAACACGCGGGTCCACAATTACTAGCAATGGTTAATATAAAGTATACAGGTAGCACGGGAAGTTTTGTTTGATAAACTGGGGTAGCTGATAGCCAATGGCCAGAGTTGATATATAGACTCTCTCTGGAATCCACAGAGATATAATCGTAAAGACTAAACAAACATACACACAAACAACAGTTTACAAATATATGCATCATGTTGGAAAATGATATTTTTAAAAGAAAAACTTCCTTTTCCTCTTTTTTGCAGGTTTTACATAGCCAATGGGTATATTTAATGTAATGTAATGGGTATATTAACTTGTATTGTGTGATTGATTGACCTTCATCAATAAATGAGGGTACGAGTTGGGCCTGCCTGACTAATGTGTTTATTGTGAACCATATATTACATAGATAATTCTTGTCTATGATTTTAGCTTGTATATTGAGATCGTTATTACTTGGAAATAAACCTGTGTATGTAATCTGTTAACCTTGGAAATTTGTATAAGCAATTTTGTTTATGAATTTGATAGAAAATGACCTTCATACATGATTCTGTTACTGTGTCATTTTTATATGAGAGAGAAGTAAAAATATTAATCATTCCATATCTTCACATCAGTCATAGTGGAATCCATTTTAGTTGTGCTCTGTTGAGAGGATTGTATTACTTTATTTAAATTATTCAATGGAATTACAAAGTGGTCATTGATTTAGGACTGAACACCTATTTTGGAATTATTGTGAATACATTCAATGACAGTTTGGATTATATTATTATCATACATCAAGACTGTTGACTCATTAGTACATTCGAGACTATTGGCACATGAGCACATTCAATAATGAAACTAACTTGCAACATTTTCTATACTTTTGGACTTAAGATAGAACTGTTTAGGATTTAGTTAACAGTACTATAAGTCCCTCTTCATTTACATTACATTTTATTCAAAGAAATGAATTATTGATTGAAGATTACAAACCTTGTTGGTTTGGGCTCTTTTTTTTTTTACTTAGTTTAAGACCATACGTTCGCAACAACGGTAAACTGATTTGGCAAAGGAAACTTCAAACCCCAATATACATAAAATGATTAGAAAGGGTGTGTGTGTGTGTGTGTGTGTTTCAATACATGCACAACAATCTGACTTATATTCTGAACTACATGTTTCCTATTATGTCCATAGGATATGTTTGTTACGTATTAGTTAATTTGCCATTTGCTCATTTTCAATTTTTGCCAGCATGAAAAATTATTTTCCAGCACAAAAGGTCGCAATACATCAAGCTGGCGAAAAATATGTTAGAGAAACCAAATTATATATACACACACAAGCATAAAAACCAATGGCATAATTATTGAAAATGCATTGATGTTACCACATTATTGTTGTAATAACAAAATATACATATTGTTAACAATTTTAAACAATCGGTGAGAAAGATTTAGAAAAAATACTTTCTTAGAAATTTAGAAAGACAAGACTAAAATGATAACTAACATGCTTTTAGACATCTGTGAGGATCACGGTGGCATAACATATAAAAAAAGAGTTTAAAATCAGTAACGCATAACGTGAAATGACGAGAACAGAATTATAAGTACAGTTTGTATTGTTTCACGCAAGTCCTTTACGTAACCCTTTGATCTGGAATGGCCGAACTGCATAGAAACGGATGACAAACGTAATCCTTGGAATAATACATCACATTCATAAGTCTACAGGTAATGCAAGACAAGATCGGTCATAGGGCTCAGAACTACATCCTGTCTGTATTATCTAACACAAATAATAGAAAAGAGAAAATAAATGATGTATATTTTATCTTCACACTAAAGGCAATAATATAGTACGTAGCATTCAGCAGGTTTGGAAATTCTACTTTATGAATAATTATACCAAACTAGTATGTAACAGAATATTCGATATAAATTAGTTGGAAAATTAATATTCATGCGTTTTGATGATGCCAAGAAAGACATTATACAATGTAAAGTTATATTTGATACCTCAAAATTTATGTTAGTTTTGTCGAGAAGATTAGGCACACCTATTTAAAAAAAAGTGAGATAACATTTGCACAGTTACTATGGTAATTTTGTAATATTAAAAATTAAAAAGTGAATTATTGAAATAAAGTTTAAGCCTCACCATGATAATAACAGAGATACAATTACACCTAGACGAAATCTTTCACCCTTGTGTAGTTAAAGTGTACTAGTAGCGCACAATTAGGGTACTAATTTCAAACCACGCAGATGTTTTCAAGTGATGATTCCAGTGATTCCTTTATACATTTAAAGCATGAATGATGTTTTCAAGTGATGATTCCAGTGATCACTTTATACATTTAAAGCATGAATGATGTTTTCAAGTGATGATTCCAGTGATCACTTTATACATTTAAAGCATGAATGATGTTTTCAAGTGATGATTCCAGTGATTCCTTTGTACATTTAAAGCATGAATGATGTTTTCAAGAGATGATTCCAGTGATCACTTTATACATTCAAAGCATGAATCATGTGTTCCAGTGATGATTCCAGTCATCACCTTATACGTTTAAAGCACAATTAATGTTTTTAAGAGATAATTTCAGCGATCACAGCATACAAACAAATGTTTTCAAGATATAATTCCAGAGATCACAGAATAATAGAGACAAAACATGGTTCATGTTTTCAAGAGATAATGCCAGCGATTACATCGTTTGCTTTCATTACACTCTGATTGGAAATATTCACTAACACAAGTCCTCTTCAGCAAAATAAACTAAGTCACATTTGGCAAAAAAACTAATTTCTCGTTGGTAAACCAAAAGGCACATATGAGTTAAAAGCAAACATGGTTGTTAGCTGCAATGAATAAAGCATATTATCGAACACAAACCGACCTCATGACCCAACGAACCATTCGAAGATACACTGATGGTTTCATATAAATAATACATTTTATCTCTGCAATATGGTGGTGAAAAACAGGCAGTAGATACTCTTGTCTTTACACGTTTGAACTCAATACTTGCATTACCATTATCTGCAAGCACCATTTATAATGTACCTAAGTACGAGGTCGATAACTGTCAAATAATAGAGACCAATAATATCCATAGATTTTTCCTGTAACTTCCTTTTTCACATCTAATAAAATAAATTTAGAAAGAGAATAGTTAAAAGTATTCTTTTGAGTAGTAATAGTAATGGTAGTTGTTGTTTATTGTTATTGCTATTATTATTGTTGTTATTATTATTATTATTATTATTATTATTATTGGTTTAAACCATATTCATTTCTAAAACATTCCCAGTTGCAAATACAATAATAGAATTTAGAGTATTTATAATAAAACATTAGCTTATTAAAAGTATTCTCCGGTTGGGAGCAATCCTAGAAGCCACAGCACTAGTAGTAGTGGCATTTGTTTCTTTACATTATTTGTCGTTCGAAAGAATTGTACAATTATATCTAAAACAAATTGTTATTGGTAGGATGGATGGACCATTGTTAGTGAGTGACTCAAAATATTCAAAATTTGGCTTAAAATAACGAGAATGTATTATACTGTTAAATTTTGTTATACTGTATTGCATTCTGCCGAAACATACTTTAAAGTACAATTAACTGTACATACTTTAAAGTACAATTAACTGTACATACTTTAAAGTACAATTAACTGTACAAAAATGTGACCCTTGCTAAAGAACTGTATTTACACATTTAGGCCTATTTAATGTATCCTCTCTCTCTCTCTCTCTCTCCCCGCATCAGGGTCTACATATCCTAAATTGTGTAAACTGCAAACTCGCTAGTATAGATCCATGCAACCAGCGAGACTGCATAAAGACATGCCTAAAAAAGAATTCCAAATAGTAAAAGCTACACGTCAAGAACTATTTTGTAGTATTAGTTTTCTACGTGAATCACAAAAACTGTCAGTGACTAAGCTATATGGCCTGTGGTTGTTATACGACACCCAGCTTTATTGTAAACCTGTAACACTGAATTGACAAGCGATACAAAAACTCGTGATGAAGCCTAATATTATTTTTAAGAAGCAAGTGCAACTCATATTACAGTCAATTTCGAGAACGAAGGAGAAATCAGTGATGATTGCAAGCTAATATTTAACGACAATCGATTTATTACGTTCAATTATTAGAACATGTCTATAAATATATCTACCAACCTGTGCAAGCATTTATGCATCTTTATATTTAATTTACCGTCTGTCTGTCTAATTAGTGGTCTGATCTCCATTTAAGGATATATATTCTAGTCGGTCAGTAGCTTGGTAAACCAGTAGTTAATTATGTAGGTATGTATTCACAGTATATGAGCATTTATGTTTAACAGCTTGTTTTTGAGTTTTCTTTTATCACAGTGAGCCCTATTCATAACAGCACGTGGACGTGACTAGCACACAGGAACACTAGCACGTGAATAGCACAAAGGTTGGACGTATCTTTTAAAACTTAGATGTTATGCACGCAGTAAACACAGTCCAGGAGTTTATTGTATAGGTGAGGTACTTTTCAAACTGTCATTGCCATTATATGCATATAATAGGGAGATATTCGTTTTAACAACCACGTGCACATGACGGTATGGACATAAATAAATTGTTGTTAACGATGGTTTGTTTTTCAATTACGCATTAGGGTATAATTGCAAAGAAATGGTAAACATGGGACAAAGTTCGTAAATTTATGACTTGGGTGTGGTTACGTTTCAGGACGATACTGGCAATACATCTTCCAATAATCAAAGATACCTTTTGTGTAAATAGGTTCACACCCAGGTCAACAGTGTCCGATTTCATTCAGTTTATTAAATCTATTGACAAAGTTCATTAAAATGGTTGTAAGCACAAAAATAAAGTCTTACACGTGACGGTTTGATTAATCGAACTATTTGGCTCATTTCTAACACGTATCTAGATAGTATTTATAGTAAAGGAAACCACGATATAAGAAATCAAATTGCTCACGCAATCACTGTTTTTCTTTTTAAAAACTATTTAGCATACATGTCAGTAGCGTGGTTTAGATATTGTATGAAACTGTGTCATGTAAATATTAGTACTTATTTTCCTTGGATTGGTTTAGCACGGGACAGATATTTTATTTAAATATTCAGAAATTACAGTGTCGTCTGCACGCGACATCTATGGATACTTTTAACGTTCACACGTCATCAAACTCCGATATTAGTTTACACCGGTCTTTATCTACAATAATTTCATTTTGTTATTGCTGTAATTGAGTAATATACAGGACAAGTTTTAAGGGCATATGTTACCATTTTCTCCTCTAATAACTTTACGATAGTAATCTAGAGCGCCTGAGTAGTGTTTGACCGTCCATACAACATTTAAATTAAGTACAGGCCGTCATATTTGCTGTTAAGACGTTTTCCTTTAATTGTCATTCAAAACACTTCAAAAGGGATATGTTGCTATTGGAAGACCTCGTACTCAACACTGAACGCTTTTTGTAGCCCCAAACATCTACAATGTTTTACTTCGCCAAAAGAAAACCTTTATATCAATGATTAATAGATGTAATGTTGATTGTCCATATATACTGATTTATCACATAATAACTGATTTTACGTTATATTGATAGCACATAATTAGAACAGGAAGGCTTGGAGCCTGATCTATCGTTTCAATAGACTCTTTACAGTTCCAGTCAGGTTTTCCTCCCTTGTGGAAAAGGTGTCTGCTACCTTTATTGGTCAACAGAATCTTTGACATTATTTAAAGGAATTCTTCAAATATTGGTCTTATGAGATATGACTATAAATAAATGATTTATACTGCGGATACTATTCGTTATTTACAAAATTATTCTTTTATTTCAATACACACAGATGTCTCGAAATCATTCAAATTTTAACGGAGGTAATGGTTCCAATACATTTGCTATGGATAACCCAAAAGATGGCCGACAGTAATTGAAAGGGAGGTAATTATAAAAGTATATGACATCATCTGGAAAGTTTCTATATGCGACTGCGGACTTGGGTTTACATTGCTATCTACTCATGCTGAACAATACTTAATGGATGGACTGATTTTATTATGTTTTGAGTAAAAGACAAGCAAACCAAATTATAAAATGCTACATTATTGCAAAACTACACCTTCCTGTCTAACAGAGCTTTGCTCGCCTCGGTTTCGATTTGATATCCCTATCTACACCTGGTCGTATCGAGCAGATATTTATATGCTTCGGGTCTGTGAATGTAGCCTTCGCATCCATCAAAATTAAGTTGTTCAAATTTTCACAACATGATTGAGACAAGGGGAACACACGACTTGAAAGGACTGATAAATATTCAATTTTTCAGTGTCGGTCCGTGTTTGCACAAATACCTTTCACTCAACAACAGTTGTAATGGCTTCCCTCTGGTCAAAAGTCATACTTTCGATGTTAAACTTACAAAGTATCTTTTTTGGTCAATTGCCCCCACTATTTTCGGCAGATGTACAATGCACCATGCTATTGGTTAGTTGGCATTACAAACTAAGAGTGGCAACTCATGAAATCCAATAGATCTTACTTGGACAAAGTACCCATATATCTGTTCAATCCACCACGGTGTAGATAGGATTATCAGATCGGAACCATGGCCAGCGAAGATGTGTCTAACACAACTGCTATATATTCTGTGTAATATTCTGTTTTCATCAGTATCAATCTTACCATTGTATGGCATTAAAAGTTTCAAAGTGTGACATTTTGTTCTGTAACATTCGTCGGACATGTTCGTCATAACAATCAAACTATAAATTGTGGCTCTTTGTCCTGTGACATTTTGTCTCGTATGCTTTTGACACTTTTTGTCCTGTGACGTTCTTTCCGTAAACCAGATTACCGCGTTATTGTGGGGTAATACTGTTGTAATAATAATGAGGACTTTGTATAGCCCTAATCTTTAGAAGCTCTAAGCGCTTTACAACATTAGACAACACCTATAAGATAAAAAAATATAATAATATTATTACAAATACAAACACCATGAAATTAGAAAAAATATTAAAAAATAAATTTTAAAAAAAAAAACATGCTGAGAATATTTCAGGTAGGAAATATTATTAGATCTTTAAGTTTGTTCTTGCAGTCGAAATAAGTGAGTTTTGAGAGCCCTCTTGAATGTGATCACTGTGTCTTTGTGTCTAAGTTCAGTGGGCAATTCATTCCACGTTGCTGGGCCTTGGTATGCAAAAGAACCATATGACTTTTTTTCATAGTAACTATATTATGCTTCGAGAATTCGACATAAAATGGTCACATTTTTTATGTGTTTACTTAATTGACAATTGACCCGGATGTTTCTTGAGTATTTCACCCATCAAACGGCTAAGAGCGTCATAAATATTGTTTGTTATATGAGGTGTTTTTTAATTTGAGTTTGATCATATTTTGTTCGCGACCGTCGTGGGGCTGCCTGCTTTCAGGAGTTTCTGGTTTTGGTTTTAGTTTTCGCGGGGTACTAGTGTTTGTCACGGTAATTATTTTACTTGTCTGTGTTTTTTCGAGGGTTGATTGGCTTTTAGACTGTGGAGTTTAATTTTGACAGAAATCGATTTTAGAACGCATGTGATTGATCTGGACATGCGTTGTATTTGTGATCATAGTATTGTTTAAGTGTTGCTGGATGCGTTGGCTTCCATTAATGTTATTCATTTGGATGAAAACATGGTGAAATTATTAAACTTGTCAGGTCTTTCATTTGTACTCATACAGGTAGTCTCACTTCAAACCTTCAAGTGAAAGCCGTTTGGTAGATCTCAATTTTCGAATGTGGCGGTGGTGGGTTCGAACGTCGGCCGTCAGACCAACAGCTTATAAAAATGGCACTTGCAGCTGCCTCTCTTGGCGCCCAGCATTGAGATGTTGCCCTGGTGTCGGGACAATATGACTGGGTGGAATATAATGGAACATGTCCATGGCATGCTGCCCCAGCGCTATACATTACTATAAAGTGTCACCCTGCATAAATCGTAGAGATATGACATAACTTATTAAAACTAAGTTTAAAAAATCCAAATGACACAGAGAGAGAGAGAGAGAGAGAGAGACATACATAGGGATGCAACAGCATTAAGACCGAAGATATTCGAATAGAAAAGCTGCTGACTCATTAATAAACAAATCAATTCTTTCACAAATCATGGCGGCATAGAAAAATGGAATGTTAACAGACGACATTTGTTATCCTTCTACATGCCAACAAACAGGTCATGCAAAACATCTTCAGTTCCATGAATGACTGAAATAGGGCGACTTTACCGGGACGGTACACGATGGTCATTGTTGCAATACCTCTGGTCAACAAAACGAGACATTTGAAGCAATATACCTGACATTTGACCTTTTAAAAGGCCAATATAAAACTACCCCTTTAACAACATGATACTATCTAACCCTTGAGACATCACGCAGTTTGCAAATAGACGACCGTAGAAAAACTTCGTTGGATGCGTTTAGGGTAAGGTATAACTCAATTTTGGAACAATGAAAAGTATGTGGAATAATGACATAGTCAGCATGTGACAGCTGACATCAGAAGTAATTATGGATACATTAATAACAACATCATAGTTCAATAACAAAAACATGTGGGACCACAATTACTAGCAATGACTAATATAAAGTATACAGGTAACACGGGAAGTTATGTTTGATAAACTGGGGTAGTTGATATATAGACTCTCTCAGGAATTCACGGAGACCTAATCGTATAAACTAAACAAACAGACACACAAACAACAATTTAAAAATATATGAATCATGCTGGAAAATGGTAAATGATATTTTTATAAGAGAAACTTCCTTTTCCTCTTTTTACAGGTTTTACATAGCCAATGGGTATACGTAATGTAATGCAATGGGTATATTTAATTTGTATCGTGTGATTGATTGACATTTATCAATAAATGAGGGTAGGAGCTGGAACTGCCTGACTAATGTCTTTTCTTGTGAACCAAGTATTACATATCTTATTATTGTCTATGACTTTAGTTTATATATAATAATGTCGTTATTGCTTGGAGGTAAACCTGTTTATGTGGTCTTTTGACCTTGGAAGTTTGAAGACGCGATTTTGTTGTTGAATTTGATGGGAAAATGATCTTCATACATGATTTTGTTACTGTGACAATTTTTTTATAAGAGAGAAGTAACCATATCAAACATTCAACATCTTAACATCAGTCATAGTGGAACCAATTTTAGTTTTGCTCTGTTGAGAGGATTTAATTAATTTATTTAAATTATTCAATGGAATTACAAAGTGATCTTTAATTTAGGACTAAACACCTATTTTGGAATAATTGTGAATACATTCAATGACAGTTTGGATTATATCATTAACATACATCAAGACTATTGGCACATTAGCACACTCGAGACTATTGGCATATCAGCACATTCAAATTTGGGATCAATTTTGCTACACTGCTGGAATTCTTCAACATTTTCTATACTTTTGGACTTAAGATAGAACTATTCAGGATTTTGTTTAAAGGACTGTAAGTCCCTTTTAATTTACATTACATTGTATTCAAAGAAATACATTATTTGTTGCAGATTACAAACCTAGATAGTTTGGGCTCTTTTACCTAGTTTAAGACCATAGATTCGCAACAGCGGTAAACTGATTTAGCAAAGCAAACTTCAAACCCCAAAATACATATACTGCTTAGAAAGGGTGTGTGTGTGTGTGTGCGTGTGTACGTTAATTCATGCACAACGATCTGAATTATATTCTGAACTACTGGTTTCCTATTATGTCCAAAGGATATGTTTGTTACGTTTTAGTTAATTTGCCATTTGCCCATTTTCAAGTTTTATCAGTATGAAAAATTATTTTCCACTGCAAAAGGTCGCAATACATGAAGTTGGCGAAACATATGTTGTAGATACAAAATTATATATATATATATATATATATATATATATATATATATATATATATATATATATATATATATATATATATATATACACACAACCATACACACCAATGACAAAATTATTTAAAATACATTGATGTTATCATATTACTGTTGTAATAACAAGATATACATACTTTAAATAATTTTTAATAATCCGTAAGAGAAAGATTTAGAAAAAATTACTTTCCTACAAATTTAGAAAGACAAAACTAAACTGATAACTACTATGCTTTTAGACATCTATGATGATCATGATGGTATAACAGATAAGAAAACAACATTCAAGCCTCGTCATGGTAATAGCAGAGATACAATTACACGTAGACGAAATATTTCACCCTTGTGTAGTTAAAGTGTACTAGCAGCGCACAATTCGGGTACTAATTTCAAACCACGTAGATGTTTTCAAGTGATGATTCCAGTGATCACGTTTTACATTCAAAGCATGATTCATGTTTTAAAGTGATGATTCCAGTGATCACGTTTTACATTCAAGCATGATTCATGTTTTAAAATGATGATTCAAGTGATCAGTTTGTACATTTAAAGCATGATTCATGTTTTAAAGTGATGATTCAAATGATCAGTTTGTACATTTAAAGCATGATTCATGTTTTAAAGTGATGATTCCAGTGATCACGTTTTATATTCAAGCATGAGTCATGTTTTAAAGTGATGATTCCAGTGATCATTTTGTACATTCAAAGCATGATTCATGTTTTCAAGTGATGATTCCAGTGATTCCTTTAAACATTCAAAGAACGATTGATGTTTCAAGAGCTGGTTCCAGTGATCACTTTGTACATATGAAGCATAATTCTTGTTTTCAAGAGATAATTCTAGTGATCACTTTGTACATTTAAAGCATGAATGATGTCTTTAAAAGATCATTCCAGTGATTCCTTTGTACATTTAAAGCATTAAAGAGGTCTTTAAAAGATGATTCGAGTGATCACTTTATACATTCAAAGCATGAATGATGTTTTCAAGAGATGATTCCAGTGATCACAGCATACAAACAAATGTTTTCAAGATATACTCCAGGGATCACAGAATAGAGACAAAACATGGTTGATGTTTTCAAGAGATAATGCCTGCGATTACATCGTTTGCTTTCATTACACTCTGATTGGAAATATTCACTAGCACAAGTCCTCTTCAGCAAAATAAACTAAGTCACCTTTGGCAAAACAAACTAATTTCTCGTTGGTAAACCAAAAGGCACATATGAGTTAAAAGCAAACATGGTTGTTAGCTGCAATGAATGAAGCATATTATCGAACACAAACCGACCTCCTGACCCAACGAACCATTCGAAGATACACTGATGGTTTCATACTGATGATACATTTTATCTCTGCAATATGGCGGTGCCAAACAAGCAGTAGATACTCTTGTCTTTACACGTTTGAACTCAATACTTGCATTACCATTATCTGCAAGCACCATTTATAATTTACCTAAGTACGAGGTCGATAACTGTCAAATAATAGAAACCAATAATATCCATAGATTTTTCCTGTAACTACCTTTTTCATATTTAATCATAAAATAAATGTAGATGGAGAATAGTTAAAAGTATTCTTTTGTGTAGTAATAGTAACGGTAGTTGTTTATTGTTATTGCTATTATTGTTATTATTATTATTATTATTATTATTGGTTTAAACCATATTTATTTCTAAAACCTTGTCAGTAGCATATACAATAATAGTATCGTGAGGATTTAAAATAAAACAGTAGCTTATTAAAAGTATTCTCCAGTTTGGAGTAATACTAGAAGCCGCAGCAGTAGTAGTAGTAGCATTCGTTTGTTTACATTTTTTTTTTGTCGTTCGAAAGAATTTTGCTATTATATCTAAAACAAATTGTTATTGGTAGGATGGATGGACCAATGGGTCGATACATTACAGGATTAATGTGTTTATGAACTGTTGTAACATTGTTAATGATTGACTCAACATATTCAAAATTTGGCTTAAAATAACGAGAATGTATTTTGCTGTTAAATTTTGTTATACTGTATTGCACTCGGACGAAAGATGCTTTAAAGTACAATTAACTGTAAAAAAGTGACCTTTGCTAAAGAACGCCCTAAGAAAATGTTCCCTACGGTAAAGTATGCACAACTGCAAGAAATGTGACCCTTGCTAAAGAACGCCCTAAAAAAAAGTGTGCTACGGTAAACTATGTTCAACTGTAACAAAAGTAACCCTTGCTAATAAACGCCCTAAGAAACAGTGTGCTACGGTAAAGTATGCACAACTGTAAGAAAAGTGACCTTTGCTAAAGAAATCCCTAAAGCAAGTGCTCTACGCAGTGGCGTCGCTAGGGGGGTGCGGGGGGTGCAGACACTGTCTCAGAGGGGTGACACCAAAATGAAAAATTGCAAATTTTACAGAGCACACACTGCTCGGTCTAGTCGGATTGCATAAGCGGATAACCGATCATAGTTAAATACATGACTAGCAGGCACATCAGTGGCGTCGCTAGGGGGATGCGGGGGGTGCGGACTGCACCGGGTGACACCATCAGAGGGGGTGACACCAAAATGACATTACTAAGGATTCTGTATGGTCTGTTACAGAAGGAGGACCATGGGGGTGACACCATGAGCTACCGCACTGAGTGACACCAACCCGAGTGACGCCACTGGCTCTACGGTAAAGTATATACAACTGTAACAAATGTGACCCTTGCTAAAGAACGCACTGAGAAAAAGTGTGCGACGATTAAGTATGTACAACTGTAACAAAAGTGACTCGTGTTAAGGAACGCCCTAGAAAAAGGTGTGCTAAGGCAAAGAATGTACAACTATAACAAAAGTACCCTTGCTGAAGAAAGTCCTAGCACAAAGTTTAATACTGTAATGTCCTTTCAAGCTGTGTTACTTTACAAAGTTCTGTGGCCTTTTCAATGTGGTGGAGCACTTCATTCCGGTTTGTAAATGATGAAAGACCTTGCACACATCGATAGTTTTCCACGCAAAATTAAGATGGCTTTGTTCATTTGTGATTTGGCACTTCGATAGCCATTCAGATAAAATCGTTACTTCACTCCCAGTGAAGCCATTTCTACAGCTCCAAGCTATAAATGTAGTGCTTATTGTTGATTGGAATATATGGCTTTCTTCAATTAGTGTTGACCATAGGCCCAAAACACAAACTATTATATACACAAATTACAATGTAACAACGAGGAAGAGTTATTCGAGGTAGATATCAATATGTATCTATAAAACGCTCTATGTTTCAATGCATATGAAAGAAATATTCAATGCGTATACAAGACATATTCAATGCTAGCCCGAGTTTCCTCTGACCCTTTTCACCACATTTTTGATATTTGGACATTTATGTTGGGGTGTAGGGTCAGAGTCCATTCCCTATCGAAAAGCTAGAATTCGCCGACACCATTTGGTGTCGGCATTGGGTAGCCGCTTACTAGATTTATTTTCTCAACAATCGTGAGCATAGCATTCGTCATATCTTTAATCCGATGACAGACGAGACGAAAGTATGCCGTTGCTGAAATTTGCATTCCGTGTCACATGACTATACAAATCTCGCAACCTACATGTCAATAACATCAGACGTCATATAGTCACGTACTATAAATGATAGAAATACAGAAAAACAATGGATCGTAATGTGTGCTGTACATGGTTTATCAAACGATTCTTTTCTCCTGAAAATTCATGCACAAGATCATGATTTTATAATATAATTTATAGTGAGATATTGAAATATATCAGTGGAAAAAAATTATTTCTCCAACTGGGCGATACTACTTTCGTCGTCATAATTACGATATTACTTTTGTAACTACTTTTTTCCCGTTCAAGAAATACACCTGCTCTAATGTATGTCATGCAAAACTGTATTTACATATTTAGGCCTATTTAATGTATCCCCTCTCTCTCTCTCTCTCTCTCCACATCAGGGTCTACATATCCTAAATTGTGTAAACTACAAACTCGCTAATGTACATTCATGCAATCAGCGAGACTGCATAAACACATGCCTAAAAACGAACTCCAAATAGTAAAAAGTAGACGTCAAGAACTATTTTGTAGTATTAGTTTTCTACATGAATCACCAAAATTGTCAGTGACTGAACTATATGGTCTGTTGTTATTATGTGTTACCCATACGTATTGTATACCAGTAACACTCCATGACAAACGATACAAATTCTTAAGAAGAAAAACTCGTCATTAAACATAATATTATTTTTAAGCAGCAAGTGTAACTAACATGACAGACAATTTCGATAACGATAGATAAATCAGTGATAATTGTAATCTAATATTTACCGACAATCAATTTATTAGGTTTTATTGTTAGAACATGTCTGTAAATATATCTACCAACCTGTGTAAGCATTTATGCATCTTTATATTTAATTTACCGTCTGTCTGTCTGACTGGTGGCCTGACTCCGTTTAAGGATATATATTCTGGTCGGTCAGTAGCTTGGTAAACCAGTAGATAAATAGGTAGGTAGGTATTCACAGTATATGAGCAGTTATGTCTACCAGCTTGTGTTTGGGTTTCCTTTTATCACAATGAGTCCTTTTCATTACAGCACGTGGACGTGACTGCCATTATATGCATATAATAGGGAGATACTCATTTTAACAACCACGTGCATATGACGACATGGACAGAAATATATTGTTGTTAACGATGGTTTGTTTTTCAATTACGCATTAGGGTATAATTGCAAAGAAATGGTAAACATGGGACAAAGTTCGTAAATTTATGACTTGGGTGTGGTTACGTTTCAGGACGATACTGGCAATACATCTTCAAATAATCAAAGATACCTTTTGTGTAAATAGGCTCACACCCAGGTCAACAGATTCTGATTTCATTCAGTTTATTAAACCTATTGACAAAGTTCATTAGCATGGCTGTAGCACATAAAAATAAAGTCTTACACGTGACGGTATCAGAAATCGAACTATTTGGCTCATTTCTAACACGTATCTAGATAGTATTTATAGTAAGGAAAACCACGATATAACAAATCAAATAGCTCATGCAATCACTGTTTCTCTGTTATTCTCTTTAAAAACAATTTAGCATACATGTCAGTAGCGTGGTTTAGATATTGTATGAAACTGTGTCATGTAAACATTAGTACTTATTTTCCTGGAGTGGTTTAGCACGGGACAGATATTTTATTTAAATATTCAGAAATTACAGTGTCGTCTGCACGCGACATCTATGGATACTTCTAACGTTCACACGTCATCAAAGTCCGATATTAGTTTACACCGGTCTTTATCTACAATAATTTCATTTTGTTATTGCTGTAATTGAGTAATATACAGGACAAGTTTTAAGGGCATATGTTACCATTTTCTCCTCTAATAACTTTACGATAGTAATCTAGAGGGCCTGAGTAGTGTTTGACCGTCCATACAACATTTAAATTAACTACCGGCCGTCATATTTGCTGTTACAGTCGTTTTTCTTTAATTCTCATTCAAAACACTTCAAAAGAGATATGTTGCTATTGGAAGACCTCGTACTCAAAACTGAACGCATCTGGTTGTACCGGACTTAGCGTCTACAATGTTTTAGAGCGCAAGTGTTTGATCTGGACATGCGTTGCATTTGTGCTCATAGTATTGTTTATGTGTTGTTGGATGCGTTGGCTTCCATTAATGGTATTCATTTGGATGAACACATGATGATATTATTGAGCTTGTCAGGTCTTTGATTTGTACACATGCAGGTAGTCTTTTCTCAAACTTTCAAGAGAAAGCCGTTTTGTTGATCTCAATTTTCGGATGTGGAAGGTCGCGGGTTCGAACTTCGGCCTTGTCATACCAAAGGCTTATAAAAATGGTAATAGCAGCTACCTCTCTTGGCGCTCAGCAGTGAGAGGTTGGCCTGGTGTCAGGATGGTGTGACTGGGTGGGACATAATGCTACATGTATGTGGCATGATGCCCCTGTGCTAAACATCACTATAAAGTGTCACATGCAGACATTCTAACATATATACTCCAATTTATCTCTTTAATTTAATAAGTTCAATAGAAATCTGAGACATTTTTGTCTTTGCTTGCCTTCCCCATAGTTAATGAAGTCATGGAACAGTAGTCCCTTTTAAAACACATCACCCAGTTAATACCTCCCTTGTATATTCATCCATTCCTCCATGTCTTCCATCCATTCATCCTGACCTGACAAATATTGGATGGTGGCACACTACAATATTGTAAAGTCAATTTTATCATTTCTGTCACGTATGTGATGCTATTGATTATCTGCAGGTGGGGCTCACAATACGAATTTGAAAATTGGTGCATATGGCAATCCCTGTACAGTATTGGAGAAATAGGGCAGAATGGTGGACATCCAAATACAAGTCCCCAGTCAGCAATGCCGACATCTGAAGTGCATGAACAACTAACTCAAGGTAGAATATATACCAATTTAATCAATGATAATAATAATAAACTATTCAAGCAATTTCTGGATATAAATCTTCCAATTACACTTAACGTATAAATTAATGCATTATTTTGGCCCGTTAACAAAAGCCTCCTTTGTTTCATAACATGATAGTTAATGTCCTAATGTGAGAGAGTCTCCTTTCAGTTAGTAGTCCCTTATACTTATCTGTATTCACTCTCTATTTTTCTATTCTCCCTTATTCTTCCCTCCTGCATTATTCATGTGCCGCTTCTTGTACTATCTCTCATTCTCCTGCACCCTTCTGTGCTACTCCTTGTACTCCTCTTTTCCAATCCCCTTCTGTACCAATTTTCTTACTTCATCCTGCCCTCTCTTGAGAGTTTAGTGCTGCCTCTTACATGCACCCTGGGAGCTTTCGGTAGAAGCTTGCTATTATTTTTTGCAGTTCAATTCCTCTTCCCCCATTTTCGCGTCTCTCGCTCGGAGTGGTCTTTTTGACAATTTCTTGTAGCCTCTGTTCTTCACAAATGCTAAGAAAACACTGAATAATTTTACACAGGTATGGCTAGATATTGCATTGTCTCCCTGTCTGTCTGAGATACCAGTTCTTTCTACTGTTAGATTGTTAAATTCCTCGAATTCTGATTGGCTGGTACGTCTCGTTTGATGGTCGGCGATGCTTGACCCAATCTTTCACATGTAGCTGTGAGCGCAGAAAACTGGCCTTCTTAGCAACACAAAGAACTTAAATCCATTTGAAGAGACTAGCCAACTCAACCGTCTAATTACTGAATAAACACATAGCCAGTCATCCGCTGTTGGCCTCAGGCCCCATTAGCCAGAATAAGTTAAAATAATGCCAGTAAAAATGAAAAAATTCCGACTATATTTCCTCACAGAATCCAAGGCTCCTTTATTGAAAAAAGTTGTGAGTGCAACACCAGAAATAGAAAGAACAGTCTAGTTGCTGTGTTGTACTAACGTGTTTATGTCATGCAGACAAAACTCTTCAAAAAATGGGCATAGACCTCTTAGTGTATTTATTCTGCGCGTGAAAGAGAAGGCAAAGTTGCAGACTGTGTAAAAAATGTTCGTCAAGAGTTCTGGAAGAGTCCGTTTTTGATACAGCAACGAGTCTTATTGTAGGAAACATCGTGTGCCACAAGTAAGCAAACATTGTCTGCATTATCCTTTACTGGTATTCTACTTCCATTTAACATGCCGTGTCAATGTCAGCAAACAAAAATCTGAGGATAAACGTCTCTCAAATGAATGTAATTGGTATATATATATATATATATATATATATATATATATATATATATATATATATATATATATATATATATATATATATATATATACATAACGAAATGCTCAGTAAGTTGATCTGGATAATAATAAAAATAATGGAAATTTTCCAAATGATCGTTTGCGGTCTATTCCAGATGTTATCTTAAGCAATATTTTAACTAATTGCTGAACAGCTCGACTTCAGTACATTGTGATTTTGTAGAAGGTAAGCAATGTATTTATTTATTTATTTATTTATTTACTTATTTAGTTATTTATTTAAGACATTGTATTTATTTTCAACGCCCATATTTAAGTGCACAACATAACATATCAATCATATAGTCCCTTTAATTTCTGCCATTGTCATCAGTGACTGCCATTATGTATATAGCTATCGTCAAAAAATAATTTCAGGTTCTTTTTCAATCAAGGTAAAAAAGGGACGGAGAGAAATTAGGAATCAGATTCATTCCTGTTTTGGAGTCATTCCTTTTTTATGTTCCTGTTGTGACATCATGTCAGAAGACGTGTTTTAACTTGTACTTAGATATTACTTGAGAGAAAAAAATTATTGTAACATCATGTCAGCAGACGTGTTTTATGTTGTACTTAGATATTATCTGGGAGAAAAATTATTTGGACTGTTCAGAGGAAATAAAACGTGCTCCTTTGTTAAAATTATAATATTATTCTAGAACTTATGTGCATTATTTAATGAAGCTCTGGACAACGCCATTTTGACAACGTCACGATTCTTGGCGGACAAGTACATTTCCTGTTGGACTTGCATATGACTCATTTAGGATTAGTTTGGATTCACTTCATCATACGCATGTTCCTCTCACATTTTCATTTTATATCACTGATAATTAAATTCTTTGTTAAATTTTGCAAAGCTTGATGGTTTTGTTTTGCTTCCTACGTTTGCTTAGTTTATGACTATGGAGTCGTAACAACATTAATGTATTGAAATACTGAATGATCTACAGCATACATTGAATCTTAGCAAAGCATCGCAATTACTCCACTCTTTGAAATTTTGCAATATTTAATTCCAACAATATTGTATTTTTTTAAATTAATTAAGTTTATTTTGAATTCCTCTGAAACTTTGGATCCAGACATTTTATAAGATAGTTTTAGAATACAGATTTCACCTCCGTTCGTTCATTCGTATGTCCATTTAAAATCCTTGCTCTTCATTGTGGCCTTGTGGCTATATATCAATAAAACTGAATATCAATTCTTTCCAGTATATCTCAATATATATTATCTCAGTCTTACATTACTACCTATCCGTTCCAGTGCTATTTTATTTTTCAGATGCATTCGTTTGCGTTCTAATCGTCCTTGCATAACAACTTCCGAGGGCAAATAGCAAACAATAAAGCTGATATCAGAATGATAAAACTATTTAAAATTTCTTTCAAACGTCAGTACTTGTGATGTGATTTATCTGATGAAGAATAAAATCTTTATTTCGATTCAAATAAAAAATACAGGCTGCCAGCAGCGTATCGTCAAACATCATTTATATACATATAAATATATCGGGAGTCAACTACAGAGTCAAAGGGAGGCAACAACATTAGCGCCGAAGATAATCGAAAAGGAAAGCTGATGACGCCTTCCTAAACAATTCAACTCTTTCACAAGTCATGGCGACATCGAAATATTGGATGTAAACAGACCACCTTATTGCAGTTTGTATTTAGTTAGATCTGTTACACTATGTGTCGATTTGAATGGTATTGACATACTTCGTATGCGAAACTAATGTTGTACTGTTAGCAACATTTAATAACTCTACCCTAAAAATTCACCGACCTACAGACGCGGATTTAGTGGTTTTCGTTTCTTAGACAATTTATACTCGCCGAGAATTTTCGCTTTATTATTAAAAAGCTCATTCGCTCAAAACTCGAAGTGCTTGAGAAACAACCCGTTTTTATCCAAATAATCATTTACCTTTGAGATCTGACATTACAATATCCCATACAATCACGAATATATACTGAACAATTGCTATCCTTCTACGTGCCAATAAACAGGTCATGCAAAACATCTTCAGTTCATGAAATAGAGCGATTTTACCGGGAATGTACACGATGGTCAGTGTTGCAATACCTCTGGTCAACACAACGAGACATTTCAATCAATATACCAGACATTTGACCGTTCACAAGGCCAATATAAAACCACCCCTTTAGCAACATGATACCTTCTAACCCTAGAGACATCGCGCAGTTTGTAAAAATAGATGACCGTAGAAAAAGTTTTTTGCATCTATTTAGGGTAAGGTATTATTCAATTCTGGGACAATGAAAACTATGTGGAATAACGACATAGTCAACATGCGACAGCTGACAATAGAGGTAATTAAGGAAACATTAATCATAACATGTTAGTTCAATAACAAAAACACGCGGGTCCACAATTACTAGCAATGGTTAATATAAAGTATACAGGTAACACGGGAAGTTTTGTTTGATAAACTGGGGTAGCTGATAGCCAATGGCCAGAGTTGATATATAGACTCTCTCTGGAATCCACAGAGATATAATCGTAAAGACTAAACAAACATACACACAAACAACAGTTTACAAATATATGTATCATGTTGGAAAATGATATTTTTAAAAGAAAAACTTCCTTTTCCTCTTTTTTGCAGGTTTTACATAGCCAATGGGTATATTTAATTTAATGTAATGGGTATATTAACTTGTATTGTGTGATTGATTGACCTTCATCAATAAATGAGGGTACGAGTTGGGCCTGCCTGACTAATGTGTTTATTGTGAACCATATATTACATAGATAATTCTTGTCTATGATTTTAGCTTGTATATTGAGATCGTTATTACTTGGAAATAAACCTGTGTATGTAATCTGTTAACCTTGGAAATTTGTATAAGCAATTTTGTTTATGAATTTGATAGAAAATGACCTTCATACATGATTCTGTTACTGTGTCATTTTTATATGAGAGAAAAGTAAAAATATTAATCATTCCATATCTTCACATCAGTCATAGTGGAATCCATTTTAGTTGTGCTCTGTTGAGAGGATTGTATTACTTTATTTAAATTATTCAATGGAATTACAAAGTGGTCATTGATTTAGGACTGAACACCTATTTTGGAATTATTGTGAATACATTCAATGACAGTTTGGATTATATTATTATCATACATCAAGACTGTTGACTCATTAGTACATTCGAGACTATTGGCACATCAGCACATTCAATAATGAAACTAACTTGCAACATTTTCTATACTTTTGGACTTAAGATAGAACTGTTTAGGATTTAGTTAACTGTACTATAAGTCCCTCTTCATTTACATTACATTTTATTCAAAGAAATGAATTATTGATTGAAGATTACAAACCTTGTTGGTTTGGGCTCTTTTTTTTTTACTTAGTTTAAGACCATACGTTCGCAACAACGGTAAACTGATTTGGCAAAGGAAACTTCAAACCCCAATATACATAAAATGATTAGAAAGGGTGTGTGTGTGTGTGTGTGTGTGTGTGTGTGTGTGTGTGTTTCAATACATGCACAACAATCTGACTTATATTCTGAACTACATGTTTCCTATTATGTCCATAGGATATGTTTGTTACGTATTAGTTAATTTGCCATTTGCTCATTTTCAATTTTTGCCAGCATGAAAAATTATTTTCCAGCACAAAAGGTCGCAATACATCAAGCTGGCGAAAAATATGTTAGAGAAACCAAATTATATATACACACACAAGCATAAAAACCAATGGCATAATTATTGAAAATGCATTGATGTTACCACATTATTGTTGTGATAACAAAATATACATATTGTTAACAATTTTAAACAATCGGTGAGAAAGATTTAGAAAAAATACTTTCTTAGAAATTTAGAAAGACAAGACTAAAATGATAACTAACATGCTTTTAGACATCTGTGAGGATCACGGTGGCATAACATATAAAAAAAGAGTTTAAAATCAGTAACGCATAACGTGAAATGACGAGAACAGAATTATAAGTACAGTTTGTATTGTTTCACGCAAGTCCTTTACGTAACCCTTTGATCTGGAATGGCCGAACTGCATAGAAACGGATGACAAACGTAATCCTTGGAATAATACATCACATTCATAAGTCTACAGGTAATGCAAGACAAGATCGGTCATAGGGCTCAGAACTACATCCTGTCTGTATTATCTAACACAAATAATAGAAAAGAGAAAATAAATGATGTATATTTTATCTTCATACTAAAGGCAATAATATAGTACGTAGCATTCAGCAGGTTTGGAAATTCTACTTTATGAATAATTATACCAAACTAGTATGTAACAGAATATTCGATATAAATTAGTTGGAAATTTAATATTCATGCGTTTTGATGATGCCAAGAAAGACATTATACAATGTAAAGTTATATTTGATACCTCAAAATTTATGTTAGTTTTGTCGAGAAGATTAGGCACACCTATTTAAAAAAAAGTGAGATAACATTTGCACAGTTACTATGGTAATTTTGTAATATTAAAAATTAAAAAGTGAATTATTGAAATAAAGTTTAAGCCTCACCATGATAATAACAGAGATACAATTACACCTAGACGAAATCTTTCACCCTTGTGTAGTTAAAGTGTACTAGTAGCGCACAATTAGGGTACTAATTTCAAACCACGCAGATGTTTTCAAGTGATGATTCCAGTGATTCCTTTATACATTTAAAGCATGAATGATGTTTTCAAGTGATGATTCCAGTGATCACTTTATACATTTAAAGCATGAATGATGTTTTCAAGTGATGATTCCAGTGATCACTTTATACATTTAAAGCATGAATGATGTTTTCAAGTGATGATTCCAGTGATTCCTTTATACATTTAAAGCATGAATGATGTTTTCAAGAGATGATTCCAGTGATCACTTTATACATTTAAAGCATGAATGATGTTTTCAAGTGATGATTCCAGTGATTCCTTTGTACATTTAAAGCATGAATGATGTTTTCAAGAGATGATTCCAGTGATCACTTTATACATTCAAAGCATGAATCATGTATTCCAGTGATGATTCCAGTCATCACCTTATACGTTTAAAGCACAATTAATGTTTTTAAGAGATAATTTCAGCGATCACAGCATACAAAACAAATGTTTTCAAGATATAATTCCAGAGATCACAGAATAATAGAGACAAAACATGGTTCATGTTTTCAAGAGATAATGCCAGCGATTACATCGTTTGCTTTCATTACACTCTGATTGGAAATATTCACTAACACAAGTCCTCTTCAGCAAAATAAACTAAGTCACATTTAGCAAAAAAACTAATTTCTCGTTGGTAAACCAAAAGGCACATATGAGTTAAAAGCAAACATGGTTGTTAGCTGCAATGAATAAAGCATATTATCGAACACAAACCGACCTCATGACCCAACGAACCATTCGAAGATACACTGATGGTTTCATATAAATAATACATTTTATCTCTGCAATATGGTGGTGAAAAACAGGCAGTAGATACTCTTGTCTTTACACGTTTGAACTCAATACTTGCATTACCATTATCTGCAAGCACCATTTATAATGTACCTAAGTACGAGGTCGATAACTGTCAAATAATAGAGACCAATAATATCCATAGATTTTTCCTGTAACTTCCTTTTTCATATTTAATCATAAAATAAATGTAGATGGAGAATAGTTAAAAGTATTCTTTTGAGTAGTAATAGTAACGGTAGTTGTTGTTTATTGTTATTGCTATTATTGTTATTATTATTATTATTATTGGTTTAAACCATATTTATTTCTAAAACCTTGTCAGTAGCATATACAATAATAGTATCGTGAGGATTTAAAATAAAACATTAGCTTATTAAAAGTATTCTCCGGTTGGGAGCAATCCTAGAAGTCACAGCAGTAGTAGTAGTGGCATTTGTTTCTTTACATTTTTTGTCGTTCGAAAGAATTGTACAATTATATCTAAAACAAATTGTTATTGGTAGGATGGATGGACCATTGTTAGTGAGTGACTCAAAATATTCAAAATTTGGCTTAAAATAACGAGAATGTATTATACTGTTAAATTTTGTTATACTGTATTGCATTCTGCCGAAACATACTTTAAAGTACAATTAACTGTACATACTTTAAAGTACAATTAACTGTACATACTTTAAAGTACAATTAACTGTACAAAAATGTGACCCTTGCTAAAGAACTGTATTTACACATTTAGGCCTATTTAATGTATCCTCTCTCTCTCTCTCTCTCTCTCTCTCTCTCTCTCTCTCTCTCTCCCCGCATCAGGGTCTACATATCCTAAATTGTGTAAACTGCAAACTCGCTAGTATAGATTCATGCAACCAGCGAGACTGCATAAAGACATGCCTAAAAAAGAATTCCAAATAGTAAAAGCTACACGTCAAGAACTATTTTGTAGTATTAGTTTTCTACGTGAATCACAAAAACTGTCAGTGACTAAGCTATATGGCCTGTGGTTGTTATACGACACCCTAGCTTTATTGTAAACCTGTAACACTGAATTGACAAGCGATACAAAAACTCGTGATGAAGCCTAATATTATTTTTAAGAAGCAAGTGCAACTCATATTACAGTCAATTTCGAGAACGAAGGAGAAATCAGTGATGATTGCAAGCTAATATTTAACGACAATCGATTTATTACGTTCAATTATTAGAACATGTCTATAAATATATCTACCAACCTGTGCAAGCATTTATGCATCTTTATATTTAATTTACCGTCTGTCTGTCTAATTAGTGGTCTGATCTCCATTTAAGGATATATATTCTAGTCGGTCAGTAGCTTGGTAAACCAGTAGTTAATTATGTAGGTATGTATTCACAGTATATGAGCATTTATGTTTAACAGCTTGTTTTTGAGTTTTCTTTTATCACAGTGAGCCCTATTCATAACAGCACGTGGACGTGACTAGCACACAGGAACACTAGCACGTGAATAGCACAAAGGTTGGACGTATCTTTTAAAACTTAGATGTTATGCACGCAGTAAACACAGTCCAGGAGTTTATTGTATAGGTGAGGTACTTTTCAAACTGTCATTGCCATTATATGCATATAATAGGGAGATATTCGTTTTAACAACCACGTGCACATGACGGTATGGACATAAATAAATTGTTGTTAACGATGGTTTGTTTTTCAATTACGCATTAGGGTATAATTGCAAAGAAATGGTAAACATGGGACAAAGTTCGTAAATTTATGACTTGGGTGTGGTTACGTTTCAGCACGATACTGGCAATACATCTTCCAATAATCAAAGATACCTTTTGTGTAAATAGGTTCACACCCAGGTCAACAGTGTCCGATTTCATTCAGTTTATTAAATCTATTGACAAAGTTCATTAAAATGGTTGTAAGCACAAAAATAAAGTCTTACACGTGACGGTTTGATTAATCGAACTATTTGGCTCATTTCTAACACGTATCTAGATAGTATTTATAGTAAAGGAAACCACGATATAAGAAATCAAATTGCTCACGCAATCACTGTTTTTCTTTTTAAAAACTATTTAGCATACATGTCAGTAGCGTGGTTTAGATATTGTATGAAACTGTGTCATGCAAACATTAGTACTTATTTTCCTTGGATTGGTTTAGCACGGGACAGATATTTTATTTAAATATTCAGAAATTACAGTGTCGTCTGCACGCGACATCTATGGATACTTTTAACGTTCACACGTCATCAAACTCCGATATTAGTTTACACCGGTCTTTATCTACAATAATTTCATTTTGTTATTGCTGTAATTGAGTAATATACAGGACAAGTTTTAAGGGCATATGTTACCATTTTCTCCTCTAATAACTTTACGATAGTAATCTAGAGCGCCTGAGTAGTGTTTGACCGTCCATACAACATTTAAATTAAGTACAGGCCGTCATATTTGCTGTTAAGACGTTTTCCTTTAATTGTCATTCAAAACACTTCAAAAGGGATATGTTGCTATTGGAAGACCTCGTACTCAACACTGAACGCTTTTTGTAGCCCCAAACATCTACAATGTTTTACTTCGCCAAAAGAAAACCTTTATATCAATGATTAATAGATGTAATGTTGATTGTCCATATATACTGATTTATCACATAATAACTGATTTTACGTTATATTGATAGTACATAATTAGAACAGGAAGGCTTGGAGCCTGATCTATCGTTTCAATAGACTCTTTACAGTTCCAGTCAGGTTTTCCTCCCTTGTGGAAAAGGTGTCTGCTACCTTTATTGGTCAACAGAATCTTTGACATTATTTAAAGGAATTCTTCAAATATTGGTCTTATGAGATATGACTATAAATAAATGATTTATACTGCGGATACTATTCGTTATTTACAAAATTATTCTTTTATTTCAATACACACAGATGTCTCGAAATCATTCAAATTTTAACGGAGGTAATGGTTCCAATACATTTGCTATGGATAACCCAAAAGATGGCCGACAGTAATTGAAAGGGAGGTAATTATAAAAGTATATGACATCATCTGGAAAGTTTCTATATGCGACTGCGAACTTGGGTTTACATTGCTATCTACTCATGCTGAACAATACTTAATGGATGGACTGATTTTATTATGTTTTGAGTAAAAGACAAGCAAACCAAATTATAAAATGCTACATTATTGCAAAACTACACCTTCCTGTCTAACAGAGCTTTGCTCGCCTCGGTTTCGATTTGATATCCCTATCTACACCTGGTCGTATCGAGCAGATATTTATATGCTTCGGGTCTGTGAATGTAGCCTTCGCATCCATCAAAATTAAGTTGTTCAAATTTTCACAACATGATTGAGACAAGGGGAACACACGACTTGAAAGGACTGATAAATATTCAATTTTTCAGTGTCGGTCCGTGTTTGCACAAATACCTTTCACTCAACAACAGTTGTAATGGCTTCCCTCTGGTCAAAAGTCATACTTTCGATGTTAAACTTACAAAGTATCTTTTTTGGTCAATTGCCTCCACTATTTTCGGCAGATGTACAATGCACCATGCTATTGGTTAGTTGGCATTACAAACTAAGAGTGGCAACTCATGAAATCCAATAGATCTTACTTGGACAAAGTACCCATATATCTGTTCAATCCACCACGGTGTAGATAGGATTATCAGATCGGAACCATGGCCAGCGAAGATGTGTCTAACACAACTGCTATATATTCTGTGTAATATTCTGTTTTCATCAGTATCAATCTTACCATTGTATGGCATTAAAAGTTTCAAAGTGTGACATTTTGTTCTGTAACATTCGTCGGACATGTTCGTCATAACAATCAAACTATAAATTGTGGCTCTTTGTCCTGTGACATTTTGTCTCGTATGCTTTTGACACTTTTTGTCCTGTGACGTTCTTTCCGTAAACCAGATTACCGCGTTATTGTGGGTAATACTGTTGTAATAATAATGAGGACTTTGTATAGCCCTCATCTTTAGAAGCTCTAAGCGCTTTACAACATTAGACAACACCTATAAGATAAAAAAATATAATAATATTATTACAAATACAAACACCATGAAATTAGAAAAAATATTAAAAAATAAATTTAAAAAAAAAAACATGCTGAGAATATTTCAGGTAGGAAACATTATTAGATCTTTAAGTTTGTTCTTGCAGTCGAAATAAGTGAGTTTTGAGAGCCCTCTTGAATGTGATCACTGTGTCTTTGTGTCTAAGTTCAGTGGGCAATTCATTCCACGTTGCTGGGCCTTGGTATGCAAAAGAACCATATGACTTTTTTTCATAGTAACTATATTATGCTTCGAGAATTCGACATAAAATGGTCACATTTTTTATGTGTTTACTTAATTGACAATTGACCCGGATGTTTCTTGAGTATTTCACCCATCAAACGGCTAAGAGCGTCATAAATATTGTTTGTTATATGAGGTGTTTTTTAATTTGAGTTTGATCATATTTTGTTCGCGACCGTCGTGGGGCTGCCTGCTTTCAGGAGTTTCTGGTTTTGGTTTTAGTTTTCGCGGGGTACTAGTGTTTGTCACGGTAATTATTTTACTTGTCTGTGTTTTTTCGAGGGTTGATTGGCTTTTAGACTGTGGAGTTTAATTTTGACAGAAATCGATTTTAGAACGCATGTGATTGATCTGGACATGCGTTGTATTTGTGATCATAGTATTGTTTAAGTGTTGCTGGATGCGTTGGCTTCCATTAATGTTATTCATTTGGATGAAAACATGGTGAAATTATTAAACTTGTCAGGTCTTTCATTTGTACTCATACAGGTAGTCTCACTTCAAACCTTCAAGTGAAAGCCGTTTGGTAGATCTCAATTTTCGAATGTGGCGGTGGCGGGTTCGAACGTCGGCCGTCAGACCAACAGCTTATAAAAATGGCACTTGCAGCTGCCTCTCTTGGCGCCCAGCATTGAGATGTTGGCCTGGTGTCGGGACAATATGACTGGGTGGAATATAATGGAACATGTCCATGGCATGCTGTCCCAGCGCTATACATTACTATAAAGTGTCACCCTGCATAAATCGTAGAGATATGACATAACTTATTAAAACTAAGTTTAAAAAATCCAAATCACACAGAGAGAGAGAGAGAGAGAGAGACATACATAGGGATGCAACAGCATTAAGACCGAAGATATTCGAATAGAAAAGCTGCTGACTCATTAATAAACAAATCAATTCTTTCACAAATCATGGCGGCATAGAAAAATGGAATGTTAACAGACGACATTTGTTATCCTTCTACATGCCAACAAACAGGTCATGCAAAACATCTTCAGTTCCATGAATGACTGAAATAGGGCGACTTTACCGGGACGGTACACGATGGTCATTGTTGCAATACCTCTGGTCAACAAAACGAGACATTTGAAGCAATATACCTGACATTTGACCTTTTAAAAGGCCAATATAAAACTACCCCTTTAACAACATGATACTATCTAACCCTTGAGACATCACGCAGTTTGCAAATAGACGACCGTAGAAAAACTTCGTTGGATGCGTTTAGGGTAAGGTATAACTCAATTTTGGAACAATGAAAAGTATGTGGAATAATGACATAGTCAGCATGTGACAGCTGACATCAGAAGTAATTATGGATACATTAATAACAACATGATAGTTCAATAACAAAAACATGTGGGACCACAATTACTAGCAATGACTAATATAAAGTATACAGGTAACACGGGAAGTTATGTTTGATAAACTGGGGTAGTTGATATATAGACTCTCTCAGGAATTCACGGAGACCTAATCGTATAAACTAAACAAACAGACACACAAACAACAATTTAAAAATATATGAATCATGCTGGAAAATGGTAAATGATATTTTTATAAGAGAAACTTCCTTTTCCTCTTTTTACAGGTTTTACATAGCCAATGGGTATACGTAATGTAATGCAATGGGTATATTTAATTTGTATCGTGTGATTGATTGACATTTATCAATAAATGAGGGTAGGAGCTGGAACTGCCTGACTAATGTCTTTTCTTGTGAACCAAGTATTACATATCTTATTATTGTCTATGACTTTAGTTTATATATAATAATGTCGTTATTGCTTGGAGGTAAACCTGTTTATGTGGTCTTTTGACCTTGGAAGTTTGAAGACGCGATTTTGTTGTTGAATTTGATGGGAAAATGATCTTCATACATGATTTTGTTACTGTGACAATTTTTTTATAAGAGAGAAGTAACCATATCAAACATTCAACATCTTAACATCAGTCATAGTGGAACCAATTTTAGTTTTGCTCTGTTGAGAGGATTTAATTAATTTATTTAAATTATTCAATGGAATTACAAAGTGATCTTTAATTTAGGACTAAACACCTATTTTGGAATAATTGTGAATACATTCAATGACAGTTTGGATTATATCATTAACATACATCAAGACTATTGGCACATTAGCACACTCGAGACTATTGGCATATCAGCACATTCAAATTTGGGATCAATTTTGCTACAGTGCTGGAATTCTTCAACATTTTCTATACTTTTGGACTTAAGATAGAACTATTCAGGATTTTGTTTAAAGGACTGTAAGTCCCTTTTAATTTACATTACATTGTATTCAAAGAAATACATTATTTGTTGCAGATTACAAACCTAGATTATTTAGGCTCTTTTACCTAGTTTAAGACCATAGATTCGCAACAGCGGTAAACTGATTTAGCAAAGGAAACTTCAAACCCCAAAATACATATACTGCTTAGAAAGGGTGTGTGTGTGTGTGTGCGTGTGTGTGTTAATTCATGCACAACGATCTGAATTATATTCTGAACTACTGGTTTCCTATTATGTCCAAAGGATATGTTTGTTACGTTTTAGTTAATTTGCCATTTGCCCATTTTCAAGTTTTATCAGTATGAAAAATTATTTTCCACTGCAAAAGGTCGCAATACATGAAGTTGGCGAAACATATGTTGTAGATACAAAATTATATATATATATATATATATATATATATATATATATATATATATATATATATATATATATATATATATATATATATATATATATATATATATACAACCATACACACCAATGACAAAATTATTTAAAATACATTGATGTTATCATATTACTGTTGTAATAACAAGATATACATACTTTAAATAATTTTTAATAATCCGTAAGAGAAAGATTTAGAAAAAATTACTTTCCTACAAATTTAGAAAGACAAAACTAAACTGATAACTACTATGCTTTTAGACATCTATGATGATCATGATGGTATAACAGATAAGAAAACAACATTCAAGCCTCGTCATGGTAATAGCAGAGATGCAATCACACGTAGACGAAATATTTCACCCTTGTGTAGTTAAAGTGTACTAGCAGCGCACAATTCGGGTACTAATTTCAAACCACGTAGATGTTTTCAAGTGATGATTCCAGTGATCACGTTTTACATTCAAAGCATGATTCATGTTTAAAGTGATGATTCCAGTGATCACGTTTTACATCCAAGCATGATTCATGTTTTAAAATGATGATTCAAGTGATCAGTTTGTACATTTAAAGCATGATTCATGTTTTAAAGTGATGATTCAAATGATCAGTTTGTACATTTAAAGCATGATTCATGTTTTAAAGTGATGATTCCAGTGATCACGTTTTATATTCAAGCATGAGTCATGTTTTAAAGTGATGATTCCAGTGATCATTTTGTACATTCAAAGCATGATTCATGTTTTCAAGTGATGATTCCAGTGATTCCTTTAAACATTCAAAGAACGATTGATGTTTCAAGAGCTGGTTCCAGTGATCACTTTGTACATATGAAGCATAATTCTTGTTTTCAAGAGATAATTCTAGTGATCACTTTGTACATTTAAAGCATGAATGATGTCTTTAAAAGATCATTCCAGTGATTCCTTTGTACATTTAAAGCATTAAAGAGGTCTTTAAAAGATGATTCGAGTGATCACTTTATACATTCAAAGCATGAATGATGTTTTCAAGAGATGATTCCAGTGATCACAGCATACAAACAAATGTTTTCAAGATATACTCCAGGGATCACAGAATAGAGACAAAACATGGTTGATGTTTTCAAGAGATAATGCCTGCGATTACATCGTTTGCTTTCATTACACTCTGATTGGAAATATTCACTAGCACAAGTCCTCTTCAGCAAAATAAACTAAGTCACCTTTGGCAAAACAAACTAATTTCTCGTTGGTAAACCAAAAGGCACATATGAGTTAAAAGCAAACATGGTTGTTAGCTGCAATGAATGAAGCATATTATCGAACACAAACCGACCTCCTGACCCAACGAACCATTCGAAGATACACTGATGGTTTCATACTGATGATACATTTTATCTCTGCAATATGGCGGTGCCAAACAAGCAGTAGATACTCTTGTCTTTACACGTTTGAACTCAATACTTGCATTACCATTATCTGCAAGCACCATTTATAATTTACCTAAGTACGAGGTCGATAACTGTCAAATAATAGAAACCAATAATATCCATAGATTTTTCCTGTAACTACCTTTTTCATATTTAATCATAAAATAAATGTAGATGGAGAATAGTTAAAAGTATTCTTTTGTGTAGTAATAGTAACGGTAGTTGTTTATTGTTATTGCTATTATTGTTATTATTATTATTATTATTATTATTGGTTTAAACCATATTTATTTCTAAAACCTTGTCAGTAGCATATACAATAATAGTATCGTGAGGATTTAAAATAAAACAGTAGCTTATTAAAAGTATTCTCCAGTTTGGAGTAATACTAGAAGCCGCAGCAGTAGTAGTAGTAGCATTCGTTTGTTTACATTTTTTTTTTGTCGTTCGAAAGAATTTTGCTATTATATCTAAAACAAATTGTTATTGGTAGGATGGATGGACCAATGGGTCGATACATTACAGGATTAATGTGTTTATGAACTGTTGTAACATTGTTAATGATTGACTCAACATATTCAAAATTTGGCTTAAAATAACGAGAATGTATTTTGCTGTTAAATTTTGTTATACTGTATTGCACTCGGACGAAAGATGCTTTAAAGTACAATTAACTGTAAAAAAGTGACCTTTGCTAAAGAACGCCCTAAGAAAATGTTCCCTACGGTAAAGTATGCACAACTGCAAGAAATGTGACCCTTGCTAAAGAACGCCCTAAAAAAAAGTGTGCTACGGTAAACTATGTTCAACTGTAACAAAAGTAACCCTTGCTAATAAACGCCCTAAGAAACAGTGTGCTACGGTAAAGTATGCACAACTGTAAGAAAAGTGACCTTTGCTAAAGAAATCCCTAAAGCAAGTGCTCTACGCAGTGGCGTCGCTAGGGGGGTGCGGGGGGTGCAGACACTGTCTCAGAGGGGTGACACCAAAATGAAAAATTGCAAATTTTACAGAGCACACACTGCTCGGTCTAGTCGGATTGCATAAGCGGATAACCGATCATAGTTAAATACATGACTAACAGGCACAGCAGTGGCGTCGCTAGGGGGATGCGGGGGGTGCGGACTGCACCGGGTGACACCATCAGAGGGGGTGACACCAAAATGACATTACTAAGGATTCTGTATGGTCTGTTACGGAAGGAGGACCATGGGGGTGACACCATGAGCTACGGCACTGGGTGACACCAACCCGAGTGACGCCACTGGCTCTACGGTAAAGTATATACAACTGTAACAAATGTGACCCTTGCTAAAGAACGCACTGAGAAAAAGTGTGCGACGATTAAGTATGTACAACTGTAACAAAAGTGACTCGTGTTAAGGAACGCCCTAGAAAAAGGTGTGCTAAGGCAAAGAATGTACAACTATAACAAAAGTACCCTTGCTGAAGAAAGTCCTAGCACAAAGTTTAATACTGTAATGTCCTTTCAAGCTGTGTTACTTTACAAAGTTCTGTGGCCTTTTCAATGTGGTGGAGCACTTCATTCCGGTTTGTAAATGATGAAAGACCTTGCACACATCGATAGTTTTCCACGCAAAATTAAGATGGCTTTGTTCATTTGTGATTTGGCACTTCGATAGCCATTCAGATAAAATCGTTACTTCACTCCCAGTGAAGCCATTTCTACAGCTCCAAGCTATAAATGTAGTGCTTATTGTTGATTGGAATATATGGCTTTCTTCAATTAGTGTTGACCATAGACCCAAAACACAAACTATTATATGCACAAAATACAACGTAACAACGAGGAAGAGTAATTCGAGGTAGTTATCAATATTTATCTATAAAACGCTCAATGCATATGAAAGAAATATTCAATGCGTATACAAGACATATTCAATGCTAGCCCGAGTTTCCTCTGACCCTTTTCACCACATTTTTGATATTTGGACATTTATGTTGGGGTGTAGGGTCAGAGTCCATTCCCTATCGAAAAGCTAGAATTCGCTGACACCATTTGGTGTCGGCATTGGGTAGTCGTTTACTAGATTTATTTTCTCAACAATCGTGAGCATAGCATTCGTCATATCTTTAATCCAATGACAGACGAGACGAAAGTATGCCGTTGCTGAAATTTGCATTCCGTGTCACATGACTATACAAATCTCGCAACCTACATGTCAAGAACATCAGACGTCATATAGTCACGTACTATAAATGATAGAAATACAGAAAAACAATGTATCGTAATGTGTGCTGTACATGGTTTATCAAACGATTCTTTTCTCCTGAAAATTCATGCACAAGATCATGATTTTATAATATAATTTATAGTGAGATATTGAAATATATCAGTGGAAAAAAATTATTTCTCCAACTGGGCGATACTACTTTCGTCGTCATAATTACGATATTACTTTTGTAACTACTTTTTTCCCGTTCAAGAAATACACCTGCTCTAATGTATGTCATCCAAAACTGTATTTACATATTTAGGCCTATTTAATGTATCCTCTCTCTCTCTCCCTCTCTCTCTCTCTCTCTCTCTCTCTCTCTCTCTCTCTCTCTCTCTCTCTCCACATCAGGGTCTACATATCCTAAATTGTGTAAACTACAAACTCGCTAATGTACATTCATGCAATCAGCGAGACTGCATAAACACATGCCTAAAAACGAACTCCAAATAGTAAAAAGTAGACGTCAAGAACTATTTTGTAGTATTAGTTTTCTACATGAATCACCAAAATTGTCAGTGACTGAACTATATGGTCTGTTGTTATTATGTGTTACCCATACGTATTGTATACCAGTAACACTCCATGACAAACGATACAAATTCTTAAGAAGAAAAACTCGTCATTAAACATAATATTATTTTTAAGCAGCAAGTGTAACTCACATGACAGACAATTTCGATAACGATAGATAAATCAGTGATAATTGTAATCTAATATTTACCGACAATCAATTTATTAGGTTTTATTGTTAGAACATGTCTGTAAATATATCTACCAACCTGTGTAAGCATTTATGCATCTTTATATTTAATTTACCGTCTGTCTGTCTGACTGGTGGCCTGACTCCGTTTAAGGATATATATTCTGGTCGGTCAGTAGCTTGGTAAACCAGTAGATAAATAGGTAGGTAGGTATTCACAGTATATGAGCAGTTATGTCTACCAGCTTGTGTTTGGGTTTCCTTTTATCACAATGAGTCCTTTTCATTACAGCACGTGGACGTGACTGCCATTATATGCATATAATAGTGGATACTCGTTTTAACAACCACGTGCATATGACAACATGGACAGAAATATATTGTTGTTAACGATGGTATGTTTTTCAATTACGCATTAGGGTATATTTGCAAAGAAATGGTAAACATGGGATAAGATTCGTAAATTTATGACCTGGGTGTGGTTACGTTTCAGCACGATACTGGCAATACATCTTCCAATAATCAAAGGTACCTTTTGTGTAAATAGGCTCACACCCAGGTCAACAGATTCTGATTTCATTCAGTTTATTAAACCTATTGACAAAGTTCATTAGCATGGCTGTAAGCACATAAAAATAAAGTCTTACACGTGACGGTATCAGAAATCGAACTATTTGGCTCATTTCTAACACGTATCTAGATAGTATTTATAGTAAGGAAAACCACGATATAACAAATCAAATAGCTCATGCAATCACTGTTTCTCTGTTATTCTCTTTAAAAACAATTTAGCATACATGTCAGTAGCGTGGTTTAGATATTGTATGAAACTGTGTCATGTAAACATTAGTACTTATTTACCTGGAGTGGTTTAGCACGGGACAGATATTTTATTTAAATATTCAAAAATTACAGTGTCGTCTGCACGCGACATCTATGGATACTTTTAACGTTCACACGTCATCAAAGTCCGATATTAGTTTACACCGGTCTTTATCTACAATAATTTCATTTTGTTATTGCTGTAATTGAGTAATATATAGGACAGGTTTTAAGGGCATATGTTACCATTTTCTCCTCTAATAACTTTACGATACTAATCTAGAGCGCTTGAGTAGTGTTTGACCGTCCATACAACATTTAAATTAACTACCGGCCGTCATATTTGCTGTTACAGTCGTTTTTCTTTAATTCTCATTCAAAACACTTCAGAAGGGATATGCTGCTATTGGAAGACCTCGTGCTCAAAACTGAACGCATCTGGTTGTACCGGACTTAGCGTCTACAATGTTTTTGAGTACAAGTGTTTGATGTGGACATGCGTTGTATTTGTGCTCATAGTATTGTTTATGTGTTGTTGGATGCGTTGGCTTTCATTAATGGTATTCAATTGGATGAACACATGGTGATATTATTGAGCTTGTCAGGTCTTTGATTTGTACACATGCAGGTAGTCTTTTTTCAAACTTTCAAGAGAAAGCCGTTTTGTTGATCGCAATTTTCGGATGTGGAAGGTCGCGGGTTCGAACTTCGGCCTTGTCATACCAAAGGCTTATAAAAATGGTAATAGCAGCTACCTCTCTTGGCGCTCAGCAGTGAGAGGTTGGCCTGGTGTCAGGATGGTGTGACTGGGTGGGACATCATGCTACATGTATGTGGCATGATGCCCCTGTGCTAAACATCACTATAAAATGTCACATGCAGACATTCTAACATATATACTCCAATTTATCTCTTCAATTTAATAAGTTCAATAGAAATCTGAGACATCTTTGTCTTTGCTTGCCTTCCCCATAGTTAATGAAGTCATGGAATAGTAGTCCCTTTTAAAACACATCACCCAGTTAATACCTCCCTTGTATATTCATCCATTCCTCCATGTCTTCCATCCATTCATCCTGACCTGACAAATATTGGATGGTGGCACACTACAATATTTTAAAGTCAATTTTATCATTTCTGTCACGTATGTGATGCTATTGATTATCTGCAGGTGGGGATCACAATACGAATTTGAAAATTGGTGCATATGGCAATCCCTGTACAGTATTGGAGAAATAGGGCAGAATGGTGAACATCCAAATACAAGTCCCCAGTCAGCAATGCCGACATCTGAAGTGCATGAACAACTCAAGGTAGAATATATACCAATTTAATCTATGATAATAATAATAAACTATTCAAGCAATTTCTGGATGTAAATCTTCCAATTACACTTAACGTATAAATTAATGCATTAATTTGGCCCGTTAACAAAAGCCTCCTTTGTTTCATAACATGATAGTTAATGTCCTAATGTGAGAGAGTCTCCTTTCAGTTAGTAGTCCCTTGTACTTATCTGTATTCGCTCTCTATTTTTCTATTCTCCCTTATTCTTCCCTCTTGCATTATTCACGTGCCGCTTCTTGTACTATCTCTCATTCTCCTGCACCCTTCCTGTGCTACTCCTTGTACTCCTCTTTTCCAATCCCCTTCTGTACCAATTTTCTTACTTCATCCTGCCCTCTCTTGAGAGTTTAGTGCTGCCTCTTACATGCACCCTGGGAGCTTTCTGTAGAAGCTTGCTTTTTTTCTCGCAGTTCAATTCCTCTTCCCCCATTTTCGCGTCTCTCGCTCGGAGTGGTCTTTTTGACAATTTCTTGTAGCCTCTGTTCTTCACAAATGCTAAGAAAACACTGAATAATTTTACACAGGTATGGCTAGATATTGCATTGTCCCCCTGTCTGTCTGAGATACCAGTTCCTTCTACTGTTAGATTGTTAAATTCCTCAAATTCTGATTGGCTGGTACGCCTCGTTTGATGGTCGGCGATGCTTGGCCCAATCTTTCACATGTAGCTGTAAGCGCAGAAAACTGGCCTTCTTAGCGACACAAAGAACTTAAATCCATTTGAAGAGACTAGCCAACTCAACCGTCTAATTACTGAATAAACACATAGCCAGTCATCCGCTGTTGGCCTCAGGCCCCATTAGCCAGAATAAGTTAAAATAACGGCAGTAAAAATGAAAAAATTTAGACAATATTTCCTCACAGAATCCAAAGCTCCTTTATTGAAAAAGTTGTGAGTGCAACACCAGAAAAAGAAAGAACAGTCTAGTTGCTGTGTTGTACTAACGTGTTTATGTCATGCAGACAAAAGTCTTCAAAAAATGGGCATAGACCTCTTAGTGTATTTATTCTGCGCGTGAAAGAGAAGACAAAGTTGCAGACTGTGTAAAAAATGTTCGTCAAGAGTTCTGGAAGAGTCCGTTTTTGATACAGCAATGAGTCTTATTGTAGGAAACATCGTGTTCCACAAGTAAGCAAACATTGTCTGCATTATCCTTTACTGGCATTCTACTTCCATTTAACATGCCGTGTAAATATAAGCAAACAAAAATCTGAAGATAAACGTCTTTCAAATGAATGTAATTGGTATATATATATATATATATATATATATATATATATATATATATATATATATATATATATATATATATATATATATATATATATATATATATATATTCCAAATGATCGTTTGCGCTCTATTCCAGATATTATTATTAGGACAGAATTTTTGAGTACAAGTAACAAGATTGAAAATTCCTCTAAATTGTGTTAAGAGTAAGTTTTGATTAAATTGTATTAGAAGTAAATTGATAAATCATACTGAAAGTAATCTTCTACTAAAATATATTGAGATTTAATCCATTTATTCGTATCCTACTATTCAACAATGATTGCGCTATTATGATCAAGTACGAACCGTCTTATACAAAATATTACTTGTATCGCAGACTCAGCACAAAAGAGTATATTCAGCAGGTTATAAAAATAGCGAACTAGACAGATTCCAAAAATTCTTATGGAGGGCAAATGTGCTGATCTTGCAGAAGTACTTACGTAATAATGTACATAGACCTAGACAATAATCTGTAAGAGACTATGAAGCCTCGCTTTGAGATTCTGGCCAAACGCAAGAGCTAAAGAACGCGCCATATTTGGCGTTGTCTTAAGAAAGCTGGTATATTAAGCCCAGCCGCGGGTCGACATCAGTTTTGCGGGCCAGAAGCTCAAGCAGGCTTTGTCTTTTGCAGGTAAGATAACCGTCTATGTA
This sequence comes from Sinohyriopsis cumingii, assembly GCA_028554795.2. Lineage (NCBI taxonomy): Eukaryota > Metazoa > Mollusca > Bivalvia > Unionida > Unionidae > Sinohyriopsis > Sinohyriopsis cumingii. The sequence goes on along the minus strand of CM068831.1, from coordinate 11,512,561 downwards.
CAGTTTTTCATAGCATAAGACTTTATAGTGTTATAAGAATTTTTAGTGTCATAAGAATTTTTAGTGTTATAAGAATTTTTAGTGTTAAGATGTTAACCTAACATCAGTATGTTTAAACATTATATCATTTTAATATTTCTTTACTATTATTTAACCTAATGTACTAGAAAGTTTAATTGTTTGAAGAACTTATATTTACTTATAATTATATTATTGATTATAGTAAAAGCAACGTTCGCTACCAACTTCATACTCAGTAATAGTTAATTTAGAAATAAAATACTCTTTAAATAATAGAGTTTAATATGCTGACATTTTAGAATTAATTCAGTAAAATATATTTCAATTACGGTATTAGTCCGAAATATTGAATTTTAGATTCTTTTGCTATCGTGAATTTATTCGATATTTAATTATCTGTATTACATTCTAAACGGCAGTTATTATACAAGTATGATGTTGGTAAGTGAAAGAATATCGTAGTTTAATATGTATTTCTTATATCCGAAAATTGAGCTTGTTGTAGTTTGATATTGAAATCAAGTTTATATGTTGAGTATTTCAATAAAGTTTTGCTGGCCAGAAACTCAAACAGCCTTTGTCTTTGCAGCTCGATCCCGAGTACCTTCAATTCCCCAAGAATGTAGTCACGTCTTCATCATCGAGTGACACTTACATCAAATGACTTGAACTTCCTTTCTCCTCTCTCTCTCTCTCTCGGAATTGAGAAACGGATTGATTTAGAGTTTACGAAGCAATTCTTCACGTAAAAGTTGGTGAAGAAAATTTCTTTCGTAAAATTATCTTAAGCAATATTTTAACTAATTGCTGAACAGCTCGACTTCAGTACATTGTGATTTTGTAGAAGGTAAGCAATGTATTTATTTATTTATTTGTTTACTTATTTAGTTATTTATTTAAAACATTGTATTTATTTTCAACGCCCATATTGAAGTGCACAACATAACATATCAATCATATACTCCCTTTAATTTCTGCCATTGTCATCAGTGTATATAGCTATCGTCAAATAATAACTTCAGGTTCTTTTTCAATCAAGGTAAAAATGGGACGGAGAGAAATTAGGAATCAGATTCATTCCTGTTTTGGAGTTATTCCTTTTTTATGTTCCTGTTGTGACATCATGTCAGAAGACGTGTTTTAACTTGTACTTAGATATTACTTGAGAGAAAAAAATTATTGTAACATCATGTCAGCAGACGTGTTTTAAGTTGTACTTAGATATTATCTGGGAGAAAAATTATTTGGACTGTTCAGAGGAAATAAAACGTGCTCCTTTGTTAAAATTATAATATTAGTCTAGAACTTATGTGCATTATTTAATGGAGTTCTGGACAACGCCATTTTGACAACTTCACGATTCTTGGCGGACAAGTACATTTCCTGTTGGACTTGCATATAACTCATTTAGGATTCCTCTAGATTCACTTCATAATACGCATGTTCCTCTCACATTTTCATTTTATATCATTGATAATTAAATTCTCTGTTAACTTTTGCAAAGCTTGATGGTTTTGCTTCCTACGTTTACTTAGTTTATGACTATGGAGTCGTAACAATACTAATGCATTGTAATACTGAATGATCTACATCATACATTAAATCTTAGCAAAGCATCGCAATTACTCCACTCTTTGAAATTTTGCAATATTTAATTCCAACAATATTGTATTTTTTTTAAATTAATTAAGTTTATTTTGAATTCCTCTGAAACTTTGGATCCAGACACATTATAAGATAGTTTTAGAATACAGATTTCACCTCCGTTCGTTCATTCGTATGTCCATTTAAAAGCCTTGCTCTTCATTGTGGCCTTGTGGCTATATATCAATAAAACTGAATATCAATTCTTTCCAGTATATCTCAATATATATTATCTCAGTCTTACATTACTACCTATCCGTTCCAGTGCTATTTTATTTTTCAGATGCATTCGTTTGCGTTCTAATCGTCCTTGCATAACAACTTCCGAGGGCAAATAGCAAACAATAAAGCTGATATCAGAATGATAAAACTATTTAAAATTTCTTTCAAACGTCAGTACTTGTGATGTGATTTATCTGATGAAGAATAAAATCTTTATTTCGATTCAAATAAAAAATACAGGCTGCCAGCAGCGTATCGTCAAACATCATTTATATACATATAAATATATCGGGAGTCAACTACAGAGTCAAAGGGAGGCAACAACATTAGCGCCGAAGATAATCGAAAAGGAAAGCTGACGACGCCTTCCTAAACAATTCAACTCTTTCACAAGTCATGGCGGCATCGAAATATTGGATGTAAACAGACCACCTTATTGCAGTTTGTATTTAGTTAGATCTGTTACACTATGTGTCGATTTGAATGGTATTGACATACTTCGTATGCGAAACTAATGTTGTACTGTTAGCAACATTTAATAACTCTACCCTAAAAATTCACCGACCTACAGACGCGGATTTAGTGGTTTTCGTTTCTTAGACAATTTATACTCGCCGAGAATTTTCGCTTTATTATTAAAAAGCTCATTCGCTCAAAACTCGAAGTGCTTGAGAAACAACCCGTTTTTATCCAAATAATCATTTACCTTTGAGATCTGACATTACAATATCCCATACAATCACGAATATATACTGAACAATTGCTATCCTTCTACGTGCCAATAAACAGGTCATGCAAAACATCTTCAGTTCATGAAATAGAGCGATTTTACCGGGAATGTACACGATGGTCAGTGTTGCAATACCTCTGGTCAACACAACGAGACATTTCAATCAATATACCAGACATTTGACCGTTCACAAGGCCAATATAAAACCACCCCTTTAGCAACATGATACCTTCTAACCCTAGAGACATCGCGCAGTTTGTAAAAATAGATGACCGTAGAAAAAGTTTTTTGCATCTATTTAGGGTAAGGTATTATTCAATTCTGGGACAATGAAAACTATGTGGAATAACGACATAGTCAACATGCGACAGCTGACAATAGAGGTAATTAAGGAAACATTAATCATAACATGTTAGTTCAATAACAAAAACACGCGGGTCCACAATTACTAGCAATGGTTAATATAAAGTATACAGGTAACACGGGAAGTTTTGTTTGATAAACTGGGGTAGCTGATAGCCAATGGCCAGAGTTGATATATAGACTCTCTCTGGAATCCACAGAGATATAATCGTAAAGACTAAACAAACATACACACAAACAACAGTTTACAAATATATGTATCATGTTGGAAAATGATATTTTTAAAAGAAAAACTTCCTTTTCCTCTTTTTTGCAGGTTTTACATAGCCAATGGGTATATTTAATTTAATGTAATGGGTATATTAACTTGTATTGTGTGATTGATTGACCTTCATCAATAAATGAGGGTACGAGTTGGGCCTGCCTGACTAATGTGTTTATTGTGAACCATATATTACATAGATAATTCTTGTCTATGATTTTAGCTTGTATATTGAGATCGTTATTACTTGGAAATAAACCTGTGTATGTAATCTGTTAACCTTGGAAATTTGTATAAGCAATTTTGTTTATGAATTTGATAGAAAATGACCTTCATACATGATTCTGTTACTGTGTCATTTTTATATGAGAGAAAAGTAAAAATATTAATCATTCCATATCTTCACATCAGTCATAGTGGAATCCATTTTAGTTGTGCTCTGTTGAGAGGATTGTATTACTTTATTTAAATTATTCAATGGAATTACAAAGTGGTCATTGATTTAGGACTGAACACCTATTTTGGAATTATTGTGAATACATTCAATGACAGTTTGGATTATATTATTATCATACATCAAGACTGTTGACTCATTAGTACATTCGAGACTATTGGCACATCAGCACATTCAATAATGAAACTAACTTGCAACATTTTCTATACTTTTGGACTTAAGATAGAACTGTTTAGGATTTAGTTAACAGTACTATAAGTCCCTCTTCATTTACATTACATTTTATTCAAAGAAATGAATTATTGATTGAAGATTACAAACCTTGTTGGTTTGGGCTCTTTTTTCTTTACTTAGTTTAAGACCATACGTTCGCAACAACGGTAAACTGATTTGGCAAAGGAAACTTCAAACCCCAATATACATAAAATGATTAGAAAGGGTGTGTGTGTGTGTGTGTGTGTGTGTGTGTGTGTGTGTTTCAATACATGCACAACAATCTGACTTATATTCTGAACTACATGTTTCCTATTATGTCCATAGGATATGTTTGTTACGTATTAGTTAATTTGCCATTTGCTCATTTTCAATTTTTGCCAGCATGAAAAATTATTTTCCAGCACAAAAGGTCGCAATACATCAAGCTGGCGAAAAATATGTTAGAGAAACCAAATTATATATACACACACAAGCATAAAAACCAATGGCATAATTATTGAAAATGCATTGATGTTACCACATTATTGTTGTGATAACAAAATATACATATTGTTAACAATTTTAAACAATCGGTGAGAAAGATTTAGAAAAAATACTTTCTTAGAAATTTAGAAAGACAAGACTAAAATGATAACTAACATGCTTTTAGACATCTGTGAGGATCACGGTGGCATAACATATAAAAAAAGAGTTTAAAATCAGTAACGCATAACGTGAAATGACGAGAACAGAATTATAAGTACAGTTTGTATTGTTTCACGCAAGTCCTTTACGTAACCCTTTGATCTGGAATGGCCGAACTGCATAGAAACGGATGACAAACGTAATCCTTGGAATAATACATCACATTCATAAGTCTACAGGTAATGCAAGACAAGATCGGTCATAGGGCTCAGAACTACATCCTGTCTGTATTATCTAACACAAATAATAGAAAAGAGAAAATAAATGATGTATATTTTATCTTCATACTAAAGGCAATAATATAGTACGTAGCATTCAGCAGGTTTGGAAATTCTACTTTATGAATAATTATACCAAACTAGTATGTAACAGAATATTCGATATAAATTAGTTGGAAATTTAATATTCATGCGTTTTGATGATGCCAAGAAAGACATTATACAATGTAAAGTTATATTTGATACCTCAAAATTTATGTTAGTTTTGTCGAGAAGATTAGGCACACCTATTTAAAAAAAAGTGAGATAACATTTGCACAGTTACTATGGTAATTTTGTAATATTAAAAATTAAAAAGTGAATTATTGAAATAAAGTTTAAGCCTCACCATGATAATAACAGAGATACAATTACACCTAGACGAAATCTTTCACCCTTGTGTAGTTAAAGTGTACTAGTAGCGCACAATTAGGGTACTAATTTCAAACCACGCAGATGTTTTCAAGTGATGATTCCAGTGATTCCTTTATACATTTAAAGCATGAATGATGTTTTCAAGTGATGATTCCAGTGATCACTTTATACATTTAAAGCATGAATGATGTTTTCAAGTGATGATTCCAGTGATCACTTTATACATTTAAAGCATGAATGATGTTTTCAAGTGATGATTCCAGTGATTCCTTTATACATTTAAAGCATGAATGATGTTTTCAAGAGATGATTCCAGTGATCACTTTATACATTTAAAGCATGAATGATGTTTTCAAGTGATGATTCCAGTGATTCCTTTGTACATTTAAAGCATGAATGATGTTTTCAAGAGATGATTCCAGTGATCACTTTATACATTCAAAGCATGAATCATGTATTCCAGTGATGATTCCAGTCATCACCTTATACGTTTAAAGCACAATTAATGTTTTTAAGAGATAATTTCAGCGATCACAGCATACAAACAAATGTTTTCAAGATATAATTCCAGAGATCACAGAATAATAGAGACAAAACATGGTTCATGTTTTCAAGAGATAATGCCAGCGATTACATCGTTTGCTTTCATTACACTCTGATTGGAAATATTCACTAACACAAGTCCTCTTCAGCAAAATAAACTAAGTCACATTTAGCAAAAAAACTAATTTCTCGTTGGTAAACCAAAAGGCACATATGAGTTAAAAGCAAACATGGTTGTTAGCTGCAATGAATGAAGCATATTATCGAACACAAACCGACCTCCTGACCCAACGAACCATTCGAAGATACACTGATGGTTTCATACTGATGATACATTTTATCTCTGCAATATGGCGGTGCCAAACAAGCAGTAGATACTCTTGTCTTTACACGTTTGAACTCGATACTTGCATTACCATTATCTGCAAGCACCATTTATAATTTACCTAAGTACGAGGTCGATAACTGTCAAATAATAGAAACCAATAATATCCATAGATTTTTCCTGTAACTACCTTTTTCATATTTAATCATAAAATAAATGTAGATGGAGAATAGTTAAAAGTCTTCTTTTGAGTAGTAATAGTAATGGTAGTTGTTGTTTGTTGTTATTGCTATTATTGTTATTATTATTATTATTATTATTGGTTTAAACCATATTTATTTCTAAAACCTTGTCAGTAGCATATACAATAATAGTATCGTGAGGATTTAAAATAAAACAGTAGCTTATTAAAAGTATTCTCCAGTTTGGAGTAATACTAGAAGCCGCAGCAGTAGTAGTAGTAGCATTCGTTTGTTTACATTTTTTTTTTGTCGTTCGAAAGAATTTTGCTATTATATCTAAAACAAATTGTTATTGGTAGGATGGATGGACCAATGGGTCGATACATTACAGGATTAATGTGTTTATGAACTGTTGTAACATTGTTAGTGATTGACTCAACATATTCAAAATTTGGCTTAAAATAACGAGAATGTATTTTACTGTTAAATTTTGTTATACTGTATTGCACTCGGACGAAAGATGCTTTAAAGTACAATTAACTGTAAAAAAGTGACCTTTGCTAAAGAACGCCCTAAGAAAATGTTCCCTACGGTAAAGTATGCACAACTGCAAGAAATGTGACCCTTGCTAAAGAACGCCCTAAAAAAAAGTGTGCTACGGTAAACTATGTTCAACTGTAACAAAAGTAACCCTTGCTAATAAACGCCCTAAGAAACAGTGTGCTACGGTAAAGTATGCACAACTGTAAGAAAAGTGACCTTTGCTAAAGAAATCCCTAAAGCAAGTGCTCTACGCAGTGGCGTCGCTAGGGGGGTGCGGGGGGTGCGGACCGCACCGGGTGACACTATCTCAGAGGGGTGACACCAAAATGAAAAATTGCAAATTTTACAGAGCACACACTGCTCGGTCTAGTCGGATTGCATAAGCGGATAACCGATCATAGTTAAATACATGACTAACAGGCACAGCAGTGGCGTCGCTAGGGGGATGCGGGGGGTGCGGACTGCACCGGGTGACACCATCAGAGGGGGTGACACCAAAATGACATTACTAAGGATTCTGTATGGTCTGTTACGGAAGGAGGACCATGGGGGTGACACCATGAGCTACCGCACTGAGTGACACCAACCCGAGTGACGCCACTGGCTCTACGGTAAAGTATATACAACTGTAACAAATGTGACCCTTGCTAAAGAACGCACTGAGAAAAAGTGTGCGACGATTAAGTATGTACAACTGTAACAAAAGTGACTCGTGTTAAGGAACGCCCTAGAAAAAGGTGTGCTAAGGCAAAGAATGTACAACTATAACAAAAGTACCCTTGCTGAAGAAAGTCCTAGCACAAAGTTTAATACTGTAATGTCCTTTCAAGCTGTGTTACTTTACAAAGTTCTGTGGCCTTTTCAATGTGGTGGAGCACTTCATTCCGGTTTGTAAATGATGAAAGACCTTGCACACATCGATAGTTTTCCACGCAAAATTAAGATGGCTTTGTTCATTTGTGATCTGGCACTTCGATAGCCATTCAGATAAAATCGTTACTTCACTCCCAGTGAAGCCATTTCTACAGCTCCAAGCTATAAATGTAGTGCTTATTGTTGATTGGAATATATGGCTTTCTTCAATTAGTGTTGACCATAGACCCAAAACACAAACTATTATATGCACAAAATACAACGTAACAACGAGGAAGAGTAATTCGAGGTAGTTATCAATATTTATCTATAAAACGCTCAATGCATATGAAAGAAATATTCAATGCGTATACAAGACATATTCAATGCTAGCCCGAGTTTCCTCTGACCCTTTTCACCACATTTTTGATATTTGGACATTTATGTTGGGGTGTAGGGTCAGAGTCCATTCCCTATCGAAAAGCTAGAATTCGCTGACACCATTTGGTGTCGGCATTGGGTAGCCGCTTACTAGATTTATTTTCTCAACAATCGTGAGCATAGCATTTGTCATATCTTTAATCCGATGACAGACGAGACGAAAGTATGCCGTTGCTGAAATTTGCATTCCGTGTCACATGACTATACAAATCTCGCAACCTACATGTCAATAACATCAGACGTCATATAGTCACGTACTATAAATGATAGAAATACAGAAAAACAATGTATCGTAATGTGTGCTGTACATGGTTTATCAAACGATTCTTTTCTCCTGAAAATTCATGCACAAGATCATGATTTTATAATATAATTTATAGTGAGATATTGAAATATATCAGTGGAAAAAAATTATTTCTCCAACTGGGCGATACTACTTTCGTCGTCATAATTACGATATTACTTTTGTAACTACTTTTTTCCCGTTCAAGAAATACACCTGCTCTAATGTATGTCATCCAAAACTGTATTTACATATTTAGGCCTATTTAATGTATCCTCTCTCTCTCTCCCTCTCTCTCTCTCTCTCTCTCTCTCTCTCTCTCTCTCTCTCCACATCAGGGTCTACATATCCTAAATTGTGTAAACTACAAACTCGCTAATGTACATTCATGCAATCAGCGAGACTGCATAAACACATGCCTAAAAACGAACTCCAAATAGTAAAAAGTAGACGTCAAGAACTATTTTGTAGTATTAGTTTTCTACATGAATCACCAAAATTGTCAGTGACTGAACTATATGGTCTGTTGTTATTATGTGTTACCCATACGTATTGTATACCAGTAACACTCCATGACAAACGATACAAATTCTTAAGAAGAAAAACTCGTCATTAAACATAATATTATTTTTAAGCAGCAAGTGTAACTCACATGACAGACAATTTCGATAACGATAGATAAATCAGTGATAATTGTAATCTAATATTTACCGACAATCAATTTATTAGGTTTTATTGTTAGAACATGTCTGTAAATATATCTACCAACCTGTGTAAGCATTTATGCATCTTTATATTTAATTTACCGTCTGTCTGTCTGACTGGTGGCCTGACTCCGTTTAAGGATATATATTCTGGTCGGTCAGTAGCTTGGTAAACCAGTAGATAAATAGGTAGGTAGGTATTCACAGTATATGAGCAGTTATGTCTACCAGCTTGTGTTTGGGTTTCCTTTTATCACAATGAGTCCTTTTCATTACAGCACGTGGACGTGACTGCCATTATATGCATATAATAGGGAGATACTCGTTTTAACAACCACGAGCATATGACGACATGGACAGAAATATATTGTTGTTAACGATGGTTTGTTTTTCAATTACGCATTAGGGTATATTTGCAAAAAAATGGTAAACATGGGACAAAGTTCGTAAATTTATGACCTGGGTGTGGTTACGTTTCAGGACGATACTGGCAATACATCTTCCAATAATCAAAGGTACCTTTTGTGTAAATAGGCTCACACCCAGGTCAACAGATTCTGATTTCATTCAGTTTATTAAACCTATTGACAAAGTTCATTAGCATGGCTGTAGCACATAAAAATAAAGTCTTACACGTGACGGTATCAGAAATCGAACTATTTGGCTCATTTCTAACACGTATCTAGATAGTATTTATAGTAAGGAAAACCACGATATAACAAATCAGATAGCTCATGCAATCACTGTTTCTCTGTTATTCTCTTTAAAAACAATTTAGCATACATGTCAGTAGCGTGGTTTAGATATTGTATGAAACTGTGTCATGTAAACATTAGTACTTATTTTCCTGGAGTGGTTTAGCACGGGACAGATATTTTATTTAAATATTCAGAAATTACAGTGTCGTCTGCACGCGACATCTATGGATACTTTTAACGTTCACACGTCATCAAAGTCCGATATTAGTTTACACCGGTCTTTATCTACAATAATTTCATTTTGTTATTGCTGTAATTGAGTAATATACAGGACAAGTTTTAAGGGCATATGTTACCATTTTCTCATCTAATAACTTTACGATAGTAATCTAGAGGGCCTGAGTAGTGTTTGACCGTCCATACAACATTTAAATTAACTACCGGCCGTCATATTTGCTGTTACAGTCGTTTTTCTTTAATTCTCATTCAAAACACTTCAAAAGAGATATGTTGCTATTGGAAGACCTCGTACTCAAAACTGAACGCATCTGGTTGTACCGGACTTAGCGTCTACAATGTTTTAGAGCGCAAGTGTTTGATCTGGACATGCGTTGCATTTGTGCTCATAGTATTGTTTATGTGTTGTTGGATGCGTTGGCTTCCATTAATGGTATTCATTTGGATGAACACATGATGATATTATTGAGCTTGTCAGGTCTTTGATTTGTACACATGCAGGTAGTCTTTTCTCAAACTTTCAAGAGAAAGCCGTTTTGTTGATCGCAATTTTCGGATGTGGAAGGTCGCGGGTTCGAACTTCGGCCTTGTCATACCAAAGGCTTATAAAAATGGTAATAGCAGCTACCTCTCTTGGCGCTCAGCAGTGAGAGGTTGGCCTGGTGTCAGGATGGTGTGACTGGGTGGGACATCATGCTACATGTATGTGGCATGATGCCCCTGTGCTAAACATCACTATAAAGTGTCACATGCAGACATTCTAACATATATACTCCAATTTATCTCTTTAATTTAATAAGTTCAATAGAAATCTGAGACATTTTTGTCTTTGCTTGCCTTCCCCATAGTTAATGAAGTCATGGAACAGTAGTCCCTTTTAAAACACATCACCCAGTTAATACCTCCCTTGTATATTCATCCATTCCTCCATGTCTTCCATCCATTCATCCTGACCTGACAAATATTGGATGGTGGCACACTACAATATTGTAAAGTCAATTTTATCATTTCTGTCACGTATGTGATGCTATTGATTATCTGCAGGTGGGGCTCACAATACGAATTTGAAAATTGGTGCATATGGCAATCCCTGTACAGTATTGGAGAAATAGGGCAGAATGGTGGACATCCAAATACAAGTCCCCAGTCAGCAATGCCGACATCTGAAGTGCATGAACAACTAACTCAAGGTAGAATATATACCAATTTAATCAATGATAATAATAATAAACTATTCAAGCAATTTCTGGATATAAATCTTCCAATTACACTTAACGTATAAATTAATGCATTATTTTGGCCCGTTAACAAAAGCCTCCTTTGTTTCATAACATGATAGTTAATGTCCTAATGTGAGAGAGTCTCCTTTCAGTTAGTAGTCCCTTATACTTATCTGTATTCACTCTCTATTTTTCTATTCTCCCTTATTCTTCCCTCCTGCATTATTCATGTGCCGCTTCTTGTACTATCTCTCATTCTCCTGCACCCTTCTGTGCTACTCCTTGTACTCCTCTTTTCCAATCCCCTTCTGTACCAATTTTCTTACTTCATCCTGCCCTCTCTTGAGAGTTTAGTGCTGCCTCTTACATGCACCCTGGGAGCTTTCGGTAGAAGCTTGCTATTATTTTTTGCAGTTCAATTCCTCTTCCCCCATTTTCGCGTCTCTCGCTCGGAGTGGTCTTTTTGACAATTTCTTGTAGCCTCTGTTCTTCACAAATGCTAAGAAAACACTGAATAATTTTACACAGGTATGGCTAGATATTGCATTGTCTCCCTGTCTGTCTGAGATACCAGTTCTTTCTACTGTTAGATTGTTAAATTCCTCGAATTCTGATTGGCTGGTACGTCTCGTTTGATGGTCGGCGATGCTTGACCCAATCTTTCACATGTAGCTGTGAGCGCAGAAAACTGGCCTTCTTAGCAACACAAAGAACTTAAATCCATTTGAAGAGACTAGCCAACTCAACCGTCTAATTACTGAATAAACACATAGCCAGTCATCCGCTGTTGGCCTCAGGCCCCATTAGCCAGAATAAGTTAAAATAATGCCAGTAAAAATGAAAAAATTCCGACTATATTTCCTCACAGAATCCAAGGCTCCTTTATTGAAAAAAGTTGTGAGTGCAACACCAGAAATAGAAAGAACAGTCTAGTTGCTGTGTTGTACTAACGTGTTTATGTCATGCAGACAAAACTCTTCAAAAAATGGGCATAGACCTCTTAGTGTATTTATTCTGCGCGTGAAAGAGAAGGCAAAGTTGCAGACTGTGTAAAAAATGTTCGTCAAGAGTTCTGGAAGAGTCCGTTTTTGATACAGCAACGAGTCTTATTGTAGGAAACATCGTGTGCCACAAGTAAGCAAACATTGTCTGCATTATCCTTTACTGGTATTCTACTTCCATTTAACATGCCGTGTCAATGTCAGCAAACAAAAATCTGAGGATAAACGTCTCTCAAATGAATGTAATTGGTATATATATATATATATATATATATATATATATATATATATATATATATATATATATATATATATATATATATATATATATATATATATATATATATATATATAACGAAATGCTCAGTAAGTTGATCTGGATAATAATAAAAATAATGGAAATTTTCCAAATGATCGTTTGCGGTCTATTCCAGATGTTATCTTAAGCAATATTTTAACTAATTGCTGAACAGCTCGACTTCAGTACATTGTGATTTTGTAGAAGGTAAGCAATGTATTTATTTATTTATTTATTTACTTATTTAGTTATTTATTTAAGACATTGTATTTATTTTCAACGCCCATATTTAAGTGCACAACATAACATATCAATCATATAGTCCCTTTAATTTCTGCCATTGTCATCAGTGACTGCCATTATGTATATAGCTATCGTCAAAAAATAATTTCAGGTTCTTTTTCAATCAAGGTAAAAAAGGGACGGAGAGAAATTAGGAATCAGATTCATTCCTGTTTTGGAGTCATTCCTTTTTTATGTTCCTGTTGTGACATCATGTCAGAAGACGTGTTTTAACTTGTACTTAGATATTACTTGAGAGAAAAAAATTATTGTAACATCATGTCAGCAGACGTGTTTTATGTTGTACTTAGATATTATCTGGGAGAAAAATTATTTGGACTGTTCAGAGGAAATAAAACGTGCTCCTTTGTTAAAATTATAATATTATTCTAGAACTTATGTGCATTATTTAATGAAGCTCTGGACAACGCCATTTTGACAACGTCACGATTCTTGGCGGACAAGTACATTTCCTGTTGGACTTGCATATGACTCATTTAGGATTAGTTTGGATTCACTTCATCATACGCATGTTCCTCTCACATTTTCATTTTATATCACTGATAATTAAATTCTTTGTTAAATTTTGCAAAGCTTGATGGTTTTGTTTTGCTTCCTACGTTTGCTTAGTTTATGACTATGGAGTCGTAACAACATTAATGTATTGAAATACTGAATGATCTACAGCATACATTGAATCTTAGCAAAGCATCGCAATTACTCCACTCTTTGAAATTTTGCAATATTTAATTCCAACAATATTGTATTTTTTTAAATTAATTAAGTTTATTTTGAATTCCTCTGAAACTTTGGATCCAGACATTTTATAAGATAGTTTTAGAATACAGATTTCACCTCCGTTCGTTCATTCGTATGTCCATTTAAAATCCTTGCTCTTCATTGTGGCCTTGTGGCTATATATCAATAAAACTGAATATCAATTCTTTCCAGTATATCTCAATATATATTATCTCAGTCTTACATTACTACCTATCCGTTCCAGTGCTATTTTATTTTTCAGATGCATTCGTTTGCGTTCTAATCGTCCTTGCATAACAACTTCCGAGGGCAAATAGCAAACAATAAAGCTGATATCAGAATGATAAAACTATTTAAAATTTCTTTCAAACGTCAGTACTTGTGATGTGATTTATCTGATGAAGAATAAAATCTTTATTTCGATTCAAATAAAAAATACAGGCTGCCAGCAGCGTATCGTCAAACATCATTTATATACATATAAATATATCGGGAGTCAACTACAGAGTCAAAGGGAGGCAACAACATTAGCGCCGAAGATAATCGAAAAGGAAAGCTGATGACGCCTTCCTAAACAATTCAACTCTTTCACAAGTCATGGCGGCATCGAAATATTGGATGTAAACAGACCACCTTATTGCAGTTTGTATTTAGTTAGATCTGTTACACTATGTGTCGATTTGAATGGTATTGACATACTTCGTATGCGAAACTAATGTTGTACTGTTAGCAACATTTAATAACTCTACCCTAAAAATTCACCGACCTACAGACGCGGATTTAGTGGTTTTCGTTTCTTAGACAATTTATACTCGCCGAGAATTTTCGCTTTATTATTAAAAAGCTCATTCGCTCAAAACTCGAAGTGCTTGAGAAACAACCCGTTTTTATCCAAATAATCATTTACCTTTGAGATCTGACATTACAATATCCCATACAATCACGAATATATACTGAACAATTGCTATCCTTCTACGTGCCAATAAACAGGTCATGCAAAACATCTTCAGTTCATGAAATAGAGCGATTTTACCGGGAATGTACACGATGGTCAGTGTTGCAATACCTCTGGTCAACACAACGAGACATTTCAATCAATATACCAGACATTTGACCGTTCACAAGGCCAATATAAAACCACCCCTTTAGCAACATGATACCTTCTAACCCTAGAGACATCGCGCAGTTTGTAAAAATAGATGACCGTAGAAAAAGTTTTTTGCATCTATTTAGGGTAAGGTATTATTCAATTCTGGGACAATGAAAACTATGTGGAATAACGACATAGTCAACATGCGACAGCTGACAATAGAGGTAATTAAGGAAACATTATTCATAACATGTTAGTTCAATAACAAAAACACGCGGGTCCACAATTACTAGCAATGGTTAATATAAAGTATACAGGTAACACGGGAAGTTTTGTTTGATAAACTGGGGTAGCTGATAGCCAATGGCCAGAGTTGATATATAGACTCTCTCTGGAATCCACAGAGATATAATCGTAAAGACTAAACAAACATACACACAAACAACAGTTTACAAATATATGTATCATGTTGGAAAATGATATTTTTAAAAGAAAAACTTCCTTTTCCTCTTTTTTGCAGGTTTTACATAGCCAATGGGTATATTTAATTTAATGTAATGGGTATATTAACTTGTATTGTGTGATTGATTGACCTTCATCAATAAATGAGGGTACGAGTTGGGCCTGCCTGACTAATGTGTTTATTGTGAACCATATATTACATAGATAATTCTTGTCTATGATTTTAGCTTGTATATTGAGATCGTTATTACTTGGAAATAAACCTGTGTATGTAATCTGTTAACCTTGGAAATTTGTATAAGCAATTTTGTTTATGAATTTGATAGAAAATGACCTTCATACATGATTCTGTTACTGTGTCATTTTTATATGAGAGAAAAGTAAAAATATTAATCATTCCATATCTTCACATCAGTCATAGTGGAATCCATTTTAGTTGTGCTCTGTTGAGAGGATTGTATTACTTTATTTAAATTATTCAATGGAATTACAAAGTGGTCATTGATTTAGGACTGAACACCTATTTTGGAATTATTGTGAATACATTCAATGACAGTTTGGATTATATTATTATCATACATCAAGACTGTTGACTCATTAGTACATTCGAGACTATTGGCACATCAGCACATTCAATAATGAAACTAACTTGCAACATTTTCTATACTTTTGGACTTAAGATAGAACTGTTTAGGATTTAGTTAACAGTACTATAAGTCCCTCTTCATTTACATTACATTTTATTCAAAGAAATGAATTATTGATTGAAGATTACAAACCTTGTTGGTTTGGGCTCTTTTTTCTTTACTTAGTTTAAGACCATACGTTCGCAACAACGGTAAACTGATTTGGCAAAGGAAACTTCAAACCCCAATATACATAAAATGATTAGAAAGGGTGTGTGTGTGTGTGTGTGTGTGTGTGTGTGTGTGTGTGTTTCAATACATGCACAACAATCTGACTTATATTCTGAACTACATGTTTCCTATTATGTCCATAGGATATGTTTGTTACGTATTAGTTAATTTGCCATTTGCTCATTTTCAATTTTTGCCAGCATGAAAAATTATTTTCCAGCACAAAAGGTCGCAATACATCAAGCTGGCGAAAAATATGTTAGAGAAACCAAATTATATATACACACACAAGCATAAAAACCAATGGCATAATTATTGAAAATGCATTGATGTTACCACATTATTGTTGTGATAACAAAATATACATATTGTTAACAATTTTAAACAATCGGTGAGAAAGATTTAGAAAAAATACTTTCTTAGAAATTTAGAAAGACAAGACTAAAATGATAACTAACATGCTTTTAGACATCTGTGAGGATCACGGTGGCATAACATATAAAAAAAGAGTTTAAAATCAGTAACGCATAACGTGAAATGACGAGAACAGAATTATAAGTACAGTTTGTATTGTTTCACGCAAGTCCTTTACGTAACCCTTTGATCTGGAATGGCCGAACTGCATAGAAACGGATGACAAACGTAATCCTTGGAATAATACATCACATTCATAAGTCTACAGGTAATGCAAGACAAGATCGGTCATAGGGCTCAGAACTACATCCTGTCTGTATTATCTAACACAAATAATAGAAAAGAGAAAATAAATGATGTATATTTTATCTTCATACTAAAGGCAATAATATAGTACGTAGCATTCAGCAGGTTTGGAAATTCTACTTTATGAATAATTATACCAAACTAGTATGTAACAGAATATTCGATATAAATTAGTTGGAAATTTAATATTCATGCGTTTTGATGATGCCAAGAAAGACATTATACAATGTAAAGTTATATTTGATACCTCAAAATTTATGTTAGTTTTGTCGAGAAGATTAGGCACACCTATTTAAAAAAAAGTGAGATAACATTTGCACAGTTACTATGGTAATTTTGTAATATTAAAAATTAAAAAGTGAATTATTGAAATAAAGTTTAAGCCTCACCATGATAATAACAGAGATACAATTACACCTAGACGAAATCTTTCACCCTTGTGTAGTTAAAGTGTACTAGTAGCGCACAATTAGGGTACTAATTTCAAACCACGCAGATGTTTTCAAGTGATGATTCCAGTGATTCCTTTATACATTTAAAGCATGAATGATGTTTTCAAGTGATGATTCCAGTGATCACTTTATACATTTAAAGCATGAATGATGTTTTCAAGTGATGATTCCAGTGATCACTTTATACATTTAAAGCATGAATGATGTTTTCAAGTGATGATTCCAGTGATTCCTTTATACATTTAAAGCATGAATGATGTTTTCAAGAGATGATTCCAGTGATCACTTTATACATTTAAAGCATGAATGATGTTTTCAAGTGATGATTCCAGTGATTCCTTTGTACATTTAAAGCATGAATGATGTTTTCAAGAGATGATTCCAGTGATCACTTTATACATTCAAAGCATGAATCATGTATTCCAGTGATGATTCCAGTCATCACCTTATACGTTTAAAGCACAATTAATGTTTTTAAGAGATAATTTCAGCGATCACAGCATACAAACAAATGTTTTCAAGATATAATTCCAGAGATCACAGAATAATAGAGACAAAACATGGTTCATGTTTTCAAGAGATAATGCCAGCGATTACATCGTTTGCTTTCATTACACTCTGATTGGAAATATTCACTAACACAAGTCCTCTTCAGCAAAATAAACTAAGTCACATTTAGCAAAAAAACTAATTTCTCGTTGGTAAACCAAAAGGCACATATGAGTTAAAAGCAAACATGGTTGTTAGCTGCAATGAATGAAGCATATTATCGAACACAAACCGACCTCCTGACCCAACGAACCATTCGAAGATACACTGATGGTTTCATACTGATGATACATTTTATCTCTGCAATATGGCGGTGCCAAACAAGCAGTAGATACTCTTGTCTTTACACGTTTGAACTCGATACTTGCATTACCATTATCTGCAAGCACCATTTATAATTTACCTAAGTACGAGGTCGATAACTGTCAAATAATAGAAACCAATAATATCCATAGATTTTTCCTGTAACTACCTTTTTCATATTTAATCATAAAATAAATGTAGATGGAGAATAGTTAAAAGTCTTCTTTTGAGTAGTAATAGTAATGGTAGTTGTTGTTTGTTGTTATTGCTATTATTGTTATTATTATTATTATTATTATTGGTTTAAACCATATTTATTTCTAAAACCTTGTCAGTAGCATATACAATAATAGTATCGTGAGGATTTAAAATAAAACAGTAGCTTATTAAAAGTATTCTCCAGTTTGGAGTAATACTAGAAGCCGCAGCAGTAGTAGTAGTAGCATTCGTTTGTTTACATTTTTTTTTTGTCGTTCGAAAGAATTTTGCTATTTTATCTAAAACAAATTGTTATTGGTAGGATGGATGGACCAATGGGTCGATACATTACAGGATTAATGTGTTTATGAACTGTTGTAACATTGTTAGTGATTGACTCAACATATTCAAAATTTGGCTTAAAATAACGAGAATGTATTTTACTGTTAAATTTTGTTATACTGTATTGCACTCGGACGAAAGATGCTTTAAAGTACAATTAACTGTAAAAAAGTGACCTTTGCTAAAGAACGCCCTAAGAAAATGTTCCCTACGGTAAAGTATGCACAACTGCAAGAAATGTGACCCTTGCTAAAGAACGCCCTAAAAAAAAAGTGTGCTACGGTAAACTATGTTCAACTGTAACAAAAGTAACCCTTGCTAATAAACGCCCTAAGAAACAGTGTGCTACGGTAAAGTATGCACAACTGTAAGAAAAGTGACCTTTGCTAAAGAAATCCCTAAAGCAAGTGCTCTACGCAGTGGCGTCGCTAGGGGGGTGCGGGGGGTGCGGACCGCACCGGGTGACACTATCTCAGAGGGGTGACACCAAAATGAAAAATTGCAAATTTTACAGAGCACACACTGCTCGGTCTAGTCGGATTGCATAAGCGGATAACCGATCATAGTTAAATACATGACTAACAGGCACAGCAGTGGCGTCGCTAGGGGGATGCGGGGGGTGCGGACTGCACCGGGTGACACCATCAGAGGGGGTGACACCAAAATGACATTACTAAGGATTCTGTATGGTCTGTTACGGAAGGAGGACCATGGGGGTGACACCATGAGCTACCGCACTGAGTGACACCAACCCGAGTGACGCCACTGGCTCTACGGTAAAGTATATACAACTGTAACAAATGTGACCCTTGCTAAAGAACGCACTGAGAAAAAGTGTGCGACGATTAAGTATGTACAACTGTAACAAAAGTGACTCGTGTTAAGGAACGCCCTAGAAAAAGGTGTGCTAAGGCAAAGAATGTACAACTATAACAAAAGTACCCTTGCTGAAGAAAGTCCTAGCACAAAGTTTAATACTGTAATGTCCTTTCAAGCTGTGTTACTTTACAAAGTTCTGTGGCCTTTTCAATGTGGTGGAGCACTTCATTCCGGTTTGTAAATGATGAAAGACCTTGCACACATCGATAGTTTTCCACGCAAAATTAAGATGGCTTTGTTCATTTGTGATCTGGCACTTCGATAGCCATTCAGATAAAATCGTTACTTCACTCCCAGTGAAGCCATTTCTACAGCTCCAAGCTATAAATGTAGTGCTTATTGTTGATTGGAATATATGGCTTTCTTCAATTAGTGTTGACCATAGACCCAAAACACAAACTATTATATGCACAAAATACAACGTAACAACGAGGAAGAGTAATTCGAGGTAGTTATCAATATTTATCTATAAAACGCTCAATGCATATGAAAGAAATATTCAATGCGTATACAAGACATATTCAATGCTAGCCCGAGTTTCCTCTGACCCTTTTCACCACATTTTTGATATTTGGACATTTATGTTGGGGTGTAGGGTCAGAGTCCATTCCCTATCGAAAAGCTAGAATTCGCTGACACCATTTGGTGTCGGCATTGGGTAGCCGCTTACTAGATTTATTTTCTCAACAATCGTGAGCATAGCATTTGTCATATCTTTAATCCGATGACAGACGAGACGAAAGTATGCCGTTGCTGAAATTTGCATTCCGTGTCACATGACTATACAAATCTCGCAACCTACATGTCAATAACATCAGACGTCATATAGTCACGTACTATAAATGATAGAAATACAGAAAAACAATGTATCGTAATGTGTGCTGTACATGGTTTATCAAACGATTCTTTTCTCCTGAAAATTCATGCACAAGATCATGATTTTATAATATAATTTATAGTGAGATATTGAAATATATCAGTGGAAAAAAATTATTTCTCCAACTGGGCGATACTACTTTCGTCGTCATAATTACGATATTACTTTTGTAACTACTTTTTTCCCGTTCAAGAAATACACCTGCTCTAATGTATGTCATCCAAAACTGTATTTACATATTTAGGCCTATTTAATGTATCCTCTCTCTCTCTCCCTCTCTCTCTCTCTCTCTCTCTCTCTCTCTCTCTCTCTCTCTCTCTCTCTCTCTCCACATCAGGGTCTACATATCCTAAATTGTGTAAACTACAAACTCGCTAATGTACATTCATGCAATCAGCGAGACTGCATAAACACATGCCTAAAAACGAACTCCAAATAGTAAAAAGTAGACGTCAAGAACTATTTTGTAGTATTAGTTTTCTACATGAATCACCAAAATTGTCAGTGACTGAACTATATGGTCTGTTGTTATTATGTGTTACCCATACGTATTGTATACCAGTAACACTCCATGACAAACGATACAAATTCTTAAGAAGAAAAACTCGTCATTAAACATAATATTATTTTTAAGCAGCAAGTGTAACTCACATGACAGACAATTTCGATAACGATAGATAAATCAGTGATAATTGTAATCTAATATTTACCGACAATCAATTTATTAGGTTTTATTGTTAGAACATGTCTGTAAATATATCTACCAACCTGTGTAAGCATTTATGCATCTTTATATTTAATTTACCGTCTGTCTGTCTGACTGGTGGCCTGACTCCGTTTAAGGATATATATTCTGGTCGGTCAGTAGCTTGGTAAACCAGTAGATAAATAGGTAGGTAGGTATTCACAGTATATGAGCAGTTATGTCTACCAGCTTGTGTTTGGGTTTCCTTTTATCACAATGAGTCCTTTTCATTACAGCACGTGGACGTGACTGCCATTATATGCATATAATAGGGAGATACTCGTTTTAACAACCACGAGCATATGACGACATGGACAGAAATATATTGTTGTTAACGATGGTTTGTTTTTCAATTACGCATTAGGGTATATTTGCAAAAAAATGGTAAACATGGGACAAAGTTCGTAAATTTATGACCTGGGTGTGGTTACGTTTCAGGACGATACTGGCAATACATCTTCCAATAATCAAAGGTACCTTTTGTGTAAATAGGCTCACACCCAGGTCAACAGATTCTGATTTCATTCAGTTTATTAAACCTATTGACAAAGTTCATTAGCATGGCTGTAGCACATAAAAATAAAGTCTTACACGTGACGGTATCAGAAATCGAACTATTTGGCTCATTTCTAACACGTATCTAGATAGTATTTATAGTAAGGAAAACCACGATATAACAAATCAGATAGCTCATGCAATCACTGTTTCTCTGTTATTCTCTTTAAAAACAATTTAGCATACATGTCAGTAGCGTGGTTTAGATATTGTATGAAACTGTGTCATGTAAACATTAGTACTTATTTTCCTGGAGTGGTTTAGCACGGGACAGATATTTTATTTAAATATTCAGAAATTACAGTGTCGTCTGCACGCGACATCTATGGATACTTTTAACGTTCACACGTCATCAAAGTCCGATATTAGTTTACACCGGTCTTTATCTACAATAATTTCATTTTGTTATTGCTGTAATTGAGTAATATACAGGACAAGTTTTAAGGGCATATGTTACCATTTTCTCATCTAATAACTTTACGATAGTAATATAGAGGGCCTGAGTAGTGTTTGACCGTCCATACAACATTTAAATTAACTACCGGCCGTCATATTTGCTGTTACAGTCGTTTTTCTTTAATTCTCATTCAAAACACTTCAAAAGAGATATGTTGCTATTGGAAGACCTCGTACTCAAAACTGAACGCATCTGGTTGTACCGGACTTAGCGTCTACAATGTTTTAGAGCGCAAGTGTTTGATTTGGACATGCGTTGCATTTGTGCTCATAGTATTGTTTATGTGTTGTTGGATGCGTTGGCTTCCATTAATGGTATTCATTTGGATGAACACATGATGATATTATTGAGCTTGTCAGGTCTTTGATTTGTACACATGCAGGTAGTCTTTTCTCAAACTTTCAAGAGAAAGCCGTTTTGTTGATCGCAATTTTCGGATGTGGAAGGTCGCGGGTTCGAACTTCGGCCTTGTCATACCAAAGGCTTATAAAAATGGTAATAGCAGCTACCTCTCTTGGCGCTCAGCAGTGAGAGGTTGGCCTGGTGTCAGGATGGTGTGACTGGGTGGGACATCATGCTACATGTATGTGGCATGATGCCCCTGTGCTAAACATCACTATAAAGTGTCACATGCAGACATTCTAACATATATACTCCAATTTATCTCTTTAATTTAATAAGTTCAATAGAAATCTGAGACATTTTTGTCTTTGCTTGCCTTCCCCATAGTTAATGAAGTCATGGAACAGTAGTCCCTTTTAAAACACATCACCCAGTTAATACCTCCCTTGTATATTCATCCATTCCTCCATGTCTTCCATCCATTCATCCTGACCTGACAAATATTGGATGGTGGCACACTACAATATTGTAAAGTCAATTTTATCATTTCTGTCACGTATGTGATGCTATTGATTATCTGCAGGTGGGGCTCACAATACGAATTTGAAAATTGGTGCATATGGCAATCCCTGTACAGTATTGGAGAAATAGGGCAGAATGGTGGACATCCAAATACAAGTCCCCAGTCAGCAATGCCGACATCTGAAGTGCATGAACAACTAACTCAAGGTAGAATATATACCAATTTAATCAATGATAATAATAATAAACTATTCAAGCAATTTCTGGATATAAATCTTCCAATTACACTTAACGTATAAATTAATGCATTATTTTGGCCCGTTAACAAAAGCCTCCTTTGTTTCATAACATGATAGTTAATGTCCTAATGTGAGAGAGTCTCCTTTCAGTTAGTAGTCCCTTATACTTATCTGTATTCACTCTCTATTTTTCTATTCTCCCTTATTCTTCCCTCCTGCATTATTCATGTGCCGCTTCTTGTACTATCTCTCATTCTCCTGCACCCTTCTGTGCTACTCCTTGTACTCCTCTTTTCCAATCCCCTTCTGTACCAATTTTCTTACTTCATCCTGCCCTCTCTTGAGAGTTTAGTGCTGCCTCTTACATGCACCCTGGGAGCTTTCGGTAGAAGCTTGCTATTATTTTTTGCAGTTCAATTCCTCTTCCCCCATTTTCGCGTCTCTCGCTCGGAGTGGTCTTTTTGACAATTTCTTGTAGCCTCTGTTCTTCACAAATGCTAAGAAAACACTGAATAATTTTACACAGGTATGGCTAGATATTGCATTGTCTCCCTGTCTGTCTGAGATACCAGTTCTTTCTACTGTTAGATTGTTAAATTCCTCGAATTCTGATTGGCTGGTACGTCTCGTTTGATGGTCGGCGATGCTTGACCCAATCTTTCACATGTAGCTGTGAGCGCAGAAAACTGGCCTTCTTAGCAACACAAAGAACTTAAATCCATTTGAAGAGACTAGCCAACTCAACCGTCTAATTACTGAATAAACACATAGCCAGTCATCCGCTGTTGGCCTCAGGCCCCATTAGCCAGAATAAGTTAAAATAATGCCAGTAAAAATGAAAAAATTCCGACTATATTTCCTCACAGAATCCAAGGCTCCTTTATTGAAAAAAGTTGTGAGTGCAACACCAGAAATAGAAAGAACAGTCTAGTTGCTGTGTTGTACTAACGTGTTTATGTCATGCAGACAAAACTCTTCAAAAAATGGGCATAGACCTCTTAGTGTATTTATTCTGCGCGTGAAAGAGAAGGCAAAGTTGCAGACTGTGTAAAAAATGTTCGTCAAGAGTTCTGGAAGAGTCCGTTTTTGATACAGCAACGAGTCTTATTGTAGGAAACATCGTGTGCCACAAGTAAGCAAACATTGTCTGCATTATCCTTTACTGGTATTCTACTTCCATTTAACATGCCGTGTCAATGTCAGCAAACAAAAATCTGAGGATAAACGTCTCTCAAATGAATGTAATTGGTATATATATATATATATATATATATATATATATATATATATATATATATATATATATATATATATATATATATATATATATATATATATATACATAACGAAATGCTCAGTAAGTTGATCTGGATAATAATAAAAATAATGGAAATTTTCCAAATGATCGTTTGCGGTCTATTCCAGATGTTATCTTAAGCAATATTTTAACTAATTGCTGAACAGCTCGACTTCAGTACATTGTGATTTTGTAGAAGGTAAGCAATGTATTTATTTATTTATTTATTTACTTATTTAGTTATTTATTTAAGACATTGTATTTATTTTCAACGCCCATATTTAAGTGCACAACATAACATATCAATCATATAGTCCCTTTAATTTCTGCCATTGTCATCAGTGACTGCCATTATGTATATAGCTATCGTCAAAAAATAATTTCAGGTTCTTTTTCAATCAAGGTAAAAAAGGGACGGAGAGAAATTAGGAATCAGATTCATTCCTGTTTTGGAGTCATTCCTTTTTTATGTTCCTGTTGTGACATCATGTCAGAAGACGTGTTTTAACTTGTACTTAGATATTACTTGAGAGAAAAAAATTATTGTAACATCATGTCAGCAGACGTGTTTTATGTTGTACTTAGATATTATCTGGGAGAAAAATTATTTGGACTGTTCAGAGGAAATAAAACGTGCTCCTTTGTTAAAATTATAATATTATTCTAGAACTTATGTGCATTATTTAATGAAGCTCTGGACAACGCCATTTTGACAACGTCACGATTCTTGGCGGACAAGTACATTTCCTGTTGGACTTGCATATGACTCATTTAGGATTAGTTTGGATTCACTTCATCATACGCATGTTCCTCTCACATTTTCATTTTATATCACTGATAATTAAATTCTTTGTTAAATTTTGCAAAGCTTGATGGTTTTGTTTTGCTTCCTACGTTTGCTTAGTTTATGACTATGGAGTCGTAACAACATTAATGTATTGAAATACTGAATGATCTACAGCATACATTGAATCTTAGCAAAGCATCGCAATTACTCCACTCTTTGAAATTTTGCAATATTTAATTCCAACAATATTGTATTTTTTTAAATTAATTAAGTTTATTTTGAATTCCTCTGAAACTTTGGATCCAGACATTTTATAAGATAGTTTTAGAATACAGATTTCACCTCCGTTCGTTCATTCGTATGTCCATTTAAAATCCTTGCTCTTCATTGTGGCCTTGTGGCTATATATCAATAAAACTGAATATCAATTCTTTCCAGTATATCTCAATATATATTATCTCAGTCTTACATTACTACCTATCCGTTCCAGTGCTATTTTATTTTTCAGATGCATTCGTTTGCGTTCTAATCGTCCTTGCATAACAACTTCCGAGGGCAAATAGCAAACAATAAAGCTGATATCAGAATGATAAAACTATTTAAAATTTCTTTCAAACGTCAGTACTTGTGATGTGATTTATCTGATGAAGAATAAAATCTTTATTTCGATTCAAATAAAAAATACAGGCTGCCAGCAGCGTATCGTCAAACATCATTTATATACATATAAATATATCGGGAGTCAACTACAGAGTCAAAGGGAGGCAACAACATTAGCGCCGAAGATAATCGAAAAGGAAAGCTGATGACGCCTTCCTAAACAATTCAACTCTTTCACAAGTCATGGCGGCATCGAAATATTGGATGTAAACAGACCACCTTATTGCAGTTTGTATTTAGTTAGATCTGTTACACTATGTGTCGATTTGAATGGTATTGACATACTTCGTATGCGAAACTAATGTTGTACTGTTAGCAACATTTAATAACTCTACCCTAAAAATTCACCGACCTACAGACGCGGATTTAGTGGTTTTCGTTTCTTAGACAATTTATACTCGCCGAGAATTTTCGCTTTATTATTAAAAAGCTCATTCGCTCAAAACTCGAAGTGCTTGAGAAACAACCCGTTTTTATCCAAATAATCATTTACCTTTGAGATCTGACATTACAATATCCCATACAATCACGAATATATACTGAACAATTGCTATCCTTCTACGTGCCAATAAACAGGTCATGCAAAACATCTTCAGTTCATGAAATAGAGCGATTTTACCGGGAATGTACACGATGGTCAGTGTTGCAATACCTCTGGTCAACACAACGAGACATTTCAATCAATATACCAGACATTTGACCGTTCACAAGGCCAATATAAAACCACCCCTTTAGCAACATGATACCTTCTAACCCTAGAGACATCGCGCAGTTTGTAAAAATAGATGACCGTAGAAAAAGTTTTTTGCATCTATTTAGGGTAAGGTATTATTCAATTCTGGGACAATGAAAACTATGTGGAATAACGACATAGTCAACATGCGACAGCTGACAATAGAGGTAATTAAGGAAACATTAATCATAACATGTTAGTTCAATAACAAAAACACGCGGGTCCACAATTACTAGCAATGGTTAATATAAAGTATACAGGTAACACGGGAAGTTTTGTTTGATAAACTGGGGTAGCTGATAGCCAATGGCCAGAGTTGATATATAGACTCTCTCTGGAATCCACAGAGATATAACCGTAAAGACTAAACAAACATACACACAAACAACAGTTTACAAATATATGTATCATGTTGGAAAATGATATTTTTAAAAGAAAAACTTCCTTTTCCTCTTTTTTGCAGGTTTTACATAGCCAATGGGTATATTTAATTTAATGTAATGGGTATATTAACTTGTATTGTGTGATTGATTGACCTTCATCAATAAATGAGGGTACGAGTTGGGCCTGCCTGACTAATGTGTTTATTGTGAACCATATATTACATAGATAATTCTTGTCTATGATTTTAGCTTGTATATTGAGATCGTTATTACTTGGAAATAAACCTGTGTATGTAATCTGTTAACCTTGGAAATTTGTATAAGCAATTTTGTTTATGAATTTGATAGAAAATGACCTTCATACATGATTCTGTTACTGTGTCATTTTTATATGAGAGAAAAGTAAAAATATTAATCATTCCATATCTTCACATCAGTCATAGTGGAATCCATTTTAGTTGTCCTCTGTTGAGAGGATTGTATTACTTTATTTAAATTATTCAATGGAATTACAAAGTGGTCATTGATTTAGGACTGAACACCTATTTTGGAATTATTGTGAATACATTCAATGACAGTTTGGATTATATTATTATCATACATCAAGACTGTTGACTCATTAGTACATTCGAGACTATTGGCACATCAGCACATTCAATAATGAAACTAACTTGCAACATTTTCTATACTTTTGGACTTAAGATAGAACTGTTTAGGATTTAGTTAACAGTACTATAAGTCCCTCTTCATTTACATTACATTTTATTCAAAGAAATGAATTATTGATTGAAGATTACAAACCTTGTTGGTTTGGGCTCTTTTTTTTTACTTAGTTGAAGACCATACGTTCGCAACAACGGTAAACTGATTTGGCAAAGGAAACTTCAAACCCCAATATACATAAAATGATTAGAAAGGGTGTGTGTGTGTGTGTGTGTGTGTGTGTGTGTGTGTGTTTCAATACATGCACAACAATCTGACTTATATTCTGAACTACATGTTTCCTATTATGTCCATAGGATATGTTTGTTACGTATTAGTTAATTTGCCATTTGCTCATTTTCAATTTTTGCCAGCATGAAAAATTATTTTCCAGCACAAAAGGTCGCAATACATCAAGCTGGCGAAAAATATGTTAGAGAAACCAAATTATATATACACACACAAGCATAAAAACCAATGGCATAATTATTGAAAATGCATTGATGTTACCACATTATTGTTGTGATAACAAAATATACATATTGTTAACAATTTTAAACAATCGGTGAGAAAGATTTAGAAAAAATACTTTCTTAGAAATTTAGAAAGACAAGACTAAAATGATAACTAACATGCTTTTAGACATCTGTGAGGATCACGGTGGCATAACATATAAAAAAAGAGTTTAAAATCAGTAACGCATAACGTGAAATGACGAGAACAGAATTATAAGTACAGTTTGTATTGTTTCACGCAAGTCCTTTACGTAACCCTTTGATCTGGAATGGCCGAACTGCATAGAAACGGATGACAAACGTAATCCTTGGAATAATACATCACATTCATAAGTCTACAGGTAATGCAAGACAAGATCGGTCATAGGGCTCAGAACTACATCCTGTCTGTATTATCTAACACAAATAATAGAAAAGAGAAAATAAATGATGTATATTTTATCTTCATACTAAAGGCAATAATATAGTACGTAGCATTCAGCAGGTTTGGAAATTCTACTTTATGAATAATTATACCAAACTAGTATGTAACAGAATATTCGATATAAATTAGTTGGAAATTTAATATTCATGCGTTTTGATGATGCCAAGAAAGACATTATACAATGTAAAGTTATATTTGATACCTCAAAATTTATGTTAGTTTTGTCGAGAAGATTAGGCACACCTATTTAAAAAAAAGTGAGATAACATTTGCACAGTTACTATGGTAATTTTGTAATATTAAAAATTAAAAAGTGAATTATTGAAATAAAGTTTAAGCCTCACCATGATAATAACAGAGATACAATTACACCTAGACGAAATCTTTCACCCTTGTGTAGTTAAAGTGTACTAGTAGCGCACAATTAGGGTACTAATTTCAAACCACGCAGATGTTTTCAAGTGATGATTCCAGTGATTCCTTTATACATTTAAAGCATGAATGATGTTTTCAAGTGATGATTCCAGTGATCACTTTATACATTTAAAGCATGAATGATGTTTTCAAGTGATGATTCCAGTGATCACTTTATACATTTAAAGCATGAATGATGTTTTCAAGTGATGATTCCAGTGATTCCTTTATACATTTAAAGCATGAATGATGTTTTCAAGAGATGATTCCAGTGATCACTTTATACATTTAAAGCATGAATGATGTTTTCAAGTGATGATTCCAGTGATTCCTTTGTACATTTAAAGCATGAATGATGTTTTCAAGAGATGATTCCAGTGATCACTTTATACATTCAAAGCATGAATCATGTATTCCAGTGATGATTCCAGTCATCACCTTATACGTTTAAAGCACAATTAATGTTTTTAAGAGATAATTTCAGCGATCACAGCATACAAAACAAATGTTTTCAAGATATAATTCCAGAGATCACAGAATAATAGAGACAAAACATGGTTCATGTTTTCAAGAGATAATGCCAGCGATTACATCGTTTGCTTTCATTACACTCTGATTGGAAATATTCACTAACACAAGTCCTCTTCAGCAAAATAAACTAAGTCACATTTAGCAAAAAAACTAATTTCTCGTTGGTAAACCAAAAGGCACATATGAGTTAAAAGCAAACATGGTTGTTAGCTGCAATGAATAAAGCATATTATCGAACACAAACCGACCTCATGACCCAACGAACCATTCGAAGATACACTGATGGTTTCATATAAATAATACATTTTATCTCTGCAATATGGTGGTGAAAAACAGGCAGTAGATACTCTTGTCTTTACACGTTTGAACTCAATACTTGCATTACCATTATCTGCAAGCACCATTTATAATGTACCTAAGTACGAGGTCGATAACTGTCAAATAATAGAGACCAATAATATCCATAGATTTTTCCTGTAACTTCCTTTTTCATATTTAATCATAAAATAAATGTAGATGGAGAATAGTTAAAAGTATTCTTTTGTGTAGTAATAGTAACGGTAGTTGTTGTTTATTGTTATTGCTATTATTGTTATTATTATTATTATTATTATTATTGGTTTAAACCATATTTATTTCTAAAACCTTGTCAGTAGCATATACAATAATAGTATCGTGAGGATTTAAAATAAAACATTAGCTTATTAAAAGTATTCTCCGGTTGGGAGCAATCCTAGAAGTCACAGCAGTAGTAGTAGTGGCATTTGTTTCTTTACATTTTTTGTCGTTCGAAAGAATTGTACAATTATATCTAAAACAAATTGTTATTGGTAGGATGGATGGACCATTGTTAGTGAGTGACTCAAAATATTCAAAATTTGGCTTAAAATAACGAGAATGTATTATACTGTTAAATTTTGTTATACTGTATTGCATTCTGCCGAAACATACTTTAAAGTACAATTAACTGTACATACTTTAAAGTACAATTAACTGTACATACTTTAAAGTACAATTAACTGTACAAAAATGTGACCCTTGCTAAAGAACTGTATTTACACATTTAGGCCTATTTAATGTATCCTCTCTCTCTCTCTCTCTCTCTCTCTCTCTCTCTCTCTCTCTCTCCCCGCATCAGGGTCTACATATCCTAAATTGTGTAAACTGCAAACTCGCTAGTATAGATTCATGCAACCAGCGAGACTGCATAAAGACATGCCTAAAAAAGAATTCCAAATAGTAAAAGCTACACGTCAAGAACTATTTTGTAGTATTAGTTTTCTACGTGAATCACAAAAACTCTCAGTGACTAAGCTATATGGCCTGTGGTTGTTATACGACACCCTAGCTTTATTGTAAACCTGTAACACTGAATTGACAAGCGATACAAAAACTCGTGATGAAGCCTAATATTATTTTTAAGAAGCAAGTGCAACTCATATTACAGTCAATTTCGAGAACGAAGGAGAAATCAGTGATGATTGCAAGCTAATATTTAACGACAATCGATTTATTACGTTCAATTATTAGAACATGTCTATAAATATATCTACCAACCTGTGCAAGCATTTATGCATCTTTATATTTAATTTACCGTCTGTCTGTCTAATTAGTGGTCTGATCTCCATTTAAGGATATATATTCTAGTCGGTCAGTAGCTTGGTAAACCAGTAGTTAATTATGTAGGTATGTATTCACAGTATATGAGCATTTATGTTTAACAGCTTGTTTTTGAGTTTTCTTTTATCACAGTGAGCCCTATTCATAACAGCACGTGGACGTGACTAGCACACAGGAACACTAGCGCGTGAATAGCACAAAGGTTGGACGTATCTTTTAAAACTTAGATGTTATGCACGCAGTAAACACAGTCCAGGAGTTTATTGTATAGGTGAGGTACTTTTCAAACTGTCATTGCCATTATATGCATATAATAGGGAGATATTCGTTTTAACAACCACGTGCACATGACGGTATGGACATAAATAAATTGTTGTTAACGATGGTTTGTTTTTCAATTACGCATTAGGGTATAATTGCAAAGAAATGGTAAACATGGGACAAAGTTCGTAAATTTATGACTTGGGTGTGGTTACGTTTCAGCACGATACTGGCAATACATCTTCCAATAATCAAAGATACCTTTTGTGTAAATAGGTTCACACCCAGGTCAACAGTGTCCGATTTCATTCAGTTTATTAAATCTATTGACAAAGTTCATTAAAATGGTTGTAAGCACAAAAATAAAGTCTTACACGTGACGGTTTGATTAATCGAACTATTTGGCTCATTTCTAACACGTATCTAGATAGTATTTATAGTAAAGGAAACCACGATATAAGAAATCAAATTGCTCACGCAATCACTGTTTTTCTTTTTAAAAACTATTTAGCATACATGTCAGTAGCGTGGTTTAGATATTGTATGAAACTGTGTCATGTAAACATTAGTACTTATTTTCCTTGGATTGGTTTAGCACGGGACAGATATTTTATTTAAATATTCAGAAATTACAGTGTCGTCTGCACGCGACATCTATGGATACTTTTAACGTTCACACGTCATCAAACTCCGATATTAGTTTACACCGGTCTTTATCTACAATAATTTCATTTTGTTATTGCTGTAATTGAGTAATATACAGGACAAGTTTTAAGGGCATATGTTACCATTTTCTCCTCTAATAACTTTACGATAGTAATCTAGAGCGCCTGAGTAGTGTTTGACCGTCCATACAACATTTAAATTAAGTACAGGCCGTCATATTTGCTGTTAAGACGTTTTCCTTTAATTGTCATTCAAAACACTTCAAAAGGGATATGTTGCTATTGGAAGACCTCGTACTCAACACTGAACGCTTTTTGTAGCCCCAAACATCTACAATGTTTTACTTCGCCAAAAGAAAACCTTTATATCAATGATTAATAGATGTAATGTTGATTGTCCATATATACTGATTTATCACATAATAACTGATTTTACGTTATATTGATAGTACATAATTAGAACAGGAAGGCTTGGAGCCTGATCTATCGTTTCAATAGACTCTTTACAGTTCCAGTCAGGTTTTCCTCCCTTGTGGAAAAGGTGTCTGCTACCTTTATTGGTCAACAGAATCTTTGACATTATTTAAAGGAATTCTTCAAATATTGGTCTTATGAGATATGACTATAAATAAATGATTTATACTGCGGATACTATTCGTTATTTACAAAATTATTCTTTTATTTCAATACACACAGATGTCTCGAAATCATTCAAATTTTAACGGAGGTAATGGTTCCAATACATTTGCTATGGATAACCCAAAAGATGGCCGACAGTAATTGAAAGGGAGGTAATTATAAAAGTATATGACATCATCTGGAAAGTTTCTATATGCGACTGCGAACTTGGGTTTACATTGCTATCTACTCATGCTGAACAATACTTAATGGATGGACTGATTTTATTATGTTTTGAGTAAAAGACAAGCAAACCAAATTATAAAATGCTACATTATTGCAAAACTACACCTTCCTGTCTAACAGAGCTTTGCTCGCCTCGGTTTCGATTTGATATCCCTATCTACACCTGGTCGTATCGAGCAGATATTTATATGCTTCGGGTCTGTGAATGTAGCCTTCGCATCCATCAAAATTAAGTTGTTCAAATTTTCACAACATGATTGAGACAAGGGGAACACACGACTTGAAAGGACTGATAAATATTCAATTTTTCAGTGTCGGTCCGTGTTTGCACAAATACCTTTCACTCAACAACAGTTGTAATGGCTTCCCTCTGGTCAAAAGTCATACTTTCGATGTTAAACTTACAAAGTATCTTTTTTGGTCAATTGCCTCCACTATTTTCGGCAGATGTACAATGCACCATGCTATTGGTTAGTTGGCATTACAAACTAAGAGTGGCAACTCATGAAATCCAATAGATCTTACTTGGACAAAGTACCCATATATCTGTTCAATCCACCACGGTGTAGATAGGATTATCAGATCGGAACCATGGCTAGCGAAGATGTGTCTAACACAACTGCTATATATTCTGTGTAATATTCTGTTTTCATCAGTATCAATCTTACCATTGTATGGCATTAAAAGTTTCAAAGTGTGACATTTTGTTCTGTAACATTCGTCGGACATGTTCGTCATAACAATCAAACTATAAATTGTGGCTCTTTGTCCTGTGACATTTTGTCTCGTATGCTTTTGACACTTTTTGTCCTGTGACGTTCTTTCCGTAAACCAGATTACCGCGTTATTGTGGGTAATACTGTTGTAATAATAATGAGGACTTTGTATAGCCCTAATCTTTAGAAGCTCTAAGCGCTTTACAACATTAGACAACACCTATAAGATAAAAAAATATAATAATATTATTACAAATACAAACACCATGAAATTAGAAAAAATATTAAAAAATAAATTTAAAAAAAAAAACATGCTGAGAATATTTCAGGTAGGAAACATTATTAGATCTTTAAGTTTGTTCTTGCAGTCGAAATAAGTGAGTTTTGAGAGCCCTCTTGAATGTGATCACTGTGTCTTTGTGTCTAAGTTCAGTGGGCAATTCATTCCACGTTGCTGGGCCTTGGTATGCAAAAGAACCATATGACTTTTTTTCATAGTAACTATATTATGCTTCGAGAATTCGACATAAAATGGTCACATTTTTTATGTGTTTACTTAATTGACAATTGACCCGGATGTTTCTTGAGTATTTCACCCATCAAACGGCTAAGAGCGTCATAAATATTGTTTGTTATATGAGGTGTTTTTTAATTTGAGTTTGATCATATTTTGTTCGCGACCGTCGTGGGGCTGCCTGCTTTCAGGAGTTTCTGGTTTTGGTTTTAGTTTTTGCGGGGTACTAGTGTTTGTCACGGTAATTATTTTACTTGTCTGTGTTTTTTCGAGGGTTGATTGGCTTTTAGACTGTGGAGTTTAATTTTGACAGAAATCGATTTTAGAACGCATGTGATTGATCTGGACATGCGTTGTATTTGTGATCATAGTATTGTTTAAGTGTTGCTGGATGCGTTGGCTTCCATTAATGTTATTCATTTGGATGAAAACATGGTGAAATTATTAAACTTGTCAGGTCTTTCATTTGTACTCATACAGGTAGTCTCACTTCAAACCTTCAAGTGAAAGCCGTTTGGTAGATCTCAATTTTCGAATGTGGCGGTGGCGGGTTCGAACGTCGGCCGTCAGACCAACAGCTTATAAAAATGGCACTTGCAGCTGCCTCTCTTGGCGCCCAGCATTGAGATGTTGGCCTGGTGTCGGGACAATATGACTGGGTGGAATATAATGGAACATGTCCATGGCATGCTGTCCCAGCGCTATACATTACTATAAAGTGTCACCCTGCATAAATCGTAGAGATATGACATAACTTATTAAAACTAAGTTTCAAAAATCCAAATCACACAGAGAGAGAGAGAGAGAGACATACATAGGGATGCAACAGCATTAAGACCGAAGATATTCGAATAGAAAAGCTGCTGACTCATTAATAAACAAATCAATTCTTTCACAAATCATGGCGGCATAGAAAAATGGAATGTTAACAGACGACATTTGTTATCCTTCTACATGCCAACAAACAGGTCATGCAAAACATCTTCAGTTCCATGAATGACTGAAATAGGGCGACTTTACCGGGACGGTACACGATGGTCATTGTTGCAATACCTCTGGTCAACAAAACGAGACATTTGAAGCAATATACCTGACATTTGACCTTTTAAAAGGCCAATATAAAACTACCCCTTTAACAACATGATACTATCTAACCCTTGAGACATCACGCAGTTTGCAAATAGACGACCGTAGAAAAACTTCGTTGGATGCGTTTAGGGTAAGGTATAACTCAATTTTGGAACAATGAAAAGTATGTGGAATAATGACATAGTCAGCATGTGACAGCTGACATCAGAAGTAATTATGGATACATTAATAACAACATCATAGTTCAATAACAAAAACATGTGGGACCACAATTACTAGCAATGACTAATATAAAGTATACAGGTAACACGGGAAGTTATGTTTGATAAACTGGGGTAGTTGATATATAGACTCTCTCAGGAATCCACGGAGACCTAATCGTATAAACTAAACAAACAGACACACAAACAACAATTTAAAAATATATGAATCATGCTGGAAAATGGTAAATGATATTTTTATAAGAGAAACTTCCTTTTCCTCTTTTTACAGGTTTTACATAGCCAATGGGTATACGTAATGTAATGCAATGGGTATATTTAATTTGTATCGTGTGATTGATTGACATTTATCAATAAATGAGGGTAGGAGCTGGAACTGCCTGACTAATGTCTTTTCTTGTGAACCAAGTATTACATATCTTATTATTGTCTATGACTTTAGTTTATATATAATAATGTCGTTATTGCTTGGAGGTAAACCTGTTTATGTGGTCTTTTGACCTTGGAAGTTTGAAGACGCGATTTTGTTGTTGAATTTGATGGGAAAATGATCTTCATACATGATTTTGTTACTGTGACAATTTTTTTATAAGAGAGAAGTAACCATATCAAACATTCAACATCTTAACATCAGTCATAGTGGAACCAATTTTAGTTTTGCTCTGTTGAGAGGATTTAATTAATTTATTTAAATTATTCAATGGAATTACAAAGTGATCTTTAATTTAGGACTAAACACCTATTTTGGAATAATTGTGAATACATTCAATGACAGTTTGGATTATATCATTAACATACATCAAGACTATTGGCACATTAGCACACTCGAGACTATTGGCATATCAGCACATTCAAATTTGGGATCAATTTTGCTACAGTGCTGGAATTCTTCAACATTTTCTATACTTTTGGACTTAAGATAGAACTATTCAGGATTTTGTTTAAAGGACTGTAAGTCCCTTTTAATTTACATTACATTGTATTCAAAGAAATACATTATTTGTTGCAGATTACAAACCTAGATTATTTAGGCTCTTTTACCTAGTTTAAGACCATAGATTCGCAACAGCGGTAAACTGATTTAGCAAAGGAAACTTCAAACCCCAAAATACATATACTGCTTAGAAAGGGTGTGTGTGTGTGTGTGCGTGTGTGTGTTAATTCATGCACAACGATCTGAATTATATTCTGAACTACTGGTTTCCTATTATGTCCAAAGGATATGTTTGTTACGTTTTAGTTAATTTGCCATTTGCCCATTTTCAAGTTTTATCAGTATGAAAAATTATTTTCCACTGCAAAAGGTCGCAATACATGAAGTTGGCGAAACATATGTTGTAGATACAAAATTATATATATATATATATATATATATATATATATATATATATATATATATATATATATATATATATATACAACCATACACACCAATGACAAAATTATTTAAAATACATTGATGTTATCATATTACTGTTGTAATAACAAGATATACATACTTTAAATAATTTTTAATAATCCGTAAGAGAAAGATTTAGAAAAAATTACTTTCCTACAAATTTAGAAAGACAAAACTAAACTGATAACTACTATGCTTTTAGACATCTATGATGATCATGATGGTATAACAGATAAGAAAACAACATTCAAGCCTCGTCATGGTAATAGCAGAGATACAATTACACGTAGACGAAATATTTCACCCTTGTGTAGTTAAAGTGTACTAGCAGCGCACAATTCGGGTACTAATTTCAAACCACGTAGATGTTTTCAAGTGATGATTCCAGTGATCACGTTTTACATTCAAAGCATGATTCATGTTTAAAGTGATGATTCCAGTGATCACGTTTTACATTCAAGCATGATTCATGTTTTAAAATGATGATTCAAGTGATCAGTTTGTACATTTAAAGCATGATTCATGTTTTAAAGTGATGATTCAAATGATCAGTTTGTACATTTAAAGCATGATTCATGTTTTAAAGTGATGATTCCAGTGATCACGTTTTATATTCAAGCATGAGTCATGTTTTAAAGTGATGATTCCAGTGATCATTTTGTACATTCAAAGCATGATTCATGTTTTCAAGTGATGATTCCAGTGATTCCTTTAAACATTCAAAGAACGATTGATGTTTCAAGAGCTGGTTCCAGTGATCACTTTGTACATATGAAGCATAATTCTTGTTTTCAAGAGATAATTCTAGTGATCACTTTGTACATTTAAAGCATGAATGATGTCTTTAAAAGATCATTCCAGTGATTCCTTTGTACATTTAAAGCATTAAAGAGGTCTTTAAAAGATGATTCGAGTGATCACTTTATACATTCAAAGCATGAATGATGTTTTCAAGAGATGATTCCAGTGATCACAGCATACAAACAAATGTTTTCAAGATATACTCCAGGGATCACAGAATAGAGACAAAACATGGTTGATGTTTTCAAGAGATAATGCCTGCGATTACATCGTTTGCTTTCATTACACTCTGATTGGAAATATTCACTAGCACAAGTCCTCTTCAGCAAAATAAACTAAGTCACCTTTGGCAAAACAAACTAATTTCTCGTTGGTAAACCAAAAGGCACATATGAGTTAAAAGCAAACATGGTTGTTAGCTGCAATGAATGAAGCATATTATCGAACACAAACCGACCTCCTGACCCAACGAACCATTCGAAGATACACTGATGGTTTCATACTGATGATACATTTTATCTCTGCAATATGGCGGTGCCAAACAAGCAGTAGATACTCTTGTCTTTACACGTTTGAACTCAATACTTGCATTACCATTATCTGCAAGCACCATTTATAATTTACCTAAGTACGAGGTCGATAACTGTCAAATAATAGAAACCAATAATATCCATAGATTTTTCCTGTAACTACCTTTTTCATATTTAATCATAAAATAAATGTAGATGGAGAATAGTTAAAAGTATTCTTTTGTGTAGTAATAGTAACGGTAGTTGTTGTTTATTGTTATTGCTATTATTGTTGTTATTATTATTATTATTATTGGTTTAAACCATATTTATTTCTAAAACCTTGTCAGTAGCATATACAATAATAGTATCGTGAGGATTTAAAATAAAACAGTAGCTTATTAAAAGTATTCTCCAGTTTGGAGTAATACTAGAAGCCGCAGCAGTAGTAGTAGTAGCATTCGTTTGTTTACATTTTTTTTTTTTGTCGTTCGAAAGAATTTTGCTATTATATCTAAAACAAATTGTTATTGGTAGGATGGATGGACCAATGGGTCGATACATTACAGGATTAATGTGTTTATGAACTGTTGTAACATTGTTAATGATTGACTCAACATATTCAAAATTTGGCTTAAAATAACGAGAATGTATTTTGCTGTTAAATTTTGTTATACTGTATTGCACTCGGACGAAAGATGCTTTAAAGTACAATTAACTGTAAAAAAGTGACCTTTGCTAAAGAACGCCCTAAGAAAATGTTCCCTACGGTAAAGTATGCACAACTGCAAGAAATGTGACCCTTGCTAAAGAACGCCCTAAAAAAAAGTGTGCTACGGTAAACTATGTTCAACTGTAACAAAAGTAACCCTTGCTAATAAACGCCCTAAGAAACAGTGTGCTACGGTAAAGTATGCACAACTGTAAGAAAAGTGACCTTTGCTAAAGAAATCCCTAAAGCAAGTGCTCTACGCAGTGGCGTCGCTAGGGGGGTGCGGGGGGTGCAGACACTGTCTCAGAGGGGTGACACCAAAATGAAAAATTGCAAATTTTACAGAGCACACACTGCTCGGTCTAGTCGGATTGCATAAGCGGATAACCGATCATAGTTAAATACATGACTAACAGGCACAGCAGTGGCGTCGCTAGGGGGATGCGGGGGGTGCGGACTGCACCGGGTGACACCATCAGAGGGGGTGACACCAAAATGACATTACTAAGGATTCTGTATGGTCTGTTACGGAAGGAGGACCATGGGGGTGACACCATGAGCTACGGCACTGGGTGACACCAACCCGAGTGACGCCACTGGCTCTACGGTAAAGTATATACAACTGTAACAAATGTGACCCTTGCTAAAGAACGCACTGAGAAAAAGTGTGCGACGATTAAGTATGTACAACTGTAACAAAAGTGACTCGTGTTAAGGAACGCCCTAGAAAAAGGTGTGCTAAGGCAAAGAATGTACAACTATAACAAAAGTACCCTTGCTGAAGAAAGTCCTAGCACAAAGTTTAATACTGTAATGTCCTTTCAAGCTGTGTTACTTTACAAAGTTCTGTGGCCTTTTCAATGTGGTGGAGCACTTCATTCCGGTTTGTAAATGATGAAAGACCTTGCACACATCGATAGTTTTCCACGCAAAATTAAGATGGCTTTGTTCATTTGTGATCTGGCACTTCGATAGCCATTCAGATAAAATCGTTACTTCACTCCCAGTGAAGCCATTTCTACAGCTCCAAGCTATAAATGTAGTGCTTATTGTTGATTGGAATATATGGCTTTCTTCAATTAGTGTTGACCATAGACCCAAAACACAAACTATTATATGCACAAAATACAACGTAACAACGAGGAAGAGTAATTCGAGGTAGTTATCAATATTTATCTATAAAACGCTCAATGCATATGAAAGAAATATTCAATGCGTATACAAGACATATTCAATGCTAGCCCGAGTTTCCTCTGACCCTTTTCACCACATTTTTGATATTTGGACATTTATGTTGGGGTGTAGGGTCAGAGTCCATTCCCTATCGAAAAGCTAGAATTCGCTGACACCATTTGGTGTCGGCATTGGGTAGTCGTTTACTAGATTTATTTTCTCAACAATCGTGAGCATAGCATTCGTCATATCTTTAATCCGATGACAGACGAGACGAAAGTATGCCGTTGCTGAAATTTGCATTCCGTGTCACATGACTATACAAATCTCGCAACCTACATGTCAATAACATCAGACGTCATATAGTCACGTACTATAAATGATAGAAATACAGAAAAACAATGTATCGTAATGTGTGCTGTACATGGTTTATCAAACGATTCTTTTCTCCTGAAAATTCATGCACAAGATCATGATTTTATAATATAATTTATAGTGAGATATTGAAATATATCAGTGGAAAAAAATTATTTCTCCAACTGGGCGATACTACTTTCGTCGTCATAATTACGATATTACTTTTGTAACTACTTTTTTCCCGTTCAAGAAATACACCTGCTCTAATGTATGTCATCCAAAACTGTATTTACATATTTAGGCCTATTTAATGTATCCTCTCTCTCTCTCTCTCTCTCTCTCTCTCTCTCCACATCAGGGTCTACATATCCTAAATTGTGTAAACTACAAACTCGCTAATGTACATTCATGCAATCAGCGAGACTGCATAAACACATGCCTAAAAACGAACTCCAAATAGTAAAAAGTAGACGTCAAGAACTATTTTGTAGTATTAGTTTTCTACATGAATCACCAAAATTGTCAGTGACTGAACTATATGGTCTGTTGTTATTATGTGTTACCCATACGTATTGTATACCAGTAACACTCCATGACAAACGATACAAATTCTTAAGAAGAAAAACTCGTCATTAAACATAATATTATTTTTAAGCAGCAAGTGTAACTCACATGACAGACAATTTCGATAACGATAGATAAATCAGTGATAATTGTAATCTAATATTTACCGACAATCAATTTATTAGGTTTTATTGTTAGAACATGTCTGTAAATATATCTACCAACCTGTGTAAGCATTTATGCATCTTTATATTTAATTTACCGTCTGTCTGTCTGACTGGTGGCCTGACTCCGTTTAAGGATATATATTCTGGTCGGTCAGTAGCTTGGTAAACCAGTAGATAAATAGGTAGGTAGGTATTCACAGTATATGAGCAGTTATGTCTACCAGCTTGTGTTTGGGTTTCCTTTTATCACAATGAGTCCTTTTCATTACAGCACGTGGACGTGACTGCCATTATATGCATATAATAGTGGATACTCGTTTTAACAACCACGTGCATATGACAACATGGACAGAAATATATTGTTGTTAACGATGGTATGTTTTTCAATTACGCATTAGGGTATATTTGCAAAGAAATGGTAAACATGGGATAAGATTCGTAAATTTATGACCTGGGTGTGGTTACGTTTCAGCACGATACTGGCAATACATCTTCCAATAATCAAAGGTACCTTTTGTGTAAATAGGCTCACACCCAGGTCAACAGATTCTGATTTCATTCAGTTTATTAAACCTATTGACAAAGTTCATTAGCATGGCTGTAAGCACATAAAAATAAAGTCTTACACGTGACGGTATCAGAAATCGAACTATTTGGCTCATTTCTAACACGTATCTAGATAGTATTTATAGTAAGGAAAACCACGATATAACAAATCAAATAGCTCATGCAATCACTGTTTCTCTGTTATTCTCTTTAAAAACAATTTAGCATACATGTCAGTAGCGTGGTTTAGATATTGTATGAAACTGTGTCATGTAAACATTAGTACTTATTTACCTGGAGTGGTTTAGCACGGGACAGATATTTTATTTAAATATTCAAAAATTACAGTGTCGTCTGCACGCGACATCTATGGATACTTTTAACGTTCACACGTCATCAAAGTCCGATATTAGTTTACACCGGTCTTTATCTACAATAATTTCATTTTGTTATTGCTGTAATTGAGTAATATATAGGACAGGTTTTAAGGGCATATGTTACCATTTTCTCCTCTAATAACTTTACGATACTAATCTAGAGCGCTTGAGTAGTGTTTGACCGTCCATACAACATTTAAATTAACTACCGGCCGTCATATTTGCTGTTACAGTCGTTTTTCTTTAATTCTCATTCAAAACACTTCAGAAGGGATATGCTGCTATTGGAAGACCTCGTGCTCAAAACTGAACGCATCTGGTTGTACCGGACTTAGCGTCTACAATGTTTTTGAGTACAAGTGTTTGATGTGGACATGCGTTGTATTTGTGCTCATAGTATTGTTTATGTGTTGTTGGATGCGTTGGCTTTCATTAATGGTATTCAATTGGATGAACACATGGTGATATTATTGAGCTTGTCAGGTCTTTGATTTGTACACATGCAGGTAGTCTTTTTTCAAACTTTCAAGAGAAAGCCGTTTTGTTGATCGCAATTTTCGGATGTGGAAGGTCGCGGGTTCGAACTTCGGCCGAGTCATACCAAAGGCTTATGAAAATGGTAATAGCAGCTACCTCTCTTGGCGCTCAGCAGTGAGAGGTTGGCCTGGTGTCAGGATGGTGTGACTGGGTGGGACATCATGCTACATGTATGTGGCATGATGCCCCTGTGCTAAACATCACTATAAAATGTCACATGCAGACATTCTAACATATATACTCCAATTTATCTCTTCAATTTAATAAGTTCAATAGAAATCTGAGACATCTTTGTCTTTGCTTGCCTTCCCCATAGTTAATGAAGTCATGGAATAGTAGTCCCTTTTAAAACACATCACCCAGTTAATACCTCCCTTGTATATTCATCCATTCCTCCATGTCTTCCATCCATTCATCCTGACCTGACAAATATTGGATGGTGGCACACTACAATATTTTAAAGTCAATTTTATCATTTCTGTCACGTATGTGATGCTATTGATTATCTGCAGGTGGGGCTCACAATACGAATTTGAAAATTGGTGCATATGGCAATCCCTGTACAGTATTGGAGAAATAGGGCAGAATGGTGGACATCCAAATACAAGTCCCCAGTCAGCAATGCCGACATCTGAAGTGCATGAACAACTCAAGGTAGAATATATACCAATTTAATCTATGATAATAATAATAAACTATTCAAGCAATTTCT
Organism: Sinohyriopsis cumingii; assembly: GCA_028554795.2. NCBI lineage: Eukaryota > Metazoa > Mollusca > Bivalvia > Unionida > Unionidae > Sinohyriopsis > Sinohyriopsis cumingii. The sequence continues at coordinate 11,469,126 of CM068831.1, read as the reverse complement.
GGATGTAAATCTTCCAATTACACTTAACGTATAAATTAATGCATTAATTTGGCCCGTTAACAAAAGCCTCCTTTGTTTCATAACATGATAGTTAATGTCCTAATGTGAGAGAGTCTCCTTTCAGTTAGTAGTCCCTTGTACTTATCTGTATTCGCTCTCTATTTTTCTATTCTCCCTTATTCTTCCCTCTTGCATTATTCACGTGCCGCTTCTTGTACTATCTCTCATTCTCCTGCACCCTTCCTGTGCTACTCCTTGTACTCCTCTTTTCCAATCCCCTTCTGTACCAATTTTCTTACTTCATCCTGCCCTCTCTTGAGAGTTTAGTGCTGCCTCTTACATGCACCCTGGGAGCTTTCTGTAGAAGCTTGCTTTTTTTCTCGCAGTTCAATTCCTCTTCCCCCATTTTCGCGTCTCTCGCTCGGAGTGGTCTTTTTGACAAATTCTTGTAGCCTCTGTTCTTCACAAATGCTAAGAAAACACTGAATAATTTTACACAGGTATGGCTAGATATTGCATTGTCCCCCTGTCTGTCTGAGATACCAGTTCCTTCTACTGTTAGATTGTTAAATTCCTCAAATTCTGATTGGCTGGTACGCCTCGTTTGATGGTCGGCGATGCTTGGCCCAATCTTTCACATGTAGCTGTAAGCGCAGAAAACTGGCCTTCTTAGCGACACAAAGAACTTAAATCCATTTGAAGAGACTAGCCAACTCAACCGTCTAATTACTGAATAAACACATAGCCAGTCATCCGCTGTTGGCCTCAGGCCCCATTAGCCAGAATAAGTTAAAATAACGGCAGTAAAAATGAAAAAATTTAGACAATATTTCCTCACAGAATCCAAAGCTCCTTTATTGAAAAAGTTGTGAGTGCAACACCAGAAAAAGAAAGAACAGTCTAGTTGCTGTGTTGTACTAACGTGTTTATGTCATGCAGACAAAAGTCTTCAAAAAATGGGCATAGACCTCTTAGTGTATTTATTCTGCGCGTGAAAGAGAAGACAAAGTTGCAGACTGTGTAAAAAATGTTCGTCAAGAATTCTGGAAGAGTCCGTTTTTGATACAGCAATGAGTCTTATTGTAGGAAACATCGTGTTCCACAAGTAAGCAAACATTGTCTGCATTATCCTTTACTGGCATTCTACTTCCATTTAACATGCCGTGTAAATATAAGCAAACAAAAATCTGAAGATAAACGTCTTTCAAATGAATGTAATTGGTATATATATATATATATATATATATATATATATATATATATATATATATATATATATATATATATATATATATATATATATATATATATATATATATATATATATTCCAAATGATCGTTTGCGCTCTATTCCAGATATTATTATTAGGACAGAATTTTTGAGTACAAGTAACAAGATTGAAAATTCCTCTAAATTGTGTTAAGAGTAAGTTTTGATTAAATTGTATTAGAAGTAAATTGATAAATCATACTGAAAGTAATCTTCTACTAAAATATATTGAGATTTAATCCATTTATTCGTATCCTACTATTCAACAATGATTGCGCTATTATGATCAAGTACGAACCGTCTTATACAAAATATTACTTGTATCGCAGACTCAGCACAAAAGAGTATATTCAGCAGGTTATAAAAATAGCGAACTAGACAGATTCCAAAAATTCTTATGGAGGGCAAATGTGCTGATCTTGCAGAAGTACTTACGTAATAATGTACATAGACCTAGACAATAATCTGTAAGAGACTATGAAGCCTCGCTTTGAGATTCTGGCCAAACGCAAGAGCTAAAGAACGCGCCATATTTGGCGTTGTCTTAAGAAAGCGGGTATATTAAGCCCAGCCGCGGGTCGACATCAGTTTTGCGGGCCAGAAGCTCAAGCAGGCTTTGTCTTTTGCAGGTAAGATAACCGTCTATGTACAGTTTTTCATAGCATAAGACTTTATAGTGTTATAAGAATTTTTAGTGTCATAAGAATTTTTAGTGTTATAAGAATTTTTAGTGTTAAGATGTTAACCTAACATCAGTATGTTTAAACATTATATCATTTTAATATTTCTTTACTATTATTTAACCTAATGTACTAGAAAGTTTAATTGTTTGAAGAACTTATATTTACTTATAATTATATTATTGATTATAGTAAAAGCAACGTTCGCTACCAACTTCATACTCAGTAATAGTTAATTTAGAAATAAAATACTCTTTAAATAATAGAGTTTAATATGCTGACATTTTAGAATTAATTCAGTAAAATATATTTCAATTACGGTATTAGTCCGAAATATTGAATTTTAGATTCTTTTGCTATCGTGAATTTATTCGATATTTAATTATCTGTATTACATTCTAAACGGCAGTTATTATACAAGTATGATGTTGGTAAGTGAAAGAATATCGTAGTTTAATATGTATTTCTTATATCCGAAAATTGAGCTTGTTGTAGTTTGATATTGAAATCAAGTTTATATGTTGAGTATTTCAATAAAGTTTTGCTGGCCAGAAACTCAAACAGCCTTTGTCTTTGCAGCTCGATCCCGAGTACCTTCAATTCCCCAAGAATGTAGTCACGTCTTCATCATCGAGTGACACTTACATCAAATGACTTGAACTTCCTTTCTCCTCTCTCTCTCTCTCTCGGAATTGAGAAACGGATTGATTTAGAGTTTACGAAGCAATTCTTCACGTAAAAGTTGGTGAAGAAAATTTCTTTCGTAAAATTATCTTAAGCAATATTTTAACTAATTGCTGAACAGCTCGACTTCAGTACATTGTGATTTTGTAGAAGGTAAGCAATGTATTTATTTATTTATTTGTTTACTTATTTAGTTATTTATTTAAAACATTGTATTTATTTTCAACGCCCATATTGAAGTGCACAACATAACATATCAATCATATACTCCCTTTAATTTCTGCCATTGTCATCAGTGTATATAGCTATCGTCAAATAATAACTTCAGGTTCTTTTTCAATCAAGGTAAAAATGGGACGGAGAGAAATTAGGAATCAGATTCATTCCTGTTTTGGAGTTATTCCTTTTTTATGTTCCTGTTGTGACATCATGTCAGAAGACGTGTTTTAACTTGTACTTAGATATTACTTGAGAGAAAAAAATTATTGTAACATCATGTCAGCAGACGTGTTTTAAGTTGTACTTAGATATTATCTGGGAGAAAAATTATTTGGACTGTTCAGAGGAAATAAAACGTGCTCCTTTGTTAAAATTATAATATTAGTCTAGAACTTATGTGCATTATTTAATGGAGTTCTGGACAACGCCATTTTGACAACTTCACGATTCTTGGCGGACAAGTACATTTCCTGTTGGACTTGCATATAACTCATTTAGGATTCCTCTAGATTCACTTCATAATACGCATGTTCCTCTCACATTTTCATTTTATATCATTGATAATTAAATTCTCTGTTAACTTTTGCAAAGCTTGATGGTTTTGCTTCCTACGTTTACTTAGTTTATGACTATGGAGTCGTAACAATACTAATGCATTGTAATACTGAATGATCTACATCATACATTAAATCTTAGCAAAGCATCGCAATTACTCCACTCTTTGAAATTTTGCAATATTTAATTCCAACAATATTGTATTTTTTTAAATTAATTAAGTTTATTTTGAATTCCTCTGAAACTTTGGATCCAGACACATTATAAGATAGTTTTAGAATACAGATTTCACCTCCGTTCGTTCATTCGTATGTCCATTTAAAAGCCTTGCTCTTCATTGTGGCCTTGTGGCTATATATCAATAAAACTGAATATCAATTCTTTCCAGTATATCTCAATATATATTATCTCAGTCTTACATTACTACCTATCCGTTCCAGTGCTATTTTATTTTTCAGATGCATTCGTTTGCGTTCTAATCGTCCTTGCATAACAACTTCCGAGGGCAAATAGCAAACAATAAAGCTGATATCAGAATGATAAAACTATTTAAAATTTCTTTCAAACGTCAGTACTTGTGATGTGATTTATCTGATGAAGAATAAAATCTTTATTTCGATTCAAATAAAAAATACAGGCTGCCAGCAGCGTATCGTCAAACATCATTTATATACATATAAATATATCGGGAGTCAACTACAGAGTCAAAGGGAGGCAACAACATTAGCGCCGAAGATAATCGAAAAGGAAAGCTGATGACGCCTTCCTAAACAATTCAACTCTTTCACAAGTCATGGCGGCATCGAAATATTGGATGTAAACAGACCACCTTATTGCAGTTTGTATTTAGTTAGATCTGTTACACTATGTGTCGATTTGAATGGTATTGACATACTTCGTATGCGAAACTAATGTTGTACTGTTAGCAACATTTAATAACTCTACCCTAAAAATTCACCGACCTACAGACGCGGATTTAGTGGTTTTCGTTTCTTAGACAATTTATACTCGCCGAGAATTTTCGCTTTATTATTAAAAAGCTCATTCGCTCAAAACTCGAAGTGCTTGAGAAACAACCCGTTTTTATCCAAATAATCATTTACCTTTGAGATCTGACATTACAATATCCCATACAATCACGAATATATACTGAACAATTGCTATCCTTCTACGTGCCAATAAACAGGTCATGCAAAACATCTTCAGTTCATGAAATAGAGCGATTTTACCGGGAATGTACACGATGGTCAGTGTTGCAATACCTCTGGTCAACACAACGAGACATTTCAATCAATATACCAGACATTTGACCGTTCACAAGGCCAATATAAAACCACCCCTTTAGCAACATGATACCTTCTAACCCTAGAGACATCGCGCAGTTTGTAAAAATAGATGACCGTAGAAAAAGTTTTTTGCATCTATTTAGGGTAAGGTATTATTCAATTCTGGGACAATGAAAACTATGTGGAATAACGACATAGTCAACATGCGACAGCTGACAATAGAGGTAATTAAGGAAACATTAATCATAACATGTTAGTTCAATAACAAAAACACGCGGGTCCACAATTACTAGCAATGGTTAATATAAAGTATACAGGTAACACGGGAAGTTTTGTTTGATAAACTGGGGTAGCTGATAGCCAATGGCCAGAGTTGATATATAGACTCTCTCTGGAATCCACAGAGATATAATCGTAAAGACTAAACAAACATACACACAAACAACAGTTTACAAATATATGTATCATGTTGGAAAATGATATTTTTAAAAGAAAAACTTCCTTTTCCTCTTTTTTGCAGGTTTTACATAGCCAATGGGTATATTTAATTTAATGTAATGGGTATATTAACTTGTATTGTGTGATTGATTGACCTTCATCAATAAATGAGGGTACGAGTTGGGCCTGCCTGACTAATGTGTTTATTGTGAACCATATATTACATAGATAATTCTTGTCTATGATTTTAGCTTGTATATTGAGATCGTTATTACTTGGAAATAAACCTGTGTATGTAATCTGTTAACCTTGGAAATTTGTATAAGCAATTTTGTTTATGAATTTGATAGAAAATGACCTTCATACATGATTCTGTTACTGTGTCATTTTTATATGAGAGAAAAGTAAAAATATTAATCATTCCATATCTTCACATCAGTCATAGTGGAATCCATTTTAGTTGTCCTCTGTTGAGAGGATTGTATTACTTTATTTAAATTATTCAATGGAATTACAAAGTGGTCATTGATTTAGGACTGAACACCTATTTTGGAATTATTGTGAATACATTCAATGACAGTTTGGATTATATTATTATCATACATCAAGACTGTTGACTCATTAGTACATTCGAGACTATTGGCACATCAGCACATTCAATAATGAAACTAACTTGCAACATTTTCTATACTTTTGGACTTAAGATAGAACTGTTTAGGATTTAGTTAACAGTACTATAAGTCCCTCTTCATTTACATTACATTTTATTCAAAGAAATGAATTATTGATTGAAGATTACAAACCTTGTTGGTTTGGGCTCTTTTTTCTTTACTTAGTTTAAGACCATACGTTCGCAACAACGGTAAACTGATTTGGCAAAGGAAACTTCAAACCCCAATATACATAAAATGATTAGAAAGGGTGTGTGTGTGTGTGTGTGTGTGTGTGTGTGTGTGTGTGTTTCAATACATGCACAACAATCTGACTTATATTCTGAACTACATGTTTCCTATTATGTCCATAGGATATGTTTGTTACGTATTAGTTAATTTGCCATTTGCTCATTTTCAATTTTTGCCAGCATGAAAAATTATTTTCCAGCACAAAAGGTCGCAATACATCAAGCTGGGGAAAAATATGTTAGAGAAACCAAATTATATATACACACACAAGCATAAAAACCAATGGCATAATTATTGAAAATGCATTGATGTTACCACATTATTGTTGTGATAACAAAATATACATATTGTTAACAATTTTAAACAATCGGTGAGAAAGATTTAGAAAAAATACTTTCTTAGAAATTTAGAAAGACAAGACTAAAATGATAACTAACATGCTTTTAGACATCTGTGAGGATCACGGTGGCATAACATATAAAAAAAGAGTTTAAAATCAGTAACGCATAACGTGAAATGACGAGAACAGAATTATAAGTACAGTTTGTATTGTTTCACGCAAGTCCTTTACGTAACCCTTTGATCTGGAATGGCCGAACTGCATAGAAACGGATGACAAACGTAATCCTTGGAATAATACATCACATTCATAAGTCTACAGGTAATGCAAGACAAGATCGGTCATAGGGCTCAGAACTACATCCTGTCTGTATTATCTAACACAAATAATAGAAAAGAGAAAATAAATGATGTATATTTTATCTTCATACTAAAGGCAATAATATAGTACGTAGCATTCAGCAGGTTTGGAAATTCTACTTTATGAATAATTATACCAAACTAGTATGTAACAGAATATTCGATATAAATTAGTTGGAAATTTAATATTCATGCGTTTTGATGATGCCAAGAAAGACATTATACAATGTAAAGTTATATTTGATACCTCAAAATTTATGTTAGTTTTGTCGAGAAGATTAGGCACACCTATTTAAAAAAAAGTGAGATAACATTTGCACAGTTACTATGGTAATTTTGTAATATTAAAAATTAAAAAGTGAATTATTGAAATAAAGTTTAAGCCTCACCATGATAATAACAGAGATACAATTACACCTAGACGAAATCTTTCACCCTTGTGTAGTTAAAGTGTACTAGTAGCGCACAATTAGGGTACTAATTTCAAACCACGCAGATGTTTTCAAGTGATGATTCCAGTGATTCCTTTATACATTTAAAGCATGAATGATGTTTTCAAGTGATGATTCCAGTGATCACTTTATACATTTAAAGCATGAATGATGTTTTCAAGTGATGATTCCAGTGATCACTTTATACATTTAAAGCATGAATGATGTTTTCAAGTGATGATTCCAGTGATTCCTTTATACATTTAAAGCATGAATGATGTTTTCAAGAGATGATTCCAGTGATCACTTTATACATTTAAAGCATGAATGATGTTTTCAAGTGATGATTCCAGTGATTCCTTTGTACATTTAAAGCATGAATGATGTTTTCAAGAGATGATTCCAGTGATCACTTTATACATTCAAAGCATGAATCATGTATTCCAGTGATGATTCCAGTCATCACCTTATACGTTTAAAGCACAATTAATGTTTTTAAGAGATAATTTCAGCGATCACAGCATACAAACAAATGTTTTCAAGATATAATTCCAGAGATCACAGAATAATAGAGACAAAACATGGTTCATGTTTTCAAGAGATAATGCCAGCGATTACATCGTTTGCTTTCATTACACTCTGATTGGAAATATTCACTAACACAAGTCCTCTTCAGCAAAATAAACTAAGTCACATTTAGCAAAAAAACTAATTTCTCGTTGGTAAACCAAAAGGCACATATGAGTTAAAAGCAAACATGGTTGTTAGCTGCAATGAATAAAGCATATTATCGAACACAAACCGACCTCATGACCCAACGAACCATTCGAAGATACACTGATGGTTTCATATAAATAATACATTTTATCTCTGCAATATGGTGGTGAAAAACAGGCAGTAGATACTCTTGTCTTTACACGTTTGAACTCAATACTTGCATTACCATTATCTGCAAGCACCATTTATAATGTACCTAAGTACGAGGTCGATAACTGTCAAATAATAGAGACCAATAATATCCATAGATTTTTCCTGTAACTTCCTTTTTCATATTTAATCATAAAATAAATGTAGATGGAGAATAGTTAAAAGTATTATTTTGTGTAGTAATAGTAACGGTAGTTGTTGTTTATTGTTATTGCTATTATTGTTATTATTATTATTATTATTATTATTATTATTATTGGTTTAAACCATATTTATTTCTAAAACCTTGTCAGTAGCATATACAATAATAGTATCGTGAGGATTTAAAATAAAACATTAGCTTATTAAAAGTATTCTCCGGTTGGGAGCAATCCTAGAAGTCACAGCAGTAGTAGTAGTGGCATTTGTTTCTTTACATTTTTTGTCGTTCGAAAGAATTGTACAATTATATCTAAAACAAATTGTTATTGGTAGGATGGATGGACCATTGTTAGTGAGTGACTCAAAATATTCAAAATTTGGCTTAAAATAACGAGAATGTATTATACTGTTAAATTTTGTTATACTGTATTGCATTCTGCCGAAACATACTTTAAAGTACAATTAACTGTACATACTTTAAAGTACAATTAACTGTACATACTTTAAAGTACAATTAACTGTACAAAAATGTGACCCTTGCTAAAGAACTGTATTTACACATTTAGGCCTATTTAATGTATCCTCTCTCTCTCTCTCTCTCTCTCTCTCTCTCTCTCTCTCTCTCTCCCCGCATCAGGGTCTACATATCCTAAATTGTGTAAACTGCAAACTCGCTAGTATAGATTCATGCAACCAGCGAGACTGCATAAAGACATGCCTAAAAAAGAATTCCAAATAGTAAAAGCTACACGTCAAGAACTATTTTGTAGTATTAGTTTTCTACGTGAATCACAAAAACTCTCAGTGACTAAGCTATATGGCCTGTGGTTGTTATACGACACCCTAGCTTTATTGTAAACCTGTAACACTGAATTGACAAGCGATACAAAAACTCGTGATGAAGCCTAATATTATTTTTAAGAAGCAAGTGCAACTCATATTACAGTCAATTTCGAGAACGAAGGAGAAATCAGTGATGATTGCAAGCTAATATTTAACGACAATCGATTTATTACGTTCAATTATTAGAACATGTCTATAAATATATCTACCAACCTGTGCAAGCATTTATGCATCTTTATATTTAATTTACCGTCTGTCTGTCTAATTAGTGGTCTGATCTCCATTTAAGGATATATATTCTAGTCGGTCAGTAGCTTGGTAAACCAGTAGTTAATTATGTAGGTATGTATTCACAGTATATGAGCATTTATGTTTAACAGCTTGTTTTTGAGTTTTCTTTTATCACAGTGAGCCCTATTCATAACAGCACGTGGACGTGACTAGCACACAGGAACACTAGCACGTGAATAGCACAAAGGTTGGACGTATCTTTTAAAACTTAGATGTTATGCACGCAGTAAACACAGTCCAGGAGTTTATTGTATAGGTGAGGTACTTTTCAAACTGTCATTGCCATTATATGCATATAATAGGGAGATATTCGTTTTAACAACCACGTGCACATGACGGTATGGACATAAATAAATTGTTGTTAACGATGGTTTGTTTTTCAATTACGCATTAGGGTATAATTGCAAAGAAATGGTAAACATGGGACAAAGTTCGTAAATTTATGACTTGGGTGTGGTTACGTTTCAGCACGATACTGGCAATACATCTTCCAATAATCAAAGATACCTTTTGTGTAAATAGGTTCACACCCAGGTCAACAGTGTCCGATTTCATTCAGTTTATTAAATCTATTGACAAAGTTCATTAAAATGGTTGTAAGCACAAAAATAAAGTCTTACACGTGACGGTTTGATTAATCGAACTATTTGGCTCATTTCTAACACGTATCTAGATAGTATTTATAGTAAAGGAAACCACGATATAAGAAATCAAATTGCTCACGCAATCACTGTTTTTCTTTTTAAAAACTATTTAGCATACATGTCAGTAGCGTGGTTTAGATATTGTATGAAACTGTGTCATGCAAACATTAGTACTTATTTTCCTTGGATTGGTTTAGCACGGGACAGATATTTTATTTAAATATTCAGAAATTACAGTGTCGTCTGCACGCGACATCTATGGATACTTTTAACGTTCACACGTCATCAAACTCCGATATTAGTTTACACCGGTCTTTATCTACAATAATTTCATTTTGTTATTGCTGTAATTGAGTAATATACAGGACAAGTTTTAAGGGCATATGTTACCATTTTCTCCTCTAATAACTTTACGATAGTAATCTAGAGCGCCTGAGTAGTGTTTGACCGTCCATACAACATTTAAATTAAGTACAGGCCGTCATATTTGCTGTTAAGACGTTTTCCTTTAATTGTCATTCAAAACACTTCAAAAGGGATATGTTGCTATTGGAAGACCTCGTACTCAACACTGAACGCTTTTTGTAGCCCCAAACATCTACAATGTTTTACTTCGCCAAAAGAAAACCTTTATATCAATGATTAATAGATGTAATGTTGATTGTCCATATATACTGATTTATCACATAATAACTGATTTTACGTTATATTGATAGTACATAATTAGAACAGGAAGGCTTGGAGCCTGATCTATCGTTTCAATAGACTCTTTACAGTTCCAGTCAGGTTTTCCTCCCTTGTGGAAAAGGTGTCTGCTACCTTTATTGGTCAACAGAATCTTTGACATTATTTAAAGGAATTCTTCAAATATTGGTCTTATGAGATATGACTATAAATAAATGAATTATACTGCGGATACTATTCGTTATTTACAAAATTATTCTTTTATTTCAATACACACAGATGTCTCGAAATCATTCAAATTTTAACGGAGGTAATGGTTCCAATACATTTGCTATGGATAACCCAAAAGATGGCCGACAGTAATTGAAAGGGAGGTAATTATAAAAGTATATGACATCATCTGGAAAGTTTCTATATGCGACTGCGAACTTGGGTTTACATTGCTATCTACTCATGCTGAACAATACTTAATGGATGGACTGATTTTATTATGTTTTGAGTAAAAGACAAGCAAACCAAATTATAAAATGCTACATTATTGCAAAACTACACCTTCCTGTCTAACAGAGCTTTGCTCGCCTCGGTTTCGATTTGATATCCCTATCTACACCTGGTCGTATCGAGCAGATATTTATATGCTTCGGGTCTGTGAATGTAGCCTTCGCATCCATCAAAATTAAGTTGTTCAAATTTTCACAACATGATTGAGACAAGGGGAACACACGACTTGAAAGGACTGATAAATATTCAATTTTTCAGTGTCGGTCCGTGTTTGCACAAATACCTTTCACTCAACAACAGTTGTAATGGCTTCCCTCTGGTCAAAAGTCATACTTTCGATGTTAAACTTACAAAGTATCTTTTTTGGTCAATTGCCTCCACTATTTTCGGCAGATGTACAATGCACCATGCTATTGGTTAGTTGGCATTACAAACTAAGAGTGGCAACTCATGAAATCCAATAGATCTTACTTGGACAAAGTACCCATATATCTGTTCAATCCACCACGGTGTAGATAGGATTATCAGATCGGAACCATGGCCAGCGAAGATGTGTCTAACACAACTGCTATATATTCTGTGTAATATTCTGTTTTCATCAGTATCAATCTTACCATTGTATGGCATTAAAAGTTTCAAAGTGTGACATTTTGTTCTGTAACATTCGTCGGACATGTTCGTCATAACAATCAAACTATAAATTGTGGCTCTTTGTCCTGTGACATTTTGTCTCGTATGCTTTTGACACTTTTTGTCCTGTGACGTTCTTTCCGTAAACCAGATTACCGCGTTATTGTGGGTAATACTGTTGTAATAATAATGAGGACTTTGTATAGCCCTCATCTTTAGAAGCTCTAAGCGCTTTACAACATTAGACAACACCTATAAGATGAAAAAATATAATAATATTATTACAAATACAAACACCATGAAATTAGAAAAAATATTAAAAAATAAATTTAAAAAAAAAAAACATGCTGAGAATATTTCAGGTAGGAAACATTATTAGATCTTTAAGTTTGTTCTTGCAGTCGAAATAAGTGAGTTTTGAGAGCCCTCTTGAATGTGATCACTGTGTCTTTGTGTCTAAGTTCAGTGGGCAATTCATTCCACGTTGCTGGGCCTTGGTATGCAAAAGAACCATATGACTTTTTTTCATAGTAACTATATTATGCTTCGAGAATTCGACATAAAATGGTCACATTTTTTATGTGTTTACTTAATTGACAATTGACCCGGATGTTTCTTGAGTATTTCACCCATCAAACGGCTAAGAGCGTCATAAATATTGTTTGTTATATGAGGTGTTTTTTAATTTGAGTTTGATCATATTTTGTTCGCGACCGTCGTGGGGCTGCCTGCTTTCAGGAGTTTCTGGTTTTGGTTTTAGTTTTTGCGGGGTACTAGTGTTTGTCACGGTAATTATTTTACTTGTCTGTGTTTTTTCGAGGGTTGATTGGCTTTTAGACTGTGGAGTTTAATTTTGACAGAAATCGATTTTAGAACGCATGTGATTGATCTGGACATGCGTTGTATTTGTGATCATATTATTGTTTAAGTGTTGCTGGATGCGTTGGCTTCCATTAATGTTATTCATTTGGATGAAAACATGGTGAAATTATTAAACTTGTCAGGTCTTTCATTTGTACTCATACAGGTAGTCTCACTTCAAACCTTCAAGTGAAAGCCGTTTGGTAGATCTCAATTTTCGAATGTGGCGGTGGCGGGTTCGAACGTCGGCCGTCAGACCAACAGCTTATAAAAATGGCACTTGCAGCTGCCTCTCTTGGCGCCCAGCATTGAGATGTTGGCCTGGTGTCGGGACAATATGACTGGGTGGAATATAATGGAACATGTCCATGGCATGCTGTCCCAGCGCTATACATTACTATAAAGTGTCACCCTGCATAAATCGTAGAGATATGACATAACTTATTAAAACTAAGTTTAAAAAATCCAAATCACACAGAGAGAGAGAGAGAGAGAGAGAGACATACATAGGGATGCAACAGCATTAAGACCGAAGATATTCGAATAGAAAAGCTGCTGACTCATTAATAAACAAATCAATTCTTTCACAAATCATGGCGGCATAGAAAAATGGAATGTTAACAGACGACATTTGTTATCCTTCTACATGCCAACAAACAGGTCATGCAAAACATCTTCAGTTCCATGAATGACTGAAATAGGGCGACTTTACCGGGACGGTACACGATGGTCATTGTTGCAATACCTCTGGTCAACAAAACGAGACATTTGAAGCAATATACCTGACATTTGACCTTTTAAAAGGCCAATATAAAACTACCCCTTTAACAACATGATACTATCTAACCCTTGAGACATCACGCAGTTTGCAAATAGACGACCGTAGAAAAACTTCGTTGGATGCGTTTAGGGTAAGGTATAACTCAATTTTGGAACAATGAAAAGTATGTGGAATAATGACATAGTCAGCATGTGACAGCTGACATCAGAAGTAATTATGGATACATTAATAACAACATGATAGTTCAATAACAAAAACATGTGGGACCACAATTACTAGCAATGACTAATATAAAGTATACAGGTAACACGGGAAGTTATGTTTGATAAACTGGGGTAGTTGATATATAGACTCTCTCAGGAATTCACGGAGACCTAATCGTATAAACTAAACAAACAGACACACAAACAACAATTTAAAAATATATGAATCATGCTGGAAAATGGTAAATGATATTTTTATAAGAGAAACTTCCTTTTCCTCTTTTTACAGGTTTTACATAGCCAATGGGTATACGTAATGTAATGCAATGGGTATATTTAATTTGTATCGTGTGATTGATTGACATTTATCAATAAATGAGGGTAGGAGCTGGAACTGCCTGACTAATGTCTTTTCTTGTGAACCAAGTATTACATATCTTATTATTGTCTATGAATTTAGTTTATATATAATAATGTCGTTATTGCTTGGAGGTAAACCTGTTTATGTGGTCTTTTGACCTTGGAAGTTTGAAGACGCGATTTTGTTGTTGAATTTGATGGGAAAATGATCTTCATACATGATTTTGTTACTGTGACAATTTTTTTATAAGAGAGAAGTAACCATATCAAACATTCAACATCTTAACATCAGTCATAGTGGAACCAATTTTAGTTTTGCTCTGTTGAGAGGATTTAATTAATTTATTTAAATTATTCAATGGAATTACAAAGTGATCTTTAATTTAGGACTAAACACCTATTTTGGAATAATTGTGAATACATTCAATGACAGTTTGGATTATATCATTAACATACATCAAGACTATTGGCACATTAGCACACTCGAGACTATTGGCATATCAGCACATTCAAATTTGGGATCAATTTTGCTACAGTGCTGGAATTCTTCAACATTTTCTATACTTTTGGACTTAAGATAGAACTATTCAGGATTTTGTTTAAAGGACTGTAAGTCCCTTTTAATTTACATTACATTGTATTCAAAGAAATACATTATTTGTTGCAGATTACAAACCTAGATTATTTAGGCTCTTTTACCTAGTTTAAGACCATAGATTCGCAACAGCGGTAAACTGATTTAGCAAAGGAAACTTCAAACCCCAAAATACATATACTGCTTAGAAAGGGTGTGTGTGTGTGTGTGCGTGTGTGTGTTAATTCATGCACAACGATCTGAATTATATTCTGAACTACTGGTTTCCTATTATGTCCAAAGGATATGTTTGTTACGTTTTAGTTAATTTGCCATTTGCCCATTTTCAAGTTTTATCAGTATGAAAAATTATTTTCCACTGCAAAAGGTCGCAATACATGAAGTTGGCGAAACATATGTTGTAGATACAAAATTATATATATATATATATATATATATATATATATATATATATACAACCATACACACCAATGACAAAATTATTTAAAATACATTGATGTTATCATATTACTGTTGTAATAACAAGATATACATACTTTAAATAATTTTTAATAATCCGTAAGAGAAAGATTTAGAAAAAATTACTTTCCTACAAATTTAGAAAGACAAAACTAAACTGATAACTACTATGCTTTTAGACATCTATGATGATCATGATGGTATAACAGATAAGAAAACAACATTCAAGCCTCGTCATGGTAATAGCAGAGATACAATTACACGTAGACGAAATATTTCACCCTTGTGTAGTTAAAGTGTACTAGCAGCGCACAATTCGGGTACTAATTTCAAACCACGTAGATGTTTTCAAGTGATGATTCCAGTGATCACGTTTTACATTCAAAGCATGATTCATGTTTAAAGTGATGATTCCAGTGATCACGTTTTACATCCAAGCATGATTCATGTTTTAAAATGATGATTCAAGTGATCAGTTTGTACATTTAAAGCATGATTCATGTTTTAAAGTGATGATTCAAATGATCAGTTTGTACATTTAAAGCATGATTCATGTTTTAAAGTGATGATTCCAGTGATCACGTTTTATATTCAAGCATGAGTCATGTTTTAAAGTGATGATTCCAGTGATCATTTTGTACATTCAAAGCATGATTCATGTTTTCAAGTGATGATTCCAGTGATTCCTTTAAACATTCAAAGAACGATTGATGTTTCAAGAGCTGGTTCCAGTGATCACTTTGTACATATGAAGCATAATTCTTGTTTTCAAGAGATAATTCTAGTGATCACTTTGTACATTTAAAGCATGAATGATGTCTTTAAAAGATCATTCCAGTGATTCCTTTGTACATTTAAAGCATTAAAGAGGTCTTTAAAAGATGATTCGAGTGATCACTTTATACATTCAAAGCATGAATGATGTTTTCAAGAGATGATTCCAGTGATCACAGCATACAAACAAATGTTTTCAAGATATACTCCAGGGATCACAGAATAGAGACAAAACATGGTTGATGTTTTCAAGAGATAATGCCTGCGATTACATCGTTTGCTTTCATTACACTCTGATTGGAAATATTCACTAGCACAAGTCCTCTTCAGCAAAATAAACTAAGTCACCTTTGGCAAAACAAACTAATTTCTCCTTGGTAAACCAAAAGGCACATATGAGTTAAAAGCAAACATGGTTGTTAGCTGCAATGAATGAAGCATATTATCGAACACAAACCGACCTCCTGACCCAACGAACCATTCGAAGATACACTGATGGTTTCATACTGATGATACATTTTATCTCTGCAATATGGCGGTGCCAAACAAGCAGTAGATACTCTTGTCTTTACACGTTTGAACTCAATACTTGCATTACCATTATCTGCAAGCACCATTTATAATTTACCTAAGTACGAGGTCGATAACTGTCAAATAATAGAAACCAATAATATCCATAGATTTTTCCTGTAACTACCTTTTTCATATTTAATCATAAAATAAATGTAGATGGAGAATAGTTAAAAGTATTCTTTTGTGTAGTAATAGTAACGGTAGTTGTTGTTTATTGTTATTGCTATTATTGTTGTTATTATTATTATTATTATTGGTTTAAACCATATTTATTTCTAAAACCTTGTCAGTAGCATATACAATAATAGTATCGTGAGGATTTAAAATAAAACAGTAGCTTATTAAAAGTATTCTCCAGTTTGGAGTAATACTAGAAGCCGCAGCAGTAGTAGTAGTAGCATTCGTTTGTTTACATTTTTTTTTTTGTCGTTCGAAAGAATTTTGCTATTTTATCTAAAACAAATTGTTATTGGTAGGATGGATGGACCAATGGGTCGATACATTACAGGATTAATGTGTTTATGAACTGTTGTAACATTGTTAATGATTGACTCAACATATTCAAAATTTGGCTTAAAATAACGAGAATGTATTTTGCTGTTAAATTTTGTTATACTGTATTGCACTCGGACGAAAGATGCTTTAAAGTACAATTAACTGTAAAAAAGTGACCTTTGCTAAAGAACGCCCTAAGAAAATGTTCCCTACGGTAAAGTATGCACAACTGCAAGAAATGTGACCCTTGCTAAAGAACGCCCTAAAAAAAAGTGTGCTACGGTAAACTATGTTCAACTGTAACAAAAGTAACCCTTGCTAATAAACGCCCTAAGAAACAGTGTGCTACGGTAAAGTATGCACAACTGTAAGAAAAGTGACCTTTGCTAAAGAAATCCCTAAAGCAAGTGCTCTACGCAGTGGCGTCGCTAGGGGGGTGCGGGGGGTGCAGACACTGTCTCAGAGGGGTGACACCAAAATGAAAAATTGCAAATTTTACAGAGCACACACTGCTCGGTCTAGTCGGATTGCATAAGCGGATAACCGATCATAGTTAAATACATGACTAACAGGCACAGCAGTGGCGTCGCTAGGGGGATGCGGGGGGTGCGGACTGCACCGGGTGACACCATCAGAGGGGGTGACACCAAAATGACATTACTAAGGATTCTGTATGGTCTGTTACGGAAGGAGGACCATGGGGGTGACACCATGAGCTACGGCACTGGGTGACACCAACCCGAGTGACGCCACTGGCTCTACGGTAAAGTATATACAACTGTAACAAATGTGACCCTTGCTAAAGAACGCACTGAGAAAAAGTGTGCGACGATTAAGTATGTACAACTGTAACAAAAGTGACTCGTGTTAAGGAACGCCCTAGAAAAAGGTGTGCTAAGGCAAAGAATGTACAACTATAACAAAAGTACCCTTGCTGAAGAAAGTCCTAGCACAAAGTTTAATACTGTAATGTCCTTTCAAGCTGTGTTACTTTACAAAGTTCTGTGGCCTTTTCAATGTGGTGGAGCACTTCATTCCGGTTTGTAAATGATGAAAGACCTTGCACACATCGATAGTTTTCCACGCAAAATTAAGATGGCTTTGTTCATTTGTGATTTGGCACTTCGATAGCCATTCAGATAAAATCGTTACTTCACTCCCAGTGAAGCCATTTCTACAGCTCCAAGCTATAAATGTAGTGCTTATTGTTGATTGGAATATATGGCTTTCTTCAATTAGTGTTGACCATAGACCCAAAACACAAACTATTATATGCACAAAATACAACGTAACAACGAGGAAGAGTAATTCGAGGTAGTTATCAATATTTATCTATAAAACGCTCAATGCATATGAAAGAAATATTCAATGCGTATACAAGACATATTCAATGCTAGCCCGAGTTTCCTCTGACCCTTTTCACCACATTTTTGATATTTGGACATTTATGTTGGGGTGTAGGGTCAGAGTCCATTCCCTATCGAAAAGCTAGAATTCGCTGACACCATTTGGTGTCGGCATTGGGTAGTCGTTTACTAGATTTATTTTCTCAACAATCGTGAGCATAGCATTCGTCATATCTTTAATCCGATGACAGACGAGACGAAAGTATGCCGTTGCTGAAATTTGCATTCCGTGTCACATGACTATACAAATCTCGCAACCTACATGTCAATAACATCAGACGTCATATAGTCACGTACTATAAATGATAGAAATACAGAAAAACAATGTATCGTAATGTGTGCTGTACATGGTTTATCAAACGATTCTTTTCTCCTGAAAATTCATGCACAAGATCATGATTTTATAATATAATTTATAGTGAGATATTGAAATATATCAGTGGAAAAAAATTATTTCTCCAACTGGGCGATACTACTTTCGTCGTCATAATTACGATATTACTTTTGTAACTACTTTTTTCCCGTTCAAGAAATACACCTGCTCTAATGTATGTCATCCAAAACTGTATTTACATATTTAGGCCTATTTAATGTATCCACTCTCTCTCTCCCTCTCTCTCTCTCTCTCTCTCTCTCTCTCTCTCTCTCTCTCTCTCCACATCAGGGTCTACATATCCTAAATTGTGTAAACTACAAACTCGCTAATGTACATTCATGCAATCAGCGAGACTGCATAAACACATGCCTAAAAACGAACTCCAAATAGTAAAAAGTAGACGTCAAGAACTATTTTGTAGTATTAGTTTTCTACATGAATCACCAAAATTGTCAGTGACTGAACTATATGGTCTGTTGTTATTATGTGTTACCCATACGTATTGTATACCAGTAACACTCCATGACAAACGATACAAATTCTTAAGAAGAAAAACTCGTAATTAAACATAATATTATTTTTAAGCAGCAAGTGTAACTCACATGACAGACAATTTCGATAACGATAGATAAATCAGTGATAATTGTAATCTAATATTTACCGACAATCAATTTATTAGGTTTTATTGTTAGAACATGTCTGTAAATATATCTACCAACCTGTGTAAGCATTTATGCATCTTTATATTTAATTTACCGTCTGTCTGTCTGACTGGTGGCCTGACTCCGTTTAAGGATATATATTCTGGTCGGTCAGTAGCTTGGTAAACCAGTAGATAAATAGGTAGGTAGGTATTCACAGTATATGAGCAGTTATGTCTACCAGCTTGTGTTTGGGTTTCCTTTTATCACAATGAGTCCTTTTCATTACAGCACGTGGACGTGACTGCCATTATATGCATATAATAGTGGATACTCGTTTTAACAACCACGTGCATATGACAACATGGACAGAAATATATTGTTGTTAACGATGGTATGTTTTTCAATTACGCATTAGGGTATATTTGCAAAGAAATGGTAAACATGGGATAAGATTCGTAAATTTATGACCTGGGTGTGGTTACGTTTCAGCACGATACTGGCAATACATCTTCCAATAATCAAAGGTACCTTTTGTGTAAATAGGCTCACACCCAGGTCAACAGATTCTGATTTCATTCAGTTTATTAAACCTATTGACAAAGTTCATTAGCATGGCTGTAAGCACATAAAAATAAAGTCTTACACGTGACGGTATCAGAAATCGAACTATTTGGCTCATTTCTAACACGTATCTAGATAGTATTTATAGTAAGGAAAACCACGATATAACAAATCAAATAGCTCATGCAATCACTGTTTCTCTGTTATTCTCTTTAAAAACAATTTAGCATACATGTCAGTAGCGTGGTTTAGATATTGTATGAAACTGTGTCATGTAAACATTAGTACTTATTTACCTGGAGTGGTTTAGCACGGGACAGATATTTTATTTAAATATTCAAAAATTACAGTGTCGTCTGCACGCGACATCTATGGATACTTTTAACGTTCACACGTCATCAAAGTCCGATATTAGTTTACACCGGTCTTTATCTACAATAATTTCATTTTGTTATTGCTGTAATTGAGTAATATATAGGACAGGTTTTAAGGGCATATGTTACCATTTTCTCCTCTAATAACTTTACGATACTAATCTAGAGCGCTTGAGTAGTGTTTGACCGTCCATACAACATTTAAATTAACTACCGGCCGTCATATTTGCTGTTTCAGTCGTTTTTCTTTAATTCTCATTCAAAACACTTCAGAAGGGATATGCTGCTATTGGAAGACCTCGTGCTCAAAACTGAACGCATCTGGTTGTACCGGACTTAGCGTCTACAATGTTTTTGAGTACAAGTGTTTGATGTGGACATGCGTTGTATTTGTGCTCATAGTATTGTTTATGTGTTGTTGGATGCGTTGGCTTTCATTAATGGTATTCAATTGGATGAACACATGGTGATATTATTGAGCTTGTCAGGTCTTTGATTTGTACACATGCAGGTAGTCTTTTTCCAAACTTTCAAGAGAAAGCCGTTTTGTTGATCGCAATTTTCGGATGTGGAAGGTCGCGGGTTCGAACTTCGGCCGAGTCATACCAAAGGCTTATGAAAATGGTAATAGCAGCTACCTCTCTTGGCGCTCAGCAGTGAGAGGTTGGCCTGGTGTCAGGATGGTGTGACTGGGTGGGACATCATGCTACATGTATGTGGCATGATGCCCCTGTGCTAAACATCACTATAAAATGTCACATGCAGACATTCTAACATATATACTCCAATTTATCTCTTCAATTTAATAAGTTCAATAGAAATCTGAGACATCTTTGTCTTTGCTTGCCTTCCCCATAGTTAATGAAGTCATGGAATAGTAGTCCCTTTTAAAACACATCACCCAGTTAATACCTCCCTTGTATATTCATCCATTCCTCCATGTCTTCCATCCATTCATCCTGACCTGACAAATATTGGATGGTGGCACACTACAATATTTTAAAGTCAATTTTATCATTTCTGTCACGTATGTGATGCTATTGATTATCTGCAGGTGGGGCTCACAATACGAATTTGAAAATTGGTGCATATGGCAATCCCTGTACAGTATTGGAGAAATAGGGCAGAATGGTGGACATCCAAATACAAGTCCCCAGTCAGCAATGCCGACATCTGAAGTGCATGAACAACTCAAGGTAGAATATATACCAATTTAATCTATGATAATAATAATAAACTATTCAAGCAATTTCTGGATGTAAATCTTCCAATTACACTTAACGTATAAATTAATGCATTAATTTGGCCCGTTAACAAAAGCCTCCTTTGTTTCATAACATGATAGTTAATGTCCTAATGTGAGAGAGTCTCCTTTCAGTTAGTAGTCCCTTGTACTTATCTGTATTCGCTCTCTATTTTTCTATTCTCCCTTATTCTTCCCTCTTGCATTATTCACGTGCCGCTTCTTGTACTATCTCTCATTCTCCTGCACCCTTCCTGTGCTACTCCTTGTACTCCTCTTTTCCAATCCCCTTCTGTACCAATTTTCTTACTTCATCCTGCCCTCTCTTGAGAGTTTAGTGCTGCCTCTTACATGCACCCTGGGAGCTTTCTGTAGAAGCTTGCTTTTTTTCTCGCAGTTCAATTCCTCTTCCCCCATTTTCGCGTCTCTCGCTCGGAGTGGTCTTTTTGACAATTTCTTGTAGCCTCTGTTCTTCACAAATGCTAAGAAAACACTGAATAATTTTACACAGGTATGGCTAGATATTGCATTGTCCCCCTGTCTGTCTGAGATACCAGTTCCTTCTACTGTTAGATTGTTAAATTCCTCAAATTCTGATTGGCTGGTACGCCTCGTTTGATGGTCGGCGATGCTTGGCCCAATCTTTCACATGTAGCTGTAAGCGCAGAAAACTGGCCTTCTTAGCGACACAAAGAACTTAAATCCATTTGAAGAGACTAGCCAACTCAACCGTCTAATTACTGAATAAACACATAGCCAGTCATCCGCTGTTGGCCTCAGGCCCCATTAGCCAGAATAAGTTAAAATAACGGCAGTAAAAATGAAAAAATTTAGACAATATTTCCTCACAGAATCCAAAGCTCCTTTATTGAAAAAGTTGTGAGTGCAACACCAGAAAAAGAAAGAACAGTCTAGTTGCTGTGTTGTACTAACGTGTTTATGTCATGCAGACAAAAGTCTTCAAAAAATGGGCATAGACCTCTTAGTGTATTTATTCTGCGCGTGAAAGAGAAGACAAAGTTGCAGACTGTGTAAAAAATGTTCGTCAAGAGTTCTGGAAGAGTCCGTTTTTGATACAGCAATGAGTCTTATTGTAGGAAACATCGTGTTCCACAAGTAAGCAAACATTGTCTGCATTATCCTTTACTGGCATTCTACTTCCATTTAACATGCCGTGTAAATATAAGCAAACAAAAATCTGAAGATAAACGTCTTTCAAATGAATGTAATTGGTATATATATATATATATATATATATATATATATATATATATATATATATATATATATATATATATATATATATATATATATATATATATATATATATATATATATATATATATATTCCAAATGATCGTTTGCGCTCTATTCCAGATATTATTATTAGGACAGAATTTTTGAGTACAAGTAACAAGATTGAAAATTCCTCTAAATTGTGTTAAGAGTAAGTTTTGATTAAATTGTATTAGAAGTAAATTGATAAATCATACTGAAAGTAATCTTCTACTAAAATATATTGAGATTTAATCCATTTATTCGTATCCTACTATTCAACAATGATTGCGCTATTATGATCAAGTACGAACCGTCTTATACAAAATATTACTTGTATCGCAGACTCAGCACAAAAGAGTATATTCAGCAGGTTATAAAAATAGCGAACTAGACAGATTCCAAAAATTCTTATGGAGGGCAAATGTGCTGATCTTGCAGAAGTACTTACGTAATAATGTACATAGACCTAGACAATAATCTGTAAGAGACTATGAAGCCTCGCTTTGAGATTCTGGCCAAACGCAAGAGCTAAAGAACGCGCCATATTTGGCGTTGTCTTAAGAAAGCGGGTATATTAAGCCCAGCCGCGGGTCGACATCAGTTTTGCGGGCCAGAAGCTCAAGCAGGCTTTGTCTTTTGCAGGTAAGATAACCGTCTATGTACAGTTTTTCATAGCATAAGACTTTATAGTGTTATAAGAATTTTTAGTGTCATAAGAATTTTTAGTGTTATAAGAATTTTTAGTGTTAAGATGTTAACCTAACATCAGTATGTTTAAACATTATATCATTTTAATATTTCTTTACTATTATTTAACCTAATGTACTAGAAAGTTTAATTGTTTGAAGAACTTATATTTACTTATAATTATATTATTGATTATAGTAAAAGCAACGTTCGCTACCAACTTCATACTCAGTAATAGTTAATTTAGAAATAAAATACTCTTTAAATAATAGAGTTTAATATGCTGACATTTTAGAATTAATTCAGTAAAATATATTTCAATTACGGTATTAGTCCGAAATATTGAATTTTAGATTCTTTTGCTATCGTGAATTTATTCGATATTTAATTATCTGTATTACATTCTAAACGGCAGTTATTATACAAGTATGATGTTGGTAAGTGAAAGAATATCGTAGTTTAATATGTATTTCTTATATCCGAAAATTGAGCTTGTTGTAGTTTGATATTGAAATCAAGTTTATATGTTGAGTATTTCAATAAAGTTTTGCTGGCCAGAAACTCAAACAGCCTTTGTCTTTGCAGCTCGATCCCGAGTACCTTCAATTCCCCAAGAATGTAGTCACGTCTTCATCATCGAGTGACACTTACATCAAATGACTTGAACTTCCTTTCTCCTCTCTCTCTCTCTCTCGGAATTGAGAAACGGATTGATTTAGAGTTTACGAAGCAATTCTTCACGTAAAAGTTGGTGAAGAAAATTTCTTTCGTAAAATTATCTTAAGCAATATTTTAACTAATTGCTGAACAGCTCGACTTCAGTACATTGTGATTTTGTAGAAGGTAAGCAATGTATTTATTTATTTATTTGTTTACTTATTTAGTTATTTATTTAAAACATTGTATTTATTTTCAACGCCCATATTGAAGTGCACAACATAACATATCAATCATATACTCCCTTTAATTTCTGCCATTGTCATCAGTGTATATAGCTATCGTCAAATAATAACTTCAGGTTCTTTTTCAATCAAGGTAAAAATGGGACGGAGAGAAATTAGGAATCAGATTCATTCCTGTTTTGGAGTTATTCCTTTTTTATGTTCCTGTTGTGACATCATGTCAGAAGACGTGTTTTAACTTGTACTTAGATATTACTTGAGAGAAAAAAATTATTGTAACATCATGTCAGCAGACGTGTTTTAAGTTGTACTTAGATATTATCTGGGAGAAAAATTATTTGGACTGTTCAGAGGAAATAAAACGTGCTCCTTTGTTAAAATTATAATATTAGTCTAGAACTTATGTGCATTATTTAATGGAGTTCTGGACAACGCCATTTTGACAACTTCACGATTCTTGGCGGACAAGTACATTTCCTGTTGGACTTGCATATAACTCATTTAGGATTCCTCTAGATTCACTTCATAATACGCATGTTCCTCTCACATTTTCATTTTATATCATTGATAATTAAATTCTCTGTTAACTTTTGCAAAGCTTGATGGTTTTGCTTCCTACGTTTACTTAGTTTATGACTATGGAGTCGTAACAATACTAATGCATTGTAATACTGAATGATCTACATCATACATTAAATCTTAGCAAAGCATCGCAATTACTCCACTCTTTGAAATTTTGCAATATTTAATTCCAACAATATTGTATTTTTTTAAATTAATTAAGTTTATTTTGAATTCCTCTGAAACTTTGGATCCAGACACATTATAAGATAGTTTTAGAATACAGATTTCACCTCCGTTCGTTCATTCGTATGTCCATTTAAAAGCCTTGCTCTTCATTGTGGCCTTGTGGCTATATATCAATAAAACTGAATATCAATTCTTTCCAGTATATCTCAATATATATTATCTCAGTCTTACATTACTACCTATCCGTTCCAGTGCTATTTTATTTTTCAGATGCATTCGTTTGCGTTCTAATCGTCTTTGCATAACAACTTCCGAGGGCAAATAGCAAACAATAAAGCTGATATCAGAGGTTGCATTGATTGGTTTCAAAGCATATTTTTCACTGTCATGCTACCAGTTGGAATAAATACTTCTGTAAACGATGCCATGATAACGCATGGCCCCGAAGAGAGACAACTGCTTGTGAATGATGTTGATCAGACACGAAAGATGTCCTTAAGCAAACATTACATGTTTGTTTTAAAAAATGATAAAACTATTTAAAATTTCTTTCAAACGTCAGTGCTTGTGATGTGATTTATCTCATGAAGAATAAAATCTTTATTTCGAGTCAAATAAAAAATACAGGCTGCCAGCAGCGTATCGTCTAACATCATGTATGTACATATAAATATATCCGGAGTCAACTACAGAGTCAGAGGGAGGCAACAACATTAGCGCCGAAGATAATCGAAAAGGAAAGCTGCTGCGCCTTCCTAAACAATTCAACTCTTTCACAAATCATGGCGGCATCGAAATATTGGATGTAAACAGACCACCTTATTGCAGTTTGTATTTAGTTAGATCTGTTACACTGTGTCGATTTGAATGGTATTGACATACTTAGTATGCGAAACTAATGTTGTACTGTTAGCAACCTTTAATAACGCTACTCTAAACATTCACCGACCTACAGACGCGGATTTAGTGGTTTTCGATTCTTAGACAATTTATACTCGCCGAGAATTTTCGCTTTATTATTGAAAAGCTCATTCGCGCAAAACTCGAAGTGCTTGAGAAACAACTCGTTTTTATCCAAATAATCATTTACCTTTGAGATCTGACATTACAATATCCCATACAATCACGAATATATACTGAACAATTGTTATCCTTCTACGTGCCAACAAACAGGTCATGCAAAAAAATCATCAGTTCCTGAAATAGGGCGATTTTACCGGGACGGTACACGATGGTCATTGTTGCAATACCTCTGGTCAACACAATGAGACATTTGAAGCAATATACCAGACATTTGATTATTCAAAAGGTCAATATAAAACCACCCCCTTAGCAACACGATACCATCTAACCCTAGAGACCACACGCAGTTTGTAAAAATAGATGACCGGAGAAAAACTTCGTTGGATGTATTTAGGGTAAGGTGTTACTCAATTTTGGGACAATGAAAAGTATGTGGAATAATGACATAGTCAACATATGACAGCTGACATCAGAAGTAATTATGGATACATTAATAATAACATGTTATTTCAATAACAAAAATAGGCGGGACCACAATGTCTAGCAATGGTTAATATAAAGTATACAGGTAACACGGGAAGTTTTGTTTGATAAACTAGGGTAGCTGATAGCCAATGGCCAGAGTTGATATATAGACTCTCTCAGGAATCCACAGACATATAATCGTATGGACCAAACAAACATACGCACAAACAACAGTTTACAAATATATGCATCATGTTGGAAAATGGTAAATGATATTTTTATAAGAAAAACTTCCTTTTCCTCTTTTTGCAGGTTTTACATAGCCAATGGGTATATTTAATGTAATGTAATGAATATATTAACTTGTATTGTGTGATCGATTGACCTTTATCAATAAATGAGGATACGAGTTGGGCCTGCCTGACTAATGTTTGTATTGTGAACCACATATTACATAGATAATTCTTGTCTATGATTTTAGCTTGTATATTGAGATTATTATTACTTGGAAATAAACCTGTGTATGTAATCTGTTAACCTTGGAAATTTGTAGAAGCGATTTTGTTTATGAATTTGATGGAAAATGACCTTCATACATGATTCTGTTACTGTGTCATTTTTTTATGACAGAGAAGTAAAAATATTAATCATTCCATATCTTAACATCAGTCTTAGTGGAATCCATTTTAGTTGTGCTCTGTTGAGAGGATTTTATTACTTTATTTAAATTATTCAATGGAATTACAAATCGATCGTTGATTTAGGACTGAACACCTATCCTGGAATTATTGTGATTTTATTCAATGACAGTTTTGATTATATCATTATCATACATCAATACTGTTGTCACATTAGTACATTCGAGACTATTGGCACATGAGCACATTCAATATTGAAATTAATTTGCAAAATGATCTATACTTTTGGACTTAAGATAGAACTGTTTAGGATTTAGTTAGTAGTACGGTAGGTCACTCTTAATTTACATTACATTTTATTCAAAGAAATTAATTATTGATTGAAGATTACAAACCTAGTTGGTTTGAACTCTTTTCTTTTACTTGGTTTTTAGACCATACATTCGCAACAACGGCAAACTCATTTGGCAATGGAAATTTCAAACCCAAATATACATATATTGATTAGTTGTTGTTGTTGTTGTTGTAGGGTTTAACGCCATTTTTCAGCTCACGATACATGGCGGTCAGTATTAAAGGTGGATGAAGAACCCGGAAAATCCCCAGAAAGAACCACCGACCCTCGAGAAGCTACTGGCAAGCTTTCACACGTACCCACATTGCATATAATGATTAGAAAGGTAGTGTGTGTGTGTGTGTTTGTGTGTGTGTGTGTTTCAATACATGCACAGCGATCTGAATTATATTTTGAACTACTGGTTTCCTAGTATGTCTAAAGGATATGTTTGTTACGTTTAAGTTAATTTGTCATTTTGCTCATTTCCAATTTTTTTCCAACACAAAAGGTCGCATTACATGAAGCTGGCGAAAAATATGTTACAGAAGCCAAATTATATATACACACACAAGCATAAAAACAAATGACAAAATTATTGAAAATACATTGATGCTACCACATTATTGTTGTAATAGCAAGATATACATATCATTAACAATTTTAAACAATCCGTGAGAAAGATTTAGAAAGAAAATACTTTCTTAGAAATTGAGAAAGACAAGAATAAAATGATAACTACCATGCTTTTAGACATTTATGATGATCATAGTGGCATAACAGATAAGAAAAGAGTTTAAAATCAGTAAAGCATAACGTGAAACGACGAGAACAGAATTATCAGTACAGTTTGTGTTGCTTCCCGAAAGTCCTTTATGTAGCCCCTCGATCCGGAATAGCCGAACTTCACAGAAAAGGTCTTAGCATTCTGATGACAAAAGTAATCCTTGGAATCATACATCAGATTTGTAAGTCTACAGATAATGCAAGACAAGATCGGTCATAGGGCTCAGAACTGCATCCTGTTTGTATTATCTAACATAAATAATAGAAAAGAGAAAATGAATTATCTATATTTTATCTTTACACTAACGGCAATAATATAGTACGCAGCATTCAGCAGGATTGGAAATTCCACTTTATGAATAATTATACCAAACCAGTATGTAACAGAATATTCGATAAAAATTTGTTGGACAATTAATATTCATGCGTTTTGATGATGCCAAATAAGACATTATACAATGTAAAGTTATATTTGATACCTCAAAATTTATGTTAGTTTTGTCGAGAAGATTAGCTACACCTATTTAAAAAAAGTGAGATAACATTTGCACAGTTACTATGGTAATCTTATAATATTAAAAATTAAAAAGTGAATTATTGAAATAACTTTTAAGCCTCACCATGATAATGAGAGAGATACAATTACACCAAGACAAAATCTTTCACCCTTGTGTAGTTAAAGTTTACTAGTAACGCACAATTAGGGTACTAATTTCAAACCACGCAGATGTCCTCAAGTGATGATTTCAGTGATTCCTTTATACATTCAAAGAATGAATGATATTTTCAAGAGATAATTCCAGTGATCACTTTGTACATTTAAAGTACAGTTAATGTTTTCAAGAGATAATTTCATCGATCACAGCATACAAACAAATGTTTTCAAGAGATAATCCAGAGGATCATAGCATAGAGACAAAACATGGCTGATGTTTTCAAGAGATAATGCCTGCTATTACATCGTTTGCTTTCATTACACTCTGATTGGAAATATTCACTAACACAAGTCCTCTTCAGCAAAATAAACTAAGTCACCTTTGGCAAAACAAACTAATTTCTCGTTGGTAAAACAAAAGGCACATATGAGTTAAAAGCAAACATGGTTGTTAGCTGCAATGAATGAAGCATATTATCGAACACAAACCGACCTCCTGACCCAACGAACCATTCGAAGATACACTGATGGTTTCATATAGATGATACATTTTATCTGTGCAAAATGGCGGTGCCAAACAAACAGTAGATACTCTTGTCTTTACACGTTTGAACTCAATACTTGCATTACCATTATCTGCAAGCACCATTTATAATTTACCTAAGTACGAGGTCGATAACTGTCAAATAATAGAGACCAATAATATCCATAGATTTTTCCTGTAACTACCTTTATCATATTTAATCATAAAATAAATGTAGATGGAGAATAGTTAAAAGTATTCTTTTGAGTAGTAATAGTAACGGTAGTTGTTGTTTATTGTTATTGCTATTATTATTATTATTATTATTATTATTCGTTTAAACCATACTCATTTCTAAAACCTTGCCAGTTGCAAATACAATAATAGAATTTAGAATATTTATAATAAAACATTAGCTTATTAAAAGTATTCTCCGGTTGGGAGCAATACTAGAAACCACAGCAGTAGTAGTAGTGGCAGTTGTTTCTTTACATTTTTTGTCGTTCGAAAGAATTGTACAGTTATATCTTAAACAAATTGTTATTGGTAGGATGGATGGACATTGTTAGTGAATGACTCAAAATATTCAAAATTTGGCTTAAAATGACGAGAATGTATTATACTGTTAAATTTTGTTATACTGTATAGCACTCATAAGAAACATAATTTAAAGTACAATTAACTGTACATACTTTAAAGTACAATTAACTGTACATAATTTAAAGTACAATTAACTGTACAAAAGTGTGACCCTTGCTAAAGAACTGTATTTACACATTTAGGCCTATTTAATGTATCCTCTCTCTCTCTCTCTCTCTCCACATTAGGGTATACAGATCCTAAATTGTGTAAACTGCAAACTCGCTAATGTACATTCATGCAGTTAGTGAGACTGCATAAAGACACGCATAAAAACGAACTCCAAATATTAAAAAGTAGACGTCAAGTACTATAATTAGTTTTCTACGTGAATCACAAAAACTGTCAGTGACTAAGCTATATGGCCTGTGTTTGTTACACGACACCCTAGCCATATTGTAATCCAGTAACAATGAATTGACAAACGATACAAAAACTCGTGATAAAAGCCTAATATTATTTTTAACAAGCAAGTATAACTCATGTTACAGTCAATTTCGAGAACGCAGGAGAAATCAATGATGATTACAAGCTAATGTTTAACAACAATCGATTTATTACGTTCAATTATTTGAACGTGTCTATAAATATATCTACCAACCTGTGCAAGCATTTATGCATCTTTATATTTAATTTACAGTCTGTCTGTCTGATTAGTGGTCTGACTCCATTTAAGGATATATATTCTGGTCGGTCAGTAGCTTGGTAAACCAGTAGTTAATTATGTAGGTAGGTATTCACAGTATATGAGCATTTATGTCTAACAGCTTGTTTTTGAGTTTCCTTTTATCAGAGTGAGCCCTATTCATAACAGCACGTGGACGTGACTAGCACACAGGCACACTAGCACGTGAATAGCACAAAGGTTGGACGTATCTTTTAAAACTTAGATGTTATGCACGCAGTAAACACAGTCCAGGAGTTTATTGTATAGGTGAGGTACTTTTCAAACTGTCATTGCCACTATATGCATATAATAGGGAGATATTCGTTTTAACAACCACGTGCATATGACGGTATGGACAGAAAAATTCTTGTTTACGATGGTTTGTTTTTCAATTACGCATTAGGGTATATTTGCAAAAAAACGGTGAACATGGGACAAAGTTCGTAAATTTATGTCTTGGGTGTGGTTACGTTTCAGGACGATACTGGCAATACATCTTCCAATAATCAAAGGTACCTTTTGTGTAAATAGGCTCACACCGTCAACAGATTCTGATTTCATTCAGTTTATTAAACCTATTGACGAAGTTCATTAGCATGGCTGTAAGCACATAAAAATAAAGTCTTACACGTGACGGTATCAGAAATCGAACTATTTGGCTCATTTCTAACACGTATCAAGATAGTATTTATAGTAAGGAAAACCACGATATAACAAATCAAATAGCTCATGCAATCACTGTTTCTCTGTTATCCTCTTTAAAAACAATTTAGCATACATGTCAGTAGCGTGGTTTAGATATTGTATGAAACTGTGTCATGTAAACATTAGTACTTATTTTCCTGGAGTGGTTTAGCACAGGACAGATATTTTATTTAAATATTCAGAAATTACAGTGTCGTCTGCACGCGACATCTATGGATACTTCTAACGTTCACACGTCATCAAAGTCCGAGATTAGTTTACACCGGTCTTTATCTACAATAATTTCATTTTGTTATTGCTGTAATTGAGTAATATACAGGACAGGTTTTAAGGGCATATGTTACCATTTTCTGCTCTAATAACTTTACGATAGTAATCTAGAGCGCTTGAATAGTGTTTGACCGTCCACACAACATTTGAATTAACTACCGGCCGTCATATTTGCTGTTACAGTCGTTTTTCTTTAATTCTCATTCAAAACACTTCAAAAGGGATATGTTGCTATTGGAGGACCTCGTACTCAACACTGAACGCTTTTTGTAGCCCCAAACATCTACAATGTTTTACTTCGTCAAAAGAAAACCTTAATATATATGATTTATATATGTAATGCTGACTGTCAAACAATACCATATATACTGACTTATCACATAATAACTCTGATTTTACGTTATATTGATAGTACATAATTAGAACAGGAAGGAATGGACCCTGGTCTATCGTTTCAATAGACTCTTTTCAGTTCCAGTCAGGTTTTCCTCCCTTGTGGGAAAGGTGTCTGCTACCTTTATTGGTCAACCGAATCTTTGACAATATTTAAAGGAATTCTTCAAATATTGGTCTTATGAGATATGACTATAAATAAATGATTTATACTGCAGATACTATTTGTTATTTACAAAATTATTCTTTTATCTCAATACACACAGATGTCTCGAAATCAATCAAATTTTAACGCAGGTAATGGTTCCAATACATTTGCTATGGAAGATAACCCAAATGATGCAGACAGTAATTAAAAGGGAGGTAATTATAAAAGTATATGACATCATCTGGAAAGTTTCTATATGCGACTGCGGACTTGGGTTTACACTGCTATCTACTCATGCTGAACATTACTTACAATGTAACGACTGATTTTGTTATGTTTTGAGTAAAAGACAAGCAAACCAAATTATAAAATGCTACATTATTGTAAAACTACACCTTCCTGTCTAACAGAGATTTGCTCGCCTAGGTTTCGATTTGATATCCCTATCTACACCTGGTCGTATCGAGCAGATATGTATATGCTTCGGGTCTGTGAATGTAGCCTCCGCATCCATCAAAATTAAGTTGTTCAAATTTTCACAACATGATTGAGACAAGGGGAACACACGACTTGAAAGGACTGATAAATATTCAATTTTTCAGTGTCGGTCCGTGTTTGCACAAATACCTTTCACTCAGCTACAATTGTAATAGCTTCCCTCTGGTCCATAGTCATACTTTCGATGTTAAACTTATAAAGTATCCTTATTTTGGTCAATTGACCTCACTATTTTCGGCTGATGTACAATGCACCATGCTATTGGTTAGTTGGCTTTACAAACTAAGAGTGGCAACTCATGAAATCCAATATATCTTACTTGGACAAAGTACCTATATATCTGTTCAATCCACCACGGTGTGGATAGGATTATCAGATCGGAACCATGGCTAGCAAAGATGTGTCTAACACAACTGCTATATATTTTGTGTAATATTATGTTTTCATCAGTATCAATCTTACCATTGTATGGCATTAAAAGTTTCAAAGTGTGACATTTTGTTCTGTAACATTCGTCGGACATGTTCGTCATAACAATCAAACTATAAATTGTGGCTCTTTGTCCTGTGACATTTTGTCTCGTGTGCTTTTGACACTTTTTGTCCTGTGACGTTCTTTCCGTAAACCAGATTACCGCGTTATTGTGGGGTAATACTGTTCGTCATAACAATCAAACTATACGTTGTGGCTCTTTGTCCTGTGACATCTTATCTTATGACGTTTAGTCATGTGACTTTCTGTCCGTAAACCAGATTACCGCGTTATTGTGGGGTAGTACTGTTGTACTCCGTGACTATTATATGCTTCAAGATTTCGACTTTAAATGGTTGCATTTTTCATGTGTTTCCTTAATTGACAATTGACCCGGATGTTTCTTGAGTATTTCACCCATCAAACTGCTTCAGCTAAGAGCGTAATAAATATTGTTAGTTTTATGAGGTGTTTTGGGTTTTGAGTTTGATCGTGTTTATTTGCGACCGTTGTGTGGCTGCCTGCTTTAAGGAGTTTCTGGTTTTGGTTTTACTTTTCAGGGGGTACTAGTGTTTGTCACGGTAATTGTTTTACTTGTCTGTGTTTTTTCGAGGGTTGATTGGCTTTTAGACTCTAGAACTGAGTTTTGACAGAAATAGATTTTAGAGCGCAAGTGTTTGATCTGGACATTCGTTGTGTTTGTGATCATATGATTGTTTAAGTGATGATGGATAAGTTGGCTTCCATTGATGATATTCATTTGAATGAAAACATTGTGCAAGTATTGAACTTGTGAGGTCTTTGATTTGTACTCATACAAGTAGTCTCACTTCAAACCTTCAAGTGAAAGCCGTTTGGTAGATCTCAATTTTCGGATGTGGGAGGTCGCGGGTTCGAACGTCGGCCGTCATACCAAAAGCTTATGAAAATGGTACTAGCATCTGCCTCTCTTGGCGCCCAGTAATGATATGTTGGCCTGGTGTCAGGACAATATCACTGGGTGTGACATCATTCAACATGTCTACGGCATGCTGCCCCAGTGCTATACATCACTATAAAGTGTCACCCTGCATAAATCGTAGCGATATGACATAAATTATTAAAGCTACGTTAAAAATCCAAAAACACACACACACACAGACTTACATAGAGATGTAACAGCATTAAGGCCGAAGATATTTGAATAGAAAAGCTTATGACTCATTAATAAACAAATCAACTCTTTCACAAGTCATGGCGGCATAGAAAAATGGGATGTTAACAGACCACAATTGTTATCCTTCTACATGCCAACAAGCAGGTCCTGCAAAACATCTTCAGTTCCATGAATGCCTGAAATACGGCGATTTTACCGGGACATTACACGATGATCATTGTTGCAATACCTCTGGTCAACACAACGAGACATTTGAAGCAATATGCCTCACATTTGACCTTTTAAAAGACCAATATAAAACCACCCCTTTAACAACATGATACTATCTAACCCTTGAGACATCACGCAGTTTGTAAAAATAGATGACCGTAGATAAACATCGTTGGATGCATTTAGGGTAAGGTATAACTCAATTTTGGAACAATGAAAAGTATGTGGAATAATGACATAGTCGGCATGTGACAGCTGACATCAGAAGTAATTATGGATACATTAATAATAACATGATAGTTCAATAACAAACACACGTGGGACCACAATTACTAGCAATGGTCAATATAAAGTATACAGGTAACACGGGAAGTTATGTTTGATAAACTGGGGTAGCTAATAGCCAATGGCCAAAGTTGATAAAAAGACTCTCTCAGGAATCCACAGAGACATAATCTTATAGACTAAACAAACATACAGACACACAACAGTTTACAAATATATGCATCATCTTGGAAAATGGTAAATGATACTGTTAAAAGAAAAACTTCCTCTTCCTCTTTTTGCAGGTTTTACATAGCAAATGGGTATATTTAATGTAATGTAATGGGTGTATTAACTTGTATTGTGTGATTGACTGACCTTTATCAATAAATGAGGGTAGGAGTTGGAACTGCCTGACTAATGTCTTTTCTTGTGAACCACATATTACATAGATAATTCTTGTCTATGACTTTAGCTTATATATTAATGTCGTTATTACTTGAAGGTAAACCTGTTTATGTGGTCTTTTGACCTTGGAAATTTGTAGACGCGATTATGTTGTTCAATTTGATGGGAAAATGATCTTCATACATGATTTTGTTACTGTAACAATTTTTATATAAGAGAGAAGTAACCATATCAAACATTCAACATCTTAACATTAGTCATAGTGGAACCAATTTTAGTTTTGCTCAGTTGAGATGATTTAATTAATTTCTTTAAATTATTTAATGGAATTACAAAGTGATCTTTAATTTAGGACTAAACACCTATTTTGGAATTATTGTGAATACATTCAATGACAGTTTGGATTATCTCATTAACATACATCAATACTATTGGCACATTAGCACATGCGAGTCTATTGGCACATCAGCATATTCAATATTGGAATTAATTTGCAACAGCGCTGGAATTCTTCAAAAATTTTTATACTTTTGGACTTAAGATAGAAGCATTTAGGATTTAGTTTAAAGGACTGTAAGTCTCTTTTAATTTACATTACATTTGTGTTCAAAGAAATAAATTATTTGTTGAAGATTACAAAACCTAGTTGGTTTGGGCTCTTTTACCTAGTTTAAGACCATAGATTCGCAACAGCGGTAAACTGATTTAGCAAAGGAAACTTCAAACCCCAAAATACATATAATGCTTACAAAAGGTTGTGTGTGTGTGTGTGTGTGTGTGTGTGTGTGTGTGTGTGAATTCATACACAACGATGTGGATTATATTCTGAACTACATGTTTCCTATTAAGTCCAAAGGATATGTTTGTTACATTTTAGTTAATTTGCCATTTTCTCATTTTCAATTTTTACCAGCTTGAAAAATTATTTTCCACTACAAAAGGTCGCAATACATGAAGTTGACGAAACATATGTTGTAGATACAAAAATATATATATAATTGAGCATCAGCTCAATTCCCAAATATCTTTCAGTTGATGACACTAAAACACTTGTGTGTTCATTAGTACTTTCAAGACTGGACTATTGTAACTCAGTTATGTCTGGTTTATCTCAATATCTGCTCCAGAAACTTCAAAAAATTCAAAACACAGCTGCTTGGATCATACTTAGAGTACCACGATCAGAGCACACCTCCCCGCTGCTCTGTACCCTGCACTGGCTATCCATTCGGTCCAGAATCAAACACAAAATGTTTTCTCTGTGCTACGTTTCACTGTCGGACTCTAGTTCAACATACCTATCCGACCTCACCCATGTGTACACACCAGCAAGATACTTGCGCTCCTCTTTTGACAATCGTATACTCATTATTCCCACTATGAAAA
The DNA here is from genome assembly GCA_028554795.2 of Sinohyriopsis cumingii. Taxonomy (NCBI): domain Eukaryota; kingdom Metazoa; phylum Mollusca; class Bivalvia; order Unionida; family Unionidae; genus Sinohyriopsis; species Sinohyriopsis cumingii. Next base: position 11,432,340 of record CM068831.1, on the reverse strand, counting down.
TAAAGTCATATGGACAGTGTTCTTTTGCATACCAGGACCCAGCAACGTGGAATGAATTGCCCACTGAATTTAGACAGAAAGACACATTGATCACATTCAAGAGAGCTCTCAAAACTCACGTATTTCGACATCAAGAACAAACTTAAACACCTAATAATGTTTCCTACCTTAAATATTCTCAGCATGTTTTTTTAATGTCTTCTAAATTCACGGTGTTTGTTTTTGTAATCATATCATTATATGTTTTTTTTATCTTATAGGTGTACCATAGACACCAATGACATAATTATTTAAAATACATTAATGTATCTATATTATTGTTGTAATAACAAGGTATACATACTTTAAACAATTTTTAATAATCCGTGAGAAAGATTTAGAAAATATACTTTCTTAGAAATTTAGAAAGACAATAATAAAATTATAACTACCATGCTTTTAGACATCTGTTAGGATCATGAAGGCATAACAGATAAGAAAACAACATTCAAGCCTCATCATGGTAATAAGAGAGATACAATTACACCTAGACGAAATCTTTCACCCTTGTGTAGTTACAGTGTACTAGTAGTGCACAATTCGGGTACTAATTTCAAACCACGTAGATGTTTTCAAGTGATGATTCCAGCTCTCACTTTGTACATTTAAAGCATGATTCATGTTTTCAATACATAATTCCTGTGATTCCTTTATGCATTGAAAGAATGCTTAATGTTTTAAAGAGATGATTCCAGTGATCAAATTGTACATTTAAATCATGAATGATGTGTTCAAGTGATGATTCCAGCGATCACAGCATACAAACAAATGTTTTCAAGATATAATCCAGGGGATCATAACATAGAGACAAAACGTGGTTGATGTTTTCAAGAGATAATTCCAGGGATCACAGCATAGAGACAAAACGTGGTTGATGTTTTTAAGAGATAATTCCAGGGATCACAGCATAGAGACAAAACGTGGTTGATGTTTTCAAGATATAATGCCTGCGATTACATCGTTTGCTTTCATTGCACTCTGATTGGAAATATTCCATAATTCAAGTCCTCTTTAGCAAAATAACTATGCCACCTTTGGCAAAACAAACTTTTTTCTCATTGGTAAAACAAAAGGCACATATGAGTTAGAAGCAAACATGGTTGTTAGCTGCAATGAATACAGCATATTATCGAACACGTCTTAAGCATGACTGATGTTTTTGAGAGATGATTCCAGTGATCACTTTTTACATTCAAAGCACGAATGATGTCTTTAAAAGATTATTCAAGTGATTCCTGCTGACCCAACGAACCATTCGAAGACACACTGATTGTTTCATATAGATGATACATTGTATCTATGCAATATGGCGGTGCCAAACACGCAGTAGATACTCTTGTCTTTACACGTTTGAACTCAATACTTGCATTACCATTATATGCAAGCACCATTTATAATTTACCTAAGTACGAGGCTGATAAATGTCCAATAAAAGAAACCAATCATATCCATAGATTTTTCCTGTAACTTCCTTTTTCATATTTAATTATAAAATAAATGTAGAAGGAGAAAGATGAAAAGTCTTCTTTTGAGTAGTAATATTAATGGTAGTTGTTGTTTATTGTTATTGCTATTATTATTATTATTATTGGTTTAAACTATATTTATTTCTAAAACCTTGTCAGTAGCATATACAATAATAGAATCGTGAGGATTTAAAATAAAACAGTAGCTTATTAAAAGTATTCTCCAGTTTGGAGTAATACTAGAAGCCGCAGCAGTAGTAGTAGCAGCATTCGTTTCTTTACTTCTTTTGTTTTTTTAATTTTTGTCGTTCGAAAGAATTTTGCTATTATATCTAAAACAATTTTTTGCTAGGATGGATGGACCAATGGGTCGATACATTACAGGATAGATTAATGTATTTATGAACTGTTGTAACATTGTTAGTGATTGACTCAACATATTCAAAATTTGGCTTAAAATAACGAGAATGTATTTCACTGTTAAATTTTGCTGTACTGTATTGCACTCTGACGAAAGATGCTTTAAAGTACAATTAACTGTAAAAAAAGTGACCTTTGCTAAAGAACGCCCTAAGAAAATGTTCCCTACGGTAATGTATGTACAACTCTAACAAAAGTTACCTTTGCTAAAGAACGCGCTACGAAAAAGGATGCTACGGTAATGTACAACTGTAACAAAAGTAACCCTTGCTAAAGAACGCCCTAAGAAAAAGTGTGCTACGGTAAAGTATGCACAGCTGTAAGAAATGTGACCCTTCCTAAAGAACGCCCCAAGAAAAATTGTGATACGGTAAACTATGTACAACTGTAACAAAATGTAACCCTTGCTAAAGAACGCCCTATAAAAAGTGTGCTACGGTAATGTAAGCACAACTATAAGAAAAGTAACACTTGCTGAAGAACGACCTAAGAAAAAGTGTGCTACGGTATAGTATGTACAACTGTAACGAAAGTGACTTTTGTTAGGGAAAAGGTGTGCAAGGCAAAGAATGGACAACTATAACAAAAGTGACCCATGCTGAAGAAAGTCCTAGCACAATGTTTAATACTGTAATGTCCTTTCAAACTATGTTACTTTACAAGTTATGTGGCCTTTTCACTGTGGTGTACTTTACAGTTCTGTGGCCTTTTCAATGTGGTGTAGCACTTCATTCCGGTTTGTAAATGATGAAAGACCTTGCACACATCGATAGTTTTCTAGGCCAAATTAAGATGGCTTTGTTCATTTGTGATTTGGCACTTCGATAGCCATTCGGATAAAATCGTTACTTCACTCCCAGTGAAACCATTTCTACAGCTCCAAGCTATAAATGTAGTGCTTATTGTTGATTGGAATATATGGCTTTCTTCAATTAATGTTGACCATAGGCCCAAAACACAAACTATTATATACACAAATTACAATGTAACAACGAGAAAGGATAATTTGTGCTAGATATCAATATGTATCTATTAAATTTTCTCTGTTTCAATGCATATAAAAGAAATATTCAATGTGTATACAAGAAATATTCAATGTGTATACAAGAAATATTCAATGTGTATACAAGACATATGCAAGATATATTAAATGCAGACACAAGACACATTCAACGCTCCATGCATATTAAAGATATATTGAATGCTAAATGCATATAAAATAAATATTCAGTGCATGTAAGAAACATATTCAATACGCATACACTACTTATTCAATACTCCATAGAAAATATATTCAATGCTAAATGCATATATATAGCCGGCCCAGCAAACTTGAACGACCTTTCATCGAGATATACCTGCATGAAATCGATAGGAATATGATTTATTTGCTTCAAAATCTTGAACATAGCATTCGTCATATCTTTATTCCTATGACAGGCGAGACGAACGTACGTGTTGCTGAAATTTGCATTCCGTGTCACATGACTACAAATCTCGCAACCTACATGCCAATGACATCAGACGTTATATAGTCACGTAATAGAAATGATAGAAATACAGAAAAACAATGTATCGTAATGATGTGCTCTTTACATGGTTTATCAAATGATTCGTTTCTCACTGACAATTCAAGCACAAGATCATGATTTTATTATATAATGTATAGTGAGATACTGAAATATATCAGTAGAAAAAAAAATTATATCGCCAAAGGGGCGATACTACTTTCATCGTCATAATTACGATATTACTTTTGTAACTGCTTTTTCCCCGTTCGAGAAATCCAAATGCTCTAATATATGTCATGCAAAACTGTATTTACATATTTAGGCCTATGTAATTTATTCCCCGTCCCCTTCTCTCTCTCTCTCTCTCTCTCTCTCTCTCTCTCTCCACATCAGGGTCTACATATCCTAAATTGTGTAAACTGCAAACCCGCTAGTATACATTCATGCAATCAGCGAGACTGCATAAACACATGCCAAAAACGAATTCCAAATAGTAAAAAGTAGACGTCAAGAACTATTTTGTTGTATTAGTTTTCTACATGAATCACCAAAATTGTCAGTGACTGAACTATATGGCCTGTTGTTGTTATGTGTTACCCATACCGTATTGTATACATGTAACACTCCATGACAAACGATACAAATTCTTAAGAAGAAAAACTCGTCATTAAACATAATATTATTAAGCAGCAAGTGTAACTCACATGACAGTCAATTTCGAGAACGATAGATAAATCAGTGATATTTGCAATCTAATATTTACCGACAATAGATTTATTAGGCTTTATTGTTAAAACATGTCTATAAATATATCTACCAACCTGTGTAAGCATGTATGCATCATTATATTTACCGTCTGTCTGTCTGATTGGAGGCCTGACCCCGTTTAAGGATATATATTCTGGTCGGTCAGTAGCTTGGTAAACCAGTAGATAAGTAGGTAGGTAGCTATTCACAGTATATGAACATTTATGTCTAACAGCTTGTGTTTGGGTTTCCGTTTATCACATCGAGTCCCATTCTTTTAAAACTTAGATGTTATGCACACAGTAGCACAGTCCAGGAGTTTTTAGTGTAAGTGAGGTCCTTTTGAAACTGTCATTTCTAGTATATGCCTAAAAAGGCGAGATAATCGTTCTTACAACCACGTGCATATGACGATATGGACAGAAATATATTGTTGTTTGCGATTGTTTGTTTTTCAATTACGCATTAAGGTATATTTGCAAAGAAATGGTAAACGTGGGTCAAAGTTCGCAAATTTATTACATGGGTGTGGTTACGTATCAGCACGATACTCGCAGTACAGATTCCAATAATAAAAGATACCTTTTGTGTAAATAGACTCACACCCAGGTCAACAGTGTCTGATTTCATTCAGTTTATTGAACCTATTGACAAACGTTCATTAAAATGGCTGTAAGCACAAAAATAAAGTCTTACACGTGACGGTTTCAGAAATCGAACTATTTGGCTCATTTCTAGCACGTATCTAGATAGTATTTATAGCAAAGGAAACCACGATATAAAAAATCAAATTGCTCACGCAATCACTGTTTTTCTTCTTAAAATCTATTTAGCACACATGTCAGTAGCGTGGTTTAGATATCGTATGATACTGTATCGTGTAAACATTAGTACCTATTTTCCGGGACTAGTGTGGCACGGGATAGATATTTTATTTAAATATTCAGTAATTACAGTGTCGTCTGCACGCGACATCTGTTGATACTTTTAACGTTCACAAATCATCAAAGTCGAAGTTTTGTTTAGAACGGTCTTTATCTACAAAAATTTATTTTGTTATTGCTGTAACTGAGTAATTAACATGGCAGGTTGTAAGGGCATAGTTACTATTTTCTGCTCCAATAACTTTACGATACTCATCTAGAGGGCCTGGATAGTGTTTGACCGTACATACACAATTTAAATTAACTACCGGCCGTCATATTTGCTGTTAGAGACGTTTTCCTTTAATTCTCATTCAAAACACTTCAGAAGGGATATGCTGCCATTGGAAGACCTCGTACTCAAAACTGAACGCTTTAGGTTGCACAAGACTTAGCGTCTACAGTGTTTTAGAGCGGAAGTGATTGATCTGCACATGCGTTATATTTGTGATCATACTATTGTTTAAGTGTTGTTGGATGCGTTGGCTTCCATTAACGGTATTCATTTGGATGAAAACATGGCTAGTATTGAGCTTGTCAGTTCTTTGATTTGTACACAAGCAGGTAGTCTTATTTCAAACTTTCAAGAGAAAGCCGTTTTGTTGATCTCAATTTTCGGATGTGGAAGGTCGCGGGTTCGAACTTCGGCCGAGTCATACCAAAGGCTTATAAAAATGGTAATGGCAGCTGCCTCTTTCGGCGCTCAGCAGTGAGAGGTTGGCCTGGTGTCAGGATAATGTGACTGGGTGGGACATGGTGCTGCACGTATGCGGCATGATGCCCCAGTGCTAAACATCACTATAAAGTGTCAACTGCAGACATCATAGCGATATGACTAAAATTTATTAAAGCTACGTTTAAAATCCAAATCACACACACAATTCTGGTGATCTATGTGCAAGCAGACATTCTAACATATATGTTCCAATTTATCTCTTCAATTTAATAAGTTCAATAGAAATCTGAGACATTTTTATCTTTGCTTGCCTTTCCCATAGTTAACGAAGTCATGGAATAGTAGTCCCTTTTGAAACACATCACCCAGTTAATACCTCCATTGTATATTTATCCATTCTTCCATCTCTTCCGTCCATTCATCCTGACCTGACAAATATTGGATGGTGGCACACTACAATATTTTAAGGTCAATTTTATCATTTCTGTCACGTATTATATGCTTTTGATTATCTGCAGGTGGGAATGTCAATACGAACGTGAAAATCGGTACCTATGGCAATCCCTGTACAGTATTGGAGAAATACGCCAGAATGGTGGACATTCAGATATTTAACGATTCACGTGTCCCCAGTCAGCAATGCCGACATCTGAAGTGCACGAACAACTCAAGGTAGAATATATACCAATTTAATCAATATTAATAATAATAAACTATTCAAGCAATTTCTGGATATAAATCTTCCAATTACACTTAACGTATAAATTATTACATTACTTTGGCCTGTTAACAAAAGCCTCCTTTGTTCCATAACATGATATTTAATGTCCTAATGTGAGAGAGTCTCCTTTCAGTTAGTGGTTCCTTGTACTTATTTGTATTCGCTCTCTTTTCTTCTATTCTCCGTTATTCTTCCCTCCTGCATTATTCATGTGCCGCTTCTTGTACTATCTCTCATACTCCTGCACCCTTCCTGTGTTACTTCTTGTACTCCTCTTTTCCAATCCCCTTCTGTACCAATTTTCTTACTTCATCCTTCCCTCTCTTGAGAGTTTAGTGCTGCCTCTTACATGCACCCTGGGAGCTTTCGGTAGAAGCTTACTATTCAGGGGCCCGCTGCTGATTGTACGGGCTACACTGAGAGACAGCCATAATTTTGTGTCTGATGCTGGAGGTTTACGTGTGACAAACAAGCCTCCTCAATCAAAGCGATGAATAACATTCGTGGACCGTCAGATATTAGCAAATCTCTAGAAATATAACCATAGAGCTGAGCAAAATGAGTAATAATTTTACAATACTTAATACGAAAATTGACCAACTGACCGCTACATGCGACAACTTGAACACTGTTACGACTGATTTGAATGTTGGCACCGATGGTATTAAGATGACAGAGAGTCTAAAATGTAAAAATTAAAATCTGAAAGATAAAATTTATACAACAAAGTTCCAAGTAGACAAAACTAAAGCAATTTCTGGTCGAAACATTTTGCTTTTCTATGCAATTCAAGGCCCTGTGAATGAGCACGGTGCGCGCGCGCGTGTGTGTGTGTGAATTGGATTTTCAACGTAGCTTTAACAATTTTTCAGTCATATCGCTACGATATCTGTATCTGCAGTGTGGCAGCTTATAGTGATGTCTAGCAGCTGTTAATATCAATTTTGTAAGTCTTTGGTATGACTCGGCCGGTGATCGAAATTACGACCTCCCTCATCCAAGGTGGACGCTCTAACCGCTAGGCCACCGGAGCGGTTGGGGGGGGGGGGGCTAGAGCGCTAACCTTTAACGATCACTGCCATCTCACCTTTGTCCACGCGGGTTCGAGTCTCGAGCTCGTTCAGTGTGTGCAGGTGAGCAAGCTTTACAATTACTTCCCCTGGGTTGGTGATTATTTCTGAGGCTGTCCCTGATTCTTCCTCCACGAGTTACCCATGTCGTCATGAATACCCTATCATGAACTGAAAATTGGCGCTTAACTCAATACGATAATAACAATAACGATAATTGGGACATATGTGCGTCCAAGGTTAAGTCCTTTATCCATGTACAAACTGAATCTGCCACATGCAGAGAATATAAACATGGAGCGTGCCCACAGACCGACGTACGTTTTTGTGATCTTTGTTATCTCGGTAATGTGGTGTTCGTGGAGGGTCATTTTGCTTTCAAATTGGTAAACCATGTCACGTTTGTTTACTTATGTTGCAACAAATAACCTGCCAATAATCAGGTAGACCATATAATTTCCTAGAGGAAACCCAATGTCCTGAACTAAAATCCAAGTAAACATGTTGTTTACAAAAGATCATTATCTTATGATATAATCTGTAATCATAGACACAAGATAGCTACACAATATGCTGCTTACAGATGAACTTTTACAATCTGAATCATGGACACAAGTTATCTAAATAATAAGATTCTAACAGATGACCCTTACAATCTACAATCATGGACACAAGTTAGCTACACAATATGCTGCTTACAGATGAACTTTTACAATCTACAATCATGGACACAAGTTAGCTACATAATATGATTCTTACAGATGACCCTTACAATCTACAATCATGGACACAAGTTAGCTACATAACATGCTGCTGACAGATTACCCGTATAATCCAATCATGGGTGGGGGGAAGAAATATAATGTTGGTATACATAAAAAAAAGTCATAAGTTTTCATTTCTCCATTTGTCATACGTACTTCTAGTTGCACCTCTTTCACCTTATTTGTTTCTGCTGGAAATCGTTTTACCATCCAAATGATCTCATTAAAGCATCCAATCAATGGAAATTACTCATGTCATTATAGTCATTGGTCACCAAACATCTCAACAGTTGTGTACATTTGAAACTGCCAAAGCAGTTGTTTACTGAGAAGGAGACGACCTCGTGTTGACTTAAAAGTTTGACCTTGAAGGGAAAAACCGAAAATGATGAGTATGTTATATAGACTCAGTCTTGTTAAAGGGGATATTGTAAATCTAAGTTCTTAAACTAGCTAATAGAAAAGGCGAAACCAGCAAGTTTTGTAAAATTCAACAAATAATTGATTTCCTTAGAATACGAAAGTGAAAATGTAAAAAGATCTTACATTAGAGCGAATTAAATCCCAAATAATTCAAAACGTCCTATCACCAGTCCTAACGAATGAATTCCAGTAATGTTCGATAAGATCCATCGATGAAGGTGTTGCTGTGCAGTTAGTCGTAAATGGACTAATGTACCTTTGGCCTGAAGTGTGTTGATGTGCTAACAGTCTTCCCAAAATTCACAATATATAATCCAAGACGTCTTTGTCTGAATTTGCTTTTGTTCCAAATTAGTGTTTTTGTCCATGTATAGTACTGAGCACTTTGTAATTCCAGAGATTAATATTTTGAAAAACTAATTCCCCCAAATAAAATTCTAAACACAACAATAGAAATGAATGCTGAAGTTTTTAATTGCAAGAATGAATAATTTTTCAAGGATACAAGAGTATGTAAAAATTAAGACACAAATAAAAGCCAGGATGTAGGTCTAAAGTTCATTTCTAAAGGAAATGTGTTGTGTAGATAAAAATGTTACTATTGTAGCAAAGAATGTGGTCAACATCACGTAAAAAAAAGTTATTCCATAGGTAATACAAATGTTCTATAGTAAAACAAGAAACAGACCCGAATGAGTATGTTTATTTTTACTGATAATGTTCTTGATATTTAACCCACACTCCTCGGGGAAAAATAACTATGTATTATTTGTTTACTGAATTATTGGCTCTAGTCCGGTAACTAATGAACTTGATTTTAGACAAGGTCCATTCGAAAATATTAGTATACATGATACACAATCATGGGGAGATGACTAACAAATAATACAAATTAAATATTTATAACAGCGAAAGATTATATTCGAAATATTTTTGGAATGTACCAACATTTATTTTTGGAAATGAACCAAGTTTACATGATGGGTGAGATTGGAGAGAGAAAAGTTTGTGCTGCAACTCTCCTAGATTATCAGTTGGTTAGCTTAAACAAACCACGTTCTTTCATAATGGATACCTGATTTAAAGCAAGGCTACGACGTTGTTGATAGGATTGATCATAAAGCCATTGCCGGTGTTTGTAAATAGACAATACCATAAGATCAAATGTTGCTGTATAATTCCGTTATTCTCACCCGATCCAAAACTGAGTCAAGGCCCCTCATTTAAAGCCACAGAAAAACCCAGCCAGCTGAATAAATTCGTGCTATTAAAGGAAGAAAGTGTTAAAATTGAGCAATCCATTATAAATCTACCTGACAATGGAGCAAAATGCGCGTTTAACCTGAAAAAGGGATTATGTTGCGGAATGACAACGTGTAATTTGAGGATTATGTTAATTTGAATGTTTTTTTTTAGCAAGGTGTGTGTGTTCATTGTTATTTGGTTTGATCGAATTCCTCTCTTCCAAATGATCTTATGAGATTTGGGTTTCATATTAGTCAGTGGCGGTGTGAAGGGGGTTGAACTTGAGAGGGGTGAGGCAATGGCCACAGTGCTCCAAGCGAAGGGAGCACTATCTGGGGTGGGGTGTTTTTTCAGCTGAATGTTTCGTAATATTTCTATATTCACCCTAGTGTAACGCGGGCAATTTGTCACAAGACTCGTATTGGGAGCGAGGGGGGATAGAATTCGGTAACTGATATAACAACTATTTCTTACAGTCTATTTGAATAAATCAGCCCCAAACCTGTACGTATACTGCCTGATGATCTCTCCTATTCTTTAATATGTGCAATTGCATGCAGACATTTATGTCCACAGTTATGTTTGCATTTATGTCCGCACACATTGGTGTACATTTTAGACTCTTGCCGTATAGGACACCAATACGCACATAAAACTAAAACCTCTCCATGTTTCCATAAATATATTAAACAAACTCTTCATAAGCTGTTTATATCAAGTACATGAAATACACTATACATAAACAGTGCATTTAATATACTTGATGGTAAATATAACGAGGTTAAATATTTATGCCAATTTGTGGCTAAAGCTGCAAAAATGAAACACATTGTAATACGATTGGTTTTTTAAAAAAATAGTTTTACGTGAATAAAAACAATTCTGTTAAAGTGAATCTTTAAAAGCTATTCATAGGGTGACGATTATATATTTTGATACACAACTGTCAAGAAACTGATATACGTATTATTAACAGAATATGCTATATATTCCATGATTAATTTACTGTGAAGATGAATAGTACCCAGAAAGTGGCTTAATGAATCATGGAGGTAAGGGCTTCTATTCCAGTCTCATATGAACATTATAGGAATACCAATATTTCCCTCTAAAAATCCTATCAGTAAGTTGTTAACAAAACAATAATGATCAAAGATTTGAAACCTTCATCACAGTTAAACTTTGAAATATATTTATTACGAATTCATTTTCGTATTGACAAATACGCCCTACGTATGTTTTGCATATCACTGAAATTAGAAACATGTAAGGAGTTATGGGGGCGATATGGGATAAAGAGTAAATTATGGAGCTCTAAAGGAATTAACATTAAATTAGACCCAATAGGAATCTTTGGGACTTTAACGTTAAGCATGACCTTATTTGGGTCAAAGAGAGATTTTAACATTAAATCGAATCCTATGAACTATGGGTTTTATTGAAGATGTAACACCAAAGCATCTATAAGTAATTTCTTTTTATCGTATAGACCATACTTTCAACATGGAGGAACTCCACTAATCAACATCTACCTTGACTGTTCAAAAGTTATTCAAACTCACAAAAACCTACACCTACCAGCTACACAACAACAAAGACGTACAGGAGAGGGAGTGAGGCAAAGTAGGAAGTACGTTCGTGAAGAGTAGCGATTACTGACCATGCACACACACCTTCACTATGCAACATTTACCCCATTACAAACCAAATATAGGTGGGAAGGTATGCATGGGTAATGCTCACTCACACGTTTGTGCATTATCCAACATAATATCACAGCAATACCCTTACACATAAGTAGTACATAAACTGCATTGGCTAAGCCAATATGCCATACCTAGAAACAGACTCTTTTTTGACAAACGAATGAAACAAATCAAATTAATAACAATCATAAACCCGAGGTTGTTGCCTATACTTGACCAAACCTAATGCATGACCACGTATTAACTGAACCAATACGACACATATCTAAATAACCTCATTATCAAGTTCAAAGATTAACACCGTGTAAAGCTTTACTAATCCACCTGACCGACGCTAGGGACAAGCTAAAATTCTTATTGTGCAAATTAAAGTTTGCAAGGTAATTGTCAGCGGGCAAATTAACGTTTGGAAAGTAATTGCCAGCGGGCAAATTAACAAAAATTTAGGAGAGAGGCGGAATGAGCGAGAAAAACATAAGTCCTGTTCTTTTCTAAATGATGTGTGTTCTACAAGTTTTATACTTTTCGATCTCTCCATAGTACATGGGACGGTATCTTAAGTTAGTGTCTAAATGTACCACATTTGTCTATTACATAGCTACTTATAGGTGCTTTAAATTTTGTATACATTACTGAACACCATATAGTATCAAAGACTAGATTCTATTTTGTAGTCAATGTCAACGCCAGTCTCGCGCAGAAAGATAATGTCAATCGTTTTAAACATGTTTAACCGTCGTTTTAATAAACAGAGGCTTGAACAAGAATTGTCGAACTCATCTTGGTTCTTTCTCAAAACATTCAAACTGATCCAAAAAAAAAGACATTTCGTATACTGAAGGACACGAAAAATTTCAAAAGTAAAGAGAATAAACATTAGGTATGTAATTAATGAAATAACCTTAGAGAGAGAGAGAGAGAGAGAGAGAGAGAGAGAACATTGCACTGGTTACATTTAACTATGTCCATTTAATTTTATTTACAAATGTATTACTTAAAATATAAGTGTAAGTATTAAAGACGTCTTGTTTCGTGGATATATTTATGAACATTCAGAAGTATGGCAGAATTTTCTTTTGGGGTGTCTTCTTACTTTGTAGGACCTTTTACGACTCTTTGATTTCTTTTCTAATTTCGACTTCACCTTTCAATACGAAATCCACAATTACACTTGCACACATGGAAGAGTTAACTAAATTCACTCTGTAAAGATCGGATTTAAGGGGACTACACCGTGTCAAACATTTGTACGTAGAATAAAACGGAAGACTTTTAACACTATCATAATGCGGTGATAGGTTCGGTAGCTGAATTAGATGAATATTTTTCAAAAAGAACTTTCAGCTATCTTCATAAAGAGACTAAAAACAAACCATGTCGTAAAAAAATCTCTGAAAAAAACAACAACAAAACCCCAACAAGTCGTACATATGATAAAGGACTCTGAAAAACTCCAAGAAATAATTTTAAAAAGTCGTACATAGGAAAAAAGAAAAAAAAAACACAAAGCAAAATCAAGTCGTAGTTTTAAAAAAAAAAAAGACTGAAAAAAAGAGAAAAAATGAAGTATTGTAGCGATTGATATAACGCATTAGAAGATACGAACATATCTCATCGTGGAAGAAAACATGCCACAACTGCTACTGGCAGATTAGATTAATCACACAACAATTTAGACTGAGCTTCGTAACTGAAATATAATTGGTGTCAACAATAACGTCCCTATACGCCTTTCCTACTGTAGCGTGACGGGGATGTTATGCCGACGCTGTGGTAGGTGTGTTATGGTTGGAATGGGATACAGTTTAATGTGTACTATTTGAATTATTATAGAAGTCCCATCCAGGCTCGTTTTTGGTTGGAAGTTAAATTAGTGAAAGATAGATGTAAAGCTCTGAGCCCCCAGTCAGCAATGCCGACGGTTGAATGATTGAATATACAAAAAAGTGAAATTCAACAACAATTTAATGACAATTCAACAATTAAATGATTACAATTTGCCACGTACTCTCCTTCCTCTTGACCTTGAGGTAGCCTATTGCATCATTGATTTGTAGTGTGAGACAGCTTTCAAACTGTCATTGTATTCGACTCATCTGTGTATTTTCCCCTCCTATTCCTCCAATGCCTTCTCCTCTTCCTCCCGACTTTCACAAAATCCTTCTCCTCCTCGACTCCTATAATTCTCTTCCTCTACTCATTTTCCTCCTACTTCTCCTCGACTCCATACCGACTAGACTTGTCGACTCCGACTGCTCCGCTAGTCTTACTTCCGTCTCTCCTCTTAGAGACTCGGGACTAAACTTAACCGGAAGTTCTGTCCCCCAAAAAGCTTCATGTGAAAACACAAGGACGGTACCATATTTTCCTAAGCCCTCTCTTCTCACCCTACACCCAGCCTATCATCAGATAACGGCTATTAAATTTCTTCTGTTACGCATTCGTTCACATCGAAATATCCATACGTCATTGTATGGTAAAGAAATATCGTAATAAAAGCACGGTGTCAGTTACTTCTCATATATATATATATATATATATATATATATATATATATATATATATATATATATATATATATATATATATATATATATCCATAAATTGCGCCACATCATTACATATTCCAAATCCCATTATACTAAACAATATCACAACAATCAGATGCATTTCTTTACATTAAAACTCATACAAAGTACACAAATATTCATATATCCATGCTATGATATATACATACATCCATGTTAACTAATCTTACACACTTCAACCATTTTCCAAATTCACAATTCAAGCTTGTTTAAGATCTAATATATCACATGAATAAATGCAATAGTTTCCTTAGAAGCAATCTAATAGCAAATTACAAAATTAATTCTGACCACAAATTGACATCTACATAAATCTCTACATAATACTCAAGATCGTTTCTCAAATACTCATGCAAATTAAACACTACAAAGGTAATTATACGTACTTAGCAATCATATTAATTAAGTTTACATACTACTCATAATTAAAATTGCAACGCGGTAATATTCTGCAAAATCGAGCAAATTACTTAGTGACCTTTACAAAGCTTTGTGTGTGTGTGAGTGTGATTTGGATTTTTAACGTAGCTTTAACAGTTTTTTCAGTCGTATTGCTACGATGTATGCAATGTGGCAGTTTATAGTGAAGTCTAGCACTGGGGCATCATGCCGTAGACATGTAGCATGATATCCCACCCAGTCACATTATCCTGACACCAGGCCAACCAGTTCTAACACTAACCTCTTAATGCTGAACGCCAAGTGAGGGAGCTGTTAGTACCATTTTTGTAAGTCTTTGGTATGACTCGGTCGGCGATTGAACCCACGACCTCCCGCATCCGAGGCGGACGCTCTAGCCACTAAGCTTTGTCTTTCCTTATAATGTTTTCTATACGTTTTAGCGCCAAATTACGACTGGCTCTTTCGGACTAACCATATATTGCTCATCAATTTTCCTAGGCAAGACTAAATTTTAGCTTGCTATTTAGAAGTTGGAATTCGGATCAAATTGTTATCGCACCCTCATCTCAATTCCAATTAGATGTCGCTTTGATTAGATTCAGTCAAACTTAGCGGACGATATCCTTCTCGCTGTCTGACTACGTGGATAGGGATTTAGAACACGCCTCGCATGTTCCTCTGATCTTTGGACAAATCTGTAACACCTAGGTGGCAAATCACTCGATCTAACGCATGACCCGATCCAGGATACGGATCTTCTCTCTGGTCACGGTAACTTTGCTTAAGAAATTAACTCTAGCTTGTGGCTATGTTCAGACATAAAGCATGGCTTGTACTAATACCTTAGGTTATACACGACTTACGAAATGGGATGAGAAAATGTTACATTTACCATTGTATGATCGTTTTAGGCACAAACAATTACAAGAACTAAATCAGCTTCCGAAATATAAATTAGGAATAAAAACCCAAAGAAACACAAACAATATGTTTGAAATAATCTTTTTAGGCCTACATTCCGAAAGCTAGCAAGCAGACATAATACAAATATTGAATACACGCTGAGGATATTAATTTTGTTACCGGCCTTACACTCGCCCCCCCCCCCCCAAAAAAAAAAAAAATAAATAAATAAATAAATAAAATAGAAACAGCTATAAATATTTTCCTGTCTCTTATGATAATCATGAATATTATGCGATCCATACATTATTCCTATACACCGATGTAAATCTCTAAAGATGTTTCTAGTGAAATGTTCGACTTCAAAACAATCTGAAAATCACACCATGCAGTTTCTTGAGAAAGATAGCAATAATTTGGAACTCCATGTTGTATAGCGCAATTTCTCAGTAAAAAGGCTTGTTCCAAACCGTCGTCTAACATCAATACCAAATTATAAATGGTCACAGTAAGTAGGGTACATTTGAAACTTGTCGAATATTCTGTACATGCTGTCATAAGGACCATTCAGATAAATGCTACTCAAGACCCGCGGTAAATACCGGTGTAAATATGTACATCGATGTGTGCGGACATCAGTGTCTGCACGGAATTGTACAGTTTAGAGTAAAGGGAGATCATCTTCTAAACTGTTAGCCTTTATGATAACAGGTTTGGAGCTGATTTATTTGACTGTTTGTAGCAAAGTAGGAGCGTCACTAAAGAACATTCCCCCCCACACACGTCTAAAAACCCTCGCGCCGCCAATGACGCTGGTGGTTGCTATAAAAAAAATCAATTTACGTTCAATTATGTACGTGTTCTTTTATTCACCTGACAGCCTCTCTCTCTCTCTCTCTCTCTCTCTCTCTGGTACAAACATTACACACGCACGCACACAAACTAATCTTAGTGTGGTCTTGTTCTCCCTCATTTTGATCCAATAATTTTAGTTTAACTGCCAACAAAAGGAGCACTGCACCGTCCGCCCAACACGATTTACGTCATTAATTCCACTTGAAAAAGTTCATCTACCACACACATACACGCGCGCGCACACACACACACACACACACACACACACACACACACACACACATACATACATATATATATATATATATATATATATATATATATATATATATATATATATATATATATATATATATATATATATATATATATATATATATATATATATGCAACATGACCTAGCAGTTGGTTTTCCAGGATTAAGAACATACAAAGCAGCAGACGGGAAAGCTGTTGCCATATAACACGGTACTAGTACCGCTCAGTTCTCTACTTTGAAACTAGATTCGTAGGCATCTCATGTAAGTATCACTGATTTGCAAATTCATTAAGGTAAATTTCGCTGTGAACAAAGATGGTACTAAAGTTTCTTCGTTGTTATTATTAAGACCATTTTAATTCAAGATTGTAAGTCTTACTATAATTCGTATTTTCCTAAGTTATTTATTTCATAATTCTAGGTTTTAAGTTATTGAATTATTTAACTAATGTTATAAATTGTGTTCAAAGAAAATTTTCTTTCATTTTTGCCCATATCAATCACGTAAGCTAAAATAGGCAATAATTTCCTTACCTTCCCTTTCTATCACGTTTCTAATTTTGTGTGTATTGGGTATCATACGTCTTTGGGACAATATCATATAAGAAGACATATAATTTACACACACACACACACACACACACACACACACGATTGAATTATTTAGATGATTATTAGTTTAAAATAATATTTTTATTTATTACCCAAAACAACTTTAAATATGAAATCGTAAAAATATGCCGACACATCAATGTTTTTTTCTTCAAATAAAAATAAAAAATTGAATCTTAAATATTAGAGCAAGCGCTTTTACACCCTCACCCCCCACCAACTTACAAACGAGGTAAACTATGAAATCATCAAAAGGGTTATTTTTCATTTATTTGGGCATTTCGGATTTTATTCAATGTTGTTCGAGTCAGGCATTTCTAAGGTCGTTCTATACCAAGCTTGTATCTCATCTAAATTCAACCAGTCTTTTCAGCAATGTACAATCTGCATATCGCCCTTGCCCTTGCTACTCTTCTAAAAGTAGTTAATGATATTCTCTCTGCGTTGGATAGCGGAAAGATTACAGTCCTCACCCTCCTTGATTTGTCTGCAGCATTTGACACAATAAACCATGATATATTACTTCACCGTCTCCAGCATGTATTTGGCATTCATGATACAGCCTTACTGTGGTTCAAGTCCTACTTGGTCAACAGGACACAAATTGTGTCCGCAAATGGAATACATCCAGCCCAGTTGATCTATGTTATGATGTTCCACAGGGGTCTGTTCTTGGACATGTTCTCTTCATTCTGTAAACTCAGTCGCTCTCAAGTGTCATAGATCATCATCCAGTATCTCACCAATTGTACGCTGATGACACCCAAATATACAAATCTAGCCACCCAACTGAAGTTGATGCTACCATCCAAGGTGTAGAGAGGTGCATTTCTGATGTGAAATCATGGATGACATGTAACAAGCTGCAGATGAATGATGATAAAACTGAGGCCATTCTGATCACAACACAAAGACTTTTTCAATCACATCCTTTACCTCAAACAATAAATATCAGCAACACCAACATTAAATTCACACAATCAGTACGAAACCTAGGTGTTACTCTGGACAGTACTCTCACATTGCACCAACATGTCATGAACATATGCAAGGCTACTTACCTTGAGCTGAGACACATCAGCTCAGTTCGCAAATATCTTTCAGTTGATGCCACTAAAACACTTGTGTGTTCATTAGTACTTTCAAGACTGGACTGTTGTAAATCAATTCTGTCTGGTTCATCTCAATATCTGCTCCAGAAACTTCAAAAAGTTCAAAACACAGCTGCTCGGATCATACTTAGAGTACCACGATCAGAGCACACCTCCCCACTGCTCTGTGCACTACACTGGCTATCCATTCGATCCAGAATCAAACACAGAATTTGTTCTCTGTGCTACGTTTCACTGTCGGACTCTAGTCCAATATACCTATCCGACTTCACCCATGTGTACACACCAGCATGATACTTACGCTCCTCTTCTGACAATAGTATACTCATTATTCCCACCATGAAAACAAAGTCATATGGACAGCGTTCTTTTGCATACCAGGGCCAAGCAACGTGGAATGAATTGCCCACTGAATTAAGACACAAATACACAGTGATCACATTCAAGAGTGCTCTCAAAACTCACTTGTTTCGACTGCAAGAACAAACTTAAAGACCTAATAATGTTTCCTACCTTAAATATTCTCAGCATGTTTTTTATGTTTTCTAATTTCATGGTGTTTTGTTTTTGTAGTCATATCATTATATGTTTTTTATCTTATAGGTGTTGTCTAATGTTCTAAAGCGCTTAGAGCTTCTAAAGATTAGGCGCTATACAAAGTCCTCATAATATTTATATAGTGCTATGAATATTTAATTTATTTGAACTTGTTTGTATGTTTTAATATTTTTTATTTTTATTTTTTTAATCTTTCTCAGAGTAAGAATCATTAAGTTGAGTCATGGTCACGCCTGGACTACGTGATATGTATCATGTTCAAATTGGTAACAAACTTCTATCTTTTCCAGAAAAATGAACTTTTGACCCACTTCCGGGAATCTGTTTTGCGTCTTAGTTAGTTCCATAACTAATGTTTTGATAAAGGGTTGTCAGTTGGTAGTAAAACACTTTACACGTTAAGTTGTATTATGTTGTGTCCACTTTGGGTTGAATTTTATTCTAATTATTGAAATCAAGTGATTATTTTTCCTGGAAATACAAAAGTGCTCTGACAAAATTATTGAACAAAGACATTCACTGAAATTTATACTGAATTCAAAACTGGAATAATATTTTCTGTGATTCAACAAGAGACTGTTGACACATCTGCACTTCGTAAGGTATTACATACGTAATCGCCTTCCATCTTGAATTTCATCGGGATTGGAACTGAAAGTCACTTAGAACTTTTCATTACTTGGAATTGTCTTTAATTCTTGAATTATAATTTGGATTTAATTCGCAATATTGTAAGTTCTTTCTTTTTGTTCTAGTTGTATTCTATGGGAATAAATTATTTGTTAAACTGTACACAGCTTGTTGTCTTCACTCTTGTCTTTTACTTATTTTAAGAGCATAGACTCGTAACAGTAGAATCAGTACCTTTCAATCAGTGCTTTAATGACAGACGCGACTAGTGACATGTAGTGTCAATAGATAGCTAATCATCATTCGTTGCATAACGTTTAGCTCATTTGAATGTTTTTCCACGGGCGGGCGTATTTCTCTGGCAAAGAAAATAGTTCAGTATTACAATCTCCAGAAGAATTATGAGAAGTCACAAGATCACTTTTGCTAAAACTGGTATAACAGAAAGTGCGAGTTTTCTATAAAGGATTCAAAGTGATGTTCTGAATAAGGCTTAATCAGGCGACGTTAATAAGGCAAAAGACAATGAAATAGTATTGGTACTTAATCTAATTAGCACTAGGATTTAATCTCCTTGGTTACTTCACTTGTATCCATTACCTTTGGACTAGATTGTTGCTACCTTTATAGAAACAGGTCAAGCAAACCACAAATTAGGAACAACAACAAAAACTGGGTACAGGGGACAGGGCTATTGCACATTACGCATTAATACTACGCGGGGTATTTCATGTTAGATGGACTGTCTAAAATGCGGTGGCACAACCTGTCTAAAATGGGGTAGAGGTCTAAAAACCTCCAAGGGAACCACACTACTTTAACATCAAATTGACGCCAATATGTCTATCGAGAAAGAAGATATTTTGTCACGTTTTGACACAGACATTGCAGCAACAGCTCGAACCAATATAGATTAACGAGAATTAAATCTGTGTTTCGCTTGAATGCATCAGCGGACGTACATGGACGACAGACTTCAACGATAAGTGGTGTTACCCAACCAGCCGGTGTCCATCTGTTGAATCAAAATTGCGCTATTCACTGTCTGGGGTCGAGATCTTCGTTAGCAAATGTACCCAGTGCAAGATTACCAAATAGGCAGAGTAGGCACTGGCCTAGGGGCCCCGCGACTACGGATCAAAATAATATTGACGAAAGGTATAAGGAGATAATTTGTGAGGGGGGGGGGGGTGCAAGTTTTCGACTATCTAAAGGCCTAAGAGCCTCCACAGGGTTTAATCCGGCACTGAATGTACCGTGCTGTCAACTGTAACCAGGATAATACCCTGTAGCACATCGTACCGAAATAACCGGTCACTACGTGACACTAGAAGAAAGGACACTAAGAAGTCAGATTGCGATTTAAGATGTGGCAATAAAAGCTATTATCTTAAAAAGGTAGCGTCGAGAACTAGATAAGGTGGTGGTGGTGGGCGGATATTGACCTTTCATTCCTCTTTATTGATATCGTCGCGTTATCTACACAAAGAGCGAATAACTAAAAATCAAAGAGCTAGGTTAAATATTTTCCAACAATGATGATGTTCTTCTAAAAGAAACTGTGACAAATGAATTATCAGATCTGTTTGTATAAAGCTTTACATTATTCGCTTTCCGATCAAAATTACAAACAAAACAAAATAGCTGAAGAAACTTAGGTGGAATAACTATATAAAAAGAGATAAATTTATTAGGAACAGTATGGGCATCATGATAATATAATGTGGTTAAAATATAATGGGTCAATACAGAAAAACAGTTATTTCTAATGTATAAATTATTCAACGTACAACAAAGTTGCTTATATTTACTGCACTACACACACACACACACTCTCTCTCACACACAAACACACACACACACTCTCATACACAAACACACACACACATACAGAGCAAGTCACCGACAAAAAAGTGAATAAAAAGTGTATATAAAAGAGGCCGACAGGAAGAAAATGTTCAAATCTTCCCGAATATATTATATATTATTACACGGGATACAATTCAATTATGTACATAACACAATATCATAGATCGGTATTGCCAAAGGGAAAAATGGTAAACACCATTATGTCTACGTCACTGAAATCCCAAATACAATTTTTTTTTGTCGGCATTCAGATTATGTCTAGTATGCTCTCACATCGTATTATATGTTGAGAATAAGAAATGTGATAAATTCCGGTAGATTAGATTTTTGAAAAAATAAAGCTTCCTACGAAAACGATAAAAAAAAAATAAAACTAAGGTCTATAACGCCAAACCGAAGCCTCTAACTTAGAGAGAGTGTCTCTAATTGGGTTAGTCTTTTGTTTGTTATTTTATCGTTGTCATTTGTGTTTTTCTAAATTTTTATATTCGTTTTGTTTACCCGCCGGACGTTTTATTGAGGTCGCACCTCCTTTGCTGCTATAAATGTATGAGTAATTAAATCATTATTATATCAGTGTCTTATCTAAATATTTTATCAAGTATTATACGATATCGCGATCGAGCTTCCTGTAAATTTATTGTAATAAACCCGTGTGGATTTACCTGTGCTTTTGAAAAGAAATTTTTTTAACTTAATCATGTTCATATCCCCACTACACCAAGTCTGATAAATATTTCGCAGAGTATGTGTATCAACTCCGTTAAATACAACTAAAATATTACAATTATATCTGATTTCTTTTTGAATTTGCGCATAATGTTGTGTAACGTAAATAATATCCGTATTTTTATGTCTGTCTCGAGAAAATATTCTAGCCGGATTTGATTGTTTGTCCAGTATTCTATGATCGTATACTACTATAATTGTTATTTGACCCGTCTAACTCTTCTACAGACGGTGCTTCATCGATATCAGTGATAAAATCGATAACATCTTATTTATCATCATTTAACAACATTGCATTTTCATTAAAATCCTGAAGTACATCGTAACATCTCTGATCACCGACGGATTGCGCAATTAAATACAACTTATCCCACTTGAGCCATCTTATTATATCAAATTAAGCATACACATATTGCTCTCTGTGTGTGTGTGTGTGTGTGTGTGTGTGTGTGTATGAGAGTGTGTGTGTGTGTGTGTGTAGTGTAATTGTGTTTTACGGTCCGATTATTGTCATTCTGGTAGCGCTGAAATGTGTTTTACTGGTTCTTGTTATCGTGTTGCTGAGAAAATAAATAATATCATCGTCGTCTTCATTAAGCAATTTAAATTTTTATTGAATTTGAAACAGCTGATCATTGAGAATACCTTCAAAAATGTCTAAAGAATCTGATTCAGACGATTATTGGTTAACTTATCCGATACTCTTATCTGTTTGGATAAATTTATTGGGTTATGTAGTGATATGCACGAAAAAATAGAGCAAAAAGGAAAAACTAACTGTGAAAGAAGAGAAGCTTCTGCTAGATATAAATATGGACAAATTAGTCCCTTCCACAGTAATGGAATTTGGTTAAGATGTTTTTGTTAACAAAGTTGAAAAATATCGTGCAAAAATAGAGCGGGTTAAAAGTAAGAAAAAAGAAGAACTGAACGCAGAGGAGAGGAAATTCTTGGCGAACCAAAACAATTTTCGAAAATCTGCGAAACCTTTGGACCATTAAATACGGTAGTCAATTATCCAAATCAAATGGAGACTGGTTTTAAGTGTTATATTTTATTTCATTTTAATTACAGGGTGAAAAATCTCAGGATATCATTGCAATGATACAGCAGTTATTTTATCAACATGAGGTTTCTTTCATCGATGTGATATATAATTATTGAAGTTTCGCCAATCATAAGGTGTGTGGGATATTTTGTGTGTCTAAGATATCATGATACAAATGTTATTTTGTTATCCTAAGGTCTCTATCGTCGATGGCGAAACTTCGATTTTCATATAATACTATTGTTTGATCATTCTGGGAATTTTATCGTCAGTGGCAAAAGTATGATGATAATCATTTTTGTTGATAGATGTCCCAAAATGATAACAAATATAAACCTCAACGAGTTAAGATGAAGATAATTTACTATCATGATATTGTAAAAACTCTTCAATTGTTGGAGGTTTTTCTTTTCCTCTTCTGATGTAATAATCAGCCAATGATCTGTATCTACTTCCTCCACAATCAGGAAAAAGTTGAAACTTTCCACGCATTCCTTTCCTACATTTTATACATGGTTTTGGTCCTGTGGATTTTTTCTTTTCCTCTTGTGCTTTATGTGGCCCACAAAAATCATTATAACAACTTTTACCACAGAATTCCGTTGATGCTTGTAAGAGCCATTTGCATTTGTTTGAACCACATTGCGTTGGCATGATATATATTTTCCTTATTTTGTAATTGAAATTATATCTAAATCCCAGTTAGACATTAGATATAATAATGATGATTCAAAAAAATGAATTACGGACTTCTATGAACCAACAAAACACATACACATGCGATATCGTTTGCGAGATTTTACCTGCATATTGTTCGATGAAATCTGATAAAATCGCTGATTATATCTATTCCAAACGTTCAAACACAGAATCCGATGACGATAATGATGTCTTTCTTGACAATCTCGGACAGAATAAAGAATACGTGAATGAGGTTTTCGAAAACACGACTGATGATGAATTACGTGATGTTGGTAATTAGTTCGGTTGGTTTCATTTGCATGAGTATTCTTCCCGTTATGTTGATTCACTCAATAATGCCGTTTATTTCAACAGCAAACAAAAAGCAATAACTATGTTTATGGAATATCAATATTTGTTGCAAGGAATAATAATCCAACATTTTGACAAATTCTATGTTTTTACTTCGGATAATGATTTTAATTTTATTTCGGAAGAATTTGCTGGCTAATCATGCGCCACTGAGATTGTTTCAACAAACAGGAAAAGATATCCCGTGTTTGATCCTGATACAAAATACAAATACGAGGTGCTTGTTCACTCTCACAAAGAAGCAGAAGTAAAACAAAGTAACGAGTAAAGAGGTTATTGATTATTTCTCGCGATTATGTGATTGTTCCGCCGATAGAGTATTTCTGATTGAGACGAATAAAGGATATCATGTATTATGTAAATCAACTCCTGTATCTCTCGAAAGACAAAAAGAATTGTTAAACAAAGCCACTGATGAGAAAAATCCTGCATGACAGATTGATAGTCAGGCTGGAATTCAAAGTATAAAACTTTCAGCACAAGATCATACAAATCAGATACTACAGGATTCTGTCAAATTTTATTTCACACAATGATAAATTCGCCGCGTCTGAATTACTTGTTTGTCCAACGTCGATTCAGGAACAAATACTTAAATATTAATATCAATAAATTCGAGAATAATCAAAATATTGATTTTGATCAGATTTCACAAGATGACATAAATAAATATCTTGTTCGCTGACAGGCCAAACAGATCAATTAATGAATATCATTTCGTCCAGCGAAAATATACTTACTGTATCAAGACGACCTGGGCATTATTGCAGCATCGGTGAACGTCGACATGGATATAATGGTTTTTATGACCGCATTGATGATAAATGTGATAATTGTCTCATAAATATTTACTCAGACAAATATGTTGTAATATGCCCAAGAAATTCTTGAGCGAAGAGTCAAATAATACAGCTATAAATTGATAATAATTTACCAGTACATCAAAAACGAATCCAGATTTCATAAAATACTCGATGAGGGCTAATTATCTTAGACGAGATTATTCTGGACATTTTCTAGAAAGAGTCCTTAATTATTTAATATACCACAGCACCTGCACATGAAGAAGGTCAAGGATGTCGAGTAATATATGAAGAAGATTATACTGACGGATCTGCATATGGAATGGGTAAATGTGAAGCTGCATGGAAATCTATACCAAAAGATCGATCTGTGCTGACTATCAGTTATAGAAAAATATTGACCGAAAAAAAATAAGATTATGATATTGAGTCTTACTGGCGATATCATTGGCGATATAACATTCAAACCGGACGATTGTCGATATAAAATTCAAACTGGACGATAAACGAAAATTTGTAGTTCAGTGAGAATCATTACATCGTGTAAGAGGAATTCCAGACGTGTTGATTGTCGATGAGTGGCATGGAATTCGCAGACAACAATTCAAATCAGTAAAATTTAGTCACGAAAAATGGAATAAATTTGCAGGATTAATTACAACGTGCAAAAGATTGATTGTCCTTGATGCCAATGCGGATAATGATAATTTGAGATTATTTCGTGCTGGAATGAAAAGATCTACAATGGAATTTATCATCAATAATTATAAACCCGATCATGGTAAGAAATTCATCGTAGAAAATTGCCACAATAATAATTTCATGCATCTGTTAAAACAACTTAAATCAGGAAATAAAAGATCAGTATTTACTCATAACAAATCCAGTACGGATTATTCTGTGGAAAGTCTTGCAAAACAATTACAGCATAGAGGGTATCGTGTAAGATATTGTCATGCAGATACCGACACAAAACAAAAGAAACTGGATTTATCCGCAACAGACAATGTGTACAATGATACTGATGTTGTTATATTTAATCACACGCTTTAGGCACGAGTTAGCATAACCGACGCGAGATTTAGTTTTATGTACGTATTTTCTTAGGAGTTAGGATCAGTTGAAACAACAAAACAAGCAATACACCTATTCAGATGCGTTAATGAAATTCATTACTCAACGACAACAATAAAACGTGAAAAAGTACCCAACATTCGTGAAGAGATAATAAAATCATCACTGATTGTGAGAAACTGCTTGATAAAAAAACTAAGTTATTTAGAATGCCAAATGTAGGTGAAATAAACACACCATACGAATTTGCGTTCATCAGCAATATCATCGATGAAAATAATTCAAAAATGTATTTTACTCCGCGATTAATCTTAATGATGAGAGAAACGGGATATGAAATAATAAAAATTCCAGCAGATGAATAAGAGGAGTGGTTGAAGAAGAAAAAGATAAAGAATCCAGGCCCCGAAGAAATTAATAACAGTCCGGACGTTGATAAATTCCTAAAAACAAGTATTGGTGATCGAATAAATAACGAGCAACTTAATATAGATAATGAACAACCTGATAAAGGAATCACGACAAAATATTACAGATATGATCCTGAAGAAAAGCTAGAACCGTATGCGGCAAAGAAATCTTATCTGAATAATTTAATTCAGCGTGATGTTGGAAAATTACAACCAGAGGAAATTGAAACATTGTACAAGAAATCTAATCAATTATGACGCTTTCAGAGATTGATTGTCGATAAATTCAATAACGGCCAGGCTGCTAATATTACAATATTTATATCGGATAAAATTAGTCCACGCGAAACAATCAACATGACAAGAGATTTCTTGAAGATGTTGAAATTACCGGATATAATTCCTGACGATCTATCAAAGACAAAAACAACATCAGACATCAAGATGTATGCAGAAAATATGATGCACGATAGAGATCAACTGGAGAAATATAACAATCTGATGAAAAATTGGACAATTTTTTTTCCTGAGACAGAATTAAAATCGCAAAAATTAACAACAAGAAATATCATAGAAAAAATCAAATCGATATACAAGGGATTTGGAGCAACTTTAATATCTAACGATAAAAATCATGTGGATCGAAGTGATTATACACTAGAATATCATGTTTGGCCGAAATCAGATTGTATTGACGATGCAGCATGAAAAAATATGAAAACAGACTGTCAAGGATTTTATGGCGGAAATGATATAACGGCGATTTATGAACGCTCTATAATATTAAAATTTCATATATAGAGTGTCAATAGGTAGTTTAGTATGGTTGATAAACAAAATGTAGTGGGATAATAATTCTACATTACTAAATACAACCGTTATGCCATCATTTTGAGACTTCGATAATTACATATATATTATATGAAAATCGAAGTTTCGCCAATCACAAAATACACACAATACAACCGTTATTTTATCATTCTGAGGTCTCTATCGTCGATATAGAAACTTCTATAATCATATAATATATATGTCATTACCCACTTTCCACAGTCACAAAGTATGTGAGATAACATTTGTGTTTGTAAAATAATCATGACACAACAGTTATTCCATCATTCTGTCCACTCCCCTGTGTTTAAATGAAAGTCATCCTGTGCCGAATAACATGAATTACCTTATTTCGTTTATTCGTAGATAATATTTCGTGGGAAATGTTTCTTTATGACTTAACGAAAACACGAACAAAAATAAGATAATTCCCCAATAAAATATATTTATTCTTATTATTCTGATAAAAATAAATAACTCATGAATTTCCTTGTTAAATTTCTTCTCTAACAAAAATTAAGAATAAATAACTCATGAATTTATTATTGTTATTCCTCACTGAAAAAAAAATCGGGAATAAATATCGCATGATTGTTCTTCTTGAATATCTCCACTAACAAAAAATAAAGAATAAATACAGCCGTTATGTTATCATTCTGAGACTTCTATCATCGATGTGGAAACTGCACAATTATCTATATATTTATAATTTTTGTGCACTTTCCAGTCGTGAAATATGCTAGGTAAGTTTTGTGCATGTAAACTAATCAAAATAAAACAGTTATTTTATCATTGTGAGGTTTCCAATTATCGAAGTTTCACCATGATGGAACAAAGGTTGTGTTTAGTAATGTAGAATTATTATCCCACAACAAAAGACTGGTAAGACATGGATCCAGACTACAAAACACCAACTTACATTTCTGTGCAATATGGCAACTGGTTCAAGACTTAATTATAGTATCTCCGATCGCACCAGCCAGTTGTTAGTGACATAGCTTATGACATAAATAGCTTCCAGTCAATACAAGTTGGAATAAGAGTCTTTGCTACAGCCTTTTCTTCTTTCAGTCATCCGACAAAGAAACACATTATCTCTCAAGACTCGTTAAAGCGATTCCATTAATACAAAGGAAATTTAACAATCGTGACAATCTTGTTTCCAGACACTGTTATTGGGTACAAGAAAATATCAAATTTTTTCTCCTCGACTTAATAAAAATTGCATCTCAAGTAATGAACAAACATTTATAAAATATTCAATTGGATCACCTCTATATTGATGTTTAATAGAATGAAGTACACAACACATATTTTTCTCTTTGCGAATTTTACCAAGAACAACGCCATGTAATGTTCCAAACCGTACTCCATATGGAAAATTTAACTCTAAATGTCTGAAGTGTGATGATACAATGCTCCCATATGAAAATAGCATTCGTATTTTTAGGTCAATCAAAATTTGTTTGACAATCATGCCCGCTGAGATTCGAAGAACTAACCTTTCGCTCAGAAATCAGACCACAAAACAGACGATACCTGTCTTTGATGAAATGAGTTTTCGACTATATGTTTGTCTTCGTTGTGGTATCTTTTGGCAGTTTACAATTTTGTTTTAGAAGGATGCAAAGGATGTTATTGCATGTGTATAAAACAGTGCTGAAATTCATAACTCGGTATGAGTTTGTTTTTCATTTCTTCCGTGTGATAAACATGTTCGAAAATGATTTATACTGTCGAAACGTATTAATTGTTAACCCAGGATATATAATTGTCTCATTTCAAGAAAGATCGCTCGGGTGGCCTAAGTAGTTAGAGCGTCCGGTTCGGATGCAGGAGGTCGCGGGTTCGAACCCCGAACGAGTCATACCAAAGACTTATAACAATGGTACTAGTAGCTGTCTCGCTACGCGCTAAGCATTAAGAGGTTAGTGTTAGGACTGGTCGGCATTGAGTCAGGATAATATGACTGGGTGGGACATCATGCTACATGTCTGCGGCATGATGCCCCAGTGCTAGACATCACTCTAAACTGGCACACTGCAGACATCGTAGCGATATGGCTGAAAAATTGTTAAAGCGACTTTCAAAATTCCAAATCACACACACTCATTTCTAGAAGAATGCGTTATCTCACGATTATAATCCATATGTATGTATGTATGTGTTGTCTCATTTGTAGTATTAATTTGTAAATATATGCTTTCATGTACAATGATCACACTTTATATAAATGTATAAACACCACACTCACGGTGTGCTTACAAAATATTCTGTGAGATCTGCTTTTCTGCTTAGATGATCCATGTGCATTGATACTAATTACAAACAAATTGTTCCTTGGTTTCACTTTTCATTTTTAACTAGAAACAGGCTAAATTGGATATGCTTCCAATAATAATTGAACGATGTGTACGACATTAGATCTAAAGTTCAAACTGTTCTTTGTTATGGAAAACTTTGCAGTATATGGCAGTGTCGGATGAGCGTCGGTTATTAGACTATGGTCAATATTTTGCATTATTCACCTATTTCCCTATTTCGAGTGCGGTCAGATTGACCGTTAGGCAAAATCTAAATTAATATCTGTGAATCATGCGTAGGTTTGATACAAAGTACGCTATTGTCCCCAGTGTTTATTTTGTTCCATGATCGTTTAACTAAACTTCTATTTTATCCTATCTAAATCATCTTTTGTTGACCAAAGATAATACATTTTATAAGAAAAGGCAGAACGCAAAACGACATTGCCCGTCCATATATTTAAAATAGTACAAACAATTCCCAGGTAGGGATAATATTGTAATAAATTTGGTGCATGCGCATTTGCTGATAGCTCTCCATTTTAAGGATTTCTTAGATTTTTTTCTTACTTGTTTGATTATGGGAAGTCGGGGCTGAGAATATAGTCCTCAGAGCGAAATAATTAGCCAATTACTAGGGGCAAACGTCACAGAGTAAAGTGTTAGTGAGTTTCCATTATGCCATTGTTTACTGTAAGTGAATTCAGGTCAGAACGTCATGAGTGTCCCTGTCGCTCAGTAGTCCCTATTAAAATATAATTGCGCGAATTGATCGTATGACTCCACGTGCAGTATGTATGATTGGAGACTGGTAAATTATACATTGGAATAAACGAGTAGGGACTGTTTATTGTTACTACGGTGGTAAATGTCGTGCAAAGTTATGGCCGAAATGTGGCTTAAAATCACAATTTGTCTGGTCGAAGGTGACGCATTTAAAATAGTTCCTTGTATTAGCTTGTTGAGTTGTATAGTTTCACGGCGGGAAATACTGGCGGTACGTTACGGAAAGTTAATGAGGATAAACCATGCAGTTGTGAGGGTAACAGACAATTGGGAAGCTGTTAGATTTGTGGTCAAGTATTTATGAGGGAAATATTATTTATAGAAATTACACTTTGGACTTTCAAGTTTACAAAAGTAGTTGTATGGAATTCTTTGGAATCTGGGGAAACTTATGACTCCTAGCGAGATTCGCGCCAGGGTTTGACATCGTTTGACATCGCTCGGTCAAGAAACCCCTTTGGTTGCTACAATATTTCTTGTGTGAGCATAATATAAATATGTATACTAGCTTGCACTGTTTTCAGCTATGACGTACAATGTTGGGATCTCAGTCGGTCAGGCTATTCTTCAACTACTATATCATTTGTACTAACACTACGGGAACTATGGGCCCGTTTCAATACGGTACACTTGCAATAAATTATATCAGTTGGGTTTTGAAGATAAAATAATCGATACGCAATGGCTCTGAGTACCTTTTTGGTCAATGCTCTGATCATATTATCTGGTTATTGTAAAAACACATATCGGTTATAGTCAATGACACTTTTAGTTTTATGATTATTCAAACCTTCGATATCAATCCAGCGTGGTATTAGTTAATATTTCGATGACATTGTTACACGTGTTCAGTGCATTTGAACAGACATGTTTGTAAACATTAAAATTAGGCATTTAAACTGTAGAAAAATAAATTCTCCTGAAAAATGTTTCATCAGCATAAAGAACTCAGGCTTGTCGAATCCAAGACTAGACTACATTTTATAGTACCTGCGTTTGCTCTATTCAGGCAAACCTTTCACGTAATGGCTCATTTTAGTAGATATTTGAATTCACTTGCTTTTTTTTTTTTTTTTTTTTTTTTTTTCTAATTTTTGTTGTTGTCCTAACCCAATAATTGTCCATGCGCTGAATTTGATCTCCGTTACCAGGACATTTAAAGGTGTGTGAATTAACGAATATATTCTTGAAGCACAATAACATAAGGAGCTGTAGAATTTATATAAATGAAATATTTTTAAAGTTCTAAAATAGACTTCACCTTGGATTTCTATACATTCATATTTACCCTGTAGACATTAAGCTTGTGTCTGCAATTTGTATAGATTTAATATTAAGTACACAGTTGCCTATAGGTTCAAGTATTTATAAGAGTTTTTCCCTGATATAAATATTAAGCCGGTGTCAGTAATTTTTTTAACTGTATGAAAAATTAAGTTTAAATAATATGAATTATTTGTGAGAGTTTGCAAGTTTTACATTTATGATTTAATAAGCATTTAATGAATACTAAGATTCGCATTTAAATTTGTGTATTACTTGCCGTAAGCGTCAAGTATAGATGTCTTGTAAACTTTTATATTTGTTGGGTTAAGGGTCTAATAATGGTTTAGTGAATATTAAATTTTATATTCAGTAGTGAGTTTAATGAAATCTTATTTTTGGCCAAATTTTTAAAAACACTCGTTAACGCATTATAGTTTCCCTCTTCACAGCACAAATATGTGCTTATATAAATAGTTATTGCTTATGAACTGTGATAAAATCGTTCTAAAGAGAAGAATAGTAATTTTGCATTCTTTTGAACTTGTAAAGCTTTATTTAGGTTCTCCCCATGGCAAAGAAAGTGTATTCCTTTTGGAATGTCTCTAGAATCACGTAAATGTTGTTATGATAGTGTTGAGCTGAATCGGTTATATAGTACAGTGATTGTTCTATGTATATAATACACGTAGCATTTTGTGTTTCTATAATATCAGCCGTAATCTTATTTGAAATAAGTTTTTTGTACCAATGAGAATATGTCTGCAACTTCAACTTACATCGAAAGATTCTAAAGGGGAATAAAGCAGGGTATGATATACTGCTTTCACTTAGAGAAGACGTACATTTTCCAACACGTCATCATAAACAATGACTGGAATTGGTCAGATTACATTCATATAATTATTCAATTGCCACGAACTTCAACTAATTTAATGCAACTCCATTAAAAATATGTATAAAATATTGAAAGCTAAAATATACTCTTTTAAAGTCTCGTAAATGACAAATACACAACTTTACTTTATAACGTACTTTTTAATTAAATACCAAACTTTATTTTATTAGTATATGGAACAGTAGGATCTAAACAAGCTTGAAACATAAGGCTAGGAAAATGTGATCTTCAATGCCGACTTAACCTGTACTTAACCGTTAGTTTTGCATAACACCACTGCTTCAGCTACAGCAGATGGCTGTGTTGCTATAGTGATGTTAGTTGAAAGTCTGTACTAGAATACTTTGATTGAAGGTTTGCAATCTGGTTTTAGAAGTTCCTTCGGTTTCCCCTAGTTCAAGAAAAATTCACTTTAATTAAACCATTTATTACAACATATAATATTTAATAAATGTAATATTTATGTCCTAATGATGTCGCTAATAATTATGTAGACTTTAACTGAAATGGATTATGGTGATAAATATCAAATTTAGAATATAATGTATGCGAACCTTTTAGGTTTTCTGCCTCTATCGTTTGGTTAAAAATATGTTCAATGTTCGTAATTCTGTGACTAGCACTTTTTTAACGCGTCTTTACTTCATTCATAACTAATTGTTTAGCTTTGAGAAAAATGAGTTAGGTATCGTACTGAAAATCAGTAATATTTTTTGTAAGAATATTAGTAGTGGTACAAATGATATTTAACGCGTCTTTACTTCATTCATAACTAATTGTTTAGCTTTGAGAAAAATGAGTTAGGTATCGTACTGAAAATCAGTAATATTTTTTGTAAGAATATTAGTAGTGGTACAAATGATAGAGGCAGAAGTAATAGTAGTTTTTATCGAGGCTGTCTTTTGTTAATCGAATAACAACAACAGCAACAACAACAAAACAAATAATAATAATAATAATCATCAACAACATCAATAATAATAATAATAATAATAATAATAATTATTATTATTATTATTATTATTATTATCATTATTATTATTATTATTATTATTATTATTTTAGTGAGCCGCTGTGGATCAGTGGTAAATGTGCCCGACAGACTAACGAAAGGGTGTGGGTTCGAATCCTACCGTTGGACTAGCTTCTGTCACCAACCGATGTGCGCCTTTGAGCAAGACAATTGACTCGTCATTAAATAACCCATTTGTGTTACTTTACCGTAAAGAACAAGACCAAACCAAAATTATTAACATTATTATTATGAAGCATCAATCTGTCAATGATTGACGAAACATAAGAATTGAAATAAAAAGTTGTAAATAAAGTCAGGAAGATTCGTTTAGTCAGTTTGTTCTGGGTCCGAGCATCAGCTAGTTCACCTAGGGAGTTCCGTTCAGTCAAAGTACTCATTTCAGGAGAGTGATGACCATGAATGAAGTCTTCATTTGTAAAAAATGCATATGAAAGATTTTTAGTAAGTTACAACATGTAGACACGGTGAAATGCTATAGAAGATTATGTGCTAAGTACGAATATGCAAACGTAACACGAACTTTATGAAAGGGCAAGGTATATGCATTATTGTGCAAGGAAAATTTGGAACAAAATGAAAGAATAAACAGGAAAAGGGTTACGAAAGAGACAACTAATCTCCTTGTGATGTAGGTTATTAAAGAAAAACAGGTTATTGCATAATACATATATGATCAAAGAAAGGTAAAATATACACTAAACGAGTGAATACATGACTTCTGATATACAAAAATTCCAACTCCAGCTGTTTCTTGCCTTTGATAGACGAAAGCAAACAATTATTAATTTGAAATCTAATCGATTAGAGCCCTTGAGTGCATTGAAAAACTAATTAGCATAACACGAAAATCCGAATCTGTCGCTACGAATGTCGTAATAGTTTTAGTCTGCTTTATTACGTATGATGTCAAATTAAAAAACATTGACAAGCTAAATGCTTAGTAAGATGTTTCAACAATAAATATTTTAATATCTGGTTATTACAGTCAACAAAACTGCCATTTAGACCACTTATCAAGCAGACGAAATTATGTTCTGTTTTGATCTGTCATAAGTGCTCTTTTATTTCTTTTTCATAACTGTGTAGCTGATATTAATTATGTTGTGGATACTATATAAGTAAATTATTGTTTAATATGTATCAGTCAGAAAGGGAGAGCGAAGGACAGAGTGAGAGAGAAAGAAATAGAGAATGCCGAATGCACAGAAGCTATTACGTTTTCAATCTTCTGTGTGTATATATAGCAACTATTTTATTAATATTTTGGTACTAGGATTATTTTGAATAAATAGAAAAGTACTTATTTTATTTCTAAATATGTTTATCCTTCTCCAATAAACGAATTAGAAAATTATCACAATAATTTTGTCTCTGAAAGTCCACAAGGTCATATCTATTAAAATTAGAAGAATGTATAGGAATCTTTGCTGTTTAAATTGTTGTATTTTCTAAAGGAGGACGTATAGTTGTGCAAAGGGCTACGTTTAGTTTACTGCATGTAATTTTTCACACAATCAGGAGCTGTGTACATGATCTTGAGTGTGGTATATGAAGTTGTTAGTTAATGCGCATGCCCAGGTTATTATAAGGTTGCATTATTAACATGGTCAGGATACAGCTACATCAGTACGAAGCAAGACCAAAACGATCCTAAAGATGTTTTACATAAATCAGCAGATATATTCAATTTAAAACACTCTTATAAAATTAAGCACATTATATTATATCAGAATATATCATTTGGTTTTCATGTAGCTAGTTTCAACGGTACTTTAACACGTTTTTAGCTATTTGATGTATCAGATATTGGATTTAGTACGTTTCCCAAGACAGTTTGGCTAGCCGTGGTTGGTATCCAAAACGACAATTTTACTTAACGTGCACGACGCTCTAACAAGCTCATGTTATTACTATAGCAATGACAAATGAATACTCTCGTATCCAGGCCTTCAACCTGTATACATTTTCAATTACTTGTATGAATGGAAACCTGAGAGAAGGGTGTAGCTGTCTTTAGTCATAGATTCTGAGGACGACAAGAAGGTGAGTAGATAAAATGAGTTGCATAATGGACACTTCTTCACTAAACTATTTCTTATTATTATGGCAATCAAAAATACGTCTTCATATTATCAATGCATCTTGATTGTTCCTTTTTATAAATGGGCTGAAAAAGTAATTCAATATTTGGTGAGCCTTGGCGCCAGGCGAACCGGTTTTACCACTTAAATGCGAACAGCTTTCCGAATAAACCACGACGTCCTTGAAAGTCAGCACAAAAGATTTATTATTGCCTGTGTTAGAACATGTTCTCTGTGGACTCATATCTTTTGTGAACGTTCTGAAAGGTAAAAAATATCACAAATGGTTCACTCACCTCCTTACAGGCAATTCTTACAATCGATATAAACCGTGTGGATATCAGACATGTATTATATTCATTTCTTTAACAAGCCATTACAGATGTATATCTCTGTTCTCTTTGTTTGCATTCATTTATACAAAGCTGTTATATAAATAGATTATTGAAATTCAATTTTTTAGAACTAGACTGTGGTACACATTGGCAATTTTTTTACCTCATGAATAACGGTATAATAGATCAACCATATTCCATTTGTTATAAGAAAAAAATACTTCTTCGATTAACCTATTGCAAGAAAGGTTATGGTATCATGCTAGTAAATACGCATATTTTAAATGAATCTAAGCCTGGCTGTTACATCGTTGCAAAAATT
This sequence comes from Sinohyriopsis cumingii, assembly GCA_028554795.2. Lineage (NCBI taxonomy): Eukaryota > Metazoa > Mollusca > Bivalvia > Unionida > Unionidae > Sinohyriopsis > Sinohyriopsis cumingii. The sequence goes on along the minus strand of CM068831.1, from coordinate 11,395,869 downwards.
AACTTTGATGTATTTTGATGGTATTTCTGATTCTTAGGAGAAACAGAAAACAAAAGCGTTGAAGAACAAATATTAACTTCTAATCAAAAACATCAACTATACGGACTCTAGATTTCCTGCGGAAAGAAAAACAAATAGGAAAAGAACAAAAGAAAGAAATAATTGAAAAAGAGAAAGAAAGGGTGGTGATAATGATGATAATAGTAATTAGTATTAGCGGTGGTGGTAGTGGTAGTATCTAAACGTAAAAGCTGTACAACTGCATGTAATAATGCAAAGTCACCGTTGTTGCAATAATAGCGAAACTTTTAATTAGACTATCAATGTCTAGCAATAAACAACATCAGTATTGATATAGAACAAATGGATCACCTGTTACACACGTGATTAAATATAATTGTTATATTTTAGGCATGTTGATGGGGCCCTAGTCTATAGACTGGTTTTGCGGGATTGTTAGGACGACGGTATTAATGCTAATAGTACTCCAATAAACTCCCCCTATTAGAATTACTACGGTATTTATTTTCAAAACACAAATAGCTCTTGTAAATAAAAGATAAACAGTACAATCAGAGCTGTTTTATTTATCAAGAATACGTGCATAAATCATATTAATTTGCTAGAAAAAGTGTTTACTATATTTGCAAAACCAGTTATTCAGTTTGCATTGTTCCCCATCTGAGGTCTATCCATTAATACACATAACTGACGTTTCTTCTCTGTGTTAATATGAAACAATATAATACATATTTGTATCACATACCCATATTAATTTGCAGAGCCGATACGGAATAGGATACAGATATTCATTCTGTTAATCCATATCGCACATCTAAAATTTCATAGTTTGTAACTACTTTTACAATTTAAAAGATTCAATTATGGCCCACTTATATAATATCTTGAATGATTAATTGCAATACATTTTTCATTGCTCATAAAGTTTGTATGCTGAACATTACGGCTTTTGCCTTTGGGAATAATGGGGTATTGACCTACGTAGCGACAAGCAGTTTATGGGCGCTTAACGGTATCTACCGCCGAGAAATTAGAGTAAGTTGAGGTTGAAAACAATATGTTGGACAGAATGTTTGACAATGGCTTCTCAGATGATGCTTGCGTGCACAGTGATACCAAACTTGGCACACAGGGGGGGGGGGAGGGAGACAGACAGACAGAGACAGAGACAAAGAGAGAGAGTTATAAAGAGAGTCAGCAAGAGATAACCAAAGACATTGCGGCTACAATCTTGAATTCACAGTTTAAAAATGCAAAGTACAAAACGTTCAAGCATTGTTGAAATTGCCCCCACGTTGAGTGAAAACTTTGCCCCATGTTTATTTCAAATCTTAAATCTTTGCAAATCTGTTTACTTTAATGAAGCCTGACGGCTTGTACAATGAACCAAACAATTAATAGTTATAGTTCCCAGCCACGGCAATGGCGACACAAGGAAGATACATTCCACAATATAAACAAAGTTAACTACCGAAATTACCCAAAATCTATCTCAATTTCAGAGTTTCAAAATTACGGTCTGCGGAATCCGTCAGCAAGTTTAAGTAAGAAACTTTTAATTTGTCTATTAATACAACTGACACTTGTTTGTAACATTAAGGTAGACACATCGAATACAGGAGCAGGTGTTTTGACTGTGATGCAAATGTATAAGAATTACATATATGTACAGTATGTGTTGGGTCAAACAAACCCAAGTCTGATTTATGGAGAATTATGAACCATTCATATAGAACATTTCTATATCACTTATTGGTAATTTCGCCAATTCTATCCCTATTAAAATATTAAGGGATACGCAAACTTCCCAGAGTCTTTTATCATCAGGTAAATTTACTAATATCTGTAAAGTCTTGTTCTAATGAAATTGTTATTATGCAGGGAGTGTCATCAGACTTAGTTAGGAATCTGTGACTGTCGGAGCTTTAATTTCTTTGCCCATTGAGGGTGTTCATTTATTGCTAGGCAATGACTTAGCCGGAGACAAGGTAGTGGTTAATTCATTTGTAACTGATGAGTTTAATTTGGACCCAAAATTGGATCCTATTAAAACTAAAACCCCTGATTTATACCCTGCTTGTGCAGTTACTAGATCAATGACAAAAACAGCTCTTGAGACTAAAGTTGATCAGGAAAATATTGTTATAGATGACATATTTATTGGTCATTATTTTGATAAGGTCACTTTTGCTCCGGGTATTGATCATTTAAAAATGTATTAATCATAGTAATTCTCTGTCTCTTGAGTCGAATCAGGGTGACAAAAGACAATCGCTAGTTGTCTAACAGGAACAAGATCATGCTATCTCCCATTTGTTTCAGAGGACGGTTAGCGAAACTTAAACCATACATGTATAAGACTGTTATTTTGTTAAAATATTGGACCTTATGAAAAAATGGCGACCACCTGAGGTACGTGCTGGTGGCGATGACGAATGGTCAGTGAACAAAGTTCTGTATATTTAATTTGTATTGTTTATTTTGTTCTTAATGATTATATGTTATATAAATTTGTATTAGGTACCTGACCCTGTCGAAAATTATGTCTAAATTGTACCTGCCCAGTAAAATTTATATTGTAAACAAAATAATACATAGCTAGTATTTGCCTACGACTTAGGATTAATTATTCAGATAATTATTAAGTAAACATGTTTTTTTTCTCTCTGGGTCTGTCATTGGAATTCCCCCATAAACACCTGGTCTATCTGATGTTTCCCATGTTCTTTGTTAGAATTTTGTAATAAACTTTATCTTGTTGACAACTTAAAAATCTTCTAGAAATTAACTTTTGACCCTAATACTGGTTCTATATTTTGTCTTGTATTTTTATATATGTAATCTTGTTTGCTTGAGAAATTACTCATTCTTGCATTTAAAATCTGATGCAGATAAAAATTATTGTTATGTTCATTATTTCATTTGGGTGGTATTATTCATTTAAATTATTACTCATTAGAATTACAAAGTGCTCATCAGTATTATACTTAGACTGGAACATCAATTTAGAATTTCGGGGAATTCAGACAAGAACATTTTTGAATTATTTTATTGTGATGGATCAAACGATTGATTGCACATCTTGACACTAAAGACAAATGGCTCATTAGCAAATATGAGACTACACGCACATCAACACATTCAATATTGGAAATTATTTGGAATACAATTGGAATTCAATTGGAACATCATACATTTGAACTTGTGATAACACTATTAGGACTATTTGGGATTTAATTCGCTTCGCATTACCGTAAGTTCTTTTGAATATACACGTTATATTCAAGGGATATAAATTATTTACGAAATTTTACAAAACTTATTGGTTCTTGCTGTTTTCAATTGATTTGTGTAAGACCATAGAGTAGTATTAGCTTTAAAAGTTGTACAGACAGCAAATTCTTAGTCTAGCCAATAAAACTCCATTCAATGGTTATTTAGGAGTCAATAAGACTTTACACCGTGGATCACTTCAAGAATTATTAAGTTTAAGTCCTTCTGAACTTGCTTTTGGCCATAATGTCGGTAGATCATTGAATTTGTTAAGGAGAAACCTCTTTCTACCGAGGATTCAGAGCTTAATCTTCTGTATTCAATCTCTGAGTTTGACAATAGGCTTTCTTGCCCATATCTCAAAATCCTCGTTAGGGTAAGCATTATGATCTTGATACAGTTAAAAAGAAAGTTAGTTAAATTATACTATCATCATATAAATACGTTAAAGGAGTATGTAGATAGAGATAATCCTTATAACCAGTTGATCAATTTAGTTGTACCTGTCACACACAGTGTCGTTTTAAACGATGTCTTGCAATCAGACTGTAGTGACTTTGGTGTAACTAGTCCTCGGACTTATGACATTTGAAATAATTTGGACCAGAAACTTTCGCATTTACATGAAGGAATGGGTTAAAGCAGCTGATATGTGAGCTCATTTCCAGATGTTCCAACACGAACTAATAAAATCTACAACGATGTTAAAATTGTAGATTCTACGCATGTGAAACAGCATCTTCACAGGATGAATCCTCTCATGCAGAAACGTTTGATGAAGGAAATTCAATATTTGTTTCAGAATGATTTTATTGAATCAAGCAAAGTAATTGGAGTTCGCCATGTATACTAGGGTCAAAACCAGATAATAATTTACCTATGTGCACTGACTACAGAACATTGAACAGTGTCACCAAAACAGATTCATTTGCAATACCAACAAAAGATGACCGCATTGACAAAATTGGAAATGAAAACTACGTCACCAATTTCGACGTGTAGTGAGAATTTTGGCAAATCCCACTTAAGGAAGAGCAAACGAAAGGTCGGCATTTGCATCTCCCGCGTGGACTTTACCAATATAAAGTGAATCATTTCGGTATGAAAAAGTTACTCTCAACATTCGAGCGTTTAATGAACATGGTACATTTCATGTAGCTGGCTTTGATGCATACATCGAAGACATCATTATATACAGTGACACCTTAAAAGACCACCTGGAAACTATTCGGAAATTCTTTCTTCGATTGTATCAGACAAATTCAACAAATATTTGACTAAAAGTGTGCTTTGCCGAGCTTGTATTACATTTCTAGGAAAAAATGGGGAACAAGGTCAAGGTCAACCTCTTTAAGTTAAGGTTTGCTCTTGCGTGAATATAACTTCGGCATTAGGCACTTCAAGGGAAACGGGAATCCGATAGCAGATGCACTTTCACGTAGCTTTGTACTATAGTGCTTTGTTTTATATATTTTGTGTCATTCATTAGGCATCTTTATTTTCGTTAATGAGGTATTATGTATAACTATATTTTTTTACTTTTTGTGCATGACTGTATCTGGCTTTTATTTCAATTATGTCACGTAGATTGCTAAGGATCTGTAAATATGTGTTGTCAAGTTTCTAATAATCAACATATTTACAAGTTTGGTGCTATTTGTGGTTGGCTAGTTAAAGTCAAGTGGACGTGTACACGAGTAAGCATTGTGAAATATTAGATGAAATTGTAAGGTCTATCAGGTAGGGTATATTGCAAAATATAGTCGTAATAGACTCCTGGAGGTGTATATAAGGAAAGAACTGGCTTTTTGATGTTGTTTTTCAGTCAGGCAAGACCTCTCAGGCGCAGCTGTGACTCTTGTTAAATAGCTGACGTGATCCTGTTTGTAAGGGAATGGAACGTAATGCATACGCAATGCCTTTTACTGATTTGCAGATGCCGCATATGTTAAATTTCAATTTTAAGGGATTTTTTTAACATGCATGTGACAAATTTATTTTCATTTACTTTGGGTATAATCAAATAAATACAGCATCTGATCTTTTTGAAACCAAATCTGCAATTAAATGTAAATAAAAGGTTTCTACATAATCAGAGAATTGAAGTTTTAATTTAGTTTTAACAAAAGAGTCTAATGGGTTTTCATAAACTCAAAAGAAACTGTCTGAGATGAATATTTCACTCTACCTTGCAGATTTTGAAGCTAATATTCATTTTGTTTCTCAAATCAGTTTTGCTACCACTTTGTATGCAAACGTAACATATGTAACTATACGTGTATTTATAAATGTAACTGTACAAGTTAGAATCCTGCCATCGTATCAGCACGGGATGGCTGCCATGATGTGTCCTCGAGTAATTGCATTTGCCTCAGTACAAAATAATATATTTGTGTTGTTGTGATGTAAACCATAAACCGCCCCCCACCCCCCGACCCCAAACAAAATATGCATATTTGGAGCACTTGTATCGAGGAGGAGTTTATTAAACGATCAAAATCCATGGCAATAACCTAGCAGCATCACTATTCTTACAACAACAACAACAACAACAACAACAATAATTAATAATAATAATAATAATAATAATAATAATAAAGTAGTTCAGTTCTGAATATCAGTCAAGTCAATCCAACAAGGTGTACTTTACATCATCATTATCGTACTAACGTACCACAGAAAACATTTGTAAACCATATAAGAAAAATAAAATGACAGGTATAACGTCCTAAAAGGAAACTATTATCATGGAGATGGAATATGGTAAAGGGAAGAAAACAATACCAAGGCCAGCATATTCTATGACGTTAAGACTAAATCTTCTGATTCACAAGTTCAGGGAATATGGCACTTGTAGTAATGAGTAGCCTTTTATTTAATAATAGGGTGAACTCTTATAATGGAGTCTTTAGTATTCTCATCAAATTTAGTTATTGTCATATATCTGTTTTATCTCTATTTACTTTCTCTCTCCAGAGGAAAAGAAACCAAGAAAAAACGGACAAAGAAGAAAAGGACGCACTCTCGGCAGCGTTTGAAATATGGTTATTGGCAGAGAAAGTGCCTCGAAAGAAAGAGTGTCAGGATCCTATGACAAAATATCTTATATTGGCAGGCTGAAGCTGGCAATGTCATGCTATTTTTGTTTCAAGTGGAGAACATGCTTGCAGCAAGGAAGCTAAAAAAAAAGTGTTTGTCACAACAATGGATAGAAATGTCATATTGTTTACAGATGATCTCTTTTTAGATCTAATTCTTTAGATTTGAGCTTATAAAACAAGCATGAACCCACTGCAGAACAAAGAATATATGTCCAATCCATTCATATGTGTCAACCATTAATACAATTTTCATATAATTACATCACAATCTAATCAAGTCATCTACATATGACCACATATATTAATACTAAAACTTAAAATTTCCCTACCTCTAGTAACTATTGCTCAAAAATGCTAAAGTTGTTTATGTGAGAAAGGTCTAAGTCCAAACCGTTCAAGAATATGATAAACAAAAGGTAAAATTGATGTATCAGCCTGAACATATAATGAAATCGTCTCCACCTGCATACTAATACAACTGAATTTTTTATGTCTAACTTGTCTTTTTCAACTGTACTAAACGTTTATACCAAATAAATGTCTAAACCTTTCCTATTCCACTCCACAAATAATAAATATTTGAAAGGAAAATACTGCAAAGAGCTGAAACTCCAAGCAGGTCATGGAGATTTACATACCTGTATGCCTATAAAATTTCTCGTCATCCTTGAGTGAGTTTTGGTCAAAAAATGTTAAACAAAACATTTTAAAATGTGTATTTAAACGTTGTTATAATTGCCTACAAATAGAAAATGTCATCTGTTTATGACTTACAGGTAATACAGTTGTAGATTGTCAAGGTTCGCAGCAAAATAATATGCTCTCATTATGCTATTATAAAAGGGGCATAATAACACGAGATATTATAGTCTATATCAAGAAAGTCAATAACATTTGTTTTCTTGGTGTGGTGAAAATGCTATTTATTCAAGAAATGCGAGTAAATACAAAACACAGTAAGTTTTAAGAGATCTTTTTTATAATATTGAGGTCGTTGCTGATGCGATGAAGAATAACCTAATATATTTTGAGACTTCCAAATTCAATACCTTAAAATAAAACACTCAATAATAAATTTGGGTAAAAATGTGATCTGCACAATTTCTATTGTAAAATTTAACTGTAGTGATACATTGCAGTGCGAAATAGAGTTGTCAGCTAATCCATGAGATATTTCTGCAATTTGATTTAGGTTCTTTTTACTTAATAAACCGACATATGCCGGGTAAATGTTTGCTCGGCCTTCATTGGCTGCATTGAAAATGGTAATGTGCTTAATTTACATGTAGTCTAAACTTTGTTTCTACTCTATAAAATAAATAAGTTTGTTTCCATACTGGTTTTGAATGTGTATTACATCGAAATAGATTAAAAGAGTAGAATCCCTCCTAAACAATTACCTCTGCCAAGAGAAACATTCCTAAACAGCCACCTCTGGCAAGTGAAACAAGTTACCTCTGGAAACAATTGTTCGCCTTAAAGAGGTTGATTTCTACTACATGTTTGATGCAAAACTCCTAAACATTTAATTGTCGAAGAAAGGTACTATCATAATGGTAGTGACCTTTAAGATAGGTTAGACTAATATTAGGTCTCATTTACAGCATGTATACAATTTTTCACCACGAATGTAGTTGCATATCATTGTACTCCATGTACCTTAAGGTAACTCGCTCAGTTATCCTTTTGATACAAAATAAACGCCCATAACCTTGCCAAAGAAATGAAAATGATTTTGTAAAGGCAATGTTTCAGCACTAGCCTTAAAATGTTTATTTATACATCTACTTAAAGTGACGTGTAGGCCACCGAGGACTGGTGCTACTTTGACATTTAAATGAATTGTGTGCGCATGTCACTATTATCACAATCATACGTACTTGCTTCTTTCAATACTACAGTCATAGAAACTATCACAAACCCTAAATACACAAAGAATGTAATTTATTGCTTACATTTAAAAACTAAATTCATGGCAAGATTAGATACTGTTCGGTCAAGCATTGGTTCAAAATATGAACATATTTACGAAATAAGACCTACAATATCATTATTATTGGCATGAAAGAATATATTTTATCTATTATTCTAATACAAATTAGATTGGATTTTTGCGATTAAATACATTATTCTATTTAACAAGGTTTACTCTGGATATCTGCAAAGATATTCCTGAGTATTATTGTACAACGTAATACAACTGCAATAAAAACGAGTAACAAGGCGGTTATAGTGCATTTAATTGACCTTATACAGTGTGTCAGATTGCATCGGTTTGTGTAGCGGTTTGTCACAGTATTGCAGAACGGTTTTTCTTAAGCGGGTCCTGAAATTATGTTATTTTGTCAATAATTGTACTGCCACTCTCGACATACGTCGAAAGAGTATCCGTGATGTCTGTTAAAAATTACAGACACTTACAATGGTTATTTTGCTCTTGGTCAGTAAATTTTATTCGTCAGAAAAATGCTGACATTAGCAGGCTGGTAAGCGTATTATCACAAACTCTAATTATATTTGGATTACTTCAGTCCATCTTGCGCAGGTCCATAAGCTTCCGAAACATTTATAAAGACTTTCTAAACATTTTAAACACCATCTGCATAATTAAAAATACATACCTGCGAATTCAGACTTGTAACTTCACACTTTATTAAAGGTAGATGACACCCACAAATACTACATGCCTGCAGGGTGGTATGTATGTATGTATGTATATGTATGACTGTATGCATGTATGTATGTATGTATGTATGTATGTATGCATGTATGTATGACTGTATGTATGTATGTATGCATGTATGTATGACTGCATGTATGTATGTATGTATGTATGCATACGGTTTAACGGCAGGTCAGCACACTACATGCTATATGCGTCAAATATAACGTGCTGAACGGACTACCCATCAACGTTGAGAGATCGTATCATTGGTAGAAATATCAACACGAGATATTTTATTTCAATAGTTAACGTGTTTACACACCAACTTTGCGGGGACTAATAGGGCGACATGTTTACACACCAACGTTGAGAGGACCGCACAAATCAGGTGTGTATTCTCTCATTTATAAAGCAATTAGCATTAATCTTAGAATATAAATACTTATAAACTGTTTGCTATTAGAGATATATTTAACAAGTCTTTCCAGTGACAGTTGGTACACATTTGAATCAGGTCCTCCCAATATATGTCTTATAACATGAGGAAATATTGTTTTACACACATTCTTTACATGTTATCATATCCTTCTAAGATTTTGGCCCAACCAATATGACCAAACTTTATTACGTTCTAACTTCAAAAATCACACAGATTCCAATATTTAACTATTTTCACATGTTACTCCACATACATTAGGAGGAAGCATTAGGAGGATATCCTCCTGATGTCAGAGGTCCTCCTAATGTTGGTGTGTAAACATGGGATTTTCCTCCTGATGTAGGTAATGTACACACACACACACACACACACACTGTTAGTGCGATACGACGAGCAAGGGATCTCACTAAACGTGCACAAGATTTTGCTTTTGAAAGATGAAAACGCGTAGAAAGCAAGAATAACGAAAGCGGAAATTGAAAAAAGAGGAATAGCCTGGCCTAAACAACAGCAAACATTTTAAGTGACCAAACCAAGTTCCATAGATCACTGACATGCTACGCTCTGACACTCCACCCTTGAATATTATATAAAGAGTCGACTAATCTTAGCTGGCGAAAATGGGGCTATGTATTCTGTCGCCACGTTACTGAAGTACTAATAAATTGTGTTGTCGAAATGCCGATCTGATATACTTTCTAGTATGTTCTTGAATCGTATCAGATGTTGAAAAAACAGACGTAATGTATTAGATTAGACCCTGCTGAACCTAAATTGTCTTTCTGGCAGCCACGTTTTGTCACATTGATTGTCTGTCCTTCTCGAAGGTGACTAGAACTACCTGAAAATGTAAAAGTAAATTTAATATTGTCTCAATATTCATGAGAGAATGTGTAACAAGCTGTACATAATTATGAACTTTATCATGTAAAATCATATTGATTTTCATTTCCTTCGCATAATCTAAGTGGATTATGAAAGGATTAAGGCCTGCAAATCAGCCTAATATCTATGTAGTTGTGTTACAACATAATAAAATTATTAAGTAGCAATTCTCATTCCATACGGACTTGTAAACGTTTTAGAAAACCCCCAAATCGATCAGATAAAAGAATTCTTAGAGGCAAAAATAATCTAGAATCTATAGCAATATTGTAAGAACTGATTTCCGATTTGATAATTTTGAAATAAACGTTTTTGAAAGACATTTTTGGTTGATTATGCACAAAACAACTAGCGGTAGGCCAGTTAAATGCGATAGATATGCTGTTATGCATTTATTCAAGGTACAGTGTGATTTTACGAGTTATCATAATGATTTTCGAAAACTTTTAATACCTTTAGCACCGTTTTGACTAAGCTTTGTGTGGGCTGAAGGAATGCGTATTTTTTAAAAGTCATTTTCGTAATGTTTAATTGTAGATTTGGACATATTTGACAGTAGAGGTGCATATGTGTTTCTCAAACACAAAGCAGTTTTTATTCTTCACTGCTTTGGATGGTTGTAGCAACGCTATATCATGACGTTAAAAACAAAGCTGAAGCAGTATTCTAGAACGTTTACCTTGTATTGCCACGAAGTAAAACATAATACACATCACAATATACTTCATTTGAATCTGAGTCCAAGATATCGGTTTTCTACTTGGAAATTCTGAAACTTGTTGACAACTTTGAATGTTTTAGAAAGAAGACTGACCTACATACCGGCTCTATTATTGTGTCTTAGCTCATTATATATATATATATATATATATATATATATATATATATATATATATATATATATATATATATATATATATATATATATCTGCTACACACGAGTGCATGTAACACCGAATGAGTAACATCAATTTTTGGAGATGTGTACTTAGTCGTGAGGGAATATGGGCTCGTGTTTGCAAGCAAGAAGGCGATGGGTTCGATTCTCCGTAGAGCACGAATTAAAAAATTTCTAACCTGTATGATAGTTTTATATATATATAATTTATATAATTTACTTGAATACAATTACTCATTCATGCCTTTAATACCAGAAGTGGAATCAGTCTTAATGTTGCATTCAGTTTTTTAATTTGGGTGTATTTATTTGTTTAAAATATTGACTGGAATTACGAAGTGTTCATTGATACTTCTTGGACTAAATTCAGACAGCTAAATTTGCATAGAAACCCTCACTTTTTGCGTTCTGCCAGTTGCTTGAATCTCTCCATCAGACTGTCAATAATGACATCAACGAGCTTGTCAAACAAATTTTCTTTGAACCTTTCTTCTGGTACAAGTAGAAGCTGAGAATCATCGTCATCCATGAGTTCATTCTCGCCATCTTAAAATGCATCGTCATCTTCTGGCGAACGTGAACCATGTCAGTTTCGGTCTTAAGCCTTAACTTGTCTGCCGTTTCCCTCGCTGTGGCGAGAACCTTTCAATATCAGGTTTCTATCTAACGTCTAAGAAACTCAATGAACATTGCCACGAGTCAAGTTGCCAAAATTAGGTAAATATTTTAGTCTAGGAGTTTCTTACAAACGATGTTTATCTGGGAGAGGACATTGTACTAAACCCCAATCCGGATGACAAATTGACAATTTGTGAGAGTGTTTACGAGACACTGTACCTCGTGCCGGATTCCAGCATCAGCTTTCTTCGCTTGGTCGACTTCTTCCAAGGCGGCCTCATCCTCAGAAAACTGAAATTGAACCCGTAAGCAACGTCATGCCAACGGGAGACGTTTGTAAATTTTCAAAAGAACAAAAGAACATGCTGCCCCTTGTGACTGCTCTGCACACATTCAGTGTGGGCTATCGAAATTAATAAAGGCTTTTCCATTTATATTTTACATATCACTTCAAATTAGCACACATTTTCGGAATTACACATATGTACAAATAATTAATCCACTTCTACTAGAATTTATTATAACTTACTTTAGTTATCAAAACTTTACCAACATTTGAATAAGTCTAAAACATCTATATTCTTTTAGAACTTGACGTGAAGGGACTTGATTCTTTAAATGTGTATTTGTAAAATTCGTTGGTGCTTGCCCGAACTTGACAAGCCAATATCGTAAGCTGATAACAAATAACGAAAAGTCTTCCGATTTGTTTGTTGGTGACGTTATTTGCACAACACTGACGCAATTTTCATTATAACAACTTTGCAAAACTTCTTGCCTCAGCCACTTTCATTGGTACATCATAAATAAAAGGTTTGGAGAGTCCGTACTTTACTAAAGATGGAAGATGGAAGTTACTTGGGGTCTGGCCAGTACCGTGAGACACAGTTTTCAGCAAACTTGTAAAGTCCAAGTTACGCACGTAACATCTATAATCACTATTGTTTGAATACGTGACCATTATTACACCGCATATATACATGCAGTCTGCAGTAATAATAATAATAATAATACTATGGATTAAGTAGAGCGCCTAATCCTTTGAAGCTGTAAGCGCTTGACAATGTTCGATAGAACATAAAAGCATATACAACGACAAGATTACACAAATAAACACCATGGAATTACAAAACAAAAACATGATGATAATAATTAAGGAAGAAGATGATACTAAGTCTTTAGGTCTGTTCTTGCAGTCAAAATAAGTGAATTTTAATAACTCTCTAATGATATCAAAGTGTTCTTGTGTCAAAGATCAATGGGTAATTCTTTCCTGGGTTCTGGGTTAACAATGTGAACAATAAGAGTACAAGAGTAGAATAAGAGGAGTGTGAGTTTCTAGATGGAGTGCACATGTGGGTGAGGTAAGATATGCATATTGGACTGGAGCCAGTCAAATATGATAAATAACACAGATTTGAAATGGGTCAAAAAGTATAAAATACCACCCAAGCAAATAATATAAAGATGTATTCCTATCTCAAATTAAAAAGCACGTATAACAAAACTTCCAGAGAATTCCCTATGCAAAGAAATTATGGAGGGTCCATTGTAAGAAACAAATCTATGCTATCATGAAGTATCGTGAGAAATGTGCATTATGACGTCTGCACCTTAGAAACTGGCTAATTACCCACGTTGAGAAATATCTTTCCAACGCCGACTGCCCATAATCATCCAACAATCACTAATATCATGCAAAACCCTAAACCAAAATGTAACTACAAATAGTACGTACCGTAGATTAATTATATTTCGCTCGCTTCTGAAAAGTACTCGTCCTGGAGTGATCAGAAACATCATACATGTTGTCATGAATCCCTGCAACCAACAACCACCAAACTGATTCATGATTCCCAACATGATTGCAAATCTGATTTTGAATCTGTGGAATTGATCCTTTAAATCCGCTACTCTCCATCAATGTGGAGATAACGCTCATCACTCTTTGCCTACAAATGACTGTACATAAACAAGGGAAAAATGCATAAAGTTCAATCAAACACGACACAGCTTTGACTAGGCTACCAAACCGCAAACTCTCGTATATTAATAGCAGATTAACCGTCAGTTCAAATTTATCAAGACCTTCTGAGCGAGCTCCATACAACGAATAACCGCAATACCTTACTATGTATTCGACAAGTCTAGCTATACGTAGAATATCTCCCTTGCAACCAACATGACATCAACAAATGGTCAAGCAGGCAGACACCTCCCGCTACCACTATGAAAATATGCAGGGAGAGAGATATCGATTCTCACAATGTCAACTTCCTCCTGTTGACAAACGTTTGATGTCACAATCTTGCTACAAGAATCAAGTCGCCACAAAACGGCGACAAAGAACTCGGGCGCGTTACACTGCTGATCTCATGTCTGAACTGTTGTGATACGTAAGAAGCTTCTTCAGGAAACTTCCATGAATATCTGCTCGCTCAGCAGTTACGATGCCATATTCGAAGGTTTTCTGAAACAAGAGCCTGTGGCTGTCATAGCCGAACTATTCCGTCATTCTCTGGCCGAACTACGAAACCTTATCCCATAGAGCACTGTCGAAACAGTATGAAATACATTACTACAATTAATCAATGTCATTTAGTACCAAAGCTTCCAGAGTACAAAGAAACCAGCTCTAAAATGTCATTACAACAGTCCATATATCAGTGCTTCTAAAACAAAATCATGTACTATGAACATTATTTCAGATATTCCACCCATAACACCGATCTTTACAAGCTGATTCTTCTGTGTGAGAGTGATGAAAACATAGTAAGCCAATACCTATTCTGGGTAAACTGCAGGAAAACCGTCTCAACAAAGAGATCTCTAACAAGTAACGTTCACCCCCACCCTGCCTACCATGACGAAAACTCTGGAACTGAGATTGCGCTTCCTATAGGATGACTCATCTTTTCTAAAACCGGAAGTCTCCCGTGACCTCAGTGGCCATACTGAAAGACACAAAAATCCATCCTCTCTACCAGACTATGCTAGCTGGCTCTGCATCCTCACATCTACCTCACCATTAATATGCAAATGCTGCAGTGACAGAACACCGACCACAAGCATCTAAACACTTACAACTCAAAATGTCACATCTCACTCCAACAGCCAACCACGAAGGCAGACTTTTACGCCATACCTATTCCATGTGCTCGACTCCAATCGGTCATTTTACAAAAAACAAAACTCAATGACGTCATCTAGGGTTGCTTATCTCAAAGTAAACAACCCAGCTCCATCCAATTCATGTAAATGCCAAAAGTAGCAAACAAATGACTTTTGACTAAATCTTCAGGAATTTAATATCGCACGTTAGTTAATCCCAACCAATTTATAAAAAAAAGAACAGGCGTCTGCCTTTGCATACGAATATTAGAATCAAATAACATGATTACAATATCTACGTTACCGTAGAGAGCAATTCTATTTGATTTATTTGTGTGGATTTCTTTATTCAACCCGTTTTTACAACCCAACCATTTAACAGTTACGATGTTACAACCGTTGGTCCAGTAGCTTCTGGTGGATCGGTGGTTCTTTCTGGGGTTTTCCCGGGTTCTTCCTCCACCATTAATACTGGCCGCCATGTATAGCCTGTCGCGTACTGAAAAATGGCGTTTAACCCCACAACAACAACAACCGTTGATCCACCTTATGACTGGTGAGAACTAATGAAGCGCAGTGTCAGTGTATGGAGTTTGGTTGAGTCAGAAATCTTTTTTCTTTTGACCAATGAAATCAAACACATCACGCCATCTATTTATGACTCCCCAAAGGGAATCAATTCATTATAAAATCAGCTTGGTCGCTTTAATTCACCTGAATGATTATGAGATTTCAATTAACGTCTTTTCTAGCTGAACAATGTAGCCCATCTGACCTCGTGTCTGGCGGGACAAAAGAAAGTTTCTCACTGACCTACGTTTGGGAAGCAGAACTGCTCTCTTTTGTTAGAAACATATTCTGTTCTATCCCCAAATTATATCCTCCGGGTAAAAGCATCGGTTAAGCTAACTTCAAAGGAGTCTTTTATCTTCGTAGAGTACGCTTTCCTTCCAGTTTTCAAATCGAATAGTGGAACTTTCGGTTTTTTTTCCTCAATTTAAAGAAAAAGAATATTACAATCAAATAAATATTACAAAGGTAATCAAATCTCACCGCCGCCATTAGAAAATTGTTTTGTTATTCGAGTAAATCAAACATTTGCGTGAGCGTGGCTCGTTATCCCATGTTTACCCTCATTTCCATGGACCTCAAGATAGCGATCGTTGTCAAATGAAATTGTCTTAAAATGATGAATAAAACAGAAATATTTATCTAATCACCCAGTAACCATAACCACACATCGTAAAATTCTAAATTTCACACTTGCATGGTTTTTCTCTTGTTTGACCTTTGTCTGACTTATTAGTAAGCCCTTTCGATAGTAGTACTTCGTGCCATGCAAGACAAAACACCCCCAAACATTTAATGCAAATAATTGTTCTTATCTCAAATTACTAAACACGTCCACTTAAAATATCCAGAGAATTCCTGATGTTAAGAAATTTAGGAAGGCCCATTTTACGAAATTAATCCATTCTGTCATAAAGTCTGTACTCTAAGTGTCCATGTAAAAACTTCGTCCTTGATTTCTTTCTAATTTTTAGATTGCAACAGCTGCTCTGAATAAAGTTATAAAGTTCTGTTGCATATTTTAAAACGATAATTTATACATTCTATTAAATAAAAATATTCAGAAAATTTTCAAAGAAACATTGTACATTTTAAATTGTATATACAGACCTTTCTAAATGATTATACAAAAAAAAATGTTTGGAAATTTACTTAAAAGGAGAGGTAGAAAGTTGTAGACACACTGTCAGAGAAAGAAAATCTAACTTAAAGTGAATTCTTAACTAAACAGTCTAAGACTTAGTGCAACGATACACCAAAGTTTTTTTGTACAATGATACATCAACGTGTCTTTGTTTATTGGTCCGAGACTTGATACACCAATGTCTCTTTTCTTCTTGGTCTGAGACTTGATACGCCAAAGTCTCTTTGATTTTTGGTCCGAGACTTGATACACCATGGTCTCTTCGTTTTTTTGGTCCGAGACTTCTTGCAATGATATACCAAGGTCTCTTTGTTTACTGGTCCGAGACTTGATACATCAAAGTCTGTTAGTTTATTGGTCCTAGACTTAGTGCAATGATACACCAATGTCTCTTTGTTTATTGGTCCGAGATTTATTGCAATGATACACCAAGGTCTCTTTGTTTATTGGTCTAAGACTTAGTGCAATTATACACCAATGTCTCTTTGTTTATTGGTCTGAGACTCCGTGCAATGATACACAAATGTCTCTTTGTTTATTGGTCCGAGATTTATTGCAATGATACGCCAAGGTCTCTTTGTTTATTGGTCCGAGATTTATTGCAATGATACGCCAAGGTCTCTTTGTTCATTGGTCCGAAGCTTAGTGCAGTGATACGTCAAGGGTTCTTTGTTTATTGGCACATGGCTGGGGTGAGTTGGATTATAATACTGAAGGGACGGATGTCAATAAAAAAAATTATAGAGGTTGAAAAAAATGGAAATGGAAAATAGAACCAACGTCATCGTAGATTTTCTCAGTCACCTTCCGTAAGCTTATTACAAACTACACTAGTCTGATATAATATGAACACAATTAAATATCACTGATTTTGAAATATCCCGATTTTTGTATTAAATAAATGGCATAAGCAATGAACACAATACAATATCATTGACTTCGAAATGTCCCCATTTTAGTATTAAATAGATGACATAAGCAAGATTAAACAATTTGTATCTGACGAAAACACTATATTACATATAAAGTGACATTAGTGTTACTCAGATAGTAAACTAAAGTTTTCCTTTACTAATGAAGCATTGAATAATCATTTCCACTAACAATCTTTGTTTAAGTAACATGATGCAAAACTGGCCTATTCAAAATAGATTGTAGAAAACATTTTATCCAAATATTATGTAATAGGGAACAGAAACTGTCATATTATGATAGCGTCGTAATCACAACATAAAACTTCCAACAAGTTTGTTCCGCTCCGGTGGCCTAGTGTTTAGAGCGTCCGCCTCGGATGCGAGAAGTCGTGGGTTCGATCCCCGGCCGAATCATACCAAAGACTTACAAAAATGGTACTAACAGCTGCCTCGCTTGGCGCTCAGCATTACGATGTTAGTGTTAGGACTGGTCGGCCTGGTGTCAGGATAATGTCACTGAGTGGGACATCATGACATATGTCTGCGGCATGATGCCCCAGTGTTAGACATCACTATAAACTGTCACACTGCAGACATTGTAGCGATATGACTAAAAAAATTGTTAAGGCTAAGTTAAACATCCAAAATCACACACACACACACACACACACACACACACTCCGACAAGTTTAATCATACAAATGAAGATGAAAATACGGCCCGAGATAAACCTTTTACAACAAGTGGTATATCGAAGAACCATACATATATTTATTACGCCATATTTTAAGTATACTACAAATACACATACTTATGTTCCAACGCAATTAAAGACTGACTACATGAAAAACATCGTCGCAAGCCATCGTGCGATATTCTGCTTCACTCCTTCATTACTTATTGACGCATGTGCGAATATTTCTTCGTTTCTAACGAATAAGCATACACCTGCTTGACCAGTCACTGCGAGCGTGAGTAGATGTGACCCAACAGTAGATGTGACCCAACATTACCTTTTCGGCTGTTTGAATGAGTGAAAATTTCTCTTTCACGTACAGTTACGTATCGGTAAAAAGAAGCACATGGACTGATGTGTAGCTGCTGATGTATTCATGTTTATGCGTGCATACGCATGAAAAAAATGATGAAAATTCAGCGTAGGCAGCCACGGGCTATAATGGAGCGTAGCGAATTATCGCCTGTGGCTTGTGACAATACAGAAAAGCGATTATCGCCGAACGTAATCAACTCTTAAAATCTCTTCCTAGTGTATCCGCTACAAAATGTTCCGCAACGAATGTGGCCATTGGAATTCTTTTTGTAGGTTTGTAATTTGTTTCCTTTTTATCTCGTATGATCGGTTTTATTTAAACAAACAAGAAAAGCTTGGGATTGACAAATAAAGGCTGGTTTAGAAAGTAACATTCTGGTTTAGTGCTCAGTTATGATCAATAATATCAATGTATCTTTTCTGTACCTCCACAACGATTTTTTAGGGTGGTGGTAAGACGATACCGTGATTGAACATTTGAATCCATGTCTTACTCATCAACATTGTCAATGCTGTAAGTATGTTCGCTGTTAAACTTGTATATAATATTATAATAATAATATATTATATAATATATATATATATATATATATATATATATATATATATATATATATATATATATATATATATATATATATATATATATATATATATATATATATATATATATTATAATAATAATAATAATAATAAAATATTCACATGAGGAAAATGCTTAATCATCAATTTTTCATTATTTATTAGTAAGTTGGTAAGTGAGGTGGCTGAGAGTGACACATTCAAGTGTTGCTTTGTTAAAAAGTCGAACCAATTTGTCTTTTCTTTATTTAGATTTTGTTTTCTATACTTAACAAGCAGTATCCATCTCTCCATTATCTCTTCCCATTAGATTGTGAGAATATGTGTATGCATGTGTTGGCTAATTTGTAAGCATTTGTGTCAAGTATCATATTAAACGCTTTGAGTTGTAGACGCTCGTTTTTAAGGACGAGTGTTCAATTGTAATTGTAGGTGTTTGCTTATAAGAACGAGTATTTGTCGTCATATCATACCCGATTTTCCCAGACACTGGCTTGTAGGGACGATGGTTGAATTTGAATTATTAGTGTTGGTGTTAGTTATCATACAATGCAACAAACCCTTCTCTCTCATATTAGGTAATGAGTCCTGGATTGTAACAATGTGAGTTAGTCTGTAAGGGCGCAAGTTACTTTTTATACCATAAAATATCACACTTCCTAAGCATTGCTTTTTTAAGGGTACCTGTTAGAGTGTAAGAATTAGTAATGGATTGTAAGAATGTGTTTTGTTTTGTAAGTGTTCATTTCATCCCTGTGTCTAGCCATCCGTGTTAAATTTCCATAGAAGGTTATAGTTACATTCCTATTAAATTTCTCTACGGTCCCATACCGATCCATAATGTTAAATTTCTATAACACCGTACACTAGCCCCAATGTTACATTTTCCTAAGACCCCACACTGCACCCAACTCGCATAACAACTACTGTGATAATGACGTGGATGAAATCAATGAATTGTGAATGTCATAAAATGAAATGTGAATTTCATAAAATGAATTGTGAATATCATAAAATGTTTGAATTCTACTGTTTATCTATCGTTTTGCCTAGCTATTTCCTGCTCGGTTCGATGTATTTCGGTCGATACAAATGTCCGCTCTGTGATTGTTCAAAGCTCCCTGCGTATAACTAATGCAAGGCTTTCGTTATTTGAATCGCAGTTTGTAATTTAATCGCGTGTCGATTCTTCAATTAATCAATGTAAATAAAAAGTGACTTGCGAAATGAAAGGAGTTTTTTTTTTTTTAAATTCACTAGGAAAGGCTGGAAATAACTCTAGAACATTTTATTTTTTTTAAGTTGACACACTAGACAGGGTTGTTGAAGAGTTTAACTTGATCGGCAATACATGCTTAATATTACGAATATTGGAACCGTGGGAACATTATACATGAAAACTACATTAATGATGCATACTGTGTATTTGATGTACCAGTTGTGATATACATATATTTCTATCAAAATTAGTTCGGTCAATCTCGTACATATTTCTTCTCGTGCAATATCAAAGACTGGCACTTCTAATTATTTCAATCTTTGTACTTCTTTCGCGGGTCGATTTAATATTAAAAACCTAATAGATACATTCTCGAAAGATTATTTAATTTCTATCCTTTTATATACTTTATATACTTCATCGCCTGATCTGTATTCAAAATCATGAATTCAGATTTTTAAAGAATGAAATTTTATTTGAAATGGAAATAAGATGCATATTTTTCAAAAATCTATGAATGCCAGGGTGACCCAAGAACATTATTTGAGAACGCAGTTATCTCTAACACATCAAAGTTATTCATATTCGTTGTCGCCCATATCAAAAGGAAACCAAAATCTCTTTTATTTCTTACGCAATTCATTAATTCATTCCATTACAAGCATAGAATTTGTTGGATGCTTTTTCATAATTTTTCTTTGTATAAATCAGTGTTTATCAAGAAGCTTGAACGGAATTCAAGTCCCTGTGTAATTAATATTAAGATTCGTCTCCGGATAGTTCTAAACGTCTTTATATTTATATATATATATATATATATATATATATATATATATATATATATATATATATATATATATATATATAAAGACAGGGAGAGAGAGAATTATCTAACCTGTACGATAGTATTATTTGTATTAAAATATTAATTCTCCATACTGTTATCGAGCATTCTTCTATAGGAATCCAGGGATAGCACTTTCCGTTCTGTCTGGTGTATATTTATAATTCTCTACAATTAATTCTTTATACATTGATTTCTTTCATAGGAATCCTCATTACGCGTCCAGAATTTATATATTGTAACTCCTGGTACATGATAATATTTAATTTTTGTAATTTGTATTCATGGATGTAAATTGTACAGAAGTCAGAATATCTTTAGTTAAAGTTTGTATTTGTGACCGGAATCTGTTAAGAACGAAAATTACATACGATCTATACATAAATGTTTACGTTATTTGTTGACACTTATTAATAATTATCTTAATAGTAAGACTTAATGATTCCGTTGGATTAATTTCTCATAGGCTGAAGGGGTTTCGACGTTTCGAGGAGAATTCAGTAACTTCCTATTGATTGGGCTAGGTCACATGAATAGGAAAGTTCGACGCAAAATGAGTAGTGTGATCTGCCATGTGGGATATATAGTGAAATAAGCGTCTAATGTTAGATGCATATGAGGCGAGAACTGAGCGACCAGATTCATTCCGATTTTGGAGTCATTTTCATTTATTTTGTTCCTGTTGTAAGTCTGCCGACGTGTTTTATGTTGTATTCAGAGGTTATTCGAGAGGAAAAACATTTCGTTGAGCTGATCAGTGGAAATAGAAAGTACTCATTATTTAGACTATGATATTATTTTGGAGCTGTTGTGAATTATTCGAAGGAGTTCTGGACAATGCCATCTTGACAACATCATGATTCTTAACGGACCAGTATATGTCCGGTTTTGAAATTTATACAGAACGTTTCATTCATTTAGGACTTTCATAAAACTTTGTCATGATTATTCTGGATTCACATCATAATACTGTAAGTCCCTCTCACATTTTCATTTATGACTTTGAGAATGAATTTTTTGTTTAGTTTTACAAAACTTGTCGGTTTTACTTCTTTCTGTTCCTTAGTTTGTGATCATAGGGTCGTAACAGCATCCATTTCTTATTACGAAAAGTTGACCAGGAATTGGTACGCTTAAAACAGAAATTAACAGTTAAAACTGATCGATTCCTATGAAGAATTTCTTTTGACAGAGAACAAATCCTGAATTTAGTCAATAAATGATGTAATCGTTATAGTCCGGAAGAAACTGAACACCTGGCTTTTGTATCAACTGTGACTGGCCTTGTCATCCCGTTTAGGTCACATGATCTAACCACTGGTACTTCCTCGTATGTTGGCTATTACGGACAGGTGTGCTTGTGTACATTACTGGCGCAAGGAGAACCCCACTGATGTGACAAGTCCCTCCGCTTTTTCAGATATAACGGAACGGATCTTGTACCTACAAAGGGCATGGCTCTCCTTATCCAGGGAACCGCCATTTAACAGGAGCTAATACACATATTGCACAGTATGTTCATCATTATACCGGTACATGATGCTTACGGTTGACTATGGAAACACAGCTTCTTACCACCACATGAAATATAACCAAGGACTACTGAGACCATGGACCAATGTCTTAACCTAACCATAAGACCACTGTCTTAGATAATACTGGACGATACACTAACATCATAGCTTTTAATAAGACCATCACAGAAGTGTGACCACTTTTTCTTAGCGACTAGAATTTTGTTGGTGCATTCTTAAAACTTACCTCCCTGTTCTGATCAGTATCACTTCAGATATGTACATTATATACCGTAGATTACTATTAATTTTAATTGCTGGTATTATCCAGATGACATTATGGTAATTGGTATGAGGTAAAAAATATTAAATTCACTGTTACTATAAAAAAAAATAATTATGTGAGGGAATATTTTCTAAAATATCCTTTTATATAATTTATACTCCAAAACGTATGAAAGCTTTTTCTTTAAAAAAAAGGAAATAAAAGAAAAACAAAACAATAAAACCCCTAACAACTGTACATAAATGTACAAGAAAATACATACACAAATATCGTCACATCATAGTGGTTGTGTATTCAAATTAGAGTGGTTGTGTATTCAAATCAGAGCGGTCGCTGGCATTATGGAAGTGGAACATCAGCTTCACAAATGGAGGTCAATTTAAAAGCAAAGTGTGAATGAATACTTACTGGTGAAGATTCATATTTCCTTTTGGTTTCTCTCGGGAAACAAGTCATCCGTGTGTTTACCGTGCAATGTGTAGATATCGATTTGGTGGCCTAGCATAAAGAACAGCCACCATGCGCAACACTTCAATGTTGTTAAACCTGTTTCATAGCTGGTTCCTTTAAGCAATGATCTCATGTACAATGCTCTCCTTCAGGTTCCTTTTCGTTTCGTCTTAACTGCTGGGTATAATTTGATTACTTTTGCACACTCAAGGCGGACTTCACACCATTGGATTCATTGCAACTGTACAGGACAATTAAATAGCACATTTAACTGGCAAAACAGCTAAATTGAGAGGCTGAGATTAAATTTTATACATTTGAATACAAGAAAATAAGAAGATTATTAATAAATTATATATTTGACACTTTGGTTTCTTCTTTTTCAGGAAGGAGAATATGTATTGTAACCATGGAAGAAAAGGTGATATGTTGTTACAGACTGACTGAAGACCTTTTGGCTTGTTATCTCTGTTTTCTGTTCAGGAACGGTATTTGCAGATGACCTGTGGCAGAGCCAAATCGCAGGGAGACGATTCGGGGAAATGGGTATTAGAGAAAGTCCGTCTGATTAAAATAGAGATATCCGACACCAAGGAGACTTGTACGGATACAAATAACGTGTCTTGTTATGTTGACCTTTCGGTTCACCAATACAAGTAAGCATGCGGAACATAATACATCTAAAGAGGACCAGATATAACACGATATGCAATGCTTTATCAGATAGTTTGCTTGAATTAAGAGCACCTAGGCTTATCTAGTTTTGACGAACACTAAACTTCATCGGTGTCGATCAGGTCTAATCATTATAAGTATATCGTGATTTTAATCAGATATAGAGAACGTTTGACAAGGAGAAAGAAGCGTAAGAATCACACACACACACACACACACACACACACACACACATATATATATATATATATATATATATATATATATATATATATATATATATATATATATATATATATATATATATATATATATATATATATATATATTACAGTAAAAACTACAAGAAGTCTACGATGGACTTTGGTAAGTGCTTGCTCTATGCTTGTTTGATAAAGGGAATGTTGGCTTGTGCCTCTTGATTGACATTCTGGTTAAGGCTAAACAAACTAATTTTCATCGATGCGATTCTGAGTACCCCAGCCCCACCCAACTCCGTGGATTTCGTCTTTCATAGAATTATCGACATAGTTTTAATGCATATTTATTCTTCACTCCACATTTTGTAATCTGTTTGCTTAAGTATAAGTGTATCTTTAATTGTCTTTACAGTTATTATATTGTAAACACGAGACTGCTCAATAGGGTATCCTTTATTTGCTATAGTCCCGTTTATCTCGTCTTGTTATTTTATGGTAGTCTAATTACTCATTGTCTCGAGATTTGCATCTCTAATCTTAAAAACGATCGGAGATCGTCATTTTATCCAAAATGTGGTAAATACAAAATGAATTAAATCATACATTTAATATAAAATGATCACAAGATCATCAAATAATTAAAAGTCCACATTGCAATTAGTATAGACTCACCGAAATCAATATCGTAAGTCAGAATTTATTTGTTTTTGTTTTTATTAATATCTTCATTTAAAAGTTTGAACTTGCAAGACGATAAATTGGATTCTTTCTAAAAACTATTTACCCGTTAGTAGATTAAAAGAAATATTTAGGACCACCTCCAACAACACCCCAAATGGCCAGATTGCTATATCAAAGCGTTATTTCGCTATGTTAATAAATTCGACGAAAAACCTAAAATGACCAAAACCCAGCTATTTAGCTATGTCGGTTTTAGCGCAAAAATTCTGGAGTAGGTACTAAGCTGAGAATAAATTCCTTGGCCAATAACTTGCATCGCCTCGACCTTCGTTAAATGCAAGAGGTGTACTTGCATCCACTCCCAAGCACTTAACACTGGAAAAGCCCTTCAGATTCAATCATGCAAGTATCTGAAAAAAAACAATGATTGGCAGAAACAAGTACGTGTTCAAAGGTATGCGGGTTCCTTGCTGTGCAGAAATATGTGATAGCACCATATCGGAAATATGAAGACGGCAGATCCAGATCTGCTGGTACCATAACGGTAACAACTGTACGAATTACTAAAACGAATATAATGCAAACAACGATGTTTGGCATTGACGAGGACACATTTAATAGTATTGTAGAGAAAACATTCACTCGGGGCAGGGCTGGATAGACCACCGATAAACGTGTTTGTGTACTTCCTTAACAAGTCCCTAGGCGCCGGCCGTGCACAAAATATGGGCAGCAGGGATCAGCTATTCCTATTTGCACGTCGCAGTCGCGTCTAATATTGCTATCCCGTCCTTCCTCTTGTGAGCACGTTAGCATACCTACTGAGAGGAAGTTCCTCGAGTCTCTCTAAGTTCCACTGCAGAAAGTAGTCATACACAGGAAACTTTTCGTATGCGATTAGCTCTCCCTGTTCGTCGTAAAATCAAAGCAGAAGAACTATGCGTGTAGTTTCTGGTGGAGTCGCGTCCATGGCCTTATTGCAACCTTTCTTGTGGGCTGGTATTGTCCGGAGTTTACCTTCTTCCCGCCGTCCAGATGGCCGGTAGCTAACATTAGAGTAGCCAATTATCTGTGCGACCTTTTGGGAGGGCTTTTCTGCGGCATCGAGTAGTGTCTGCAGGACGGCTTTATCTTTAGGCTTTGGAACTTGCCGCACTATTGCATGAGGAAAGCACTGTCACTACTCGCTTCACATGCTTTGGGCCTGAGACTACTTAGACAAGGCATGAAAACGTTTCTTTGTAGTTATCCACCACTTCAACAAAATTCTTCTGGCAGTTTTTCCATATGGCTTCCATCCACTTGGATGCACAGACATCGTGCAAGGCACTTTCTTCACAGCTCGAGTACGACTTTACTTTTCTTCCGATCAGCTGTTTTTCGCAGACTATCCACTAAAACCAATCACGCACACCACTCTTATGTTCTGTGGAAACTACATCTGTTTTGTGGACTCGCTTAAGTAAATAGATATTCCTCTTGACTTTCGCGACAATCTCGCTGTATCTCTTTTTCACAACAAGGAGTCGTTCTAACTAGATAACTCTTCTGGTCTTGTTTGTTTTTACTAACTGCATCTCCACCTCTTCTCGGAGGTGCTACAGTTATGGCACTTTAAAGTAACTCAAAGCTAGCAGGTGACACTCCCTATCACGCATGGACAGCGTGTAGATCGTTCGCTCTGTTAGCAACTACTATTGCTGTCATAGGAGCAGCTCATCTATGATAGATTGTGCTTTCCTGGTTCTCCATATCCAGGCCACGTGAGGAAAGTCTGGAAGAAATGTCCGTTGTGATGTATGCACCTCCTGTGCTGGTCTCCTACAGGCTGCAAGCACTGTATTTGAGTCTGGTGCCTTCTTGTATCTGGGCTATGTCAAGGCCGTCCTCGCCCTCCTACGTGATGTCTACCCAAAATATGGGTCAGCGGTGGAAGTCACACTCCAAAGTAATCAATTGTACAGCTCGTTACAGTCGATCGCGGTCCTCACAGTTGGCGGTGATGGCATTCCAGATCACCTGCGACTCTTGGCGCCAAAGTGAGAGCGTATCAATCGATCTATATTCTGTGCTTGTATTGTCGTCAGCACAAAGCACAAGTTGTTTTGATCCAACTCGCGGCACGCGAAAACTGAAAGCTCCATTTTGGTGCAGGCGGGTACCTAGACGTTGGGTGCTATAAGGTGTTAGGCAGATACACTTTGGGACAGTTGACATATTTTGCCGGATGTCCTCCAAAATGACCTACGTACCTCACCTGCCTCTAATTTCGATAATTTACCACTTGCATCGAATAGTGTCTCCTTGGAGAGGCTTGCGGATGTGGGTTCACACATGCTCGCCACCATTGTCTGTGTTTCCCAGGTTAGTCTGTGCTTTGTTGTGCATTGCAGCGGTGAAACCATCCTGTTCTGCATGTCCTCCTTGGAATCACAACTTGCCTCACTAAAGTCGCCTTGTCGTGCACTCCCGACAAATCGATCATATATATGCAGTTGCCGCACCGTTGCGTGCGGCTCCAGTACCAGTTGATGCTTCAGCAAAGCTGACGTCTTCCACACGTGAGCCCTCTTTTCCGCTTCTTGCGAGCCTCATCAGCTGGTTAGCCCTTCCGCTACTCGCGATTTTGCAATACCTTACCAACTAATATTCGGGAGACACAAAGTACTGTTTTGGACGGGACCAAAAATTATGAGAGCAACGAAAAAATGCGAGGGGTGGGGGACCAGGCATATTCATTTGCCATATATACCAGTGATACCTGCCGTTAACGTTTATGTTGCCTTGAAGAGTTGCGTAACCATGTGTATTTTGTGCATGTTCTTTATTATCCGTGGGTTTCATGATTTTTGTGTGTATGTGTATTTTGTGCATTATCCGTGGGTGTCATTCTTTTTTGTGTGCATGTGTATTTTGTACATGGTCTTTATTATCCGTGGGTGTCATTCTTTTTGTGTGTATGTGTATTTTGCGCATGGTCTTTATTATCCGTAGGTCCCATTCTTTTTGTATGCATGTGTATTTTGCGCATGGTCTTTATTATCAGTGGGTCTCATTCTTTTTGTGTGTATGTGTCTTTTGTATATTATTATTTGTGCGAGCCATTATTTTTATGGGTATGGTTTTTTACGTAAGTGGCATTGAACGATAACTGGGGAACTTTGCACCTTGTATAAACTTAAGTACCAGCGTTATGTTTGATCTTCACACACACACACACACACACACACACACACACACACACGCACGCACGCACGCATACATACATACATACATACATACATACATGCATACATACATACATATATGCATCGGTGGAAACAAATGATCAGCATAATTAATAAAATTCAACGCACGGCATTTTTTCCCTCATCTTTGTCTCAGTATTGTTCGTCAGAGCAACGGTCAATAAATTATAACGAGCTTGACAAAATGGCGCATTTATAGTGTTTGCCTGTGATCAACATGGTTAAGAACATGTCATGCACGGCATTTTGTAGGATTTCGTACTTTTAGTTTTCTTCATTAGAACAATGGTCAGCATGTCCCAACAACATTGATAAAGTGGCTGAATGAAAAAGAGGTCAGCATTCAAGCAATATATCAAGTAATAAATTAGGTCAACATGACTGTAAAGAGAAGACATTATGATGCTTTTAAGTCTTTTATTGGCATCTTAAAGTCCCATGTGTGGTCTGTGATACAATATCAATGTTTTATTTATCCTATTTATAGTTTTACTTTTGGGGTTGTATTTTATTGTATTTACCGTGTGTAACCTTGATAACCTATTGGCTGGAACTATACCCTTACGTTGAAATTCAAGTGGTAAATTAACCGACTTTTATGACATCATGCCAAGACATTCGGCTTCAGTAAAATGTATACATACAGCATAGGCCTTCTTCGGAGATTTTAGTTTTCCAGGCATTAATTCTCTTGCCGACCAGCATTAAAACCTGAAAATTAATTATTTCGCTGACCGGCATTACAAGCTGGAAATTAACTCTCTCGCTGACCGGCATTACAAGCCGGAATTACAAGCTGGAAATTAACTCTCTCGCTGACTGGCAACTCTCTCGCTGACCGGCATTACAAGCTGAAAATTAATTCTCTCGCTGACCGGCATTACAAGCTGGAAATTAACTCTCTCGCTGACCGGCATTACAAGCTGGAAATTAACTCTCTCGCTGACCGGCATTGAAAGCTGGAAATTAATTATCTTGTTGACCGGCTTTAAAAGCTGCGTGAGTCAAATTGACTTAGACTTAATAAATACGTTACTAGCTTTCAACATAGAAAACATATCTGCAATTCGTCTACAGCTTCTATTGCTACTAATACAATTTATGCGTTGATGACATTATTATCGTCTTTTTCTGATCCTTACAATAGTGAACAAGAATTAAATTTCAACAACAACAACAACAACAATACTAATAATAATAATAATAATAATAATAATAATATCATCATCATCATCATCATCATCATCATCATTAATGTTAGTAGTAGTAGTAGCAGACATTAGTAGTAGTAGTATACAGTAGGCTAGGCATGACTCAGGTACGTACTCAGTATAATGCGTAAGATTGATAAGTTATCTGTATTCATCTCGAAAGAAAAGAGATCATTTTTAATTCCCAACGACTAACTCTAATTTTAATGCCATATTAGCTAAAGAAAATTAATCAAGCCATAGGCATACGCATGCAAACAAGCTTTACAAATTTCATCGGTATACCTCAAGTGGCTTTTGTCTAATCGCGTCAACAAGGTTTTCATCACAACAAAATCTAAGCATAAAAACAGCAAACAAGAATTAGCAAAAACTTTTTAAAATTTCTGTAATGGCGAGAACATCTGAGTAGACCATCTACATATGGATGCAATTTAGTCCATATACTTTGCATTGTTTTTGGAAATCTCTTCCAGTATTAAAAAACCGCTTCTTGTAGTGGGAACATACAAATAGCTATATACATGAGAGATAAACAAAGATGTTGTCATGATATTGGAAATCTTATAAGAAACAGTCTTACTCATTCACTGTAACTTTGTAGGAATAATAATTTTCTTCTTTCATAATGGCTGCTTTGTTGTGTGCGTTTGTGTGACTCCGAGTACTTGAGGTAACCAAAATAATACCAACTCAATGATGCTAATGTAGGACTTGAGTTGGATAGCTACACAGCTTATTCTGACCTTGCCATCAGCCCATCCAACACTGGAAATCAATAAACATTATCAATGATCCTTTCACGATGAACTCATTATCTATTGATATAACTTATCTAAGATCTTATATCACAGTAAATATTTGTGCCATTACTTATGTTGTTCAAACATTTGTCTGACTGGTTCTGTAAGTATTTTTTTTAATTTAGTATCAAGCGATTGATATCTGGCCCATGGACTAGAAGGTTTTGTTTTGGAGGGAGTGCACCGAAAACATTGAAAAAGTTATCTTACCCCTTAAATGGACATGTACAGAAATAACTGTGGTTAAGTAAATTGTATTTAATGTTATTTTTAATAATTCCGTATCTCTATTCGGAACTTCAAATCGATATTTAAAATGTTTAATGTGGTCCAGCATTTACATTTATATATTATTTTTGTGTGTGATTTTGTGTGTGTGTGTGTGTGTGTGTGTGTGTGTGTGTGTGTGTGCCTGCATGCATGTATGTATGTGACATCAAAACGAAAGAGATGTTTTGACCTTGAACAGGGACAAGTCAGGAACTTTTATCCCAACAACCTGTGGAAACCCTGCCCAGCTTTTTTGATGTGGGTAAGTGACCATAAAAAAAAATGTTTGCGTCATATGTCCCAGGTAGGACAAGTGGTTTCAGGTAATTCAGTTATCCCAACTGCATTTTCACATTTCCCAAAATTTAATTTTGTTGCCTACAGATGTGTGTATTTTAATCAACACTAAAACAAAAGAAACTATGCACAACATAATCATTTCTTAAAAGGACTTAATGTTTTCGGGGCTGGGGTATTGTCAGGTTATCTTCTATACTCTATTTATTGCTATCATCTGGTATAATCTGTACTTCCATCGACACGAATCGAAAAGAATATAATGGAATTCAGACCTGCTCTAATTTCCTGCCTCCAGACAATTAATTGACAGAAGAAAATCTCTTGCCTTTATTCTGTTTATATACTTAGCATCGAGTTTTATGACCACTCTTCTCCTGAAGCGCACACAACATTCCCATATCAAACAATGGTTTCCCATGCTGAGGTAGGGTGTATGCGATCTTAAAGAGAGCTTTCCTTTTATTGGTTTTATTCTCATTTAGTTATAAATAACCCTTCTTATTAGAGTGTTGGTAACAGTAACCTAAGGGATTTTCAGCTGTAACAGTTCCTCCAATGTTTAATTGACGTGTTGTTGTACTTCGCAGGTGTCAAACCTCCAATTAATTCCAACAGCATCGTCCCAGATCTGTCGTCGAATAAACCACCTGTATATCAGAGTCTGTGTTGTTAGCAGTTAGACACATATATGAGCAATTACCCGTCAAAATCAAACATGTGCCAATACCTATGAGCCACTGACCAAGAAATATGGGTCTCTAACCAGTAACTATGGGCCGCAAACCAGTAACCATGGGCCGCAAATCAGTAACTATGCGCCGCAAACCAATACCTATATGCTACAAACCAGTAACTATGGGCCGCTAAAAATACATATGGGCCGTTAACCATTACCTATGGGCTGCTGAATAAAACCTATGGCCCGCTAACCAGCCACTATATGCTTCTAACCGATACATGTAGGTCGCTAACCATTAACTATGGACATCTATAAATGCCTATGGGCTGCTAGCCAGCAACTATGGAACGCTAACCAATACCTAGGAGTCACTGACCAATACCAATACTAACCAGTACAATCGCTAGAAAAGTTATTAGACAGTTAGTTATGACAGGTACGATAATAAACTTTACTAACATTCTTGTCCAATGTCATCAGTCACCTAACCCATTGGCACCATGGTTAATATTTACCAATTCAAATGGTCATAACTTCATTGTATTTCAGCCAAGTTTTACAAACTTTTCAGTACATACTTAACGTTCATACTAGCTCATATTGGTGTAATTATCACATGAAACGAATTATATTTTTTATGATGTGGCATGCTGTGAGAAGACTTGGTTTATCTCCTGTGGGGAATGGTTCATCATGGAAGAGATCCGCATGTTTGGACGCCTTAGAGCACGATTGGATGAACGGCCTTAATTAATTTTATGAATTTTCGAAGCAAAAATGCACTTTCATCAATTTTGTCAGTATCCAAGCTGAGATTCGCCATATAGTCATCAGCATTACAAAACCAACATGTGCGTGGTTTCAACTATAAAACGATGGTGAAGACGGCGAAGACGATGAATTATAATATTACCCATTACGATAAAAGATTGCCATAATCTTTACTGTGTTGTTTTTGCTATTATTATTATTGTTATTATTATCATTATTATTATTATTATTATTATTATTATTATTATTATTATTTAATTATATAATAAATGGGATAATTATAAGCAAAGCTGGACATTATGTGATAATCATTTCTTAACTGTACAATAAAATATGAGTAAAATATTTGAACTGTCGAGACTAAGAAGAATTATCACACTGCCATATCAGTTTGAAATAGTATTTCTGACTGTACTTCACACTTCAGTTTGACATTATACTTCCTACTCTACTTCAAACTTCAGTAACAAAAATCCCCAATTAAAACGACATTGGATTATAATGGTCCCTCCACGGTCAGGTTTGCGTGATAAATTCAGTATACCACTCCTTTATACAAATACCTGGGAATGGCATACGTATTAAGAACTCTCTGCAAAACCTCTCTGACATGACTCAGTCAACTTACATTTTCTTTGCGGCTCATTGGAAATGAAATTAAATATTCGATATGGTTTTGTAAATATATATTTACATTAGATATGAACTTATACACGAAAATTTAAATACCTACACTGAACTTTAAGAGCAACAACTTGTCATGGATTTTTCTTCTTTTTCTTTTACCACACTTAGCTTATTGAAGATGGGATAAATTATATTCATGCATACACTATTTGTTTCATAACACCCAATCCTCATATTTCCATTGGTTTTTATCCTTTCACTTCTCCTCTTTTGTCTCTTTTCTGCTTCTTAAGGACAACCATATTTGACTTCTATGTTCTTGAAGTAATTTATTGCATACAGCTTACCGCCGTGATATCATTGGTTTATGAAATCCTCTTTTCTGAAAAATAAGTCATTGCCTAAGAGATGATAAAAATACAATAGATTTCAAAATGTACCTTCAGCGAAGGAAGCTGAAATACAGTTCTACACATAATTGTATCACCGGATATAAAGACCAAGAACATGTCATATCTTCATTTCTCTCCATTAAGATGTCACATTTTCTATGTTCATTTCTTCCAATCAACATGTCCTTTTTCTATGTTCGTTTCCTCCCCATCAACAACATGTCATTACTCCCAATCTACAACACGTCATTGCTCCCAATCTACAACATGTCATTACTCCCAATCTACAACACGTCATTGCTTCCAATCTACAAAAACGTCATTGCTCCCAATCTACAACACGTCATTGCTCCCAATCTACAACATGTCATTACTCCCAGTCTACAACATGTCATTACTCCCAATCTACAACATGTCATTACTCCCAATCTACAACACGTCATTGCTCCCCATCAACATGTCATTACTCCCACCAACAAGATGTCATTACTCCCCACCAATAACATGTCATTACTCCCCATCAGCAACATATCATACTTTCTATATTCATTTTCCTCGTCAACAAAACGTCATATTTGCTATTCTCATTTGTCCCCATCAACAATATGTTACATTTTCAAAGTCAATTTCTCCCCATCAGTAACATGTCATATTTTCTATGTTCATTTCTCCCCATCAATAACATGTCATATTTTCTATGTTCATTTCTCCCCATCAACAACATGTCATATTTTCTATGTTCATTTCTCCCCACCAAATATCTCATGAAGCAATTATTCAATATTTACTTCCTGTAATAGTTGTCACACTCAGGTACGTTACTTGCAAACATTGTTCTTTGAAGTAATTCAAAATAATGCTCTCTCTCTCTCTCTCTCTCTACATATATATATATATATATATATATATATATATATATATATATATATATATATATATATATATATATATATATATATATATATATATATATATATATATATATATATATATATAATAAATTGATTTTATATAAAAATCTAGAAATCTGATAGTTTTACAAAATCATATATCTTTTTCTTTTAAAAATAACTTTATTTTTCGTTTGAGAATAAAAGAGAATTTCGAAGTAAATCGCAGTGTGTGAGTATGAATGAATCACCGTTTCTCATAGAATTGCCTACTGGGTTACTGAGAGCAGATCGTAAAGGTTATTAAATTTGTTCCCATCCCACACAGCGTATCAACAAGGGATGAATTAATATCATAACCTTGCGCAATTCAGTTTGTTTCACCCTTTCGTGATCTTGTAAGCGTCAATTCAGTCAAAATTGTTTGAGCATAAATCAACCCCCGTGTCGTAAATACTGGAAATATTACACCGTATGTTAATAATAAGTTTAGTAATAAGTTTTTTTGCATTTCTCTTATTTGCTTCCTGTGCAATGCAACATATTTCTGTGAGCAATGAGCATTTAATAATAGCTACAAAAGATAGACACATAATATATTGCTTTTTCAACTTTCCAAAACATAAATAATCTATTAGAGTCCCACGTAAATAGGTTTAGAATACGACCCAAGTTCTCGAGCAATTAAACTGTCATTCTTTAGCAATATCATACGTCAAAATTCAAATTAAAAACTTTAAATTGTTTAAAATATAATTTCATCCAATTTAGAGATAAAAACAACTATTTTTCCTGAGGATTTTAACGAATACAATGCATTCTTTGAAACGTTTAGAATTGTTTCATGATCAAATAGAATATCTGAATGGTGGTCTTCATACACTCCTAAAAGAAAAAAATTTACGTGCCTGGAAACCCATCGCCCATACCTAGGACTTTTGCGTAATATTTTCGATAACAAGGCCCACGCTTTTGAGTTATGTTTTGGATAACGATGTCGACGGTTTTTGCGTGATGTTTTGGAAAACAAGGCCCACGCTTTTGCGTGATGTTTTGGACGACAATGTGAACACTTTTTGCTTGATGTTTTGGATAACAAGGTCTACGCTTTTTGCGTGGTGTTGTGGATAGCAAGGTCTACGCTAACATTCAAGTATTGTTTTAAATTTTTTGGGCTACTTGAGTCGGAGCTTGCTCTGATTTTATTGTTTATGTAATTGTCACAGAAGTGGACCCTGATTCCAAGAACGTTTGGATGAAGTGGAGTTCAGGTATCCCAGACATATTAAAGTAATCTTAACTACTGTTCGCTACAACTCCATTATGCATGCGTACATAACTGTGCGTTTTCAAGATTGCGTATGCAACATAATTCTTCCAAGTTTTGTCCTCAGGAATATATTTTAGATATCAGTGTTTCTTGTCAGGACTTTGGATTCCAGATTCCTCCCTTCCTGGAGAAAGCTGTATTGACGAAAATGATTTAGAGATTCCGATAACAGATAATGATATCCTTCCATACGTGTATTAAATAAGCTACGATTAAATCAGTAAATCATTTCCCGAGCATATAATCAAACACGAAACCTTGACTTTTCTTTTCGAAACCTAATACATTAAAATTATATTGGAACCATTGGATAGTGCACATATAGTCGGATAAAAAATATAAATAGTATTGCATGAAATATCGACGTCACTCCATTATTTCACTAACATATTTTCAGTTAGTCCTTTCGGCTACGTCACTCTGTCTCTTAATTTGTTATTCTAGTTATGGCACTCAGTGTGTTATAGGTTACCCATAATTTCGTTATGATAACGTCAAACCTAATAATAACATTTTCACAATTTCAGAAAATATTGCAAATTTGTTTTCTTCCAATACTATGCCTAAATTCCAAAGTTTTAATAGCTTGCAAATTTACCCAACCGCCACCACCACAATCGACACCATCAGTAGAGAAATCTAAGAATTTCCAACCGCTGAAACATACTTCCAATAAATCAGAACATTGAAAGGTATCAATATACTAACTGTTATTGAACCCTATTATAAAGACAATAAATAATATTGTACTATAACGGAAGACTTGCTGAACGCTGAAGAATGTATAGCATAAACATAAAGTAAAATGTGTATTGGTGTATCTTTGGGCTTTTGCGTTAGAAGGCAAAGAAGACTCGTGCGATTCCATATGTTCAGGAAATCTCACTTACCATAAACATTCTAGTCATTGCATTAAAATACGGCTATTTACAGAAAACACAACCTTTACTAAATTGTAATAGCATTAGGTGTAAATTAATGTCAAACATGTCTGTCATAAGCAACACAGGCTTGGGTACATATAAGGATTTATTCTTGGTTTGTTTGGTGCTTTACGACACAGCAACACAAGATGGTTCTTTAGTGCGAATCCAACTGGAGTAACGTGCCTTGCCCAAGGATTCCACCACGTCTGGATCGAACCCACACCCCTTATGTCATTGATGTAAAAAAAATATACAAAATGATCACACGTTACAGTTCTTACACTCCAGACATTAAGCTTTATTCATCTCTGCTGGTTAGAGGTTCGTAAATCAGGAGGACTAAATTCAATTTAGTCATTGTGGGACCTTTTCTGGATGTTTTTCAAATGTTGCAAGGATATTTGTTAATTATAATATGAAAGACCTTCCACTTAATTTCTGATTTATTAGTCAGCCTACACATATCACGTGTACGAATCATCTACATAATTGATTTCAGATTGAAGTCAACACTCTTTATGGACTACATACATACAATTACTACGGGTGAATTAATGTATTTTACCACAGTCGTGAAGGTTCGAAGTTATATCACTACCACGCCGAGTAGATGAATAATAGTATTATCAGATAAATACGAATGATTACATATCGATCACGTATCTTATATAAACAAGTATTCGGTTTTTCTTACAATAATCACATCTTTAATTCCAGAGTACTCTTCATCAGAAACCTTGGAAGCAATCTGAAGGAGGTATTTCGCTTACAGAAAATAAAAATAAAAATAAATAAATAAATAAATAAATATAAAAATATAAAAATAAATAAATAAATATCGTATTTTGCAGTAAATATTCTAACCTAACTTCGATGTCTCTCAATGCAGCTTGTAGTGACGATAAAGTTTTGAATATTCAAAATAATTTACGCCAGCTGAGTCCTCTAGAAAAGTTTCGGAAATTTAAAAAAAATACTTTTTTTAAATTTGAACATTTTTAACACTATGAATAGATGGGAAGATACATGAATATCAACTTATATATCTGTCATATTTTTAAGTCCTAGAGACATCCGTAATACATAGAGGCTTATTGCATAATGTGGAGTGGGGAACATATGATTTTTGAAACTAAAGCATTCATTAAGGACAGTTCTAAGAAATGTCAAGGTTCGTATGGTTTTCTTAACACAAAAGCGTAGATAGAGTATGGTTTTAAGAAATGTCTAGGTTCGTATGGTTTCCTTAACAAAGAAGCTTGCATCGAGTATGGTTTAAAACTTTCTCGGTTAGTATTTTTTTTCTAACACAGAAGCTTGTATCCAGAATGTTTTTAAGAAATGTATATGTTCGTATGGTTTTCTTAAGACAGAAATATATATCGAGTATGGTTTTAAGAACTGTCTAGGATCGTATGATTTTCTTAACACGGAAGCATACATCGTATGTATGTTTTAAAATAAGTCTAGATTCGTATGGTTTTCTTAACACTAAAGTATACTTATTTTATGGTATTAAGAAATGTTTTGGTTCACGTGGTTTTCGCAACACTAAAGTATGCATCGACTATGGTTTTAAGAAATGACTAAATTTGTATGGTTTTCTTAACGTGGAAGCATACATCGACTATGGTGTTAAGAAATGTCTAGATTCTTATGGTTTTCTTAATGTGGAAGCATACACCGAGTACAGTGTTAAGAAATGTCTAGATTCGTATGGTTTCCTTAACGTGGAAGCATACATCGAGTATGTTGTTAAGAAATGTCTAGATTTGTATGGTTTCCTTTACGCGGAAGCATACACCGAGTACGGTGTTAAGAAATGTCTAGATTCGTATGGTTTCCTTTACGCGGAAGCATACACCGAGTACGGTGTTAAGAAATGTCTAGATTCGTATGGCTTTCTTAACGTGGAAGCGTACACCGAGTACGGTGTTAAGAAATGTCTAGATTTGTATGGTTTCCTTTATGCGGAAGCATACACCGAGTACGGTGTTAAGAAATGTCTAGATTCGTATGGT
The DNA here is from genome assembly GCA_028554795.2 of Sinohyriopsis cumingii. Classification (NCBI taxonomy): domain Eukaryota; kingdom Metazoa; phylum Mollusca; class Bivalvia; order Unionida; family Unionidae; genus Sinohyriopsis; species Sinohyriopsis cumingii. Next base: position 11,357,260 of record CM068831.1, on the reverse strand, counting down.
TTCCTTTATGCGGAAGCATACATCGAGTATGGTGTTAAGAAATGTCTAGATTCGTATGGTGTCCTTTACGCGGAAGCATACATCGGGGATGGTCGTAAGCTGCGTGACATCAGTGTTTAGAGAACGAAAGCTATTGAATGTTTAATATTGCACTTGTCGATAGGTTTACTATGGGAATTAAATTAGTACTCTGTGCTGTCAAGTTGGTGCATATTTTGTGTTTCTATATACTCTGTTATTTATCTGACCTTCCGTTACTAAAAACGAATCCAGTAGGAAAAACCAATCGTTTTGAATATATAAGGAGTGCAACACAAATTTAGATGGATGGATGGATGGATGGATGGATGAAGGAGCAAGAAGAATAGCTCGATAGGCAGAGAGACGGGGAATAAATTGTAACTCACAGACGAATCAGTGCCTCCTTCTTATTTTTGATAAGGATAAGTCTATATTAAATATTAATTCGAAAGGCAAAGCCTCATACTTTCGTCTCCAAACAATTTCCACACACATATATTAAATGTGAAAGCGCTGTAAGGCTAACAGAGAACGAACAATATCTGAAATCTAAATCTGATTTAATATTCATGAGCATCAAGTAACATAAGCATGCAAATATATCGTGTAATTTTACTAAACAGATTCAAAAAGTATTATTTTAAGGAGATTGTTTCAAATTGATTTCATGTGGCATACAACCTTAGAAATAGAAAGTGTAGCTGTCATCGAAAGAAGCGAAATTCGCTCTACAATAGAAGACTTTAATCTCATTTTACGACTATATGGTCTTAAACTTAAGTAAAAAAAATGTTGCGAAACTAACAAGTTTTGTAAAATTAACAAAGAAGTTGCAATTGAAAATGTAAGAGGAACTCACAGGTTTGTGAATTAAATAATCCTAAATGTTCTCCAACAAGTCCCAAAGTTCAGAATGGTCCGAATGAATTCCAGTATGAAATGAGCGGATGTACTATTTTAGTACTGAATATGGTAATGTACCAAAAAACTTTTTATGTATCTCAACGATATAATTCAAAATGTCTTTGAATGAATTCACAATAATCCCAAAGTTTGTTTTAGTCCCAAAAAATCAATTTAGCAATTTGTAATTCTAATGAATAATTCAAATTAACTATTCCTCTCCAATCATACCTGAACACAATAGTAAATGATTCCAATGACTGAATTTAAAACAATAATGAACCCATTGTTTACAAACCAGTATATGCTAATTTCATTTTACTTTAGACACAATATAATACCCAGGATGTGGATCATTTATTTCACATCTGCTCTTGCTGACTTTGTGAAAAAAGATGACCTTACAGATATTGTCTCAACTATTGTGAGGAAATAGCCTAAAATTGCAAGAAAAATTACAAGAGGCAAAGAAGGAACATGATAAAATGAGGAGCGACATGAAAGATTCTGATAGGAGATCGAAGCAAGCAAGGGCGGCTTCAAACCAAATCGAACAATATTCTAGGAAGCTGAACGTTAAAGTTTTAGGGCTGGAGGAGGAGGAAACTGAAAATCTGAAACAGAATTCCGAAATTGGTGAAGGAAGTCACAAAGATTAATTTGGACAACAGGGACATAGTGGCTGTGCACAGGATCACAGGTCGACAGGGACAACCAAGGCCAGTGATTGTCAAATTTTGGAGTCTGGATTGTAAACTTCCAATTATCATGAAGCGGAAGGATTTTAAACAGAACAAATGAATTAGACTGGTAGAGGATGCGACCAGGATGAAAACTGAACTTATCAATAAATTATCCAGGCATCAAGAAATTGACAGTGCATGGTACTTTAATGTATCTGTGTATGGTAAAAACAAATCAGGAAAAAGGATAAAGTTTGACATCTATGAAGAAATTGATGAGAAAATTAGAATATAAGTGCAATATGCAACTCTATGAACTTATGAAATTTACCAAATAGGTATGTGAACTTTCGTTTTGATACTCCTTTTTCTACTCTAATTTGTTTTAATATATTTTTCTATAAGACACTTCTTTCCCTCACCAGTTCTGTCGTTAATAATATATTTGTTTCTTTTGCTCATCCATTGTGTCATATCTCTCTCTAATCAATTCACTCACTGGTTCATAAATCATCTTTCACTCATATACACATTCATTTACTCAGTCGTATACTTAACTTATTCAGCACTTCTCTTCCACGTTCAATTTTTAAATCTCCCATTCTTGCTCATTTATGCAATCACCCACCACTTCCATGCATGCGCTCATTCATACTTTCTTTTTCGTCCCTTTTACCCCTTCTTTCGTTCAATATTTTGTAATTTATACTCTTATTAATCTGTGCCTATTGGTTTACAAAACTGTCTTAGCCCCGCAAATGTCTGTCAGAGGTGCATAAGAGTTATTGCAAATGTAGTTGCTTCACGTGTTGTCTATTTTATACTGTATCAATGTTAACTGCCGCCAAATCTACAGCATGTACTGTAACACCATGGATGATTTTATTACGGATGTTTGTATTCTGTGTAAGTGTGAATGAGAAAGCCATGCATATGACAACCTCAAGGTGATAATTTCTTCATACATTCCTGTAAAAGAAAATGTATATTTGAAACTTCTGCTGTCTTCATGGACAATAACATAAAAATTATATATATAAATGTAAGAGGCCTGCAAGGTTCAGTCATCAAACGAAGGGACCTTTTCCACTGGGTAAAACAAAACAATGTATATATAGTATGCTTAGAATAGATGGGAAAACTCTGGCAAATTTAGAGAAAAAAGTAGAGTTAGAGGAATCTAGGAAAAAATACATAGAAGGTGTTATATTAAGATCTAAAGCTAGAAGGAACGAATTTATGGAAAAAAGCACAAACTATTTTTTTTTAAAACTATGTCAATAAGACAATAAAGGAAATTATTTTAGATGATGGGACAAATATAACTGACCAAGTAATATATATATATATATATATATATATATATATATATATATATATATATATATATATATATATATATATATATATATATATATATATATATATATATATATATATATATAAGAAGCTTAAAAACAGTTTTATATCGAATTGTACAAAAGTAGAATTGCCCAGCTTGATGATGAGGCTACTCAAGAAACTCGAAATAGATTTTTTATTCACAATACTAAACTTAGTCAAGAGGAAAGAGAATCAAGCGAGGGTCCGCTTACAATCAAGGAACTCGGTATGTCTTTAAAACGGATGGAAAATGGAAAACGTCCTGGCTCGGATATATTCACTGTAGAGTTCTATAAATTCTTTTGGAAGTCTCTTGTGGGGTCTATATGTAGATCAATAAATTACGGATACACTGTAGGAACACATTCAGATTTTCAGACTCAAGGAGTCGTCACATGTCTGCCAAACGAAGAAAAAGGCTGAAGATATTTTAAAAACTGGATACCTATATCACTTTTAAATATTGACCAAAAGATTGCTTCGGTAGCCATTGCAGCTAGAATTAAAAAGGTTCTTTCATCAATAATAAGTGATACTCAAAAAGGATATATGAAGCGTAGATTCAATGGAGAAAATACCAGGCAATTATACGATATCATGGACCAACTTGAGAATGAAAACACATATGGTTTAGTATTAATAATAGACTTTGAAATTTGACTCGATTAACTGGACATTTGTGGAAGAAGCTTTACAATCATTTAGCATTGGTGATTCCATTTGTAAGTGGTTTAAACTGTTTTGTAAAGACTCTAAAAGTTGTGTAATAAATAATGGGCATATGTCATCTATTTTAGACTTGAAATAGGATGTCGTCAAGGAGATCCCCCTGCACCTTATTTGTTTATCATTGGGGTTGAGATTTTAGCTATAACTTTAAAGCAAAATGTGGATGTACGGCTCTGATCTTTGATGAATGTGAATATAAATTGGGTCAGTATGCCGATGACGCTTTTATTCTTCTTGATGGATCTCAACTGTCTCTTAAAGTAACTATGAATATCTTGCAAGGTTTCTTTCTATTATCTGGACTTAAATGTAACATAACAAAAACAAAAGCTATCTGGATTGGAAACAGGAAATTTTCTAATGAAAGAATATGTCCCGAAATGGGCCTAATTTGGTCCTCTTCTAACTTTACACTCCTTGGCATAGAATGTTCTCCAGATTTACAACAAATGGCGGAAATTAATTATATGAAGAAACTAACAAAGGCAAAACGAATACTGGCAAGCTGGAGTCAAAGACATCTGTCAATAGTTTGTAAAGTAATTGTGGCAAAAACTCTTGCTCTGCCCATATTCATGCATCTTTTTTCAGCTCTTTAAAATCCATCAACAAAAGTTGAACCAGGACTAAATCGCACATTATTTAAATTTGTATAGGGTGGGAAAGTAGAGAGAATAAAACATGATATACTAGTATCCTCAGAAAACGAGGGATGACTAAATGTGATAAACATATTTCCATTCATTAGGTATATCAAGATAATATGGGTAAATATATTGCTGGAAAAGGAAAATGGAACGTGGCAGAACTTAATTAATACAACTATACTTAGAAATGAAAAGAATATTTGAAATTTAGAATAATTTAGTAAGCTCATTAAAAACAGTTTTTAGAGAGATGTAATTTTGGCAGTATCTAATTGAAAAGAGAAACCGCAAAGTCCAAACGAGTGTCTATCCATGAGTATTTTAAATTTTGTCCATCCCCCCCCCCCAAAAAAAAAAAAATTAAAAAAAAATTTCTATCAATATAAATCCTGGACAGAAGCCGGTTTTGAAATTCTGAATGATCTAGTAGATGATCACGGAAATTTAATACCTTTTGAAATAATAAAACAAAAAACTAGAAGCGACGATTTCTTGAAATACTTCTCTTTAATATCCAAAATTCCAAAAGCATGGAAAGACGCCATAAAAAAAATTAGTACATAATAATTTTATAAGCAGGAAGATAAAACAATGAAGTTGCAAGTTTTTTTTGCAAAGATATTTTCAAAAAGCTAAATGGCAACACACTGCTAAGCAAGAAACTTAGTTGCAAGTATATAATAAAAATAAAAGGAGTGAGGAGTGGTCTGAGATTTATAGTCGGGCGAAATGCTGAACCAAGGATAGCAAGTTGATTTGTTTTAACTTTAAATTAATCCATAGAATAATTGCTCCTAATGATTTTCTGAAAAGAATTAACATATTAGATGACAACAAATGTACTTTCTGTAAGAGTGAAAATGAAAGTATTCAGCATCTCATTTATGATTGAAATATTACTTCACTGTTTTTGTACCGTTTGTTTGAACTTTTTGTACCTTTTTGCCCAAATATTGTACATTTTTCAAAAAAAAGAAGCATTTTTAAGAGGCGAACGACTGGACAGTTTGTGTAATTTCTTGCTTATTTTGGCAAAATATTATATTTATACTTGCAGATGCAATATGAAAAATCCATCTAATTTTGCTTTTAAGCAAATATTTGCAATGCATAAGAACATTGAAAAATACACTGCTATGGTAAATAAAAAAGAGGACAAATTTCTTCAAAATTGGACCTCAATAATGAACATGTAACTTGTATATGACCTGATGGTAAACAGGAACAAAATACTGTAAAATTACAAAGCCCGTGTCACCTAGATTGTGTGCCATATGCGTGTGTGTGTTTTTTTTCTTTCTATGTAGATTATATTTATTATCCCTAGATTATCTGATAACCAAAAATGTATGACTGTAACGTGACCTTGGGATGGTTCCCCGACCCAGTGGTCAACCTATTACCGGGTTAATAATAATAATAAAAATTAAAAAATACTTGAACCTTTCAAAAAAAAAATGGATGTGGCTCATTTGAAATGAAGATTCAATCACATTCGTATACAAATTTAGGCCTTGAACTTAAATTGTAAGCAAACAATTCTTTTCAAAAGAATAGACAACAGACAGGTTGGCCAGAATGCTACCATCAATCACGGACAAATTTCAAGCAGGCAATATAACTTAAATATCCATAACACTCGATCTACATCCCTAACCCACTCATTGTCAGACATGCTGCAATTTTCTCCATGACATTTTTAAGCATGACAGGACAGACGACAGGGGGCTTAACCTAAAAGTGTCAAATAATTCAATCCATGGTTTTATATACTTGTGATCAAAGTGACTGCAAGAATTCTGCTAAAATAAGTTCAGTTATCTACGTCTAAAGTGTGCAGTTACATTAGGTCTTATCAGCAAATGATGCTAAGATGGGATTGGTCTCTTCTAAGATGTGGCATAAGGGTGACCAAAACGCGGTGTTAGGGCCACTCCTAATGGTGCAGATCGAACGAACAATGAGGCATATTTAAAAGTGTTTTGCTCAACGAATTTTTAAACCTATATTTTAAATATAAATCAGTTTCGTCTTCAATTACAACGCATTTAGAAACAGAGGTGAATATCCTGCAAAATGATACCTCTTTTGTGACGTGTGTGACCAACTGTAACGCTCATCATGACGTAACATCGTAACTGCATCGCAGAAAGGGGCAGCCATTGGTTTCACGAGACGGTCGCATGATTTAGTTGTTGTTCTAGGGTTTAGCGCCATTTTTCAGCACAAGATAGGCTATACATGGCGGCTAGTATAACTAGTGGAGGAAGAACCCTGGAAAACCCAGGAGAGAACCACCGACCCACGAGAAGCTACTGGCAGGCTTTCCCACGTACCCACGCTAGCCGAGCCTTGGACTCGAACCCACACAGACAGAGATGGCAGTGATCCGTAACGGTGAGCGCTTTAGACCACTCGGCCACTCGGGACCCCCATGATTTAGTACTAGGTCAACTAAGTGTAAACAGCACAATATAGGATCTCAAAATGAATAATAATTTAAAATAAAATTTATTAAACGAGTTAAATGATTTCCATCATTTTCTAGCCTTGGCACGCTAAAGCTGGAGTTTATTCAACGAGTTTCATAATATCAACATTAAATCATCAACCATTTGTGATTATGTTTATCATGTAGATTTGTATTATTTATAACACAAATAAAGAGAAATAAAAACACGTCTTTTTCGGCATTTCATTCTGGCTCAGGCGTTGCACCTTTTAAATCTTGAGCGTGAAAAACAGACAGCCGCAGACACGAATAAAAGCAGTAGTGAACAATCTGAAAATAAATAATTCTTAGAAGCATCAATTTTAATCAAATAAACAATTCAAAGAGCAACTGTCATTCTACAACTGTAGCGCCAAATTGGTATGTAACTGTTTAGAATGTTTCCATCGAAAGGTTTCCAGCACTGACATTCACTAATTAGGAAGTTTTGGATTTGGCATAAGAAATATCGCTGCAGTTGTTGGATATTTCTCTGAATGGAGTATTACTGAAAGCTAAAACTGTGCTATAAGTAGTGTTCCTGAGAACTGAAGAGATTTGCCCGTGCTGATTTGTATTCACTTGGCTATAGTAATTAACTCACAGGTGAAAACTTTTGCACTTTGCTCCCAAGATATTCATTCGGAACAAGCAAATTTTGTTGATGATCAATCGTACATGCTAGCAGGGCCATATCAGGTCAAGTGTTTGGAGGGGGTGGGTAATGACCATTCCTCGAAAAGGCACCAAATCAATAATTCTATGTGTCTGGATACTCTAAGTGTGCATAATTCCCAATCAACGTGCGCAATAGTAAAACGATGGTCCAGTTTCAAGTGACTAGTAAATGTAAACTTGTGTCTGGGTACTTTATTTTAGCCTGAAACCCGGAAACCCCCCACCCTCCCCACTTCCAAACCCGATCAGGCCCAGGCTACCAAGATGAATAAGAGATTGAAGAAGCAAATTCGTACTTTATCCCGCAGTCTGCAGTTATGGTCAACTCGGTATTCACACAGAAATATCATTAGTGATATAATTTCCTGCCAAATTCAGGTAAAATCTGCATGGTAAAACAAAAAGGAATAAAAAGGTTTGTGTGCATTGTATGACTTGATCTTTGTCCGTCTGCATAACAAAAGACCAAAAATTAGCTCAGATTTTTTATCCATGTTATCTATGATCGTTGATGTGGCATTAAATAACAATATGAGTCTAGTATGCCACATAAGTAAGCTATCAAAAGTTTATGTTTCCTGGAAAATCTGCTAATTCACCGCATAGCATAAATCAAATGAGCATCAATCTGTTTATTTTCGTATCACAATGAAAATAATGCTTTTGAAAGAAGTATCGTTTTGAACAGATGATCCTCTCGCTGTGATGTGCTGGTGGTGTTTACTGCCACGTGCAAAGCATGTTTTTCTCTATTTACAGATACCACGTTTCAATCCATTGTAGCTTAAACCACACTTCATTAACATTACATCATCCACCTGCATTTATTTACTGTTTATGTTTTTATTATGGTTCTCTTTGTACACCCATATTTAATAAGAAACGTTTAGGAACTATATACTCAAATATTTCTTTTTTATGTGGGGGCGCGGTATAATATAGATTGTGATCCACGAACGTTTAATCTATCAGTCTTGAATTAATAATTTGTTATCATACTTTACATATACTTAGGACCGCTGCAAACTATTATCAATGGCAAAAGATGACCATTATCAATGGCAAAAGATGACCATTATCAATGGCAAAAGATGAACATTATTCAACTCGTTTCATAAATTCAATATTAAAGCATTACCCATCTGAAATCCCTCTCTTGACCTCGATATATATATATATATATATATATATATATATATATATATATATATATATATATATATATATATATATATATATATATATATATATATATATATATATATGTGTGTGTGTGTGTGTGTGTGTGTGTCCTCTTCTCTTTTTTTGAACTCGAACTTCAAAGTTTCATTTGCATTTTGTATCATTTTTGACATTTATGGCGAACAGGAAAGCCTGTTTTATGAGTTTCTTTCAAGTCACGTTAATTTGGTTGAGGTCATCTACTACATGTGTGAAGTTCAACACTGTACGCTTGATTTTATCCTTGAGTCTTTGTTATGAAGCAAAAGGGTACACGTAACCGTAAATTTTGGCCCAAGGTCTGCCAGAATTCATTAGACCCTTCCCACAACTTATTTAGGTATTTATATGACCTCATGTCATTATGCCATTAGTTAGAAAACGATATTACGCTGGGCGTGTACAGTAGTAATTTCATCATCATCGGACCATTCAGACGCATCTAAAGACCTAATGTGAATGGCTTGTTTGTTTGTGTGTTTTTGGGGTGGATGGGTAGGGTTGTGCGTTCTTTCTCTTAAAGTAAGTTTTGAGTTAGATGCTGAGTCTAATAAATAAAGATCATCTAACTGGGCGAAAGCATGCAGATTCCTAGATTAAGAATATCGAGAACACCTTCCAATGTTGGTAATTTCAATTTTATTGTCACTAAATGTATCCGAAACGAAAGTTATGAAATCCAAAATGTGAAGTCAAATTGTTTACTGCAGAGGATGGGGTTAATAACATCTGAAACTATTTTTAAAATGTAAATTGTATCTTACCTGTATCATAAATTGGGGAACAGCAGACAAGCACCGAATCACATGACAACGCTCAAACAGACAAACTGGACAACATAGTCTCCTCTTTCTTCAGAGTGGAGATAATGTATCTTCGTCAGTCTCAATGATTTTAATCACGTAGAACAAAAGGGTACAATTAGTGACCAAATCATGTAGAACAAAGGAGTACACTGACCAAATCATGTAGAACAAATGGGTACAATTAGTGACCAAATCATGTAGAACAAAAGGGTTCAATTAGTAACCAAATCATGTAGAACAAAAGGGTACAATTAGTGACCAAATCACGTAGAACAAAAGGGTACACCGACCAAATCATGTAGAACAAAGGAGTACACTGACCAAATCATGTAGAACAAATGGGTACACTCATTGACCAAATCATGCAGAACAAAAGGGTACACTCAATGACTAAATCATGTAGAACAAAAGGGTACACTGTCTAAATCATGTAGAACACAAAATGTTAACTTAGAAAATCATGTCGAATAAAAGGATACTCTTAATCAATAAATTATTTCAAATTAAACGGAAATCATCACCTCACATCTTCGATTTTTTTTAATGTACATTTTGACTGCAGATGAGAGACGCGAAAATGATAAAGAAGTCAATAAAATAAAAGGGTGACCTATAATGGTGTGGGTAGAGCAAACTTCCAACTGCTACATTTGGACTAGCATTTGACATCATCCTAAAGATGATAAAGTCTCTCTCTCTCTCTCTCTCTCTCTCTCTCTCTCTCTCTCTCGCTGCTTGTTTAAGTTTCCACTGACCACGAGGCATTAACTCCAAAGAATAGTCGAATTCCAAGATGAAATCAAAGGTAAACATTGCTTATGGCTCGTGACTAAGATGCGTTTTAAGTAACGATAGTACTCGGTATCAGTTCCATCATTATCTGTCTGATTGGCATTTCTTTTCTCATAAATAGTCCATCCAAAGTTGAAAACTTTCACAGGAGATTGCAGTATTGTGCCAGTTTCAATCGACGAGTAACAATACTTTTCATTTTGTCTTTTTTTGTAACGAATTCAGCACAGTCTATATATCCGGCGGTATATGGTACCTTTTTGTATAATTTCACTAACAGCTTGTGATTGTAGCTTGTATCTGGATGTTTCGACCCTTCAAAATTACCTGCTACTGTTGTTTGATGCACAGCTAAAATAGTTTCAGTAGCATCTATTACCCGGTGCTTCATCCTCCGCGCATTTAGTACCAGCCAATTATCGTACGCCCTCCGCCCAATCACAATGTCTGGTATATCCTTCCATGGATACGATGCTGACGTGATAAAGTAATCCTCTGCATAGGTGCCAAACGATTTCCCTCTTTTCTTTGAAACACTTTCTAATCCGCTCCATGATGAGCCTTCACTCTTCGTTAAATTATTTACATTGGTTCTTTTTCCAATAATTAAAGTATGTCCTTTGAATGTTGAATTGTCTTCAAGAACTGTGAATAGCGTTTCGACCAACTTGTCTGTAAACAATATATCACTATTGGCAAATGCATAAAATTCTGAATCAAACCTTTTCATCACGTCCAGATACATGTGTTTTAGAACTGGGGCCCCTTGTGCTGCAGTTGCCCTTACTGGCAAAACTCTCCATCCTTTCCGCGAGCATTCCTCGGCTAGGAAAGTTTCATTTGTGAATACCACAGGGACAACAAGAGGTCTTAGAGATAACCAGTTCAATGAAGTTATGTTATGAACGGTGTATTTATCTTCGCCTTCACGCCAAGTTGTAAACAAAGTTAACAGCGGGAGTGTCCGATTTTTTAAATATTCTTTTATGCTATTTGTCCATGGTTCTGATATATTCTGAAACTTGATTACATCTAGAGCGGGAATTGTCGACAGAGACAAATTGATGTCTAAGGTCTTGATGGATGAATCATTAAACCGCAATGTTCCATTTTCTTTTGAAGAATATACCGTTGGGTCTAAATTATTGTTCCAAATTATAGCTTGATCACCTCTTAGGAATCTGTACGCGGCAGACGTATTCCATTTCTCGATAGCCTCGTGATAGAGGTACAAGTAGACAAAAATACAGGAAAAAGACAAAAGCAAAACCTTTGTCAAGCTACGACTTCGAAACATCTGAGCACACAAATTCTTCTTCAAGTGTTGCACGTCAAGTTCAAAGTTCTTCCTGAAATTGTAATAGAAGATATATTAGATCAGCCGTCGTAGGTTGTAAAAAATATGTATCCAAAACAGATTTAGGGTATAGGAATATAAGCTTTTTTTATAAAATACAATGGTATCAGTTATAAAAATTATTTTTGTATACATGTGGTGCATTTCTAAATCGAAATCCAGTGGGTTAGTGCAGCTCGCTGGTTTCTAAATTCGGTTTGGCAAGCGAGTTCTCGTGAGCTTTTGTGGAACTGGAATCATTACTTTGCACCCTTTTCCATCCTCCTCTAGGGATAGCGCATGACCAACTGGTTTAATGTCCTGTTGCAGCAGAGCTAAGCGGTAGCTGCCGTTATTCAAGACACGGGTTCGATTCCTGCTAGGATCCAAGTATGGCCTATATAATGAACTCAAACAACAACATTTGGAAAGCAGGTCGTAATACGTGGCTGTATATGGTTAAGTTTACTATTCTGTTTTAACTTTTGATAAACGTATTGGTGGTACATAATTATTTCATGAATTCGTTTCATTTGCTGTGTCATATTTGTTTGCATAAAAAATAATTGTATGCAGTATGGTATACAGCCAAATATCCTTTTGAAACTAGAAGGCAACATTTACAAGAATTTTGTGTATTGAAATTAGAAATGAACATTTTAAAAAGAAGTCCTTTTCACTTGCACTATACACGTGATTGCAGTACAAGATATGCATCCATGTAGAGTTTGAGTATGTGACATGAAAAACTAAATGTATAAATAAATCTTGCGAAAACATTTGATGAGTCAGATGTTTCTTCTCGAGAAATCTTCTAACGTTGACGGTAAATAATTTAATACCAGAGTTTCTCGTGATTGATTATGTTTTAAAGATATTCTTCGTGTAATAAGTATAGTATGCTTTATGGACAACAAGCCATACAATCTGTCATGCAAGTAATAACTTGGAAAACAAGCCATACAATCTGTCATGCAAGTAATAACTTGGACAACAAGCCATACAATCTGCCTTGCAAGTAATAAATTGGAAAACAAGCCATACAATCTGTCATGCAAGTAATAACTTGGAAAACAAGCCATACAATCTGCCTTGCAAGTAATAAATTGGAAAACAAGCCATACAATCTGTCATGCAAGTAATAACTTGGAAAACAAGCCATACAATCTGCCATGCAAGTAATAACTTGGACAACAAGCCATACAATCTGCCATGCAAGTAATAACTTGGATAGCAAGCCATACAATCTGCCTTGCAAGTAATAACTTGGACAACAAGCCATACAATCTGCCTTGCAAGTAATAACTTGGACAACAAGCCATACAATCTGTCATGCAAGTAATAAATTGGACAACAAGCCATACAATCTGCCTTGCAAGTAATAACTTGGACAACAAGCCATACAATCTGCCTTGCAAGTAATAACTTGGAAAGCAAGCCATACAATCTGCCTTGCAAGTAATAAATTGGAAAACAAGCCATACAATCTGCCTTGCAAGTAATAACTTGGAAAACAAGCCATACAATCTGTCATGCAAGTAATAAATTGGAAAACAAGCCATACAATCTGCCTTGCAAGTAATAACTTGGAAAACAAGCCATACAATCTGCCTTGCAAGTAATAACTTGGAAAGCAAGCCATACAATCTGCCTTGCAAGTAATAAATTGGAAAACAAGCCATACAATCTGCCTTGCAAGTATTAATTGGAAAACAAGCCATACAATCTGCCTTGCAAGTAATAAATTGGAAAACAAGCCATACAATCTGCCTTGCAAGTAATAACTTGGAAAACAAGCCATACAATCTGCCTTGCAAGTAATAACTTGGAAAGCAAGCCATACAATCTGCCTTGCAAGTAATAAATTGGAAAACAAGCCATACAATCTGCCTTGCAAGTATTAATTGGAAAACAAGCCATACAATCTGCCTTGCAAGTAATAAACTGGAAAACATGCCATGCAATCTGCCTTGCAAGTAATAACTTGGATAGCAAGCCATACAATCTGCAATGCAAGTAATAATGTGGAAAGCAAGCCATACAATCTGCCTTGCAAGTAAAAACTTAGATAGCAAGCCATACAATCTGTCATGCAAGTAATAACATGGATAGCAAGCCAAACAATCTGCCATGCAAGTAATAATTTGGAAGGCAAGCCATACAAACTGCCATGCAAGTAATAACTTGGATAGCAACCCATACAATCCGCCATGCAAGTAAAAACTTAACAAGTGAGCCTTACAATATACCATGCAAGTAATAATTTGGAAGGCATGCCATACAATCTGCCTTGCAAGTAATAACGTGGAAAACATGCCAAACAATCTGCCATGCAAGTAATAAATTGGAAAACAAGCTATACAAACTGTCATGCATGTAATAACTTGGAAAACAAGCCATACAATCTGCCTTGCAAGTAATAAATTGGAAAACAAGCCATACAATCTGCCATGCAAGTAATAACTTGCAAAACAAACCATACAATATGTCATGCATGTAATAACTTGGATAGCAAACCATACAATCTGCCATGCAAGTAATTACTTGGAAAACAAGCCATACAATCTGTCATGCAAGTAATAAATTGGAAAACAAGCCGTACAATCTGTCATGCATGTAATAACTTGGATAGCAAGCCATACAATCTGCAATGCAAGTAATAAATTGGAAAACAAGCCATACAATCTCCCTTGCAAGTAATAAATTGGAAAACAAGGCATACAATCTGCCTTGCAAGTAATAAATTGGAAAACATGCCAAACACTCTGTCATGCAAGTAATAAATTGGAAAATAAGCCATACAATCTGTCATGCATGTAATGACTTGGAAAACAAGCCATACAATCTGCCTTGCAAGTAATAACTTGGACAACAAGCCATACAATCTGTCATGCAAGTAATAAATTGGAAAACAAGCCATATAATCTGTCATGCATGTAATGACTTGGAAAACAAGCCATACAATCTGTCATGCATGTAATAACTTGGATAGCAAGCCATACAATCTGCCATGCATGTAATAACTTGGAAAACAAGCCATACAATCTGTCATGCAAGTATCAATTGGAAAACAAGCCATACAATCTGCCATGCAAGTAATAACTTGGAAAACATGCCAAACAATCGGCCTTGCAAGTAATAAATTGGAAAACAAGCCATACAATCTGCCATGCAGGTAATAACTTGGATAGCAAGCCATACAATCTGCCATGCAAGTAATAAATTGGAAAACAAGCCATACAATCTGCCATGCAAGTAATAAATTGGAAAACATGGGAAACAATCTGCCATGCAAGTAATAAATTGGAAAACATGCCAAACAATCTGCAACGCAAGTAATAACTTTGAAAACATGCCATACAATCTACCATGCAAGTAATAAATTGGAAAACATGCCAAACAATCTGCCATGCAAGTAATAAATTGGAAAACATGCCAAACAATTGCCTTGCAAGTAATAATTTGGAAAACAATACATACAATCTGTCATGCAAGTATTAACTTGGAAAACAACCATTCATTCTGCCATGCAAGTAATAAATTGGAAAACATGCCAAACAATCTGCCACGCAAGTAATAACTTTGAAAACATGCCATACAATCTACCATGCAAGTAATAACTTGGAAAACATGCCAAACAATCTGCCATGCAAGTAATAAATTGGAAAACATGCCAAACAATTGCAAGTAATAATTTGGAAAACAATACATACAATCTGTCATGCAAGTATTAGCTTGGAAAACAAGCCATTCGTTCTGCCATGCAAGTAATAACTTGGAAAACAAGTCATAGAATCTGTCATGCAAGTACTACCTTAGAACGCAAGCCATACGATCTGCTATGCAAGTAACAACTTGGAAAGCATGCCGTACAATCTGCCATGCAAGTAATAAACTGGACAACAATCCATACAATCTGACATGCAGGTAATAACTTGGACAACAAGCCATACAATCTGCCATGCAAGTAACAACTTGGAAAACAAGCCATACAATCTGCCATGCAAGTAACAACTTGGAAAACAAGCCATACAATCTTATATACAATTAATAACTTGGAAAACATGCCATGGGGCTATAATTACAGTTAAGAGTTTATTTATTACCAGAGTATGTGTAGTTGATATATTCTCATGCAATTTTTATTATTTCCAGGAAAAAGCATTAAAAAATAACAGAATCGATTGAATATAACCAATAAAGTATTTAAAAGTTAATTGTTCGTTTGTTTTTTGCTCTATCATTTATGCCTAATCTTTTATATTTTTTTATTTTATTATTTATTTTATTCATTTTTTTAAATTTTTTATATATATATATTTTTTTGCTATTCTCTTTGCTATATAAGGCAGTTAAAATTTTCCATATGCTGAAAGATATTCTTGGGTTGTATTTTTCGTTTATTTTTCCATGAGGAAATTAATATGCAGTGTCTCTTTTTGTTCAGGCTTTCTTTTGTCTGCATGACTGCACTGGCACAAAACAGATGTTGTAATTTGCCAAGAGTTTAAAGTTTCCAGAACCGTATAGTGCCTCGCATCCATAAAATACAGCATAGCATCAAACAATTTTCCTATTAGCTACGGGGACGTTTGTGGTTTCCAATCCACTGCTAGTTTCATAAGATTATTTGCTGATTCTGCATTGGCCTTTCTAAACACTGCTACGCCTGAAATAGCCACGCACAGGCTAACAAGGCCATACAAAGGCTGAAATAGCCACACAAGGGAATTGGATGTTTTTAATGTTTTACCAATATGATTTTTATTTCATCCTTGCATATGATTTAGTTCCTTGAGAATACATGACTATGCGTTACTCTTTCATTCCAGCAGTAGACAATCTTGTATTATCGCATAAACTAATGGAAGTATAAACAGCCACTCGATCTTTCTGTGCCTTATATTAAGAGGTTGATTTGTCACGTGACCATATAACGTTTCGATAAGCTCGTTTTTTTAGACGAAGAAAACCCTAAGTATGTCGAAATGTCACTATAAACGTGCTTTTCAGGATAAGTATTTAATCTCAACATTTTTCGACATTGTGAATCGAACAGAAAATATGATAGGTAAAAAAAAAAGTTGAACACTTTTGCAGTAATGCATCTTTAAATTTCACTTGAGAAAATGGGAAGAAAAACAAATATAATCACAATTTTTAAAGTAGCAAACAAAGTCATACATATTACTTCCCAAGATTTTCCCAGATTCATTTTGAGAAATTCTGTGATGACTAAATTATACACTTGTAAGGCAAGATGAAGGACAAGACCCGAGTAAACCAAATGTATCCACCTAACAGAGCCTGCTGTTAGCCCGGGCGTATGTAAAAATTATCACAAAGTGGCGGTTAAAGTGTGTACATTCATAAATTAACGCTTAAAAACTGGTCTACGTATATAAATATACATCCAAAAGGATATATTTATTGTGAATATTTGAGTCTATCTGCGCATATATGAGTGCATTTGAGTATATTTTAGTGTATTTGAGTAAATAGACGTGCCGGTATCTGCATCCAACTACAAAGCTCTGTGGTCGCAAAATATACCAGCAGATCAGGGTCTACGTCGTTGTGTAAATGAACATTTGATATTTCCTTTCATCGTTAATTAACTAAACGATTATTTCAACACTAGCTATTGCCGGTCCTAGGGCCGAACTGATAAATGAAATTTTCAAAATAAATATAATAAACAATAAAAAAAATGATCAAGCTACTTAAAAAGAAAGTTTAAACATAAAACTACAGAAGAAGTATTTAAAAAGTGCGACGATGATGCGAGTTTCAAACCCGCGCCCGTTACAAAGACAAAATGTAAATGTTTGGATTGATTTAGACAAACAAATTATCATACTGACAAATGCCTCTTGGTAAAACAAACATTTAACAAATACTCTTTTGGACCATTAGACAATATAATATTAATAAATTCCTCGGAATTATGAATATAACAAAAGCATTGAATATGAGAAGAAAGAAAGAAAGAAAGAAAGGGTTGAAGATAGAAAGAAACACTAAGACGAATAGAACGATACATTTACAGACAGACAAGTAGTATCATTACTTACGAAAATTACTCTCATCCGCAATACTATTACATTCCTGTGCACTAACAAGGAAACAAAACACTTGAACTTTTCAATTCAGTGCAAGACTTATGTAACATGTATTCATACCCCGCATAGGAAAATGGGGTTGGCAAATTTTGACTCCACCCACTTGTACATAGCTCTTGATACGACTACAGCACGGTGCATAACAGAATACAATGTATACCATCCCCATGTGACTATGTTCTCGTCGTGCATTTTCTTTTCGAGTGGTTTCTGAAATACTTGCCAATGGGAAAAGACACTTCTGACACGTGGTTATTTTCTCATGGAACATATTCTTTGCTGTGTAGTCTGTACACCCAAGAACATTAATTACATAATAACTAGAAAAGTGTGATGGAATTACGGACGACAAAATACGGATAACGCAATAAAAATATACCCACTGTTTTTATGCGGGATGAAAAATATAAATATTTATAACAATAAAGAAAATGTGAGACGGGGACTAAGTGAATAGTCGAATTTTGTCTATGGAAACAAATCGATCTGTGCATGTAACTGACCCGTTGGTGAACCTGCCAGAATTTGTTCGTCACCCTAAACTATTAACCAGTCAGCGTGCGTAATTGATCTATCGCCACTTGTCAATCATGCTTGTCAATTAACCAATCAGCGAATGTAAATTAAACACATTTCCAAGCATTGCTTACGGACGCCATTTTCCTCTGACAAGCTGCCTGTAGCAAAATTGAATTGATTATGATAAGTATTTAAAAAAAACTGGGATGATATTTTTTTATTTCTTGAATGATAAAGAAAGAAAGTCAATGGGAGCCTTATAATTCTGACTGACGATATCCAGATCGTCTAAATGGAGGAATTAGATTTATTCCCGTCCCAAAACATAGACAAAACTTCGATGGATAAAGACTTTTTTGTGGTCACGTGTACGATCAGCTGAACATGGAAACAATTTATGGCAAATGCAACATGTTTGTTTGCGTAAAAGTATGTAGGAAAGCATGTCCCATCGATGTCCTGAAGGAATAATAAATTGAAATTGAAAATTATATGTCAAAATAATGTTTCTAGAATATGGGTGGAGAACCCACCAACTTTCGGGCTTTGATGTATATTTTTCTTGTATTGGAAGCATTGAACCTCAGACTGTATTATTTTAAAGTTTGAAAATGTACACTGTACTGTTGGCTTGCTCCAAAAACATTGATTTATCGTCTCGATCTTTCAGACACTTTAGTGACTTTAATTTTTAATTAGGCTGAAGGGATACAATAATATAATAATAAAGACCTACAAAAACAATGGTTTCAGATAATTATCGTCCAAAATATTAAGCATGTATTTGCATCTTTACATTAACAGACATCATTGATTTATATTCCATCTGAAGAACATAGTAGAACTTTAAAATTATTATTATTTACAATAGTATACTTCTAAACAGTAATTATTTGCGATTTTGTTATCAATTTATTTATTCATTTTCTTTGAAGGCAGTATGAACAAAACCATATAAAATTAATAAGGATAAGATAATATACTAAATACATTAGAATCTTTTGAGGCGAATTTCCTTGTACACGAATAAGTTCTCGAGCAGCTTTAAAATTTATTATTATTATTTACTGAAATAAAACACATTGGTTATTACAATACAAACGTGAACAAGAAAATATAAATATTGTCTACTGCAGTATAATTTATGCAACTTTGTAATTTTACATTGTTAAGAATAATACACGTCTTTTTCAATAAACATTTCACTTAGGCTGAAACATATAAATACTGCATGTTTGTCTGAGGTTAGCAGGGCGCCATGTCACGTGTTTTGGTAGGTGGAGCGATCTATCATCTCGCGTAAGGTCAATTCGACACCTCCAGGCATTGATATAGTCCGCCATTTTTCCGACGAGCTCATTGTCGCGACAACGAATTACCTATTGTAAATATTGACCATGTTAACAATGGTTAATCAATTTTTCTATTGATAATCGCAAAGAGGAGTAAATGGGGATTTCGTATCTCTGTCAGTTACATCGGTATCCAGATCGTCTAAATGAAGAAGTCACATTACTTTTATTCCATTCCCAAAACCTATGCGAAGCTTGGATGGATAAAGGCTTGTGGACAACTAAATTATCAGCTGAAGATAGACAAAGCTGATGGCAAATACCACATGTTTGTGTGTACAATGGCAAGTAACACGTGTTTGTGTGCACAATGGCAAGTAACACGTGTTTCTGTGCACAATGGCAAGTACCACGTTTTTGTGTGCACAATGGCAAGTACCACGTGTTTCTGTGCACAATGGCAAGTAACACGTGTTTGTGTGCACAATGGCAAGTACCACGTTTTTGTGTGCACAATGGCAAGTACCACGTGTTTCTGTGCACAATGGCAAGTAACACGTGTTTCTGTGCACAATGGCAAGTACCACGTTTTTGTGTGCACAATGGCAAGTACCACGTGTTTCTGTGCACAATGGCAAGTAACACGTGTTTGTGTGCACAATGGCAAGTACCACGTGTGTGTGTGCACAGTGGCATGTACAATGTGTTTGAGTGCACAAACATGTGTAGAAAAGCACGTGACTCGATAATTTTAAGGATAAACGATGAAAACAAAAATAGAAATTGCAAAATTCTGTTAAAATTAATGTCATGAAAATGGGTGGAAACCCATAACATCGGGTTTTGTTGTACATGGTATATTTTCTGCGGAAAACATTTGACCCACGATTACATTATTTTAAGGTTTGAATATTTACGTTTTAATGTTGCTTTGTCGCAATACAAATACAATCGTCCTCTTAAACAATTGATTGACTTTGTACCTTCAGTCATTAACCGGAATTAATGATGGGAGTGAAAATTACGATTATTCAGAAAGAAATACAAAATGAATGGTTTAAATTATCTATTTTCTATCATTTAAGCACGTATCTACATGTATAAAACACTGATCAAGATTCCATCTCATGAACAGAGTAGAACTTTACAATTATCATGCACAACAGTAAACTTCTAAACACTAACTATTTAAACTTTTTGCTAAATATTTTCAATTATTTTAACTCTGAGTCAATCGAAACAAAAGTCAGTTAAAATTAATAAAGATAAGCCAGGATACTAAATCATTGGAGCCCTTTTCCTTTTACATGAATATGTTCTCAAGCCGCATAAAAACTGATTTTCATGATTTACTTAAATAAAACACGTATGTTACTACTATGGAAACTTGAAATAATGCAAAATAATTTGTTCAACTTGGAGATTTTACATTTTTTACGAATAATAAGAACCTATCACTTAAATTGTCAAATACTGAACGCTTGTCGGAGGTTAATAGGTTGTCATGTCACATGCATCTGTAGGCAGAGAGTAAGGTCAGTTATAAATGAACCCAAGTGATCTGAAATGTTGACCCGATCATTACAACACAGTCGACCCCACAAATGCATGTACTGGTGTTTCATACATTGTCCATGGTGAATATACCTAGCTGATATACCCAGTCCTATAACAAATACATGTAACGGTGTGCGTACTTTATCCATGGTAAATGTGCCTAGTTGATATGCCCAGCCCTATAACAAATACATGTAAACGGTGTGCGTACTTTATCCATGGTAAATGTGCCTAGTTGATATGCCCAGTCCTATAACAAATACATGTAACGGTGTGCGTACTTTATCCATGGTAAATGTGCCTAGTTGATATGCCCAGTCCTATAACAAATACATGTAACGGTGTGCGTACTTTATCCATGGTAAATGTGCCTAGTTGATATGCCCAGTCCTATAACAAATACATGTAACGGTGTGCGTACTTTATCCATGGTAAATGTGCCTAGTTGATATGCCCAGTCCTATAACAAATACATGTACCGGTGTGCGTACTTTATCCATGGTAAATGTGCCTAGTTGATATGCCCAGTCCTATAACAAATACATGTAACGGTGTGCGTACTTTATCCATGGTAAATGTGCCTAGTTGATATGCCCAGTCCTATAACAAATACATGTACCGGTGTGTGTACTTTATCCATGGTAAATGTGCCTAGTTGATATGCCCAGTCCTATAACAAATACATGTAACGGTGTGCGTACTTTATCCATGGTAAATGTGCCTAGTTGATATGCCCAGTCCTATAACAAATACATGTACCGGTGTGCGTACTTTATCCATGGTAAATGTGCCTAGTTGATATGCCCAGTCCTATAACAAATTTGGTTAATTCGACTCAGGCTGATCGCGCTGCCTCCCAGTTAAGTCGGTGAAAAAAATTCGTAATTTTTATTTGCCTATTGTTACACTTGAGTTAGTAATAAAAGTTAATTTCTGTTCTGTTCTAAATGCTATATTATTTGTTTTTTAAATGTGTGACTGAATTACGGTTTTGCGAAAGAAAGAAGAAAAAACAATATTAGTAACTAATTCACTGTTTATGATATGAAGAAGAAGGGGCCAAAATCTATTTGTATATCATGTTATGTATATTTATTTTAATTGTGTAATTGATATTTTTCCGTGATTGAGGGCACATTAGTTACATGACTTTTATCTTTTTTTTAAAGTAGCTTAATGATATTTGAGTTCAAGGTCTAGCCTTATTTACGAACTTAGAATGTTCTGGAATCGAACGTATAACCCACATACTCGTCGTTTTATTATGTCTTAGGTTTTTATATAAGAGTGAGAAAAACAAAATTATTTTATTCTTCCTTTAAGTTTAGTCTGTGTTCAGATTTGATTTGAGAGGGATAACTTATTCAAAAATTATTCATTGGAATTACAAAGTGCTCATTGGCATTTTAGACAAAAACGCGATTTTGGGATTATTGTGAATTCATTCGAAAACATTCTGAATTATATCAGTGTGAAAAATCAAGAATGTGCATTTACCTATTCAACACTGGTGGTACATCTGCACATTTCAATATCAGAATGTATTCGGCACGATCTATATTTTAGTACGCGTGATAGAAAATGTAGGATTATTTGGGATTTAAAACATGATATTGTAAGTTCCTCTTAAATTGTCACTTTGTAACTTAGGGAAATACATTTAGTTGTTGATGTTACTAAACATGTTGCCTTTGCTTCCCTCTGTTACTTTGTTTAATGCCATATAGTCGCAACAATCACCATGGTAATTGACGTTATGATTAATTATATATCAGCACGGTAACTGACACTACTATTAATTGGACTGAATAGGCAACGTGCTAGTTAATGTTTTCTCGTACTGTATATGCCTGTATTATAACTCATGATTTCTGAAATTGTCAAGATATTTTTCTCTGAAAGTGGGTAACTTTTTAGTTACTAAAACTGCAAGAAATAACCGGTTATGCTTGCTGATTCAACCTCTAGATTATAATACCTCCATTTTCTCTTAAACAGGAAAATGAGTCCTTGCTTAAATTTGCATTCCCCTCAAAGATCATTTTTTCATACAGCTGTGAACTTTCTTCATGCATCGATGGGAACTAGTTCATTGGCAAACTCGGTAAGAGTCCGTCTGGAGCCAGAATTAATAGGAAATTAAATCAATACAACATTAATAATACATTTTGTAATCATTTGTATGTGGACGACGATTTCGTCATCAATAAATGTGTCTTAACCCCTCTTTTGTATGCCTGGGAATTGTTTAGAAGCACTAAATTTCTATCCACATAGGTAGACGTGTCTGGCTGAAATACTGATCGATTGTTATAAATACTGATTGACTAAAATGTCCAGATTTGCAAAATTCTGTAATCTATCTGAGAAAGTTTTTATAACAGATTTGGCGATGGAAGCAGCTTTTTCAGTTTAAGAAGACGAAACTACCTGCCACCGTTTCTTATTATATTAGTCTACTATGATCCATAAAGAAAAATATATGACATTTGCTATTACTCTTGTCCGTCCGTCCGTACGACACCTTGGTTAACTTTTGTGTTTAGGACATTATAAGGAATATGATCTATCGATGATCCATTGGTTAAGATATATTTTTGTGGCATATTTTTTTCAAACTGGATATTAGCTTTAAAAATGTAATTAATTGTAAAATTTCAACTTCATATTTACGGCCGTTGATGGGGTATGTAATTGGTATTCAATGCTCTTGTCTTTATCAATGTTGTAAAGAAATAAGTCTAAATCCTAAATACATCATATAGGTGAATTATAAAATAAGAACGTCTTTGGGTAAGGCACACGTACCATAAATAGGCCAATATTTGAATCATACAATACGAACAAACACAAAATGACCAAGAGAAATTGCATACCGTTGATCCCGAATAAAATTCATGTTAGAGCACTTACCCAGAGACACGATTCCAGCTCTACCCATCACATTTCCACTGTCGCTTGTCCAGGTAAACGGACATCCTATAAATTCTCTTGGAAATCCATGCCATAAATTCGGCCTGTACTAGGTACTTGCTATTGTCCTGACTAACAACCCGAATACTTATCGCTTGACATATATTTACAGGAGATATTTGTAAAGTCTTCAATAATTTATATGCAGGAATTCCTTTGTTGGGAAAGGTTTTGTTCCTACAACAGCTAGATGTTTCTAATCCACTCCCCATTAAAAGATTAACTGCTCTTTTGTTAAACGTTCACGTGGCCTTATGGTCCGTTCTTAAGTTCAGTTAAGTTATTTCCATAAGGCTTGGTCAATATACGAGAAGCAAGCTGTTTAGCCCCTCCCCATTTTAGTCCAGTTTCGTAGCATCACTTGCTATCTCGCGAATCAAAATCCTGACCAGGTGTGCGAAGATAGTGAATGGAAAGTAAAGCCAAATCGTTTGTGCATGTGTCTGTGTGTGTGGTAGTAGTACTTTATATAGTAAATGAGATATTATTCCATAAATGTTGGTAAGGTCATTCACGGGAGCGGATGTGAGTGAGACAAGAAAGAAATTATTAGATCTTGGGCTCATTGTCCACAATATGCCAGAAAGTGCACAAAATAATAATAATAATAATAATAATAATAATAACAATAACAATAATAATAACCGATATCCTATGAACTCTTATAATAATAATAATAATAATAATAGGCTAGTGATGCAAGCAGAAGAAAGTGATTTGTATTTAGATACCCATTTCTAACTAAATACGGTTATTAATCCCCTCATTCTCAATAAATGAAACTTATTTTAAGATGTTGACATGAGGCCATTGACAGTTCTCGCAAAATGTGCATGCTCCCTTTATTCAGCTTCCAATTTATTGATTGATTGATTGATTGATTGATCGATCGAGTGGTTGGTTGGTTGATCGATTGATTGATTGATTCATTGATTGATTATATGTATGATTATGTTGCTCTTGATTTATATATATATATATATATATATATATATATATATATATATATATATATATATATATATATATATATATATATATATATATATATATATATATATATCTGTGCTTATCTGCTTACAGATGGATAAGAAACTATCGTTTATACAAATTAAGTTTCTGTTATGTTCTTTTCCTTTTGGTGATTTTCCTAGCCATGTCTAGAGTTACAACATAATTTCTCAGTTACCATAGTTACCATAACTTGCATCGTTTTATTAACAATATATTTTATGCAATTATTGCAACAGAACAGACCGCTCCGGTGGCCTAGCGGTTAGTGCGTCCGCCTCGGATGCGGGAAGGTCGTGGGTTCGATACCCGGCAGAGTCATACCAAAGACTTACAAAAATGGTACTAACAGCTTCCTCGCTTGGCGCTCAGCATTAAGAGGTTAGCGTTAGGACTGGTCGGCCTGGTGTCAGGATAATGTGACTGGGTGGGATATCATGTTACATGTCTGCGTTTTGATACCCCAGTGCTAGACATCACTATAAACTGCCACACTGCAGACATCGTACAGATATGACTGATTTTTTTTTTAAAGCTACGTTAAAAATCCAAATCACACACACACACACACACATACACACACACACACACGCACGCAACAGAACAGATTAAAATTAATTTAATACTCTCTGCCAAGTAAATTAAAACGTGTCTTCTCCAAGGGAAGTAATCCTAAAAATACTTTGACGTTCGCTTCAGAGTTAACTTCTTTGTAATATATATTTTTTGTATTGAATCAATCACAATGTTTGTCACTCACTCATTGAAATGGTTCCGTTATTCGCTTGTTTCAAGCACATGTCCTTTGTAGTCATCTCTCTTCGATCAAATTCCATTTTTCATAAACTATCCCCAAATCTTACTTAGTAAGACTGAATAAGTGAAAAAGTAAAACACATAAAACATAAAATCAAAAATAAATTGCTGTGGTGACCTGAAAATCTAATCTAATCATTTAATCCACCAAGGAGCATAATACAATTTGTAAACTTTCATGATTCTTATTTTTATTTTCTTCGAGCTAAAATGGATTTAGGGGAAACGTACAAACATACATATGTACAGCAAACAACAATACTCTCCCTTTTGTCAAAGCTAATTGTGGCATAAAGAAATGTAGAGTACTTCAAGCGGCACACCATACAGCTGAAATTGTTTGAATGTAGTCTATTTTGAATTCGCATCAAAAGATATTTACCTATTATTTCTCACAGTTTTTACCACTCTTTGGTCTTAAACTAAGTAATGCGTAGCAAATAACTTAATTCGCTAAGTTGCAAAATGAAAATGTAAGAGGATATTACAGAATTATGAATTAAATCCAAAATAATCATAAAAGTTCTGTCAAGGGACCCAAAGAATAGACTACTTTGAAAGAATTCCTGGTCTGGAATATGCTGGTGTACCATAAAGCAGTTAATGTGTTGATGTGCCAACAGTTGTGATGTATCACAATTGCATTGTCCAGAACTCCTTTGAATGAATTCATAATAATCTTAAAATAGTACTTAGTCCAAACAGACAGACGAGCATTTTTTTATTTAAAAAAGAAGATAAATAAAGTACTCTTCTGAAATTAAATTTAAAAACATTAAATACTTCTGCAGACTGAAAATAAAATAAGAAAGTAATAAAAAAATATAAATTGAATAATCGTTCTCTAATCTCCTTATATTCATCTCCACGAATCTATGTCGTTATCCACCATTACGTGACATGTGTCACAATAATCATCTCCTGATATCTGGCACATTACATCCATACGTGACCAACGTTTCAAGACTTCAACAATTCATTCGGAAAATTATTTCAAACTGTACACAGTTTCATTTTCTAGACCTAATAAATAACCCATTTATTGCTCATTATTTTAACATTGAATCTACACTCATGGACAAAGGTTAGCTTAATCATATCTTTGTTTATACATGATCATTATAATCTACACTCATGGACAAAGGTTAGCTTAATCATATCTTTGTTTATACATGATCATTACAATCTACACTCATGGACAAAGGTTAGCTTAATCTTGTTTATACATGATCATTACAATCTACGGTCATGGACAAAGGTTAGCTTAATCATATCTTTGTTTATACATGATCATTATAATCTACACTCATGGACAAAGGTTAGCTTAATCTTGTTTATACATGATCATTACAATCTACACTCATGGACAAAGGTTAGCTTAATCTTGTTTATACATGATCATTACAATCTACGGTCATGGACAAAGGTTAACTTAATCATATCTTTGTTTATACATGATCATTACAATCTACACTCATGGACAAAGGTTAGCTTAATCTTGTTTATACATGATCATTACAATCTACACTCATGGACAAAGGTTAGCTTAATCTTGTTTATACATGATCATTACAATCTACGGTCATGGATAAAAAATGAAACAAACAATATGAATATACATAAGAGATTGCCCATGTGACAATGATGTTCAAGCTTCTATCGCACGCTTTTCTCCTTCCTTTAAAAATAAATTAACAATCAATACTGTGTTTCTTCTTCAGCGACAATGTTTTGCTGATATCAGTCTGGCGCTTGAAATTTATTGAGGGAGTGGGAGAGGGTAAGCAAGGGGTGAAAATGAAGAGCAATTTGACATGTTAAGCAACTTTGAGTCATCTCTACTTTATAAAATCTTGTTTTTTATCGTTAGATCGCTAAATGGATCGGTTCCGCCTATCCAGTTAGAGGAATACGCATATTAGCTTTTATCGAAATCCATATTTAAAATATTTAGGTGTATGGGCAGAAAATACATGCAAATTCGACAGGTATTTTAGTAGGTGACCATAACATTGCAACGGACGCACCTACCGAGTTCTCTTTACGTATTGTGACTAGAAACTTGAGAACAAAGACAAAATCTATTTTAGCTAGTGAGCCAGTAGTCTAAGACTACTAATAGTCATCGTCTACCTTAGTACCCATAACCTTTAGGCTATACGGTGAATTTTATGGCTTACAGTTCTATTACAATCAAACTGCATGAACCTAAGTTTTGTGCAGCAATGAAATTCAACAGGTGTATTTTTTTATAAAAGGTTACTATGACGTTCATACCTGAGTACAGTATCCGCGTAGTTCTCTTGTCGGTCAGAAGAAGTGATCTAGAACGTTTTGTTGCTTAAGTCATAATGTAGAAACCAATCTTGGACGTTGATCAGCTGAACGCCAACAACAGTAAACTATCCTGCACCTTTCGTTGATAGGTTAAAACTTTGATATTGTTAAACAGTGATAATTTATTCCTTGCACAGTGTTTTACCATTGCTTTAGTCAAAGGAACTCTGAGAGACACAGCTAAAACAAAGAAGAATAAAGAAGCTCAAAGACAGATGACAACCTTTTCTTTCAAATCAAGACATTGTCTTGCGTTATTTTGATATTTCAAAGCAAAAAGGCGACCAACCTGCTCTGCAACAACAATGACAACAGCTTCACGGTAAATCAAAGGAACTTTTAAAAGCAAAAGCTGTTAGATGAGCGGGGACCATGGCCTCTGTACTAATTTAACAACAAATAAATGCTCATCATGGAGCGGATTAGTGCGTGTTTCAAATAAACAAGGTTTGCTTTATTTCAGATATATGCAAGGATTATTTACATATCAGCATCGCACAAGTGAAAGTATATACCATATATTGTGAATGGGAGAAGTTAGTATGCTAATTAACTGACTCTAAATCGGCGGAGCATGAAACATTTGTAATAAATATACCCGAAACTGAAAATATCGTATATTTGCCCCTCGAGGCAGTCAGTTCTCGCCTCTGCGGAATCATGGAGGCCATGTTTTGACGACTTGTTTCGGATTGTGCCTAAACCTACATTTATGGATATTCTTCGCCCTAAGAACTAAGTTGATATTGGAACAATAAACATGGTGCATCAGCACTCGGCACGTTCCAGTCATCTTTGTTTTATTCACTCTCTGTTCAAATCAGGTGTTAGTTTTTAACACACGAAAAAGGTTATTGACGGTTCTCGAATGTGTTTCTGATGTTGTGGTGAGAAAAACTACAAGAACTTTGTTCTGTTACGTTGTTTTTCAAGATTCATTTCAGTTTGCATATCAACTTTGCATCCGCTTTGTAATTTTAATATTTAATTAGATTCCGTCACTTTTTTATAATGAACTGAAAACTCCGATTCCTCATTGGAAGTATAGTGCTATCTGGATGCAGTCTATCTAATTAAATATTCTGGGTTTTCTTGGTTTTCACAACTTATGGAATCTTAGTAATGCTTTAAATTTAGTCAAATTTTTGGAAGATAATCGTCAGGACATTTTAATCTTTCCTCAATACGGGGATTCGGAATTCTAGCATCACTCTTAATTTAAGCCATTTTCATAAAATATTCCATTATTTAGTTGTCTGCTAAATTCTGGATAAGTTTCGGAAAGTCAGTATTACAGTTTTCCTCAGCTGAGTTTTATAGTCTCTTTTAAATTCTCTTTCAATTTTGGAATTCTAGAACGGCATTTAAACTAAGCCATTTATATGTAGTAATCCGTATTATAGGAAAGGGGGCAGGGTGTGGCATACGGGAGAGGTTTTCGTGTTTGGGACAATTTTGGGCACTAATGCTCCATGTTTACTCACGAGGCCCAACAGGTCTAACAACGCGTGTAATCCATTACAATTTTAGTCTTTCAGCAAGTCTGTCTTTTAAAAATTTATATTGATAGCATTCAGCGGAGAGACATTATTTGTCCATAGCTGCGGCAAGGAACTACTTTCACTACAGGATTTCCAGGTCTCAAAATAGGGGTCTTAACATTTGAGTCAAATCCATGAAAAGCTCATGTACAATGTTCGTTTCAAGATTCCAGGAAGACATGTAAGTGCAGTTATGTAAACCTGAGATATTTCTACACACACACACACACACACACACACACACACACATACACACACATTGTTGGTTTCTTCATCTCTAAAATGACTTACCAGCGTAAACAAGTAAGCCTGCTGGGTTAATGTCTTTCCCTGATAACGTAATGACGCACAAAACATGCGCCCTTATGTGTTTGAGAAATATTTGTAAACAATATGCAAAATGTAGCCATGTCATTTGTTTGCAGAGACTGGTTGTTGTTTTGAATTTAAACATTTTTATTGTTGTGTCAGTTCATGCGGCGTGTAAGTAAATTTCAAGTTTTATGACTTTCTTAGTTTTGTGAAGTATATATATACATACATACATATATATATATATATATATATATATATATATATATATATATATATATATATATATATATATATATATATATATATATATATATATATATATATATATAGTGGTCTAAGGTTGACATTGCCCGGGGTGGGAGTGGGAGACAAGCGCCCCAATCCTCCAAAATGCCCCATACGGCCTGCGTCTCTTACTGCCTCTGTCAACTAAAATCCAGCTCCTGGCCTTCGCGAGTGGCTTAGATTTGAAGCCCGGCAGACCATGTTTTCTACTAACAGGAGAAGGGGTGAAGGCGGCCCACTGGCGCCTTAAAACCAGTTGCTTCGGGTAGATGGGACTCGTAAACCTTGGATGGTAGCTCATCTAGGAGAAGGAAAACTCCGATTCCAAACCTCTGCTGCCTTGTGGCTATACCCACTCATGGGAAAGGCTAAGGGAGTAAACCCCGACAGAAAATCTGGAGATGGAGTCCCTAAGGCGGTATGACATTGACTTCAACGTCATTCCGGCAACTCCTGCGACGCCGTTGGTGCCAAGCTGTATCGGCATTCGTCGTTCCCTTGGGCACACCAGCTGCGTGGAGAGGGGGGGATCTGCTGCATGGGCATCAGCTGATTCTCCATACCACCCTGCCCAGGCTTCATAGCTCCAATGGAGAGGACACTCCAGCGTTGTCGTACGGCGTCGGCACAACACGAGAAGTAGAAGTTTACCGGTTCTAAGTCAAAGCTCGATTTGCGTAGAGCTTGGCGCCAGGGGTTACTTCTGACGGTGGGAGAGATCATCAGGTCTCACTGGACAGCTACCGCCCGCCTCAAGCTGGGCAGCCCCCAGTCAGTAAGGTGCTGCCCGCCATGGCCTGCCTGCTTCACTGGGTGCGTGGAGCTTAGAGAACCATCTCGACAAGTGGGCCACAAAACTCTGCACCAGGAAAGACTAAAAGAAGAAAGAAAAAGACTCCAACTCTTCGTTTTGCAACCTGGAACATCAGGACCATGTGTCCTGGATTGACCACTGACCTACAGCAGATCGACGATGCACGGAAGACTGCCATCATTGACAGAGAACTCTCCCGACTGAACATCGACATTGCCTGCCTCCAGGAGACCCGACTGGCTGACAGCGGCACCATCAGGGAAGCCAATTACACATTCTTTTGGCAGGGGAAGCCCTTGGATGAACCTAGGCAGCATGGTGTAGGCTTTGCCGTCAAGAACACGCTAATCGCCTTCATTGAACCTCCATCATCAGGTACTGAGAGAATCCTTGCCCTCCGGCTGTCAACATCCTTAGGCCCGGTCAACATCTTCAGTGTGTACGCTCCAACCCTCTACTCCACCTACGAGGAGAAAGACAAGTTTTATGAGGCTCTGGATCAGGCAATATCCAGTATCCCCAACAATGAAAGCCTTTACTTACTAGGAGACTTCAATGCTAGAGTGGGAGCTGACCATGAGGCCTGGTCCACCTGTCTCGGCTTTTACGGAAGGGGCAAGATCAACGAGAATGGTCAGCGACTGCTGGAGATGTGCTGCTCCCACAGCCTATGTGTGACAAACACTTTCTTCAAATGCAAGGAGATCCACCAGGTGTCGTGGAGACACCCACGTTCACGCCACTGGCACCAGTTTGACTTCGTCATCACCAGGCGTGCAGAACTGGCCAGTGTCCTTCTTACCCGCAGCTACCACAGTGCCGATTGTGACAGCAAGGTGCGAATATTACCCAAGAAGCTGCACCACGCCAAGAAGAAGGGTCACCCACGTATCAACACCTGCTGTGCAAGCAACCCAGAGAAAACACAGCAGTTCATCAGCAAACTGAAGGAAGCCCTCACCAAAGTGACACCTGATGACACCATTGATTCCAAGTGGTCCCATATCCGTGGCTCTGTGTACAATTCAGCCATCACAGCTTACGGGAAGAGGGAGCGAAAGAATGTCGACTGGTATGAGGCAAACTGGGAGGAGATGGAGCCCGTGACTGAGGCAAAGAGGAAAGCCCTCCTGGCATACAAGGCTGCACCTAGCCCCAGAACACTACAAGCCCTCAGGATTGCAAGGAATAACGCCCAGAAGACCGCCCGCCGCTGTGCCAACACCTACTGGCTGAACCTTTGCAACAGTATACAGACAGCTGCTGACACCGGGGATACAAGAGGAATGTATGAGGGTATCAAACAAGCCACAGGCCCCCCCCCCCCAGCTACAAGACCGCCCCCCTCAAGTCCAAGACGGGCGAAGTCATCACAGACCAGGGGAAACAACTGCAGCGATGGGTTGAGCACTATCTCGAGCTATATGCAACCCAAAACAATGTCACTGGAACTGCCCTGGACGCCATTCCAGACCTGCCTGTCATGGAGGAGCTAGACACACAGCCCACCCTGGAAGAGCTCGGAAAAGCCATCGATTGCCTTGCCTGTGGGAAGGCTCCCGGAAGCGACGGCATTCCGCCTGAAGTCATCAAGAGCGGAAAACCAGCACTGCTCCAGCCCCTACACACACTCCTCTGCCTTTGCTGGGAACAGGGATACATCCCACAGGACATGCGTGATGCCAACATCGTCACTTTGTACAAAAACAAAGGAGACCGTAGCGACTGCAACAACTATCGGGGCATCTCCCTCCTCAGCATCGTCGGAAAGGCCTTCGCCCGTGTTGCCTTGGCACGCTTGCAGATCCTAGCCTCTCGCGTCTACCCAGAATCCCAGTGTGGATTTCGAGCCGGCAGATCAACTGTAGACATGATCTTCTCACTACGTCAGCTGCAGGAGAAGTGTCGCGAACAGCGGATGCCCCTCTACGTTGCCTTCATAGACCTGACGAAGGTGTTTGACATGGTTAGTCGGAGCGGACTCTTCAGACTTCTGCAGAAGATCGGCTGCCCCCTACGTCTGCTTGCTGTCATTATGTCGTTCCACGAGAACATGCACAGCACAGTGTGCTTCAATGGCGCAACATCTGAAGCATTCCCAGTCGTTAGCGGAGTCAAACAAGGCTGTGTCCTTTCACCGACGCTCTTTGCCATCTTCTTCTCCATGATTCTCCAGTACGCATTCAAGGACTGCAGCGAGGGAGTGTACATCCATACCAGGGCTGACGGCAAGCTGTTCAACATCGCCCGTCTCCGTGCTAAGACTAAAGTCACAGAGGTACTCATCCGTGAATTGCTCTTTGCCGACGATGCAGCCTTGACATCACACACGGAAGATGGACTTCAGCAGCTGGTATGCTGCCTCTCCCATGCATGTAAGGAATTTGGACTGACCATCAGTTTGAAGAAAACAAATGTCATGGCACAGGACACAGACTCCCCTCCCTCTGTCTCCATCGATGGGTACAATTTGGAAGTTGTCGAGAACTTCACATACCTCGGGTCTAACATCTCCAGCTCACTCTCCATTGATTCTGAGGTGGGCGGCAGGATTGCCAAGGCAGCAGCAGTGATGGCCAGACTTAACCAGAGGGTCTGGAACAACCCCAACCTCACAGAGAAGACCAAACTGCGTGTCTACCAAGCGTGCGTGCTCAGCTCACTTCTCTACAGCAGCGAAACATGGACCACCTATGCAAGACACGAGAGGAAACTCAACAGCTTCCACCTGAGATGTCTGCGGCGCATTCTGCACATCCAGTGGCAGGACAAAGTACCCAACACAGAGGTTCTAGAACGCGCCAACATGAACAGCATGTTCTCCATACTCAGCGAGAGGCGCCTTCGCTGGCTCGGCCATGTCAAGAGAATGGACCCAGGTCGCATTCCCAAGGACCTGTTATATGGGGAGTTAGCAGAAGGTGCACGACCAACTGGACGACCACATCTGCGCTACAAAGATGTTTGCAAGAAGGATATGAAGACAGCAAACATCAATGTCAACGACTTGGAGAGCTGTGCAAACAACCGTTCCAGCTGGCGTCTAGCTGTCAGGCAGGGAGTTCAAAACGCAGAGGAAAAGAGAAGAATAAAGCAAGCTGAAAAGAGAGCTAAAAAGAAGGATAAGCAAAAGCGTACTTTGGAGCTATGCCATCGTCTCTCGTAGACGGACGGATGCCAAGACCCCTCATCACTGTCGCTATCTAGACCATCAGGTGTAACCTGTCATATTTCCACTGTGGCTATCTAGGCCGTCGTGCCTAACCTGTTATATGTCCACTGTCGCTATCTAGACCATCGAGCATAACCTGTCATATTTCCACTGTGGCTATCTTGGCCATCGTGCCTAACCTGTCATATTTCCACTGTCGCTATCCAGGCCATCAGGCTCCATCCGTCGTATCTCCACTATCGCTATCCAGCCTAACGGGCATCTGATAAATTCTCTTGGAAATATATGCCACAATTTCGGACTTTACGAAGAACGCGTCATTATCACTACTTGTTCATACCCTGCCAATCTCCTCTGTACATATTTTACTTGGAGATATTTGTAAGCCCTTAGTAACTGTATATCATTGAATTCTATTGTCAAATTACGTAATATTTCAGCATTGAAATTTCAACGAATATTATATCAGCTTTAGGCTTATTGCAGGCGGTAAAAGATGAATCATCTGTTTGTAAGAAGTTTCGATGGCTTTGTTGTCCATTTGGAGGCAGTTTAAAAGTCCATTGTAAGCTCTTTTACACTCACTCCACCAGGCCTGATCTAGCAGACCACATTCCTGGTCGATATGGAACCAGGTGTGTGTGTGTGTGTGTGTGTGTGTGTGCGCGCGCGCGTGGTAGTAGTACCGTAGGTTATACATTGTGGTCTGTAATTCAATAAGTAGTCGTAGAATGAAGAATTTAGCCTTTTGTATCCAATCAGGGTCCATCCATTCGAAACCCATAACTTTAGCCTCTTTGCACGCGTTCATAAACCTACGATGGATTCCCACTGGCACCCAAACAAGGGTCCGAGGGTTCGCTTAGGATCTGATACACGAACTAACACATCTTTTGCGAATGTCCAAGTCTTTCTTTGCTTGGCCAAGTCAACTGTAATGCCGTGGATGTGTCGGTGAATTTACGTCATCGTCGGGGAAACACTCTTTGGATGTTTTCAAGCACAAAGTTGTTGGCGATATTGCATTTCGCATGCTATTGCGACGAATCCTAGCTGACATAGAGACTGCATTGATACAGCAGCGTGAATCCAAAACTTAAATTTAATTTGACTCTCGACGATGTTATATTTGATTGTATATGAGGGTATGTTACTCCAACATTTTTCTCGTAGATATTGGTCAACTAGTGGAACAAAATTGTCTCAATGTTGCCATGCCTTACGTGCTGATCCAACACATCGATTGCCACATTATCATTGCCCGGAACAATTTCTGCAAGCGTCACCATGTATATAATGATAGCGATGTTTAAGTAAATATTGGATGTTTTTCGACTGATAAACCGTTAGTGACCTTTCTTAATGCCCATTTCGATTAATATATGTTTTAATACATTTCATCAAACACACCTCAGATTTGCTCAGATTCACCTGCATACTTGATTTCAGTTTGAAAGGAACACTCTTCATAGACAACACGTTTAAAATTCACGATGGTGAATTATTGTGTGATGCCAATGAGTTATCGTATTATCGTGTAAAATAATGGGGCCCCGAGTGGCCGAGTGGTCTAAAGCGCTCATCGTTCCTGATCACTGCCATCTCACCTCTGTCTGCGTGGGTTCGAGTCCAAGTCTCGGCTAGCGTGGGTACGTGGGAAAGCCTGCCAGTAGCTTCTTGTATGTTGGTGGTTCTTCCCTGGGTTTTCCAGGGTTCTTCCTCCACCAGTTATACTGGCCGCCATGTATAGCCTATCTTCTGCTGAAAATGGCGTTAAACCCTAGAACAACAACAACAAATCATGTAAATTAGGTAAAGATTGCATATCAACCAGGTATGTTAAATAAACAGGTGTTCGAGTTCTTATGCGATAATCACTTCTCTATTATACCAGATTGCTCTCCGCCAGAAGCGTTTGAAGAAATCGCCCAGAAGTGTGTCGCTTACAGATAACAGATCAGAACAGATTTAGATACATACATTATTTTTGCAGTAGATATTCTGAGCTAATTTTATGACTTTCCAAGCCGATTACTGTGATGATGAAACTTGTACGTCAGCTGAATCCTCTGGAACTGTTTCAGGAATAAAATAAGATAAAAGGTCTTTTTTAAATTTGAAATGTTTAACACTACAGAAAGATTTCCACAGTCTGTAGAATAGTAATCCTAGTACACGCATTACAACCTTATCTACATATATTAAATATAATATTTGATTTTTAAAACGTCTTACTACTTTCGTATATTCAGTACAACGTTTGTGATTTGTATGGGTACTACACTAACGCAAGCAGCGGTCTAATTCGTAGGTATGGAGTGAGGAACATATGTTTCAAGCATACCTGTTTTTAAGGAATGTCAAAGTTCTAGTGGTTTCCTTAACAGAGAAGCATGCATCGAGTATGGTTTTAAGAAATTTATACGACCGTATCGTTTTCTTAACACAAAAGCTGGTATCGAGTATGGCTCTATGCTCCGTGACATGAGTATTTGGAGAGACAAAGGAATTAAATTTGTAATATTGTGGTTTTCCATGCGACTACTAAGGGAATTAAATTACTACCGTATACCCTCTAATGATGCTCATATATATCATTTGCGATTGTGTACATATTGTGTTTCAATAAAGCTTTCGTTTATCCGACGTCTTTGAAACAAAAATCAATCAAGTAGGAAAGTGGCCAAATGTACAAAACAGGAGTATAACACCAATTTCACTATAAAAAAAGGACACTTGCAAAGATTAAGCGTGAACCCACAATATGCCAGCTATGAATACATGCTAGTGCCAAGATGGAATACATAGTTGTTCTCGTAATTAGTCCCGGGCAACTCGTAAATCCGATGTACTTTATCGTAGTTATGAGTTATGTATCTCGAAATTATGAGTTAACTATATTGTAATTACGAGATACTAACACTAACTGGTAAATACGAAAATACGAGATAGCTACTCGTAAATACGAGATCTTCTTCTTCGGTTGTCCATCGTGTACGACGATGATGCTAGTTATGCAGCACGAGCAGGTGGTTACAGAGCCCAAAGGTGGATTTACACAGGATGTTACAGGTTGGTATGGGAAGTCTATACACGTAATGGTCTGGGATGGCTGCGCTGTGCCGTTTATCTCGCATGGCTGCGTGGCGTTGGCGGCGGTGATCTTCTATTAGTTATCCAGCCTTTGTGATGAGCAAGCGTCAGGTTGACCGGTCCATGACCGAGGGTTTCAGCTCACTGGGTTGGATTCCGCACCACTTCAAACTACACTTCAAGTTATTTTTGTACGTTTTTCTGGGGAACCCTCATTTCCGCTTTCCCTGCTTGAGTTCAGCATAGGCCCATCTCCGTCCTCAACAATGACTACAAGATACTGAGTAGAATATTAAGCAATAGAATAAAAAAGGGGATAGGGGACATAATAAATATAAATCAAACATGTGGGCCAAAAAATAGGGACATACAACATAATATTCTAAACATAAGTACAATAATCGAATATCTACAAAATAAGGGACAAAAAGCTGCTATGGTACTTTTTGACCAAGAAAAAGCCTTTGATAGAATAGAGCATAATTATATACAAAAAGTCCTGGAAAAATTTGGATTCGGAGAGCCCTTCCGAAATTGGACTAAGATACTATATAATAACATAACGTCTAGAGTACAAAATAACGGAGCAATGACAGAAAAATTCGACATAAAACGATCAGTGCGGCAAGGGTGCCCACTATCCATGCTATTATACGTAATAGCGATTGAAATGCTGAGCATTAGTATAAAACTAAACGAAGAAATTAAAGGTATAAAAGTTCCAAATATTACAGATGAAGTGAAAATGCTACAACATGCAGATGATTGCACTAACTTTATAGATGATCCAAAATCCTTTGAACACCTAATAAAGGAATATGAGAAATTTGGACAAGCATCCGGATCAAAAATAAATCAAAACAAAACGGAAATATTAGAGATAGGTAACTGGCGGGGTAGGCACTCAAGCATACCTGCCCATGTATTCAAAGATACCGTTAAAGCACTCGGGGTGTGCTTTGGCAAAAACGAAGAGAAAGACAACTGTAAAAAAATGGAAAGTGAGATTAAACGGAATATTGATATCTGGGCACTTACGCCGTTATGCTTAATGGAACGAGCACAAGTGGCCAAAACCTATATGTACAGTAACCTTAACTATATAATGAAATCAACCAACATAAATAATGTAATATTGAATAATATAGACAAACCTATAATTAATTATATATGGGATTATATATGGGATTTTAAATTACACTACGTAATAAAAGAAATTTTGTATAAAACGAGAGATTTGGGGGGATTAGGAATACCAAGCCCATTAATTTTAAAAACTACTAATATACTAAATAGATTTAAACGACTGAGCGACGATCCAAAATTACCATGGGAAGGGATATATATATATATATATATATATATATATATATATATATATATATATATATATATATATATATATATATATATATATATATATATATATATATATTGGTTTGGGTTCGTTTTACGGAATAGGGAGGGGATATACAAAAATAATAATGTCATGAAATTACTAGAAGCACCGAGAAAATATAAAAGTATAAAGGACTTATTAATGAAATATAGAGATAAAAAAGAATTTTGGGACTTAGACGAAAAACTCTCATATAATTGGATTAGAAATGACATGACCAAAAATATAATAACTAAAGTAGAAAGAGAAAACTTATATGTGAACTGGAAGAAAGCATGGGGGCACTGGTCTAGATTAGGGTCCCTGAAAATACAAAGCCTCACCTTCAAATACATGCATGATGCGTGGTTGACAGGAGAGGTGGCAGCGAGACGGCGTATGGTCAGAGTACCGCCAAAATGTCCGCTGTATAAAATAGGGTCTTATAGTAAAAGACATATAATTTTATACTGTAGAGAAACACTAAATGAAAGAACAATAATAATAAATGAAATAAATAAAAATAGCTCTTTTAAGCCGCAAAGTCTACTATACTTTGACGGGGATTTTAATAAAGAAACGCTATACAAAATTTCTAGTTTTATAGTAAACACAATTAAAATATGTGGGCCTATTAAATTTTAATATAGAATAGATTTCAAGAGGGAAAGTACAGATGATGAGGCCATGGGACTATGTCACATGGCGCTACGCGAAGTGAACAGGCCCATGGCAGAATCTGGAAAGGAACCCCTCTTGAAAAATAAATTTTAAACTAAAATTCTATCTATTCTATCACTAACTCCAACAAAAATCTATGTGAATTGAAATTGAATTTTTAAATTAAAATTTAAATGTAAAACTTATCTAAAATTAAATAAAATATATATAATCAAATTTTGGTTTGCAACTCAAACCAACTAAATTTAATCTTTGTGTGTGTTTTTTTTTTTCTTTTTTTTTTTCTCTCACTTATCTCTCAAATATTACTTTGAAACACATTTATAAACATTTATAACTAAAAGATAGACCAGCTCCATGGGGGAGAAGCATAATAATTAAATAAAATGTGAACCCTCCCTGGAGCTCAGTCTAAATCTTATTAAGTAAGGTGATACAAAAAAAAAAAAAAGAGTTCAGCATAGAAGATCTGTTTCCGTATGCTGGTCTCCTCCATCCAAATGACGAGCCATTAGATCTGAGCTGGGCTTTCAGTAACAGTACCTCAATACAAGGGACACCGGTCCTGTTGAGGACCTTTAAGCTGGAAACCATGCCATTAAATGTGGATGACTGACATGTTGAGCGCACATGGAACTGCCCGAGCTGTTTCAGGTACCTGCGGTATACATCCATATTTCACAACTGTAGAGCATGGCGGTGAGGACGAGAGCTATATAGACCATGATTTTGGTGGCCATCCGAATGTCTTTTTGCTGCAGGACTCTGACACGAAGTCCTCTTAACGCTGTGATTCATTGTCCTGAGACCCATCTGAAGACATTGTGCTTCCCAGAGATGTAAAGCTCTCCACTTTCATCAACTGTCTCCTCTCGATCTCGATGGCGGGTTGTGGTAGTTTCGGTATGGAGCTGGCTGAAGGAGTACCTCCAGGAGATTTTTTCTTCTTCTCAGGCATTTTGATTGACAGTCAATACGAGATACTTAAGTAAAAATTTATAAAGATTGAAGGGATTTGTGTTTGAAGGACAAAGCATATTTTCACCCTCCCCGCCATGATATCCACATCGTACGATGCTGGTGTTTCATACATGGGAAGGTAAAATCTAGGGAATATTGTTAGCAATATGGTATATAAATCACCGATTCTGCTGGTAAAGGTAAATATTGTGTACCTAACGGTAAAGTATGTAAAAACTTGTATAACAAAACGAAAGCTGTATGCCCGTTAACATCTGTTTCACCTAGGTTTCTTTCTTCCAGATTTAGCTATACAGTTTTGGTTTTAAAACAAAGCCGAATTATAAATGTTACAAAATGTTTACAAACTCGAAACATTGGTGTAATGAACTGAAACCTATTCATGTCATCTACATACTATAACAAAACATGCTTACTGCATTTTGTTTGTCGACCATATGTTAGCCATGCAAGGAAGATTTTCTTAAAACATAGGTTTCATTCTAAATTTCAAATAGGTGTTAAAAATTAAACATAAGGACATAATCACCAGAACGCAAACATACTTAGTGTACCTAAATATCTGATATGGCCTGATTTAGCTAAATAGTTCCGTATCTTTGATACCTTGCTTACAATGTAAATGCAAACAAGATTTTGACCGCTTCGGTATCAAAGTGGTTAGAGCGTCTGCCTCGGTTGCGAGAAGTCATGGGTTCGATCCCAAGCCGAGTCATACCAAAGACTTACAAAAATGGTAGTAACAGCTGCCTCGCTTGACGCTCTGCATTAAGAGGTTATGTCTCACTGGATAGTTTCGTATTTTGACACCACCCTAATTTTAAAGGTAGAAGGCATGAACCTAATTATCACAAGCCTAGCATTTATAAATTCACACAGAAGCTAAATCTGTAATGTGGCTGAGATTTACTTTGAGTTAGTCTTGGAAATGGGTTGGCTTGTTGGTGACTGCATGACACAGTTAGACGAGCATGGGAGATCAAATACGTAACCTCGGCTGCAAATGAGCAGCCGACTTGGCTTACGTATTTACGTGTCTGCTACAGAGGTATATATCTAAAAATCTAGATGGTTGAGGGGTGATGAAAAGTATGCTAATTTGTTATAGTACTAGTGAACATTATTCATGCATAAGGCACATACGGATTTTTTTTAGCTGCCTTGTCACAGGAAAATATTGAAAATAGCTCTTTGCTGTCAAAAATGAATGTAAAATTTAGGGGTTGGTGGAAGTTGTAAAAAATATATGACTTATAAAAGGAAATGTACAAATGATTCAACAAAAATGTCAGTTACCGTTACCAAAGCGGGTCTATGAATATATTCAAAATTGATAAATATCCAGTCTGTTTGTTTCTGACTTAATTGTTGCTTTTGATAGCTTTTTTCTAAATCTTAATGTCATAGCCAGAGTGATAAATAGACATCCCCGCCTGCATTATTCGCTATTTTTTTCTTTTCTTTTGCTCTTTTAT
Source organism: Sinohyriopsis cumingii (assembly GCA_028554795.2). Lineage (NCBI taxonomy): Eukaryota > Metazoa > Mollusca > Bivalvia > Unionida > Unionidae > Sinohyriopsis > Sinohyriopsis cumingii. Next base: position 11,315,208 of record CM068831.1, on the reverse strand, counting down.
ATACCCATATTCAGTATGGAGGTTTTAAGAGCTATATTGCCATATAATATTTTGGGGGGACGGGGTGTGTTAGTGATTGTGCTTTAAGAATATCTTAATCTGATGTGCTAGTATAATCTTGAATTAATAATAAGTTCTCTGACTTTATGAATACCCATGACTCCTGGTACAAGTGCATTGAGTAAGATGCAGATAATAAATGTTCTACATATGAATGGCATAAATACATATTGTAGGTATGAATGGCATAAATGCATGTTGTACGTAACAATGGCATAAATGAATGGTATGCATATAAATGGAATAAGACATGTTCTACATATAAATGGCATAAATACATGTTCTACATATGATTGGCATAAATACGTGTTCCACGTATGAATGACATAAATCAATCTTCTACATATTAATGGAATTTATAGGTTACTGTATTTGTATGGGAAAATATGAACGAGTTTTGGGATGGAATACTGCACGATCTTGGGAGTGAAGTATATCCTTCCGACAAAACGAGTTCATATTTTCCCATACAAATGCAGTAACCTTTTTATTATATGCTCATTTTTTTATTCTACCTAAGGTTTAATTATATAAACACAATACACTACAAGAAACAACGTAAATGAATGTATGCCGCATTCCAAACACAACAAACAAGCGCATATTCAACATTACACAAATCAACATTATTACTGCGCACATAACTCCGCCCAGATAAATTTGAACTTAGTCGCGCGCTCAACATAACTTTCGAAAGAAAATGGCGTGTCTAGTTAAAATTTAAATTTCGAGTCATATTGTGAATGAATGTGCATTGCAGCAACTTTTCCATTTGAGCTGGAATTAATATAATTTGGTATTTTTCTCGATTCTAGGAAATTTCGTGATTATGGATTGGATTTGTATGTGACGATTCCACATGAAATACATGAGATTTAATAAGCTAGGGAGAAGCGTGTTGACATCTCCAAATGTGTTTCTGTTTCTGTCATTGAATGTTTGAAATCATAATGTGGGAAAAATATGAAGTCTTTCAATTGCAATTAGCAAAAAGAGGCTACGGAATTTAATGCTTGTTTCATTTTGAGTGCAGTAAGGAGGATGCAATTGCACTTATCATCGAAATTACAGTACAATTTCGAAATGTGTAATCCAGATTGAAAACCATGTCGGCTCATGTAATTCGGATTTGCATAATTAAGAAAATACATTTTGAGGAAATTCAGGATGTAAAACTGTAAGTATATTTTATTTTGCCATTCCTATCACCAGCTAAAGAAGAGAGTATATGACTTGTCACTTGTATGTTGTTTGTAAGGACCTTATCTTGCGTCTGTTATACTGCAGTATACTGTAGCTAGCCTAAATATGTAACATTGTATCAATGCGGAATGTGCCAAAACAGCTGGTATGTTGCAGTCCACGAAACATCTGTTTTAGTTCACTCAGAAACAAATTTAAACAACCACGACGTAAAGAGCCTCTTACGCGAGTGTACATGATTTATGTACAAATCAAAAGTGCTGGCGTCTGCGTCCATTGTTTGTTTACAATAGAAAGTAGTTCCTTTATGCACATGAATGCTATATATGTATTGTCGTGCGAGTTCAGTATCGGGTAATACTGAACGATTCTGACAATGTAAAGTTAACGGGGAAAAAAATGAGCATATAATAAAAACACATATTCTACATATAAACGGCATGAATGCATGTTCAATACATCAATGGCATAAATACATGTTATAAATATGAATGTCACGAGTACATATTTTACATGTTTTATATATGAATAGCATAAATACATGTTGTACACATGAATGGCATAACTAAATGTTCTATATATAAAAGGCATAAATACATGTTGTGTATATAAATCACATCTAGTGGTTAGAGCGTCCGCCTCTGATGCGGAAGGGTCGTGTGTTCGAACCCCGGTCGAGTCATACCAAAGACTTACATAAATGGTGCTAACAGCTGCCTCGCTTGGAGCTCAGCATTAAGAGGTTAGCGTTAGGACTGGTCGTCCTGGTATCAGGATAATGTGACATCATGCGGCATGATGCCCCAGTGCTAGACATCACTATAAACTGTTACACTGCAGACATCGTATCCATATGGCTGAACAATTGTTAAAGCTACATTAAAAATCCAAATCACACACACACACACACACACACACACACACACACATATATAAAATACATATCAATGGCATAATTATGTCATACATAAATGAATATTGTACATGTGAATATCATAAATAAGTGTTACACATATGAATAGCATAACTATATGTTGCTCATCTGAATGGTATAAATATATGTTGCACATGTTATGGCATAAATATATGTTGCACATGCTGAATAGCATAAATACATGTTGCACATCTGAATGGCATAAATATATGTTGAACATTTCCATGGCATAAATATATGTTGAACATTTCCATGTCATAAATATATGTTGAACATTTCCATGGCGTAAATACATTTGAACATTTCCATGGCATAAATATATTCTCAGCATTTCTCATGGCATAAATATATGTTGAACATTTCCATGGCATAAATATATGTTGAACATTTCCATGGCATAAATACATTTGAACATTCCCATAGCATAAATATATGCTGAACATTCCATGACATAAATATATGTTGAACATTTCCATGGCATAAATACATAGCTAGACTTTGAACATCCATCTGTCATATAAAAAATATATGTTGTGTTGAATGATATATCTGACACGCTAAAGTTTGAAAGTTACTACATGTATCAAGTTTGAAGAATGCATGCCTCATTGCATTTTTTAACTTTCGTTTTGAAAAATGAATTTTTAACGCAAATGCAGATTTCAGTCCTAGGTCTGACATAATTCTTCGAACCCTACTTAAATTTTATTCATGTATTTATAGGATCCCAGGTCATTGGGTCCTTAGGTCATTCGGTCATCAGGTCATTAGGTCATTCTGTCATCAGGTCATTAGATGATTCGGTCATTGGGTCATTTTTATGTTGGTTTGGTCCCTCATAGTCTTCATCATAGAGAGGACAGTAGTGAAGTGGGGCACATTAGCGTCAATGGGAATTAGCATTACAGAGACCCCTGGGTCAGATTAGCGTCAAGGGAAAATTAACATGGAGAAAAATCGTGGGTCAGATTAGCGTCAAGGGAAATTAACATGGAGAAAAATCGTGGGACGGTTTAGCGTCAAAGGAAATTATACAGGGTGGGACTTTATATCGTCAAGGGAAATTGAACATGGGATTTTTTTTTTAAAAAAGTTTTTTTTAAATTTAAATTTAAATTTAAATTTAAAAAAGGGTAGGCAATTGAAAGGCTATCTCTTTTCGAGAAATATGGCTGGCCCTGAAAAGGGCCTTTGGGTTTATGTTAATGTATTCATTAACATAAAGGGCACCGCATTGGTCTTCTTCTTGTCCTTAGCCTGCGTCTTACTGTTGGTCCGTACATCAGCACTCTTTTCAGGCATCCTTGTCTTTCAACGTAGATCCTACGTATCCACAGGCTGGTGTTTGTCCTGTGGACAACGGTCCACTTGGATCGGACATACATGAGCATGTCCCTCCTGAACATCATGGAAGACACAAGGGTGGATGACTCAACTGTAGTCCACATCTTGAAGCGACGAGAACAGGTGAATCAATGCAGTGAACTGCGCTTATTTATAGGTAGAGGAAGGATTGAAACGGATTGAGTTCATTCACCAATCCGAACACGCATTACAAAATTCAGTCAGCTCGCATCCAATCCGAAGAGAGCAGTCTGTGACGTCATGTGGTCTATATAGATTCGCTAGCGCTTGTGTGCAGTCAATCTATGCGACAGTGATTCAACATGACGGAAACTCAGAAAACGATCCATTGGGGTGCACCAACAGGGGAGACCGCCCAAGGGAACCCGGACTTACTTTCAGAAGAGGTGAATTGGGATTTGTGGATTTTCTCTCCTCGCAAGAATTTGTTCCGGAACCTTCGTTACCTTCTTCATTACCGCAAGTGGAGAATTTTAGACAGAGACAGAAAGAAGAATTGGAGAAATTTATACAACGACAAAAGGAAGCGGAACAAGCTTTTCTCCTACAGCAACAGCAGCAAGAAGAAGAGGTAAGAAAAAAACAACAGCAAGAAGAAGTAGCAGCAGCAAAGAAACAAGAGGGTGAAAATCAAACGGTCACGGTACTGTTGGACATTTTAGCGGAGTTAAGAAGTCTGAAACAAATGTATCAGACTTCTTTATTACGACCGAAGAGAATACGACCTTCCCGAGCTAAACACGTCAACCCTGTGACTAAGCCTACCGTACCACCCTTAGTGATTTCAACCCAATCATCATCATCATCAACATTACGTAGTCCAGAAGTAGGCCTTGGCCGTGGCAAAGGCTTAAGGCAGTTAAAGTTGATTGCTTAAACTCACCCCTACACCATAAAGAAAAAAGGCCCTTTTCAGGGCCACCCACATTTCTCGAAAAGAAATACAATTTCAATTTGCCAATAACTCAAAAAAACAACCCATTTTACCCTTATAGTACGTGTCTTTTTGTATGAGTGCGTGAGTGTAGCTTCTTATTTTAAAATCAAAACTCAAAGACACTTACCTTGTATCATTAATTTATTCTTTTATCCATTTTTTACAATCCAATTCACAATTCACAACACAACACTTTAATAAAAAGTTCATTGACTTCTTCTGTCTCCTTGTTTAGTCTCTCTGTTTTTTAAATTTCTTCACTGTCTTTTCCTCATTTTCTTCCCTTCTTCTTTTCTTCTTCTCCTGTTTCTTTGCCTCTTGTAAATAGAATTGTCTTCTTTCTTCCTCTTCTTCCTCTGAAGAATCCCGCTCTTCTTCCGAAGAATCCCTCTCTTCTTCTGAAGAATCCCTCTTTTCTTCTGACTCCTCTTGTTTCTTTTTTGGGCAATCTGGAGACCAATGTCCTTTTTCTTGACAATAATAACAGGTATCTTGACTTTTGTCTTTTTTAGTCCCTGTTTTTGTTCTTTTTTGACGGTCTGGACACTCTGAAGACCAATCCCCTTTCTTCTGACAGATATAGCAAGTATCTTGACTTTTATCTCGAAAGGAAGGAGAGTAGTCCATAGGCTGGCCTGAAGAGAATTTTCTAATGACCCCTCGCAAAGCTCTGACGAAACGTTCCATCTGGGTAGTCTCTTCCATCGTTGTGCTCGGCTTGAGAGTGAAATGAATAGTGAAAGAACAAGACACACACCCTTTTATATACGCTAGTCTGCCATGACTATAAATTAGTCTATGGTGTTTAAACTTGAGTCATTTGACGTTTTTCACTCAAGATGAAAAGATCCTATTCATTCGAGAAGAAAGAAGAAGAAGAAGAAAGTAAGAGGCAGAAACGTGATCTATCGCCTCGAACCAGGGCTGAAATCTTGGCACAAATTCATGCCAGTGATTTTGAAGAGGACATGAGTGAACCAGAATTTGAAACCTCTAAACCAAGTTCACCACCCTTAGTCAACCCTGAAAAATACTATTCCATTCGAGAGACGGAAAAGCGCTCCTCTAGAAAATTTAGAACCATTGCTTACAAATACACGGTGAAGTTTAAAGATTTCAAGGCTGAAGTGCCGTTAGAGAAAGCAGAAGTGTTCATCACTGGGGTGTGGGATTCTTTGCTCACTGCACTCAAGCGACAATGTCAACCCAAAGAAGACGATCGCTTGAGACTTTCCATACAACACGACGGTTTGAAATCCCCTGTTTGGATCGAGTTTAGCACCCCTGCAGAATTGACCGCTTCCAAAGTCATGGACAAGATTCAACACGTACAACAATCTAATGACCAGTTTGACATCACCGATGGTAAAGCCACACTGGACACGACCCACGTCTCTCCTCCTCAAGGGACTGGACGCAAAAAGATGTTATTGGTGGACGACCTTCGCAACACCAAAAAAAGTCTCGTCCGAATTCACAACCCTCATGACCAGATGTGTTTAGCCCGAGCCATCGTGGTGGGACGAACCTATGCCAACAAGAACGACACGGCAGAATGGAAAAGAACCTGGAAAACTATTCAACAATCGGACCGAGCCAAACAACGAAACGAAGCAGAACTCCTGTTGCAACAAGCTGGCCTGTCCAAAGACACACCCTGTGGCATTCCTGAGATGCAGAAATTGCAAGATGTCCTAGCTCCACTCTACACCTTGAAAGTGCACCCTCAAGAAATGCGCGGACCTCTGTTGTTTAGAGTGAAAAACTTTAAGGACGGAAAATACATTCATGTTTATTATCACGATGAACATTTTGATACCATTACCACTATCACCGGATTCCTGGGATATGCTTATTATTGTGAGAAATGTGATTATGGTTATAACAATCGAGAGCAACACAAGCATTGTGGATGGAAATGCCCAGGATGTTTGGCCTCTCCACCCTGTCTGAGCGAAGAACCAGTGCCTTGTTCGACTTGTCTGCGATCGTTTATCAGCCCTACCTGTTACCAACAACATTTGAAAACACAAGGTTCACAGAAGAAATGTGCTTGTCAACTCCTGAGATTGTGCCCTACGTGTGGACAAGGCATACTTACCAACAATGCCAAGGCACACGTATGTCGAGGAAAGAAAAAATGTCACATTTGTCACCACATCGTGGATTTGGAACACCAATGCTACGTGCAAAAATACCAACCCCCACCAGAGAAAGAGGACGGTCACAAGAAGAAAAGCAATTTCATCTTTTTCGATTTCGAATGCATGCAAGAGACCGGCATTCACATTCCTAATTTCTGCGTGGCTCATCGAGCGTGCGAGAAGTGCATTCAGGAACCTATCTTCAGTCATTGCCCTCACTGCAGCAAAATTCCTGGAGGGCGTGAAAAAATCTTTCGAGGACCGAACACGTTAGCCGATTTTGCCCAATGGGTCTTAGATCCCATCGACAAGACGTGGAGCCAAGAGGACATAGAACGTTACGGAGATTGTCATCGTCATGCCACGGTGATGGCTCACAATTTCTCCGGATACGATGGACAGTTTCTTTTGAGGTACTATACGGAACATGGCACCAAACGTCCTAAAGTGACTTTGAACGGAGCCAAAATCATTTTCATGCAAGTGGAACAAGTGCAGTTTAAAGATTCGATGAGCTATCTGGCCATGCCTTTGAGTCGAATGCCTAAAACGTTTGGAATGACAGAAATGGCTAAAGGGTACTTTCCACACTTTTTCAATACGGAAGCCAATCAACACGCCGTTCTACCCCATTTGCCTGAGGCTCACTATTACGACCCCGACAACATGCGTACCGAACAACGAGAAGCTTTCTACGCTTGGTACCAGGCTCACGCCTCGGACCCTTTCGACTTTCAGGAAGAAATGCTAAAGTATTGTCGTTCCGACGTGGACATTTTACGGCGTTGCTGTGGAAAATTTCGAGAACTGTTCATGGAACACGGAGGGGTCGATCCTTTGAAAGAAGCTTGCACCATTGCCAAAGCGTGTTCCTTAGTGTATCAACAACGATTCATGCCTGAAAACACTGTGGCTGTCATTAGTCCTCAAACGACCCACTATGTCAAACGTCAATACTCGGTCAAAGCCCTACGCTGGTTACATTACTTGTGCGACAAGGAAGACAAGTGGATTCAGCATGCCCGCAACGGAGGGGGCGAAAAGACCATCGGAACGTATTCGGTCGATGGCTGAGACTTAGAAAACCCCAAGATCGTGTACGAGTTTAACGGTTGCTTATTTCACGGATGTCCCGTCTGTTACCCTGACCGTAGCACTAAAAATCAGTTTTTGCAACGAACCATGGAAGACTTGTACCAGGACACTTGTCAGCGTCGCCTAAAGTTAGAACAGGAAGGATACCAAGTGGTGGAAATGTGGGAACACGAGTACGATCACCGTATGAAAACCGATCCCGAGTTTAAACACCTCGTGGAAAGTTACCAGTTCATGGACCCGCTGAACCCGAGGGATAGTTTGTACGGAGGAAGGACCAATGCCACCTGTTTGCTGTACCAAGCCGACGAAGAGAAAGGAGAAGAAATCAAATACTTGGACGTGTGTTCGCTGTATCCCTACGTGTGCAAATATTGTCGCTTTCCTGTAGGGCACCCGCAATTGCTGACGGAACACATCGACCTGAAAAACATTCGACAATACGAAGGCTTGATCAAGTGCAAAGTTTTGCCTCCCACGAATCTATACCATCCCGTCTTACCTCACCATTGTCAAGGCAAACTCATGTTTTCCTTGTGCCGTACTTGTGCCGAAACGTGCAACCAAGACCAACCTTGTCAGCACACCCAGGAAGAACGTGCCTTGACGGGAACCTGGGTCAGCGTAGAATTGTTCAAAGCTCTGGACATGGGATACCAACTGTTAGAAGTGTACGAAATTTGCCACTTTCCTAAGACACAACAATACCACAAGGGTGATCCCAGTCAGAAAGGCATTTTCGCCGACTACGTGGATGCCTTTTTGAAACTGAAACAAGAAGCCAGCGGCTATCCTTCCTGATGTCACACTCCCGAAGACCAAATACAATTCAAAGAGAAATACTACGAACAAGAAGGCATCACTTTAGACCACATCGAGAAAAACGAAGGCAGGCGATCGTTTGCCAAAGTGATGTTAAATTGCTTGTGGGGTAAAATGGCACAACGACCGTGTTTACCCAAGACGGAATATTTGACAGAACCTTCCCGCTACTTTCAGATGATTCACGACAAAACCAAGTACATGAAACACGTGGACGTCGTTCGAGAGGATTTGATCTTGGTCAATTACGAAAAAGATCTGGACTTTGTACAAGACGACCCTTTTGGAAATGTCATCATTGCGGCTTACGTGACAGCTCATGCTCGCTTAAAATTGTACGAAGCTTTAGAACTGTTAGGGGAACGCGTCCTGTACTTTGACACGGACAGTTGCATTTACATCCATCACCCGAGTCAACAGCACCCTAACATCGAAGGAGACCGTTTAGGAGCCTGGACAGACGAGCATCCCGACGACAAGATTCTAAGTTTCGTCAGTGGCGGTCCCAAAAATTACGGCTACGAATACCGTGACAAACAAAGAGAAGTGCACACGACGTGCAAAGTGAAAGGACTGACTCTGAATTATCGTACCAGTCGAGTGGTCAACTTTGGGGTATTGAAAGAAGCCTTGCAATCGGGAGAGGATGGAAACTTTAAAGTGACCACCTATCAACCGAACAAGATTGTACGTTTACCCACTCACCACATCGTCAGTCGACCCTTGGAAAAAGTCTATCAAATTGTATACCAGAAGCGAGTGCGACTTCCCAATCACTTTACGTTGCCGTACGGTCACGCCGGTATTGGTCTGTATATAAAAAGGAACCCTAGGCAAGATCGATAGTTCATTGGGACTACCAAGACCGAGCGAACAAGATGAATACTTTGAAAGAGACATCGTTCCAGTTTGGGGATTGTAAAAAAGTTGTATCTTCCTCTAGTGTGACTAATACTGGATGGATAAGACCCAGGCATTGCGACGGAAAATGTCCGGAAGGAAACTGCGATTGTCCATGTGGTTACCATTGTAATTGCGTAACGGAGTTTGCAGACGAGTGCGATTGTGAGCCTTGCGATGTGTACGATGCTGTACCTTGTGACCTGAGCGATGCCGTAAAGCATCATGGGAACTTTAGTGTCCCTACCCTTATCATGGAAAGTGATGCTGTGCGTGTCAAACCTGTGGGATGCGAAAGTGATGCCGCTCGTCCTCTTGGACATTTTACTGGGTTTCGTTTTAAAGGGGAATGTTCACCTTCACGTCTACCCCCCTACGGATGTCATCCAGCCCTGAGCAAACTCCTGTTCATGTCACCCAACCCTCATCGAAACGAACACTGCGACTTTGAAAATCGTCTTCAATCGTTCAAAGGAAAATGGCCAAAGTATCTGGGAGGACCGACCCCCGAAGAATTAGCCAGAGCCGGATTTTTCTACTTGGGCGAAGGAGATAAAGTCAAGTGCTTCAGTTGCGGTGTGTCACTTCACCACTGGGAACCGCAAGATTCGGCCTACGTAGAACATGCTCGATGGTCACTGAATTGTCATTACTTACCCTTAGTGGGACCGAGACATTGAAGTAACTTCTTACCATCATCTGTTCATGGATACTTTACAAGAAAACATTCGTGCTTTGCCTGTGGAGTTGAGAGAACGCATTTACCGAGAGCTGGTCAAAATACAAGTGAAACGTAAAGAACAATTGCATCCGTTACGTCACCGGTGTTTGAACCACTGGTACCTGAAGGCTATACAAGGATTGATTCAATTGAAAGTGTTCCATGGGACAGACATTGATCAACGATCCTCTAGTTTTAAAAAGGATTGGTTTGGTATGGACGATTCTACCTACATCATTGTAAACGTACTGCATCGAATTCCAGAGGAAGAGTTAACGAATTACCAACATCTTGAACACAATGTCAACTTGGTGAAAGAGGAAATTTCTGAACGAATTGTAATGTTTAGATTAGTGACTGAACGATTTAAATTCGACACTGAAGTAAAACCATGTTTGTGCAAACAGTACATTTCTTGTGTCAGACCAAAGAGGATTTAGTATGACCTATTCATGGATACTTTGCTAGAGAACATTCGTGCTTTGCCTGTGGAGTTGAGAGAACGCATTTACCGAGAACTGATCAAAATACAAGTGAAACGCAAACTCAAAGTGATTCATCCGTTTTTAAATTATGCTATGTTCCAAAGTACAAGAAGACTGATTATGAGTGGATATTACATTAGGCACAAAGTTAAACGAGGCTATTGGCCACCACCCAACGATTCCAAAAACAGTGTATATACTTATGGATACTTTACAAGAGAACATTTTGGGCTTTCCTGAGGAGTTGAGAGAAAGGATTTACCGAGAGCTGGTGAAAATACAAGTCAAACGTAAAGAACAATTGCATCCGTTACGTCACCAGATCTTTAACCACTGGTACCTGAATGGTATAAGAGGACTGATTCGTCAGAAATTTTTTCAGTGGTCAGACCTTGTTGAACACTTTCAGTTTGTGAATGATGATGGACCAGACGTTCGTAATTTTGGTTACTTCGAGATTCACTTACTGCAACGTATTGAGGAAGACGAGTTAAAGGATTACCAACATTTGTTACATGGAATCTGCTTAGAAAAAGACGAAACATCTAGACAAACTCTGACGTTTCAGTTACAGTATGTAACATTTAAATTCCCTACTGGAGAACGAACGTGTTTGGTTAGAAATTACCTTTATTGCTTCCGAAACAAAGACACTATAAAATCAAGTTGCCATGCCACGGATTATGTCACATATCATTCAACAGATTCCGTGGAAGGTACTCAATGACCATATTCAAACCGTGGATCATTACCATCAATTATTACAAGAATTTTATCCATTCAATTTGGGACGACAAGTGGTGTGTGTCTTAGTGACTTGTTTTCTGGGATTTCGTTTACCAGCCGATTCTTTGTGGACTCTTTACGATCAGTATTTACCACCTCAATGGCCTTAAATGGTCACGAAAAACTCCTTTTGCTCAAAGCCTTGCGTTTTCATCTGGATACTTCTCGACCTCTACAGGAAAAAAAGATTCGTCAACTTTTAGCTACCCAAGAAGTATATGACGATGTGTGTGTAGCTTGTGACTTACATCCCCATTGGACAGATGTCCGTGCCTGGAAAGAATGGGGTTTTGAGGCTTGGACCCAAGAAGTGGCCCAGTATGCACGAGAGTTGTTCAAGGAAAAAAGTTACTTTTCAACCCGTGTTAGTGACGGTGCCAGAAGAACCCGTCACCCAGGACAGGACTGTCGTGGACAGGCCTGAAAGACCCTTTCGGGAGGACACTTGTGTGACCTTACCCCCTACTATAGAACTGGTTAGAACATTACCCAAAACATGTTGTTGTACAGACACTTGTGTTTATTCCACGTTCATAGTTATCATGTGCCTTTTATCCTTGTACTTAAGCCTTTGGCTTTTATGTATTTTTGTCTTTCGTATTCATGTTTGAAAAAAGAAAACATTCAATAAACGTGTTCTGAAAAAAGTATATAAACTCTTGTCTTGTTTGTTTTTCGTGTCACAAGTGACATTTCTCACACAATGGCTACCTCTGCTGTCTCTGCTCCTTCTTCCTTTACTGTCAAAGTCATCGACGAACACTTAGATCGTGCCAGTTGGGAGGCTTTGTATCTTCGCCATCCCTTTAACATGCTCATTGCTGGACCTAGCGGTTCAGGCAAAACCGAATTCGTCAAACGTTTGATCGAACATAAACGTCATTTGATCGATCGACCACCTCAACGGATCGTGTGGTGTTACAAAGAGTGGCAATCGGCGTACAGCCTCTTGCGAGAAAGTCAAGGCGATTCCATCGTGTTTGTGGAAGGCATTCCTAAAGAAGACGACGGCATCGTCTCTGACTCCCGTCAAACCCATTTGGTCATTTTCGACGACATGTTAGGAGAAGACGAAGAAGAAATTAAACTGTGGTTCACGCGCAAAGGGCATCACCGTAATGCCAGTGTCGTTTACATCACTCAAAATTTGTTTCAACAAAGTAAAGCCCATCGCACCATCAGTTTCAATGCGCATTACGTGGTCTTGTTTAAAAGCCCTCGAGATAAATCGCAAGTGCAAGTCTTAGCCAAACAGTTAGGAACGCCTTGGCTGACTCAGGCGTACGACGATGCCACTCAAACTCCACACGCCTATTTACTCGTCGATTTGAAACCTACGACTCCCGTGGATTTGCGATTTCGTACCCACTTGTTTCACCACTGGTGCCAAGACGGAGGGCCTGTCCTGTACACGTCTCCGTCCTCGACTTCATTTCACTCCCCATAAAAAAAGTCTATAAAATCCTCAGACCCTTTTTCGTCTGTCTCACACAGTGTGAACATGACGTCCCTTCAGTCGCATCTTCCCGTCAAATTGATTCGTGCCTTGTATGGCATCAGTCGAGAAAAAAATCCACAAACACGAGCTCGTGTCTTAGAAGCTAGTCTCAGAGAAGTCTTACGATGGTTCACGGTGACGGCACGTCAATTACTCCAAGGAATCATTCAGATTCCTCATCAAACCAAACGCTTTTTCGATCGAAACAAAGTCCCTTTGGTCCAACTGGCCGATCCCCGCATCGACACTCAAACCAAAAAACAAATCATTTTGAAACCTGGATGGAGCGGTACTCTAGGAGGGGTCATCATTCGCTCACTCTTAAGATGGGATCCTAATGCCCCCAAAGTTATCCCCAAGACAAAGGTCCAACGAAGTCCCAAGAAGAAAAAGAAAAAGACCAGGTCCCCAAGGAGAACTTCTCCAGTGGCAGGACCCTCCTCTGACCAGACACCACCACCCCGGAAAAAGAAAAGAAGCCCCCAGAACAAGAAACAGAAAAAAGTCCCCAGAAAAAGAAAAGTCCACAGAAGAAAACTAGTCGCAAGAGAGGCACTTCGGCCAGAACGCAACCTTACACTCGCAAACCACGACCTGCCACGTCAGTGACTGTGTCTCCGGCAGCCTCACGTTTATCCACTTCTCCGTTGATGACACCCAGAACTGAAGAGTACTTGGAGACGTTGATTACACCAAGAACTTCTCCGTTGATGACCCCCAAAAGAACTTCCCCAGTGGCAGGACCCTCCAATTTAGCGGCAGTGGCTGCTGCTCACAAAGTACCTTCTCCCAAAATCAAAGTCCATGAAAGATCGGGCATGTTACAAAGTTTACTGGATTTGTCCAAGCAAGAACTGGCTCGATTTAGTCCGTTACGTACCCCTGCACGACGTGTCATGCCTGTCCTCAAACTGATACGACGTGAAGACAATCAGTGGCGACGCGTTCCAGTATAAAAAAGGCCTGTGACCGAGTAGGGTATCAGTGTTGTTTTCTGGTGCTCCTGAAGACTCAAAGATGTCACCCTCCAGAAAACCCCAAGGAAAGAAAAGGAAAGGACTGCCACCACGTTTAGTCAAACATGGAGACATGTTATCTGTCCTGTCCAAAGCTTCTTCACCTCTACGAAAAAAAATCATTCAATCAGCCTCCAAAGAGGTCATCGATACCGTGTGCGAATGTTGTTTGAACGTTTTGAAAGGCACGATCCCTTTGTCCAAACACCAGAAACAATGCTTAAGCAAACATCGTCACGTTCTTCGGAAAATGGTTCAAAAGAACATTCCCATTCGTCAAAAAAAGAAGATTTTAGTCCAACGTGGAGGCATTTTGCCTCTCTTGTTAGGCCCCATACTGAAAGGAGTCTTGGGAACCATGTTGGGAGGACTGGTGGGAGCAAGATAAAAAGGCCCTCGGAAGTCCCAAGATCTCAGAATCGACCGCTGACAACCCCATGGAAGGACGAAAACTAGCTTTAGTGCCTTACAAACGATGGATGGAATACCATCGGTGGCAAGAACAACGCACCCCGCATTTACCTCCCAATCCCAATTTGAGCGAGATGTCCCAGTTACAACACGAATTGCAGTCCTTGATGGATCGCCAAGATTTGTCCGAAACAGAAAAATCGCAAAAGTACGGTCAACTCTTGCAACGACTGCAACTCTTTCACCAGAAAGCTTTAGACGAAACAGCTTTACCCACTCTGAAAGATTTTAAGACCTTGATGAAAAGTCCAGCACCATCATCATTACCACCACCACCACTGCGACTATCCCCAGGGGTCACCAGAGATGCTACCCCACAAAGACCTGAGGAAGAAGAGATGCGAGAAGTGTTTCAAACACCGTCAGCAGCTCCCATTTCGAGTAAGATTGCAGCATCCTTGTTGACCCCGTCCCCCACACCCCAACGAGAAGAAATGAAAGCTTGGGTTAAAAATATGATGTCCACTCCTCCTTCGACAGAAGTGAAAAAGAAAGAAGGGAAACCAGAAGTGAAAAAAGAAAAGAAAACCAAAGCCATTCCATTGCCACCCCCACCACCACTACCTTCGACTTCTACTCCCGTAGCCCATCGGACACGTAAATCCGTTTCTCAACCACCCTTTCGACCCGCCCAAAGTAGCATCACCGAAGAGTGGGTGACTTATTAACATACGAACACAAAAAATAAAAAAATGGAAAAAGTCTTAGCCAGCATTTACTACGATCCCTCGCATCCTGCAGGTTACGCAGGAGTTCAAAAATTGTATCGTGCTGCCAAAACGCGACTGAAAAGTCTCCGTTTACCTCAAGTGCAACGATGGTTACAACAACAAGCTACCTACACTTTACACAAACCCATTCGACGCAAGTTTGCCAGAAGTCGCACCCGAGTGGAAGGCATCGATCATCAATGGCAAGCCGATTTAGCCGATGTCTCTCATTTGGCCAGCTACAATCGTGGCTACAAATATTTGTTTTGTGTCATCGACGTCTTTTCCAAATTTGCCTGGGTCGTGCCCTTGACTTCCAAATCGAGCAGCGAGTTAGTGCGAGCCCTGCAACGAGTGTTGAAACAAAGCGGTCGTCACCCTCTTCGATGGCAAACGGACAAAGGCACCGAATTTCTGAACCAAGCTTTCCAAAAAGAATTAAAGAAACGTGACATTCATTTTTTTACCACCGAGAATCCCGAAACCAAAGCCAGCATCGTGGAACGTTTTCAACGCACTTTGAAAGAACGCATGTGGAAATATTTTACGCATCACCACACTCTGAAGTACATCGACATCTTACCGCACCTGGTGCAAGCGTACAACCAATCTTACCATCGAAGCATCGGACGTGCCCCGCAAGACGTGACTCCCGACAACGAAGTGTTGGTGTTTGAGCGTCTGTTTGGTACGTCCCCGACGAGGGCTGTCCCCAAGAAAAGTGGAATGTTGGCCGTAGGAGATTGGGTGCGCATTGGCAAAACCAAACGCACTTTTGACAAAGGTTACTTACCTAACTGGACGAAAGAATTGTTTCGCGTCACTGGACGAGTGCATGGCCGTCATCCTGCCGTCTATAAATTGGAAGACATGAACGGAGAAGTACTCAAAGGAACGTTTTATTTGCCCGAGTTACAACGTGTCACCAAAAAAGAAGACGACGTGTACGACATCGAAAGCATTCTCGAACGCAGAACCCGTAAAGTGGGCAAACGACGTGTCAAAGAAGTCAAAGTATGTTGGAAAGGATATCCACCCAGTTTTGATTCTTGGATCGACGCTTCGCAAGTCATCGACTATAAAAAGAAGTGACCATCATGCCCTTTCACACATCAGACGCAGCTACGTCGACCACTCCTTCTTCACCCAGTTCTTCTGTGCAAGATTTACAAAAACAACCCTTGTGGGTGTGGTGTGGAGAACGTGTGCCTAAAACGCAAATCGTCTTTTTCTGCCAAATCTTCGTGGTGTATTGTGTCATCGGGGCAGCCATTGCCAATTTGAGTTTGCAACAAGGAGACAAACAATTGTGGACCATTTTATTGAGCAGTTGCATCGGTTACCTGCTTCCTAATCCCTCCCTAAAATTCTCTTCCAACGGGAACCTTGTGTCCAGTGCCAGTGTCAGTCACCACTCCAACCACAATCAGAACCCCATTTTAGACGGAGACACGCCTCTGACGTCCAGTAACTCCTCGGAGAGCCACAGAACTCTGGAATTATGAGTCACGAAAACCAATTTTACTTGACCTTACCCAGTGACAGTTCCATGGAGGTGTTTCCCAATAACACGTTGTGCTGTTACACGGCCAAATTACCTCAAGCCATCCCCTTAGATCACGAAGCCCATTGGGAAGTGGCTTTAGTAGAAATGATTCACCCGACCCAAGTCCTCAATGTCCTTCCCAATCAAAATTTTTTTATGGTGGAAATTCATGACCCACAATTGCAACAAGAGTTGGATAAGATTGGCACATATACCAATAAAACCTATGATGACACACTTAAAACGTGGACCTACAACTTGTTCATTCCCGCAAGCTATTATTTTAGCGGTCAACATTTGGTCAGCACCATAGCCACCAGGTTTAATGGCGTGTTCCATAGAGCTTTGGAGCTTGTCAATAAAAAGGTCACCCTGGAGTACCACAAAATAGCTCGTCGCTTTCTGATGAAATTTTCTGAGGGGAGCAAATTCATGTCTTTCTTATTTTGTCCTGAATTGTTTGACATGTTGGGCGGTGACATGGAGCTGAGGAAGAAAGGAGAACAAAAAAAACAACCCGAATTATCAGTCATTTCCGACAACGATTCTTTTGCCAAGTATTTTCGTACCCCGGTAGAACTGAACCAAGGACTGAATTTGATGTTCGTGTATTCCGTTGTGGTGGAATACAACGTGGTGGGACACACCTCCGTGCCGTTACTGCGTGTCATTCCTTTCAAAGTGGATTCTGCCGCAAACGCTGACGAGGAAGGTGGAAACACTTACCACGTCCACCGCGAATTTGTCCATCCTCACTATTTGCCCGTCAGCAAGTTGTATTTGGACACGGTCAACATTACTATAAAAGGAGATTTGGGACAAAATATTCCATTCACCAAAGGAAAAGTCACGGTGAAACTCCATTTTCGAAAACGGTTCTCTCACGACTCGTAAGTCATGTATCCAGTGTACCGAGGGGTGGCTAGACAGCGAGGTCACGGTTTAGGAGATATGCTGAAATCGGCCTTTCGTTCGGTGGCCCCGGTGTTGAAACCGATGGTGACACGCGGATTGCACGCCTTGAAAGATGCGGCACTGACGCAAGGCAAAGAATTTCTCCAAAATGTCATCATCGACAAACAAAACCCTAAAGAAGCCTTCATGAGGGCAGACAAAAATGTCTTGCTGCAAACGGGTAAAGACATTTTGGGCCGACGAGACACACCTATAAATGCCCTGCACGCTACCGAATCAGGCATTCAGCAAGGACAAGGCAGAAAGAGACGACGCAGAAAACACCCTTTCACCAGACTTCAAGCTAGAAAGGCCAAGAAAAGAAGAACCGTTCGAGACTTAGACGTTTTCGATTATTGAGACACAGCAACAAAAAAATGATGCACCGAGAATCTTGCGCTTGTTCCAAGTCGGAACTGGATCTGTTTGCCATGCCCCCCACCATGATGACGATGCAAGAATCCCAGTGGGTGGAATTTCATCCTGTCTCCTCATTGACGGAATCAGCTCCCATCGAGTTTGAAATCAAAGGACAACCCGAAGATTACATCGATCTGAATAGCAGTTACCTGTATTTGAAAGTGAAAGTGGTCAAAGCGGCGGACAACAATAATCCTGCAGACGTTGCTAGAGTAGCTCCTGTCAACAATTTCATGCATTCCTTGTTCAGCGAAGTGGACTTGTACTTGAATAACAAACTGGTCAGCAGCAGCATGGATACTTACCCTTATCGCGCCTACCTGGAAAATCTCTTGACGTATGGAAAAGAAGCCAAGAACACTCATCTGGATGCTTGCGTAGTATGGAAACCTGACACGGCAGGTATAAACAAGTTTAACGACCTAGCTATTGCAGCAGAAGACGACAATCCTCACAATGCGGGATATATAGCTCGACGACAGAAAATTCTGGAATGGCGAAGTTTAGAACCGATGGATCGTTTGCATTTGGACATGTGGTTACAAGAAAAGTATTTGCTGAACGGGGTGGATATCCCTCTGAGACTGAATCGTAGCAGTGCCGCTTTCCATTTGATGGCCCATGCCAATGAATACAAAACTATCATTCAAGAAGCCCGACTTTACGTGCGTCGTGTGGAAGTGTTACCTAAAGTGGGAAACGACGTCAGTCAGACGTTAAGCAGAACGACCGCCAAGTATCCGATACGACGTGTGGAAGTGAAAACGTTCACCATTCCCACTGGACAGCGATCCATGATCGAAGATCATCTGTTCCAAGGACAGTTACCCAAACGTTTAATTGTTGTTATCGTCAGGAATTCAGCCTTCAATGGAGTCCACGATCAAAATCCTTTTGAGTTTCAACATTACAATGTGTCCAAGATCGAAGTCAGTCGCGACGGCAAGACCTTGTGTACCCGACCTTTCGAGCCTAACTTTGGTGCCGCAAAGAATTATTTGAGATCGTACTTGTCCCTGTACGAAGCCACCGGACAGTTAGGAACCAACACCAGTCACGGCATTACGTACGAGGATTATGTAGGAGGCTATGCTTTGTGGGCTTTCGATTTCACTCCAGACCAAGGCAGCGACCAGGGACATTTCCACCCTATAAAATCTGGCCAGATTCGTGTGGAAATTCAGTTTTCGAGTGCTCTACCAGAGACGGTGAACGTCATCCTGTATGCAGAATTCGATAATACCATAGAAATCAACAGTTTGAGAGAAGTCATTCTAGATTACTAGAAGTCATGGAAGACTGTTATCCCTCTTTACCTAGTGGAGAAACTTTGGAGATAGAATGTGAGGAAACTGTGGAAAAAGAAGAAGTGATCATGATGAAGTCAAGATGGCCAGAACAAGAAGCCCATTTAGTCTCCTGTTTTGCCAAACACTTGGTGGAAAAAATGACGGAATTGATCAAGAAAAATTGTTATGGATGTCAAAACGATCATCCCAGTCAAATTCAACACGATAAATGCCTAATGTTGAGTCAAGAAGAAAAATTGGACGAGTATCTGGACGAAGCTTGGAGTCTCATCTCGGACAAAGACGTGTTGCACCAGTCGTATAAAGACTTGCGTGAACATTCTTGTCCACCATTAACCACTCAAGAGATCCATCGTATCGAAGCTCTCCTGAATCAGAGTCAGGAAACAGAACGAATAACCGTTTATTCGTCAGACATTTTCAAGCAAAAAGTCAGGATCGAATTGACGACTTATCATTACCTGTGAAGAAAAAAAAACACACAAATGGATACCTGGGAACTTTATTACCTTTTGAACCACAGTTCGTATACGGCTTCTTGGAATCCTGTCGTCTGTGCTAAAGATGAACTTCCTCATCGCAAACCTAAAGACCATCAAGCTTACGTGATCAACACGGACGACAGTCATCTCCCAGGAACCCAGTGGGTAGCCGTCTACTTTCCTCAAGAAGGATGTGTGGAATATTTCGATTCGTACGGATTGCCCCCTTTGGAAGACGATATCATCGACTTTATGAGAAGAAATGCTCAGACTACCCGATTCAATAACGTGAAATTACAAGGCACAGATTCCTTGGTGTGTGGACAATATTGTGTGTATTTTCTGCATCATCGCAGCCTGGGCTATTCCTTAGAACATTTAGTGACTCATTTTGATCCTCGTTCTTCTTCTAGAAACGATGTGAAAGTAGATCGATGGTTTTGTGACCATTATGCTTATCTTTTGTCTCAAGCTAGGAAACGTAGTGTCCATCAATGGCCTAATGATTTCCAAAAGTGGAAATCACAATTTCATTCACAACGTTGTCAGCCCTGTTTAAAGTAGATTGTCAATTGAGAAGAAAATGTTTGTGATTTGAAAAGATTGTTTGATGTTATATTGTTGGATTATTGTTAAAAATGTTAGAGTTGTTGTTTAGTGTTAAGTGATTTTTGAATAAAAAATGTTGTGTTTTGAAAAAAATGCCTTTGTGGTTTGTTTAGTATAAGAATGTTGGATTGATGCTATTTCATTTCTTACTATCCCTCTCATGACACTCACTAAACGTTGCGACTCGAAAACCGTGTGGGGGATGTTTTCCTTCACGTCCGCGCTTTGACTTTAAGAACCGGGTTGTTTCCAGTCTAACCATCCATTGTCGACTCATCCTCCTACGAAGATGTGCTCCAAACTAGCTAAGCTCAACGAAGCCTACGTGAATTTGCATAGGGTCAGACACAGTCTGATACCGAAGCCAGAAGAAATAGAGAATGTGAGAATGCTAAAAGTCACTGAAGACCTGATAGAAGAGCTCTTCAGAGAAGAAGTGAACAGGGAGAAAGAAGAATGGACAGAGAAGTACAGACTTCAGAGACAGCAACAACAGCAGCAACAGCAGCAACAACAGCAACAGCAGCAGCAACCTGAAGCTGACAGAGGCTTTGTCGATTGTCGTATCGACACCAAAGAGTTCTTCTTCTCTTTCCGAAGAAGCAGACCTATCGCCAGAAAGTCTATCCTCAGAGGACATCGCATTCTTAGAAACTAAAAAAGAATGCCATAGCAAACAAAAAAACAGCCCTTTTCAGGGCTACCCAATACTCTAGAAAAGAAATAACGATCCATTTGCCAATGTGAGTAGGTAGAGTAGTGTGAATATAAACACTGACTCTTTTTTTAAAAAAATGTGAGGGTATGTGTTTGTGTGTTAGTGTTTGTAAGAGCTCAGGTATGTTAGTGTGAATAGTAGATTATGGGTTTATTTATTGTTTCTTAGCGTATGTGGAGAGTATAGTTTTGGTTTTATTATATGAAATGAGAAAGTAGGGAATGTTTTCCTTCACGTCCGCGCGTTGTTCGGTCATGATCTAGGTAAGATCAATTTTACGTTTTTAGGGGGATGTTTTCCATTAGTCCGCGCTTTCACTATAAATTGAAACTCGTTCGGCAGTCTAACTACCCTTGTTGATTGATCAACACCAAAAATGAACACGAGACTGGAGAAACTGTTGGAATTTCATGTGCATCTGGAATATGCCAGGCGCATATTAAATGAACTGGCCGCGGAAGCCATTGTGGAAGAGGGAAGGATAAAAGAAGAGGAGGAAAGAAGAAACAAAGAAGAGGAGGAGAGAAGATATAAAGAAGAAGAGGAAAGAAGATACAAAGAGGAAGAGAGAAGATACTAAGAAGAGGAGGAGGAAAAGGAGAGAAGAAGAAGAAATTTCAGATTCCCAGAGAGCGAAAATTGGGATTCTGAAGCCACATATCCTGCCTCTGCTCTCTCCCCCCAAAAGGTAAAAAGTAACTGGGGGATAAGATGTGTATGTGGCACCAGGCCTGGAAGGTGCCACCATTAACCAGGTGTCCATGAAGTTCCAAAAAAACAGCCCTTTTCAGGGCTACCCAATACTCAAGAAAAGAAATAACGATCCATTTGCCAATGTGAGTAGGTAGAGTAGTGTGAATATAAACACTGACTCTTTTTTTAAAAAAATGTGAGGGTATGTGTTTGTGTGTTAGTGTTTGTAAGAGCTCAGGTATGTTAGTGTGAATAGTAGATTATGGGTTTATTTATTGTTTCTTAGCGTATGTGGAGAGTATAGTTTTGGTTTTATTATATGAAATGAGAAAGTAGGGGATGTTTTCCTTCACGTCCGCGCGTTGTTCGGTCATGATCTAGGTAAGATCAATTTTACGTCACTGTTTAAAACCGGCTTGGTGTATAATTTTAAAATTTCTACTGAGTGCGGCCACCACCAACACCAATTAATACAGAAAAAAGGAACAGGACAACTTGTGCAAAGAAATAATGCTAAGAAGAGGAAACGATTAGCAACCCGGCAAGCCGTGAACAAAGGAAGTGCACAGATCTAAGGAACTCTCACAAAGGAACGATAGGAACACGCAGTAAGATAGTAATATATCAGACAAAGGAAATCCAGCCAAGCAGCCCGCCACGCAGCCATTTTGGATCATACCACCTCGTATAAAAGCTAAGTACTTTAGTACAAGGTAGAAAAATTACTAAGCCTGCGGGCAATTAAAACTCTATGCTGTTTACATCTCACTATAATATATTTTACCTTACTTGTACTAAATTCCGTATCTACTCAATTTGCCGCCTATTCTCTTAAACAGTCTCTAAGAAACATACTAGAACCGACTGGATTGAACCCACACATGATACAAGCACCAAATATCATTGTGTGATTTTCAATCATAGAGAATAAATTCGACAAATTACACAACTAACCACTACCTTTTTCTTATAATAACAACTCTAGCTGTTAGCACTGTTCCCGAAAACAGGCACTAGGAAACACACTGATACCACGCCTGGTCAGAATCTCACAAATTACAAGCACAAGCTAACCGCTGTGAGATTTTCCGATTCACGGAACGTAACAGAATCTCATCTCTCATTGTTTCTTCATAACCACAACCACTATTAACAACAATAAGTAACCTAAACCTTATTCAAAACCAAAGTAGGAATGTCTCAATCAATCACAAACAAACTTAACTTTAACACTAGAAAACAAATTCTGAGAAACAATAGGCTTGAAAAGGAAATGAAATCACATAAACCTCCCACCCCTATGACACCAAACCCGCAAATAATCACGGGGAAATTGGATCTCAGTGAAAACTCCAAGCACCTTGAACTTTGCGAGAAGAATCTCAACTTCTCATCCACTCCTGAAAGGAAAGATTTAACAACACCGCATCTAACCACCCCTGAGAGAAATGAACTAATTCAAATATCAGCAGCCGACTTAAGTATCAACTCAACTGTAAGTTTCAAAAACTTACTAGATCCATCGGCAAACAAGGACCTGGATGATACAATGCCTATAGAAACACCAATATCGCCACTCCAAAAACAAGACCAGCCACCCACCCCCAAATACATGGTCATTGCACAATCCCCGGAAAAAAAACATATAGCCATGATAATAAGAAACCCACCGAAAATAGGGCCCAACTCATGTAACAAAGGAAAAACTACACCCAAAATGGGGCCCATGGTAACGATAACTCCACCCATTCATATCAGTAACAACAAACCGAAATATCATAACAGTCAGACCCCTGGACCATCAAAACCCTTAACTGAAGAACAATTACTCAGCAGCCGAAACAAAACACAAGCTAACCCAACCACTAAATCAAAACCTAACAGTCAGACCCCTGGACCATCAAAACCCTTAACTGAAGAACAATTACTCAGCAGCCGAAACAAAACACAAGCTAACCCAACCACTAAATCAAAACCTAACGTGTGGGATGGCAAGGGTAAAGGGAAGGGACCCATGTTTACCAAGAACAAACCTGCCCCCCAAAATAATTCAAACTCACACCCCCACAAAGAACCAAAGAAACAGGCCAAATTTTCATACCACCCCATAGAACACACACTTTATATCAGTAGCAACTCCAATAAACTGATAAACTTAACTGTTAACAGTCTCACACAGGCCCTCCTTAGGGTTCATCAAGGACAATTCAAAATATTTAGGCCAAACACAAGATACATAATAGTACACTGCAGCACTCGCAGTCAAATGGCCAAATTCCTAGAAATTGAAATTATTAACAACATTAGGGTTAACGTCGAAAGACACAAACAAATAGGGACAAAGAACATAATAACCAAAACACACAATAGCAACCAGACCCTCATGGCAATAAACAATAACACACGAACAAATGACTTAGCCACATACTCCCGCACGAACACCCCCACATTTAAAGCAGTTCTAAAACTCACAGGACAAAATAAAGGGATAAACAATGAAACCCTCACTGCCAAATTCAAAGACAGTGGTACCCCCATAAATTGGGCGTATAAACTCAAAAATCATTTAGGACAGGAAACCAATACAGCGATACTAGAATCAAATTCTCCACTCTCAACCATGATAAGACTAGATCACTCTGGGGCACGCCACCGCCTTGAGACATACATAAACAAACCCAGGTTCTGCAGCAACTGCCAACACTGGGGACATTTCTCTAACAGATGTAGATATACCCAACTATGCTACAAATGTGGGGGAAACCACAAAGATGTATGTTGTAGAACCACACCCAAATGTACCAACTGCAGGGGCCCGCACCTACCTAAATCCCACGAATGCCCCAACACTATCAAGGAATATCAAACCATAGATATCATGAACAACAAGCAAATCCCGTATCATGCGGCAAAAAAACTAACCCCCAGTAATAAAAATTACCACATCATGACCCCAAACAAACCAGCAACTGAAGCAACCACAGCCCAAACACCCAACCTACCAAGGTCAAACAAGGTCAAACAAGATCAAACAAGATTAAATAAACAAGATACATTCTTAATCAAATCCCACAAAGACTCACAACTCCACCCCGAAGAATCAGATAACACTAACACCAAAAACAAATCACTGTCAAACCCGACAATAGAAAAGTTACTCACAGAGATCAAAGCCGAACTTATCAACAACCACCACTACATCGTGGATAAAATAACACAGATAATAAGCATAATAAGCAAAATCGAATCAAATTTGAAGTTAACATAATAACCCTCAACACAAAAGAATCAATAAATGACCACCCCAATAATGGATTATACAACAAACCGGAACATTATAATATGGCAATGGAATGCTAGAGGCTTAATAAGTAATATCAGTGAACTCAAAGCCAAATTACAAAGCTTAGAACACAAACCAGATATTATATGCATTCAAGAAACAAAAATAACAAGTAGAACCAAACAAATACCCAAACTCCCAGGATATGCCCCAGGTCACTTCAAAAATCGAACCACGGGACAAGGAGGTGGGGGTTTAGCCATCTATATAGCAGATAACATCCCGAATGTAACAACAATAACCATAACACCAACCCCAGGTAGCAACGAAGCATTCGAAATTCAGTCCCTCATAATTCATACAGGCAAGGGTCAAATACAAATATTCAATATTTATGACCCAGGGGGAACATCAGGCACAGTTAACTTAATTACTTACAAACAAATAAATGATCACAAACGAGTAAATCAGATCGTCATCTGTGGAGATTTCAATGCCCATAACGAGCTATGGGGCGGGGGGGGCGGTGTGACGGACAAAAGAGGCAAATTGATTGAAGAATGGACCGCAGAATCTAACTTAGCCATTTTAAATGACGGTACAAAAACACGCCTTAACCCAGAAAACGGTCTCATGTCCGCCATCGACCTCACCATTTGCTCGCCATCAATAACCCAGGTGGCGGACTGGAGAGTGGATCAAACTGACCCCTTGGGCAGTGACCACTTTCCAGTAATAGTCACCCTGCAGATGACGGTCCAATACAACTCGCTAAAAAGAACCCCTAGATGGATATATTCAAAAGCAGATTGGACCTCATTTAATGAAACACTAAGCAAAATAGACACCAAAAACATAGAAAATGATAATATTAATAAATATTACGAAGACCTGATTGATACCATACTAAAGGCAGCCACCACTAACATACCCAAAACCAGTGGTAACCCACATAAACAAGGAGTCCCATGGTGGAATGATGAATGCAAACAAGCCATCACTGATAAGAAAAAAGCCCTCAATAAATTCAAACGCACTAAAAACTCTATTGATTTCACTATATATAAACAAAAGGAGAAAAACCTTAAAAACATAATTAAACAGGCAAAGGAATCAACCTGGCATAATTACTGCACGAATATCAATATCACAACTAGTACCAAACAAGTCTGGGATAAGATTAGATCAATTAGAGGAAAGACAACTAACACCACTCCAAAAATAGCTGGAGCCATTACTAATAAAGAAAAGGCTGACCGACTAGCTCAGCATTTCTCAGATATGAGTAGCAACACCAACCACACCCCAGCATTTCAATTACATAAGGACAAAGTAGAAAGAACCCATAGTAATCTCTTTAAAGACCTCGGTCCCAAAGTCTCGAACCTAAATAAAGACATTACAACTTACGAATGGGACCTAGCATTGAAAACCAAAAACGAAACTAGCCCAGGGGAAGATCAAATAGGATACACAATATACAAAAATATCCCAAATAACATTAAACAAACAATTATTAAATTACTAAACCAAATATGGACCTCAGGCAAACTACCCGATAAATGGAAACACGCAATAGTAATTCCAATACCCAAGCAAGGAAAAGACCCTAACGATATTAGCTCCTACAGACCCATTTCCCTAACAAACAACATTTGTAAGATCATGGAAACCATAGTCACCAACCGACTCAAACACCACCTAGAGAGCAATAATTTAATCTCCGATAATCAATGCGGATTTAGAAACAAAAGATCCACCACGGATCAACTAATACGATTAGAAACCGCAATTAAATTGGCGTTCAACTCCAAACGCAAAGCTGATAGGAATTTAATTGCAGTATTTATTGACCTCGAAAAGGCATTCGACCTTGTATGGACCAAAGGCTTATTAGCCAAACTCAACCACTACGCCATCACAGGTCGAATGTTTAAATTCATTGAAACAACATATACCTGCACCACCTAAACAGAGTGGAAAAAAGGAAGGCTCTGTCTACCGGAATATCGGACTGGGAAAGGCAATTGATGATATCAAAAAAGCGGGCCACTTCGTCAATGCCACAAGACCGGGTGTCCTAATGTGACCTCATCGCTGCCGACCAATCGTGGCGGGAGTCACATACTGCTTGGTTTGACACCTGGGGCATTTCAATCCAACTAAGAAACACGAGTGTGTGGTGTGACTATTCCCACTCATGTCTATTAGCCTTTCAGTCAGGTTGTTAAGGACTAGTTAGTCCTACACCTGAGTGGCTAAATTAAAAAGTACTCTTTGAGTACATAAAAGCCTGGGGGATGAGGCTCCTTTTCCTTCCCCCAGGAGTAATTAAAAATCACGCAGTGCGTGAATAAAAAAGTGGTACATGTTCAAAAGAACGAAAACCACTATAATCCAACTAACTAACTAATTTTACGTTTTTAGGGGGATGTTTTCCTTCACGTCCGCGCTTTCACTATAAGAACCCACCACGTTCGTCATTCGAACCATTCTACAAAGAAGATGGCTTCTAACCAAATGGACAAGATGCAAACATTGCAAGACGTTGTAGACAATTTAGCAATGATGGAGCAAATGTTAATAAGACTAGTTGAAGACCACTATTCCTATAGTCCCCATCGTGTAAAGATGGAAATAAATAATTTAAGAAAGATAAAGGATAAGATATGTAGTGTCATGAAAGATATAAAGGAGGAGAAGGAGGATGAAGAGGAAAGGATAAGAATACGCAAATGGAACGAAAAAATTGAAAAAGAAGAAGAAAATGAGAAGAGGAAGAAAGAAGAGGAGGCAGACAAGAAGAAAGAAGAGGAGGAGAAAAAAAAGAAAGAAAAGAAGAGAAAGAGTGTAGGAGAGAAAATAAGAAGTTGGTGGAGGAAAAGAAGAAATTAGAAGAAGAAGAAGAAGAAGAAGAAGAAAACCCAAAGGCACTTTTCAGGGCCAGCCATATTTCTCGAAAAGAGATAGCCTTTCAATTGCCTACCCTTTTTTAAATTTAAATTTAAATTTAAATTTAAAAAAACTTTTTTTTAAAAAAAAAATCCCATGTTCAATTTCCCTTGACGCTATAAAGTCCCACCCTGTATAATTTCCTTTGACGCTAAACCGTCCCACGATTTTTCTCCATGTTAATTTCCCTTGACGCTAATCTGACCCACGATTTTTCTCCATGTTAATTTTCCCTTGACGCTAATCTGACCCAGGGGTTTCTGTAATGCTAATTCCCATTGACGCTAATGTGCCCCACTTCACTACTGAGGACCCCTAGAGCCGAAAATTGAAAGGGTTTTATGTTTTTCTATCACCCAGATGTGTTGTTGCTGTTTATAAACATCAAACACAATTGGATAAACTTATATTGAATTTTGGATTAAGGTTTTGTACGCCGCCCTATTCTAGGGTTACAATAGCTCTTTAACCCTGGCTGGTTTCCGAGCTTTAATTATAAAAGTGATCCTTGCCAGGGATCTGTGTTGTCCATTGTATGCTATGTACGTGTGTTATATTGTATTGTATGCTATCCTTTTTCTGTTGTGTGGACCGGATGATAGTCAAATTTTCATTGTTGAGTTGTATTTAGTTTTAAGAGAATCTATCTAATAACAAAGAATAAATTTTTTACCTTCAGGTAGGGAGGTCCGAAGTTAGCATATGATAATTGCAGGTGAATTTCAGCCCACCCGCTTCCATCACCGTGACCAGTCCCTTCTTTCCCATGCTGTTATTTCTTATCTAATTAAACTCTGGAGTTTACATTGTGTAGGAGAGAGTGAGGAAAATATAGAAAATGGAAATTAAAATTTAAAAAAAAAGTTTAAAAAGGCAACAATAAAACATTTATTTGTTGTACGCGTGTGTATTGTGCGTAGTTTACCTTGTTTAAGTTTCGTATATTTGTATCCTCGTATTCATGTTTTCGTGTTCTTTTATTGACATTCCCTTTGGGGATGCTCGTAACTTAGGTATCACACCATCAGCTGTTCCTTACTCGGTAGGGCCAATCCATGTCACATTGTATTCGAATCTTCGTATCCAGCTATCTTAGACGAAATGTTAATTTCTAACAGGGAATCTTTTATTTTGCTAGTGTATTATTTGTGTTAGTTTTCTCTAAACAGACGCTTCCTCCCATACCACCCATCAGAGTGAGACAAGAAGAGGCCATGTTCAAGAGGCTCCCTTGGATCAGCCCTTTTCCCGATCCTCCTCCATGTCAAACTTCCCAGATGCAGGTCAGAGGGGTCACTTTATTATTTCCCTATAGCGTGAGGACCTCTAAGTTTCAAAGTATAATCTGGCTTTTATTTTCCATATTTCTGGTAATAAAATTGATTAACCCTTTGTATATTTCTTGGTAATATCATTTGTATATAGCAAATTTGTTGGCATCCACCCCCACTCCACCCTACCCCCGTATTATCCACGTATTTTGTTGGTGATCCTGTATCTGTCTAATGCTGTGTTTTGATATCTTAAAATAAAAGGATTCTTAGAGTCTGTGTGATTCCCACATGGGTGGCAAGGTGGGACCGTACTTATTAGATATCTTTTAAATGCTATTTCACCAATCACCCATGTATCATGCAGGTATAAAAATATTCTACTTTGTTTGGATGTTGATCCTTTACCTGCCCATTATTTCCATATCCCCCCCCCCTCCTTTGGTTCAGGATTGCGTATCTCTATTAATATATTTTTCTTTTAAAGTATATTCATTTAGAGTCTTATATGAATTTTAATTATGTTTCTCTTTCCAAATTATTTCATTATCTCTGTATGTGTATATTAAGTCCCTAATTCTTCAGCAGCATAAGGGTGTATTAAGTCCCTTTTTCTTCAGCAGCATAGAGGTGTATTAAGTCCCTTTTTCTTCGGCAGCATAAGGGTGTATTAAGTCCCTTTTTCTTCAGCAGCATAAGGGTGTATTAAGTCCCTTTTTCTTCAGCTGCATAAGGTTGGTTCCACAAATTTACTTAGTGTATTGTTTCTAAAAATAGAGTCGTTAAAACCGCACAAATAACCGTAAAAATCTATGTACATTGCTTACCACGGGTATTGTGGAGCGCTATTAATATGCTACATCTTGTCTAAATAATTGACTTCTGTTTGATACTCTAATTACTTACCACTAATCCTCCTATATATGTACTTTTTTATGCAGATGAAGTATTCTGTTATTGAATAAAAAAAATGCAAAATTCTCCCTTTGATGGTATCTAACATGTTTTCGGTAAAGTGTACAGTATTCCTGATATAATTCATTTGGCGATACATGTAGGTTTTTAGAGCCTGGATGCGATATATCAGATTTAGTGACATGTGTAACCAAATCTCGGTTTGTTCTTTTACCTTCTCCAGTAGTGTTCCGTAATTAACATCAGTAGATTTCTTCACATATATAATTCTTAAGTCTTTTACATTATTTTTAATTGGGTTTGCTGGAAGACCAGGGTGGTATTCCCGCCAGCTGCCTATTAATAGAATTTCAGTTTTGTCGTGATTGATGGCTGAACCAGAGGCTTTCCCAAATTCCATGAATTCATTTTGTAGGTGTTTGAAAACTGAATCGTCTCTGGCTCAATTTTTGCAATCGTCAGCATGATGCAGAGTTTTAAATTCACCCTTCAAATTCGGTGTCTTGATCCTTTATATCTTAGTATTCGTTTTAATATTTATATTAAGTGATTCGATTGCAGTAACATAGAGCAGCATTGATGGGGAGGGGGCATTCCAGTCTCACAGACCTTTGTATCATGACGTCCCTTTCAAAGCCCAGTTTATTATTTTTTTTACATCTCCATCATAGAGAAGACCCACTAGCGCCGAAAATTGAAAAGCCTTTTCATATGTTTTGTATCCCCCACAGTGTGCTGTTGCTGTTTGTGAAAATCAAACACAGTTGGATAAACTTTTATTGAATTTTGGATTAGGGTTTTGTATACCGCCCTATCTAATGTTACAGTAGCTCTTTAACCCTGCCTGGAACAGTTTCCGAGCTTTAATTATAAAAGTGATCCTTGCCAGGGATCTATGTTGTCCAATGTATGCATTGGGCGTGTGTTATATTGTATTGTATGCAATCCTTTTGATGCTGTGTAGACTGAATTATTGTCAAATTCTCGTTGTTGAGTTGTAGTTAGTTTTAAGAGAACCTATCTATCAATAAAGAAAAGAAAAAACTTGTTGCTGTTTGTAAAAATCAAACACAATTTTATAAACTTTTATTGAATTTTGGATTAGGGTTTTGTCCACCACCCTATTTTAGGGTTACAATGGCTCTTTAACCCTGGCTGATTTCCGAGCTTTGTTTATAAACGTGATCCTTGCCAGGATCTATGTTGTCCATTGTATGCCATGTACGTGTGTTACATTGTATTGTATGCTGTCCTTTTGCTGTTGTGTGGACTGGATGATAGTCAAATTCTCATTGTTGAGTTGCATTTAGTTTTAATAAAAACTATCTAATAATAAAGAATTTTTTAAAAAAAACTTACCTTCAGGTACGGAGGTCCGGAGCTAGAATGTGATGATGGCAGGTGGATTTCTGCACACACGCTTTCCATCACATTGGCTGGTTCCTTCTTTTCCATGCTGTTATTTCGTATCTAATTAAACTCTGGAGTTTACATTGTGTAGGAGAGAGGTAGAGAAAAGATGGGAAATGGAATTTAAAATTTAAAAAAGTAAAAAGACGTAAAACATAAAATATTTATTTGTTGTATACGTGTATATTGTGCGTAGTTTACCTCGTAGTATACGTTTGGTATATTTGTATCCCCGTATTCCTGTTTTCGTGTTCTTTTATTGACATTCTTTTGGGGAGATCCGGTGTGATCCGTGCTACCTGGCATTAGCTTTGTAGCTTTGGTATCACACCATCACTTGCTCCTTACTCGGAAGGGTCCATCCCTGTCCGATTGTGTTGGTATATTTGTACCCAGCTACGTTAAACGATATATTATTTTCTACCAGGAATTTTTTTGTTTTTGTTAGTGCATTATTTGTATTAGTTTTTTCTTAACAGACGCCTCCTAACATACCACCCAACAGAGTGAGACAAGGAGAGGCCTCGTCCCAGAGGCTCCCTTGGGATCAGCCCTTTTCCGTTCCTCCTCCATGTCAAAATTTCTGGATTCAGGTCAGAGGGTCACTTTATTATTTCCCTATAGCGTGAGGACCTATAAGTTTCAAAGTATAATCTGGCTTTTATTTTCCATATTTCTGGTAATAAAATTGATTAACTCTGTGCATATTTCTTTGTAATAGCATTTGTATACAGGAAGATTTTGGCATCCACCCCCACCCCACCATATTTTCCACATATTTTGTTGGTGATCCCGTATCTGTCTGATGCTGTACTTTGACATCTTAAAATTCTATGATTCTTAGAGTCTGTGTGATTCCCACATGGATGGCAAGGTGGGACCGTACTTATTAGATGTCTTTTAAATGCTATTTCACCAGTCACCCATGTATCATGCAGGTATAAAAATATTCTACTTTGGATGTTGATCCTTTACCTGCCCATTATTTCCATATCCCCCCCCCCCCCCTTTATTTCAGGATAGCGTATCTATATTAACATTTTTTCTTTAAAAGTATATTCATTTAGAGTCTTATCTGAATTTTAATCATGTTTATCTTTCCAAATTATTTCATTATCTCTGTATGTGTATACTAAGTCACTAATTCTTGAGCAGGTTAAGGGTGTATTCAGCAGCATAAGGTTGGATCCAGAAATTTTCTTAGTGTATTGTTTCTAAAAATAGAGCCGTTGAAACGGCATAAATAACCGTAAAAATATATGTACATTGCTTACCACGAGTATTGTGGAGAGCTATTAATATAAAACATCCTGTCTAAAATAAATTACTTCTGTTTGATACTCAAATTACTTACCACTAATCCTCCTTTTGATCTGTATATGTACTTTTGATACAGATAATGTATTCTGTTATTCCATATAAAATGCAAAATTCTCCCTTTCATGATGTATAACATGTTTTCGGTAAACTGTACAGTTTTCGTGATATAATTCAGTTGGCTAAACGTGTAGGTTTTAGGAGCCTGGATGCGATATCAGATTTAGTGATATGTGTAACCAAGTCTCAGTTTGTTCTTCTACCTTCTCCAGTTGTGTTCGGTAATTAAGATGAGTAGATTTCTTCACATATATGATTCTTAAGTCTTTTACATGATTCTTAATTGGGTTTGGTGGGAAACCTGGGTGGTTTTCCCGCCAGTTGCCTGCTAATTGAATTTCTGTTTTGTCGTGATTGATTGCTGAACCAGAGGTTTTCCCAAATTGCATGAATTCATTTTGTAGGTGTTTGAGAGATGAACTGTCTCTGGCAAGAAGCAGAGTTTTAAATTCACCCTTCAAATTCTTAATCTTGATACCTTGATACTTATATTTTTTTAATATTTATATTAAGCGATTCGATTGCAATAACATAGAGTAGCAGTCATGGGGAACGATCATCCCTGTCTCACAGACCTTTGTATCATGATGTACCCTATCAACGCCAAATTTATTTATTTTTTACGTCTCCATCATAGAGATGACCCACTAGCGCCGAAAATTGAAAAGCTTTTTATATGTTTTGTATCCCCCATAGTTTCTTGTTGCTGTTTGTAAAACTATAACACAGTTGGATACACTTTTATTGAATTTTGGATTAGGCTTTTGTACACCGCCCTATCTAGTGTTACAGTTGCTCTTTGACCCTGCCTGGTTGAACCAAATTCACGAATGAGACACAAATCAATGTCGTTGACACGTTAACTCATTATATACGTTTATTTCTTAATGCATACCTTTTTGCCATATCAATATACGTCTATCATACCAAAACAATCAATGTAAACAATAAATAAAGCTTGGATCTGAAAATATCGCAACCTAAATGGTTTATATCAATACCTATGTTACTGTCGCTAGTGTTATTACGAGCCAATTCTGTCAGATAAAGCTGAAAAATAAAACTGAAGATTGAATTTAAAAGTCTTTGAATCAATCGTGTATAGTCTTTGAGAAATCTAAAAGCAAATTTTGAATAATTATAACCTGAACATTCATTCACGAGACCTCAAAATGTAGGTCGCTATGGTCATGATACATACGTATGAATGCACGGCATTTTTGTGTGTAAAACGAGAGTTTTGGGGAGTATAAAAGGCGCTCAAGATTCACTTGCACACTTTATTATTAAAAACAACCAAATAAATAGTTATTGTTGATGCATATCATTTTTACATGCCATATGTTGTGGTGTTCATTGGTTATAAAATATGTGATACTTACGTTACTTGGTCCAAATAATACGAAACCAAAATTAAAAGATTGAATAAATCTTTCGAAAATGTAATCATGTTTGATACATGTCTGAAAATAAAATCTTGATAAATCTATCGAGTAATATTTTGACAAATTTTAGCATAAATAATGCATAATAATACGTGCGTTACCGATACATACGTGACATATATATACTAAACAACAGAACACGTGATGATATCCGGCCAACTTTGCATGCTGAAAGGTGTCATGCCGCTGTCTTTCAGTTGTCAGTAAAAAGCATCAAGTACAACGAGGACAAGCCAGTAAAATTGTGTTATACTCTATGTACTAAAGCCAACCTATAGGTAAGCGATTCCAATTAAAACTATTGATTGAAACTTTGATATCATACATTCAAATATAGTAACCTCTTTGTTTATAAGCGATATAATCACTGTGTATAAAGTACTGATACATACGTTGCAGAGCGTAACGTATTTATTAAAACTTAATCCAGAACAAAAATGATTATCTGTGTAAAATATGAGTACAATTTAAGTCTTCAGGTTAGCTCTACTATGCAATTATTCTTAAAGTCACCATTAATATTGGATAAATTTTTAAAACGTTTTAAAAGTGATTATGAATGCCATGAGTATATTCGGTAACTAATGGTTGAACGACTAGCATATAAAAAAACAACTCTTTAGTGCGAAGATAAATTATAAACAAAGTAGGAAAACAATTCAATGCAAAAGTAAATTAGAAACAAACCATGAGTGTAAATATTTATAAAATAAATAAAATTAATTTCAGCTATACTCAATACTTCACATGATAATTTTGTAACGTAGTATCGATACTTATGTTGTTAGTCCCTACCGGTGAAACCGGGGGAACTCTAGGTTTGTACTGACTCGTTCTTGTCTTATGTTACGTGTTTAGGCTCTGATAAACAGTAACTAGAAAAAAGTGAAGACAACAAGCTTTGTAAAATTTAACAATATTTATTTCCCTGGAGAAGAAAAAGACAACAAGGTAAACATGAAAAATGGAACTTATGGTTTTACGAATCAAATTCAAAAAGAATCCAAGAACAATCCAAGAATTAAAAATTAGAAGTCCTAATATTATGATATTATAAAGAAATCTGGGTTCGAGTCCCGACAAAAATATACAATGGAAGGCAACGACGTATACTATAGCTAGTATAGTGCTGTTGTGTCTACAGTTCTTTGTTATTCCACAGACAATACATATTCCCGTGTTTGAATTCCGAATAAAATTTAAAGAAATGTCTTTGTCCAAGAATTATGTATGAGCACTAAAATATTTCCAGGGAAACGAATTAATCTTGTAGAATCCAAATAATTTGAATACAAATTAAAATGTGATTCCAAACTGGTCACAACAAAACGAACACCTTAACATCAAGTGTTTTCAAGTCCAAACTGACTAAATTCCCTATAAACGTCGGTATTAAACATGACTACTGCGCAATTCAGGTAAAAACCAGAATTTCGAAATAGAGGCTGTTTACATCTAAAGTCACGTATTCCCAGTATGACCTTGACAAAAACCAATCATTTAACTCTAAGAATAAGATAATAATAGAAAATTGTTTACTTGACTCACTGGTTTCTGAATCAAGGTCGGGAACTAGGTCAGCTTTAGGTGTTTACGACAAAACATTTAGGTCTAACTAATTTCTGAATATTTCCGTGTTTTACACTACGACACATACGTTGCCATTCTACGTTACAAAAACCTTTCTAAAATACATTAGTTATTTTGTTTTATCTTTTTTAAATTGTGAATTCACTTAATTAAGTATAAATTTTTTAATCATTTTATCTTCCTATAAAATAAGTCATAAAGATTATATCAGATGAATGATCATGTGAGAAATAAAGACGTTCAACTGTCACATACAGGAGAAAAATACTTAAATGACGAATGTACGTGTTTAATAGGGTTAATCAAACATATTTGTAACAATTTCATGCCATATTTTCATGAACAAAAATTAACCCAGAAAACTGAGTGAAAACAATTTGAGATTTAATGAGCAGTCTTTTGTCGTATGTATCTGATACATATGTTATATTTTGGAGTGACTGGAAAGGCATACACATTTTAAACTTTCGTGCTTATATTTTGAATCGTAAACTGTTATGATTAGAATGGTATTAATTTGACAACATAAAAAATGTTTTTGATGTTCTGAATATTCATTATTTTCAATTTAAATGAAATTTAAAATATGAGAACTTTTGGTAAAGATGCATTTTACTTTACGCACATTTATCTGCTTTTTCTCATAACTCATAATACAAAACAAACGCAATGATGTTTTCAATT
Source organism: Sinohyriopsis cumingii (assembly GCA_028554795.2). Taxonomy (NCBI): domain Eukaryota; kingdom Metazoa; phylum Mollusca; class Bivalvia; order Unionida; family Unionidae; genus Sinohyriopsis; species Sinohyriopsis cumingii. The sequence continues at coordinate 11,278,402 of CM068831.1, read as the reverse complement.
AAATTTATGTGTAATTATCACAAAATACTTAATTATACAATTTTCAACCAATTTCCCAGTATACTTTTATTTGTAAATCATAAAATATACTTTCAGATACGAGAAGATCTCTTGCAAGGTGTGTATTTTGCTTGAGAATTAAGGTTTTGAGACCACATTTCTGAGTAAACATAAACCAAATATGGGTCAATTAGTGTTGTTGAAATTTTGACAGTTTAAATTTCAGATATTTCTCTGTAAAATGGGCGAATAAAAATGTTGTTTCTAGATCATGTTTCTTCTTCCATTTTTATCGATCTAATTGCGCCTCATTGGTGAATTTGGGTCTGGTTTCCGAGCCTTAATTATAAAAGTGATCCTTGCCAGGGATCTATGTTTCCCAATGTATGCTGTGTACGTGTGTTATATTGTATTGTATGCTATCCTTTTGCTGTTGTGTGGACTGGATGCTATTCAAATTCTCATTGTTGAGTTGTATTCAGTTTTAAGAGAACCTGTCTAATAATAAAGAATAAAAAACTTACCTTTAGCTAGAGAGGATCGAGGACCGGAGTTAGCATGTGATGATGGCAGGTGGATTTCTCCACACACGCTTCCTTCAAAGTGGCCGGTCCTTTCTTTTTCATGCTGTTATTTCTTACCTAATTAAACTCTGGAGTTTGCATTGTGTAGGAGAGAGGGAGGAAAAATATATAAATTGGAAATTAAAATTTTAAAACTAGAAACGTAAAAATAAAACATTTATTTGTTGTATACATGAATATTGTGAGTAGTTTACCTCGTAGTTTAAGTTTCGTATATTTGTATCCCCGTATTCATATGTTCGTGTTCTTTTACTGACATTCCCTTTGGGGAGATCCGTTGTGATCCGTGTTACCTGGCGCGAGCCTCTTAGCTTTGGTATCAAACCATCACTTGCTCCTTACTCGGTAGGACCAATCCCTGTCACATTGTGTTGGTACATTTGTACCCAGTTATGTTAGACGATTTATTATTTTCTACCAGGGAATTTTTGGTTTATGTTAGTGTATTGTTTGCGTTAGTTTTCTCTGAACAGACGCCTCCTCCCATACCACCCATCAGAGTGAGACAAGGAGAGGCCTCGTCCCAGAGGCTCCCTTGGCTTCAGCCCTCTTCCCGGTCCTCCTCAATGTCAAACTGTCCGGAAGCAGGTCAGAGGGCTCGGTTTATTGTTCCCCTATAGCGTGAGGACCTCTAAGTTTCAAAGTATAATCTGGCTTTTATTTTCCGTATTTTTTCGTAACAAAATTGATCAATTCTGTGTTTACTTCTATGTCTGTAATATCGTTTGTATATAGCAATTTTGTTGGCATCCACCCCCACTCCATCCTACCCCCGTATTTTCCACGTATTTTGTTGGTGATCGTGTATCTGTCTAATGCTGTGTTTTGACATCTTTAAATAATAAAATTTACTTAGTTTATTGTTTCTAACAACAGAGCCGTTGAAACGGCATAAATAACCGTAAAAATATATGTACATTGCTTACCACGGGTATTGTGGAAAGCTATGCTACATCCTGTATAAAATAACTGACTTCTGTTTGATACTCAAAGTACTTACCACTAATCTTCCTTTTGATATATACATGTACTTTTTATGCAGATGAAGTATTCTGTAATTGAATTAAAAAAATGCAAAATTCTCCTTTTGATGGTATTTAACATAGTTACGGTATAGTGTACATTTTTCGTGATAGACTTCAGTTGCCTATACATGTAGGTATTAGGAGCCTGGATGCGCTCTATTAGATTTAGTGGTTTCCACCGCCAGCTGTATACTATTTGAGTTTGTTTTTCGTGATGGATTGCTGAACCAGAGGCTTTCCCAAATTCCATGAATTCATTTTGTAGGTGTTTGAGAGATGAACCTTCTCTGGCTAAGTTTGTACAATCGTCAGCATAAAACAGAGTATCAAATTCGCCCTTCAAATTCGATATCTTGTTCCCTTGTATGTTAGTATTCCTTTTATTATTTATATTGAGTGATTATATTGCAACAACATATAGTAGTATTGATGGGGGGCATCCCTGTCTCACAGACCTTTGTAGAATGATCTCCCCTTTCAATGCCCAGTTTATAATCTTCTTGACATCTCCATCATACAGGAGACCCCCTAGCGCCGCAAATTGAAAGGGTTTTTATATGTTATAGTATCTCCAATAGTGTGGTGGTGCTGTTTGTAAAATTCAAACATAATTGGATACATTTTTTATTGAATTTTGGACAGGTGTTTAGTACACCGTCCTATTCTAGTGTTACAATAGCTTTCTAACCCTGGCTGGTTGCCAAGCTTTATTTATAAAGGTGATCCTTGCCAGGGATCTATGTTGTCCATTGTATGCTATGTACGTGTGTTATATTGTATTGTATGCTATCCTTTTGCTGTTGTGTGGACTGGATGACAGTCAAATTCTCATTGTTGAGTTGTATTTAGTTGTAAGAGAACCTATCTAATAATAAAGAATAAAAAAAAAACTTGCCTTCAGCTTGGGAGGACCGGAATTAGCATGTGATGATGGCAGTTGGATTTCTGACCACGCGCTTCCATCACAGTGGCTGGTCCCTTCTTTCCCATGTTGTTATTTCTTATCTAATGAAACTCTAGAGTTTAGATTGTGTAGGAGAGAAGGAGGAAAGAGATAGAAAATGGAACTTAAAATTTAAAAGAGTAAAAAGATGTAAATATAAAACATTTATTTGTTGTATGCGTGTATATTGTGAGTAGTTTCCCTCGCAATTTAAGTTTCGCATATTTGTCTTCCCGTATACATATTTTCGTGTTGTTTTCTTGACATTCCCTTTGGGGATATCCGGTGTGATCCGTTCTACCTGGCGTAAGCCTCGTAGCTTTGATATCACACCATCACTTGCTTTTTACTCGGTAGGACCAATCCCAGTCAGATTGTGTTGGTACATTTGTACCCAGCTATGTTAGACGATTTATTATGTTCCACCAGGGAATTTTTTGTTTTTGTTAATGTATTATTTGTGTTAGTTTTCTCTAAATAGACGCCTCCTCCCATAACACATATCAGAGTGAGGCAAGGAGGCTCCCTTGGTTTCAGCCTTCTTCCCGATCCTCCTTCATGTCAAACTTTCCGAATGTAGGTCAGAAGGTCGGTTTATTTTTCCCTATAGCTTGAGGACCTCTAAGTGTCAAAGTATAATTTGGCTTTTATTTTCCATATTTTGTCGTAACAAAATTGATTAATTCTGTGTATATTTCTTTATCTGTAATATCATTTGTATATAGCAATTTTTTTTGTATTCACCCCACCCCACCCTACCCCCGTATTTTCCATGTAATTAGTTGGTGATCCTGTATCTGTCTAATGCTGTGTTTTGACATCTTAAAATAAAAGGATTCTTAGAGTCTGTGTGATTCCCTATTTCACCAGTAAACCATGCATCATGCAGGTATAGGAACATTCTACTTTGTTTAGATGTTGATGCTTTACCTTCCTATTTTTTGATATAATAATAATAATAATGAGGACATTGTATAGCGGCTAATCTTATTAAGCTCTAAGCGTTTTACAACATTAGACAACACCTATAAGATAAAAAACATATAATTATATGATTACAAAACAAACACCATGAAATTAGAAAACATTAAAAAAGAAACACGCTGAGAATATTTAAGGTAGGAAACATTACTAGGTCTTTAAGTTTGTTCTTGCAGTCGAAATAAGTGAGTTTTAAGAGCACTCTTGAATGGGATCACTGTGTCTAAGTTCAGTGGGCAATTCATTCCACGTTGCTGGGCCCTGGTATGCAAAAGAACGCTGTCCATATGACTTTGTTTTCATACTTGGAATAATGAGTATACGATTGTTAGAAGAAGAGCGTAAGTATCTTGCTGGTGTGTACACATGGGTGAGGTCGGATAGGTATGTTGGACTAGAGTCCGACAGTGAAACGTAGCACAGAGAACAAATTTTGTGTTTGATTCTGGATCGAATGGATAGCCAGTGTAGGGCACAGAGCAGCGGGGAGGTGTGCTCTGATCGTGGTACTCTAAGTATGATCCGAGCAGCTGTGTTTTGAACTTTTTGAAGTTTCTGGAGCAGATATTGAGATGAACCAGACAAAATTGAGTTACAGTAGTCCAGTCTTGCAAGTACTAATGAACACACAAGTGTTTTAGTGGCATCAACTGAAAGATATTTGCGAATTGAGCTGATGCGTCTCAGCTCAAGATATGCAGTCTTGCATATGTTCATGACATGTTGGTGCAATGTGAGAGTACTGTCCAGAGTAACACCTAGGTTTCGTACTGATTGTGTGAATTTAATGTTGGTGTTGCTGATATTTATTGTTTGAGGTAACGGATGTGAATGAGAAAATCTTGTTGTGATCAGAATGGCCTCAGTTTTATCATCATTCATCTGCAGCTTGTTACATGTCATCCATAATTTCACATCAGAAATGCACCTATCTACACCTTGGATGGTAGCATCAACTTCTTTTGGGTGGCTAGATTTGTATATTTGGGTGTCATCAGCGTACAATTGGTGAGACACTGGATGATGATCTATGACACTTGAGAGCGACTGAGTGTACACAATGAAGAGAATGGGTCCAAGAACAGACCCCTGTGGAACACCACAACATAGATCAACTGGGCTGGAGTGTATTCCGTTTGCAGATACAATTTGTGTCCTGTTGACCAAGTATGACTTGAACCACATTAAGGCTTTATCATGAATGCCAAATACATGCTGGAGATGGTGAAGTAATATATCATGGTCTATTGTGTCAAATGCTGCAGACAAGTCAAGGAGGGTGAGAACTGTAATCTTTCCGCTATCCAACGCAGAGAGAATGTCATTAACTACTTTTAGAAGAGTAGTTTCAGTACTGTGGCAAGGGTGATATGCAGATTGTACATTGCTAAAAAAGACTGCCTGAATTTAGATGAGATACAAGCTGGGATAGAACAACCTTTTCTAAGATTTTTTATATGAATGGGAGATTAGAAACTGGGCGGTAGTTCTTAAAATCGTTATAGTCTAGTGTTGGTTTCTTCAGCAGAGGCTTTACAATGGCAGTTTTGAAAAATGATGGGAATTCCCCGGATGAGAGAGAGGTATTAATAACATCAGTTAGTGAAGGCAATACTGGATCTAAGCACTCAAGCAGCAGTGATGTTGGAATTGGATCAAGTTCACGTGATTTTGGTGCACTCTTCATCAGGATTGTACGTACAAAATCCATAGAGACAGGTTCAAATGCTGCTAATGGTTGCCGCTCAAATTCTGTATCCGAACTGTATGGTGACGACGAGTCAATTGAAATTGTGGTGTCAAGCTTATCTCTAATGGTTTGTACTTTGTCACGGAAGAAATTTGGAAACATATCCGGAAGATCGACCGGAGAGAAGGTAGTTGGAAGTGGTGTTGATTTGTTCCTGGACGTTAGCTTGTTAGTAATCTCGAAGAGCTCTTTGCAGCTGGAACTTTCCATGATCTTAGTAGTATAGTGGGCTGATTTCGTTGCATGAACTATATTTGATTTCGCTGCATGGACTATATTCCCCCCTCCCCATTTAGTTCAGGATTACGTATCTCTATTAATATTTCTTCTTTAAAAGTATCTTCATTTAGAGTGTTATATGTATTTTTATCATGTTTCTCTTTCCCAATTTTTCCATTATTTCTGTGTGTGTATATTAAGTCCCTTATTCTTCAGCAGCATAAAGTTGGTTCCAGAAATTTACTTAGTGTATTGTATCTAAAAACAGAGCCGTTGAAACGGCATAAATAACCGTAAAATTATATGTACATTGCTTACCACGGGTATTGTGGAGAGCTATGCTACATCCTGTATAAAATAGTTGACTTCCGTTTGATACTCAAAGTACTTACCACTAATCTTCCTTTTGATACATACATGTACTTTTTATGCAGATAATGTATTCTGGTATTCTCCCTTTGATGGTATCTAACATGTTTTCGGTAAAGTGTACAGTTTTCCTGATATAATTCAGTTGGCTATACGTGTAGGTTTTAGGAGCCTGGATGCGATATATCAGAATTAGTGATACGTGTAACCTTCTTCCTTATTGTTCGATAATTAAGATGAGTAGATTTTTTCACATATATGATTCTTATGTCTTTTACATGATTTTTAGGGGTCCCGAGTGGCCGAGTGGTCTAAAGCGCTCACCGTTAAGGATCACTGCCATCTCACCTCTGTCTGCGTGAGTTCGAGTCTCAGCCTCGGCTAAAAGCCTGCCAGTAGCTTCTCGTGGGTCGTTGGTTCTTCCCAGGGTTTTCCACGGTTCATCCTCCACCAATTATACTGGCTGCCATGTATAGCCTATCTTGTGCTGAAAAATGGGGTTAAACCCTACAACAACAACAACAACAACATGATTCTTAATTGGGTTTGGTGGGAGACCTGTGTGGTTTCCCCCGCCTTTTTCCTATTAATAGAATTTCTGTTTTGTCCTGATTTATTGCTGAGGCTTTCCCAAATTGCATGAATTCATTTTGTAGGTGTTTGAGAGATGAACCGTCTCTGACTAAGTTTGTACAATCGTCAGCATGAAGCAGAGTTTTAATTTTGCTCTTCAAATTCGGTATCTTTATCCCTTGTGTGTTAGTACTCCTTTTAATAGTTATATTTATTGATTCTATTGCAATAACATATAGTAGCATTGATGGGGGTTGGCATCCCTGTCTTACAGACCTTTGTATCATGATGTCCCCTGTCAATGCCCCATTTATTTTTATTTGTTTACATTATATTCGTATACATAGTCTTAATCCATCTGATTGTAATGCTTTTTAATGAAGTCATGCTCTGTCCGATCAAAAGCTTTCTCTTGATCGAACAGAAACATGGCTCATTTTTCACCCTTACTTGCTAAAATTCAATAACATCCCCAATTGACAAAGTATTCTTTAGTATATTACTATCTTTCTCACCACAACTTTGGTTTATGTCTATAAATGATTCAAAACATGTTTTCATTCTGTTAGTGATAATGTTACTTAATATTTTGTAGTCCGTATTGAGTAACGTTATTGGTATCAAATTCTTAATTTCGTTTCTGTCACCCACCCCCTTGAAGATTAAAGTAAAACAAAACCTTCCATCATCAGTTTTGGCATTTCCCCTCATTATAATACCTTACTCTTCAGCAGTTATAAAAAAAATGTCAATAAGTTTGTTTTGGAACGTTATATAAAAATCAGTGGTGAGTCCATCTGATCCAGGTGATTTCCCTTTCTCTAAACTATTAATTGCCTTATATATTTCATCGGCAGACTTCTTTACCTAGCTCTGTTATCTTACTGTAATTAGCATTGAATATATAATTGTTTATTGTACTGGCTGAGTCGCGTATATATCAGTTTTAACATCTTCAAAAATTTCATTTCTGACAGTATGTATAGTGTTGTTAACTTTTATACACTCTATTTTTTATCGTTACCTCTTTAAATGTCCAGCCGTTTGTATAGCCCCTCCCTTTTGTATAGCCCCCCCCCCACTTTTGTCTAAATATTGCTAAATTTCCCCTCCCCCCCCCCCATTTTGATTCCTTGTATGGATTAATCCTTGTGTAGTATATTCCTCAATTATTCCCCTTGTTCTTCTATTTCCTTATGATACTTTGTTTTGTTTTGTGCCCTTCCTTTTACTGTATTTCAATATATTTCTCTTTATTCCGTTGTACGTGTAGCTTTTAGGTTGTACTCTAGTATTTGGTTATCTTTTTATACACCTGTTTACATTGTCCTAGTTTTGCATGACATCACCGTAGCTGTTTATAGTTAAATCATCCAGGTGGAGATGACAATGTCCACATACTCGCGTTCTAATAGGTTATCACTGTTCATCTTCCCTTACTCTTGTCCCCTATTTGATCGTAATATTGACTGTTAAGACGTGCTTGACTGGTTCCATCAGTATAGTACAGTTACTAATAGTATTAGTATTGCCTTCAGATTAATAAAATGTGTGTAATCGGCTTTCCCTATAATGTGTATATTTATAGGAGTATTTTCTTACGTTTCCATGCATGTATCTATATGCATCTGTCAGATTGTTGGTTTTTTTAGGAATGTTTTTTATGTTGGCCATTTTAGTTTTTTTCCCGATTCTAGCAGTCCTTCGCTTTTGTCTAGATAGGTTGCAGCCCAGTTAAAGTCTCCTCCTGTAACACATGGGTTCAGAGCATAATATTTTATATACTGGGTTAATTTAGATATCAAATTAGATTTTTTCACAGATTCCCCCAGTAGAGACATAAACGTTAAACATCCCACTTATTTAAACTTATATGTATTAATCTTCCCTGTAATTCATTGGGTGTTTTATTTACTTCAAGGTTTAATCCCTTGGCGGCACGTCGCATAATAGTAGCCACCCCCAGATGTACTTCCTGTTGGGAGGTAGTTGATGAAAATTAGGACGTCTACTTCCTCTTCTAATTTTTTCACTATTTGTTCTGGCATACTGTGTGTTTCCTGAATGAGAATTGTGTCATAGTTTGTAGAAGATCTTTAAGTTTTAAATTGTGTTAGTTATACCATTTACGTTCACGGTAAGTGTATTTAGGTTTAGTCACTCCATCTTGGCTATGACGATGGTATTACACAGTTGCTTAATTGGTAATCATAAAGCATAGTATATACATGTAATGTGAGTACAAATAAGCTTAACAGCTCATCAGTTTGTTTTAGTTTTCCTGGATCTGTATTCTTCTAGACTCATTATTTTTCTTCCATCGTCCCTTGTTAGGGAGACTGTTCTTTTTTCTACGGGCAATCTCCAGGATCTCTTTATCCCGTGAGCACGGGATTCTGCAATTTATAGTACTTTTCTATCCGGAGATCTATGTCTCCTGATAAAATCTACCACTTCAACCTCGGACGGAGTCCTCGGTGTTGAATCTGTTCTTTTCTGGTTTGTGGGTGCTTTTTGTCTAGATGATTGCATTTAAGTTTCTTTGCAGTCTGTGCCCCCTTGAGTCTTCCCCTCCTCCGACTTCTGATGTTGGATTGGGAGTTATATTGCGCCTTCGAGATCAACCGTTTCCTGGATTTTTTCTGTTTAGAGTTATTGTTTCACCAAACTTTGGTTCTTATAGTACAAAGTAAGGGCGGTATTTTTCTCCACCAGAACTAGTTAATGATTTTTAGTTTATTTTGTTTATTTTGCAATCTTCTAGCCTTTCTGGGCTTTCCTTTTTCTGCTGAGCTCATTTTTTCTTAGCGGGTTCCCATTTTAAGGAGGTGTCATGGGAGTTATCTTCAGTCTCTACCTCAACCTCACACTGGACTTCCGGGTTCTCCTGTGTATGAGGTCGTGTTTTTATGTTTGCATCCTTATTTTGCCCTTCCATGTTGCCATGAATCTTTACAGAGTGTGGTATTGATTGGATGGCATTTCCTGTGGACACGTCCATTTTCTGGACGGTAGCCGCAGATGTAGTCTTATATGTTGGGTTTAAACAGTCCTTCGGTAGGTGCGCAGTTGCCTCTCAGCGATAACACTTTATGTGGTACTGGCACCCCGGTACCATGATTTAATTATGAAACCCATTACATAGAGGAATGGTGGGATTTTCTTTGCGTCTGCATCCTCATGCTGAGGACCCTCATCCCTGTATAGACGGATGGTAATCTCCAGGATGTCACCATGTGATTTTGAAAGATCTTAACCCCATACATTGCTTCAGTCTTTATTTTCAGTTCCTCTGTCAGTACTTCTAAAAGCAGGCCAGAAAAATGAATTTCTGTATGCTTCTCCTCCAATGCTCTGGAAAAAAGAGGAGGGATCATAGATTTTCGTCTTTTTTCCCTTTCATTTCCATTTTGATATCATTCTGGTATAGTGGGACGTCTCCCTTCGCCAAAAGGAAGTACTTGCTGGGGTACCTCAACAGGGCGTGGTCTATCTTTATCTGGAGTGTCTGCGAGGTCATGAACCTGACACCCGGGAGTCCTATAAATATATAGGACTCTACCTTGGTAGGTCTCCTCAAGCTCTGTAGGGAAATAAGATTTCATTTTCCCTCCTTGCTTCATTTTTTCTCTTGTCTAGTGTAGCCATACTAGAGTACAATAGATATGTCAAAAAGTTCAATTATGATGTCAAAACAAAAATTATTTTTTGTCACAATATAAATAATGGTAGTAAAGAAATTTAAAATGAAAAATACCTACTTAGAGGTCCTCGTGTACTACCATGTATCAAATACATAAGAATACAAAACACTATGCGTAAAAAAAATCCAAGTCACACACACACACACACACTATGTGAATTGCAGGTGAACAGGTGTGAAAACAGCTCACTACATATAACCCACTGTGTTGTGCATCACTCCTCACCTTTGCTTGCCGTCGCTTGCTTGGGTGGCCTGACTGCTGTCAAGTCTTTAGGTCATCGTCCGATAAACCATAAAGAGGCTTCTAGTTTATGCGCAAATTTGTGACCAAAGCTACAGAATATAAAACAAGTGGTAATATGATTTTATTTTCTGTTTTTATCAATGTTATGTGATTTAAAATTGGCTCTTAAAAGGGTCATTTATAGGACTTAGAGTGAATATTTTGTACACGACTGTTACGTGTTTAGGCTCGAATAAACAGTGGCACAGAAAGATTGAAAACAACAAGCTTTTTAAAATTTAACAAATAATTTATTTTCCTGGAAAAAATCTGTAAAAATGAAAAAAGGAGAGGAACTTACGGTTTCAAAAATCAAATCCAAAAAAAATCTAATAATAATCCACGAATTAAATTGCAAATGTCCTAATAATAAATATTCTGATAATTTCACGTTCGAATCCTGACGGAAAATCCAAGATGAATGACGACGACATCTGCTGTAGTCTGTAATGTGCTTTTCTAATTTGTAAGCAATGTCTTTCCAAAATTTATGTGTGAACACTCCTCAAAATATTTCCAGAGAAAAAAGAATTAATCCTTTTGAAATCGAACTGATCTGAAGAAAATTATAACTCAAAATATGGCTACAGCAAAATAACTTGACATCATTGTAAAACGCCCAAAACTGAGAAATCTCTCTCTCTCTCTCTCTCTCTCTCTGCGCATCTATATTAAAACTAATAAATGCGCAGTAATGTAAAAACCGGAATTGCAAAATCGAAAGGGGGGTCACATGATCATGTTTATGTCACGTACACCAAAAACAAATGACCCTTACGAAAACCAATCATTTTAAAATAATATAGAACCTGTTTACGAAGGTTGCTACAAATTCTGAAATAAGGTCAATATTTAGATCAACACCTGGCATTTACGAAAGAATGATTCAGGTCAACTAATTTTCTGGAGAAAGAAAAACATCATCTCCAGTGAATAAATTTACATTATAATAGCATATATTAGAATAAAAATTTAAAACTGACAAACAATTAAATTAAAATAAATATGAATTAAATCAGATATATTTAACAACGACGATTGCCAATAAATTTATAAAATTATTACTAAAAACATATATAGTAAATATTAAATCATCAGTTTAATAATAATGAAAAATGGGACCAATTAACTGATGACGTGAAATATGAAGATAATATCTTCTGTTCCGATCATATATGAAAATTACATGAATTATGATACTCACATCCAAAAAAATATCGATACCTTGTTAAATAAGACAATAATTATTAAATTTTTGACGAATAAACACTACATATGTTTTGCATGTATATACTCTTAGAAACATGTAAGTAGATATAGGGTAAGATAAGGGATATAGGCACGCAATTAATATCAAAGGAAAAAACATTAAATGCGACCCTATCGGAATCTTTCGGACGTTGATATTAAGTATGACCTATGAGGATAAATGGTAATTTAACAATACGAATAACCTTATGGGAATATAACATTAATTGTGACTCTATACCCTTTGGGTGCTGTGTAAGATGTAACAATAAAGCGTCAATAGCTAAATAAATAACGTGATCGTGAGTTTAACATGGTGGAACGCCATGTATTAGCACCTGACAAAGACATCCTAATTCGCAAAAATGTACACCTACAAAATACAGAGCTTCAAACATACGTGTAGGGTATGGGATGTGTAGGATAGGGTAAAAGCTACAGGCATGAACAGTATCGCTTACTGACCATGCAACCCCCTTTACTATGTAACATGTACTGTTTGCAAAACAACAAGAGGAGAGAAAATACGGATATCACATCACAACAATACCATCACAAACAAGAAGGTAATGACATGTATTTGCTGACCAACTATGACATTCCAAATAGCTGTCTCATTACAATTTTACAAACCCATACCCACTCCCACCACAGATGAAACATGACTAATTATGAACATAATTATAAACCCAAGGATACTGCCGAATCTATTTTCCAAGTTCAGCACAACGAATCATTTTTTCATTTTTCAAAACTTGACAAAGCGCAAATAAACTTGCTGGAGGCTCAAAATCAAGGTAAAATTCGTCCCGAGCAAATTCGAGATTACAACTGAACTTGCCCGCGGACAATTTAACGACTATAGGAGAGAGGCAGAGTTGACGAGAAATAGATATAATGTTCAGTCTGAAGTGCTTAGGGTTCTGAAAGTTCTCTAATCTGCGATCTTGTCACAGAGTGTATATATATATATATATATATATATATATATATATATATATATATATATATATATATATATATATATATATATCATCTTTCTTTATCGTTGAAATATGCCGCATTCTTCTATTATGTAAATGTCCTATTTCTTTCAACTTCTGATCCTTTTCTCACACTATACACTGTCAAAGTTTGTATATTATATTTTGAAGTCAATGTCATGCCAGTTTTGCATTATCTCGTGCAAAAAGATAGTGTTAATTGTTTTAAACATATTTTACTTTCGTTTATTAAACAATACAGGATTGGACACGAGTTATCCTACAAAATCGGTCCCTTCAAAAGACACACAAAAATGATCCAAGGATGACATTCATCTTCCAAAAGCTCAAGTACATCCGAAAGACAACCTAAAATATTTTAAATGTTAAAGGACACGAAATTTTTCAAAGGTAAAAAGAAAACAGATATAAGTATGGTATTAACTAAATTAACAAGTAATGAGAAAGAAGACATAGTACTTGTTAAAGTCACTTTTTTTTCCAAACGTGTTAATGAAAATATAGTTGTAAGTATTCAAAATAACCAGTTTTATGGCTATATTTCTGAACATTTTATATCAACATCGGATTAAATCTTCCATATATGAAAAATTGCAGGTTTCTCAGTTCGATTGAGAAATTACAAGGCCCACAATGTGACGAAACATGGATATTACCTTGTTTAAATGGAACCGACCGATGTTTAGGACCAACACTTTCCGGATTCGGTAATATTCAGATGATTTTACATGTCCTACCTTTTGTACGTAACGGCAGCATTGGGCCTTCAGTGTGACCTTTGACAATCAGAGATATAAAGAGTAGGTGCTTTCGGATATTGAGAGAGAGAGAGAGAGAGAGAGAGAGACCCAAGGACAAGCCGTAGATGGGAGAAAATAAGCCTTAGAAAAACTGATGCATACTAACAGACCAAGCGGGTCTCTCTCTCTCTCTCTCACACACACACACACACACACACACACACACATATATATATATATATATATATATATATATATATATATATATATATATGTGTGTGTGTGTGTGTGTGTGTGTGTGTGTGTGTGTGTGTGTGTGTCTTGGCTTAACTCTTATCAACTCTTATTTTTAAATCGAACATCAAAGTTTCATCTGTATTTTATAACATTAATAACATTCAAGTCAGATTATTTCGGTTGAGTTCTTCAACTATACGTGTCCTATTCAGCTGGATTCCATCACAGAGACTTCGTTTGAACCAGACAATCATTCACTTAATGGCAGATTTCCGTCCTCAGCCTGCCAAAATTGTTTATAATCTTCTTAGAATTTATCCATGTATTTTCATGACCCCTAGGCCATTTGGTCGATAATGATGTCAAGCTAGGCGTATGCTATTGCAATTACATCATCGTCGGACAGGTGAGTTGTGTCTAAAGACCTATCGTGACAGGTTCACCGTAACTGCATTACGCCAAAGGAAGCCAGTGACACAATATATAGTAAGTACAAATATTTGATCGAGAATATTGGATATTTAGAACATTTACATTTACAGAATACTGTCGGTAAAATATCATTAAAGTTGATGTTGAAATGAATCTTATCTTATCTTATCTTATCATAACTTACCTTACCTTACCTTACCTTAACTTAACTTAACTTAACTTAACTTAACTTAACTTAACTTATCTTTGGTCACAATACATGTGCATAGGCACGAGATTCTGGAGTTTGACTAAGTCGACAAAAGGGAATAACAAACATGCCGGTATTGGAAAATTACTTCCATAAAAGGATGATTCAGACAAATGAAGGATCTTTCCTAGAATGTAGAAACCCTGATGGGACACAATAACTTGACGCCTCAGTTATACCACCAGAAAGAAGGCCACAAATGGCGCAAATTCTAACCGCCTTGTTCTTTAAACACAAAATGGACGAGAAAGAGGCATTGAACATGAAGGAGAACAACGGCATTTACATATTTAGCCCAAAAGACACCACACCAAGCTTGAAATGCCGAATAATGCAAGTACTGTGATTAGACAACATAGTGAGAGAACTAACAACTGTTATGAAACAAAAAAAAAGAAGAAATGCCGAAGAGGTACATTTAATGAACATTCCATATAAAATACCACTAGAGTAAAGGATTCAGAGCTGCAGTACATAAATGAATGTTGCCAGTACAGAAAGTAACTACCCATGTAGCCAGTATATAAATAAATTACCAATGTAGCCAGTACAGAAATGGACTACCCATGTAGCCAGAAATGAATTACCAAAGTAGCCAATACAGAAATAATTGCCAATGTAAACAGTACAGAAATGAATAACCAATGTAGCCAGTACAGAAAAAAAATACCAATGTAGCCAGTACAGAAATGAATAACCAATGTAGCCAGTACAGAAAAAAATTACCAATGTAACCAGTACAGAAATGAATTACCAATGTAGCCAGTACAGAAAAAAATTACCAATGTAGCCAGTACAGAAATGAATTACCAATGTAGCTAGCACAGAAATGAATTACCAATGTAGCCAGTACAGAAATACTTGCCAATGTAACCAGTACAGAAATGAATTACCAATGTAGCCAGTACAGAAATACTTGCCAATGTAACCAGTACAGAAATGAATTACCAATGTAGCCAGTACAGAAATACTTGCCAATGTAACCAGTACAGAAATGAATTACCAATGTAGCCAGTACAGAAATACTTGCCAATGTAACCAGTACAGAAATAAATTACCAATGTAGCCAGTACAGAAATGAATTACCAATGTAGCCAGTACAGAAATGAATCGCCAATGTAGCTAGTACAGAAATGAATTACCAAAGTAGCCCATACAGAAATACTTGCCAATGTAACCAGTACAGAAATGAATTACCAATGTAGCCAGTACAGAAATGAATTGCCAATGTAACCAGTACAGAAATGAATTACCAATGTAACCAGTACAGAAATGAATTGCCAATGTAGCCAGTACAGAAATGAATTACCAATGTAGCCAGATCAGAAATGAATTACCAATGTAACCAGTACAGAAATGAATTGCCAATGTAGCCAGTACAGAAATGAATTACCAATGTAGCCAGTACAGAAATGAATTGCCAATGTAACCAGTACAGAAATGAATTACCAATGTAACCAGTACAGAATGAATTACCAATGTAGCCAGTACAGAAATGAATTGCCAATGTAACCGGTACAGAAATGAATTACCAATGTAACCAGTACAGAAATGAATTACCAATGTAACCAGTACAGAAATGAATTGCCAATGTAACCAGTACAGAAATGAATTACCAATGTAGCCAGTACAGAAATGAATTACCAATGTAGCTAGTACAGAAATTAATTGCCAATGTATCTAGTACAGAAATGAATTACCAAAGTAGCCAGTACAGAAGTAAATTACCAAAATAGCCATTACAGAAATGAATTACTAATTTAGCCATTACAGAATTACCAATGTGGCCAGTACAGAGTGAATTACCAATGTAGCCAGTATAGAAATGAATTACCAAGTTATCCAATACAGAGTGAATGATTAATGTAGTCAGTACATAAATGAATTACCAATGTAGCCAATATAGCAATTAATTGCCAATCTAGCTAGTACAAAAATTACCAATTTAGCCAAATAATAGAAATCAACGAGACGAAGTAGAAAATGACAACTTTATTGAGCCAGAGTTGCAGGTAGAAAACAAAATGAAAGTAAAACAAGCACCATAAAAAGCGCAGAGAAGGAACCGAAAGGAAAGCAACAACAAAGAGAACATTGGCAGACTCGTCAACATTAACCTCTGGGGGAACATCCAGCACAGGGAACAGGATAAATCTATTCCAGGACATAGGAAAAGCAAAAGAATGACTAAGCAGAGGGAACAACAGACGACTATAGGTTACTGAATTTGTATGGGGAAAATATGAACGAGTTTTTCGCAAAAATAGTACACGAACTTGGGAATGTGTTATTGATCCGTTAAAGCCAGTTAACATTTCCCATACACATGCGGTAACCTTTTTATTGTATACTCATCTTCTTATTATACCTAAAGCTTAATTATAAAAGTATACACATCTAGATCAAATTATACGAACTTATGCTGTATTCCAAAATAAATACACAACCTTAAATTCATCAGTTCACAATAACACTATTCGTGCGCACATATCACAGCCCAGCAACTCGCGCACTCGACATTAGTTTAAAAAAGAATTGTAATTTAGAGCTAGTTAACATTGAAATTTATATTCATATTGTGAATGAAAGAGCATTACAACAACTTTTCCAGTTGTTTTGGAATGTTTAGATTTTGAGATTATTTTTGTCGATTCTACTCAGTTCTACCGGTGATGTACTGGATTTATTAGACGTGACAAAACCACACGAAGTACATGTGATTGTGGCAGGTAGGGAGGTATCTTGATTCATCTGCAAGCGTGTTACTGTTCTGTCATTGAATATTTGGATTCGTAATGTGGGTAAATATGAACGTTTTAAACTGAAAATAAGAAAATGGCTCTAGCGAATATCACATTCATTTCATTTTGAGTGCAGTAAGGAGAATGTGAGTGCAGTAAAGAAAGGAGAATGTGAGTACAGTAAAGTAAGGAGAATGTGAGTACAGTAAGGAGAATGTGAGTGCAGTAAAGTAAGGAGAATGTGAGTGCAGTAAGGAGAATGTGAGTGCAGTAAGGAAATGTAGTCGAAATTACAGTACAATATCGTGGTATGCAATAAAGGTTTATAACTTATGAGATAGCTCGTGTAATTCTGATTTGCAGAACTAATTAAAAGGTACATTTTGAAGAACTTCAAGGTGCAAAATGTAAGTATATATTTTGCTATTTCTATAATCAGCTAAAGAATAAACGTTTATGACTTGTCACTTGCATGCTCTTAGTAGAGACCTTAGCTATGTAATGACCTGTATGCCTATTCTCCTTAGACAAAATCCGAAACATTGTATCAAAACAGCTAACATGGAAAAATTGCGATCGGTTGGTGCGTTACAGCCCATTCAACCGACGGAAATAAGAATTCTTAGTGGTGTGAGCTTATTGGCTCTGAGGCCTTTACTTTTCTACGACAACCTTCAGTCGCGTTTTTTTCTCTACGTTAGTATTTTATCTATGAAATGGTACGTTCATTCGTATCCTGCTTTGAACGTTTCATTTGTGACTCGATGAACTCGTCCACATCATTCATTTGTTGATCATCTCTACTTTCAAATAGACGAAACAGCTTTTTTAGTTCATCAACTAACAAATATAAGAAGTTAAATCCTAAAGCTTATATATATATATATATATATATATATATATATATATATATATATATATATATATATATATATATATATATATATCCTTCTTTGAAATTTTACTTTTAATTCAAGTCTCTATTTCCAAGAATGTTACTTTTTCATGAGCACTTTGTATTTCCAGTGAATAAATTTTTCCAAAAAATAAAACTCCAGCCAAAATGAACTACTGGACACAGCAATAATACAATTGATTCTGCTCATATATTAAAGAACGAGCAAAAAATGTCTAGAAAAAACAAGATGATACAATCCTCAACTTGACCTCAGATCACCATTACCATTTTCCAAAACAAAAATTATTACCTAAGCTGCTGTAGGTCAGTGGTGAATCCTGGACACATGGTCCTGATGTTCCAGCTTGCGAAACAAAGAGCTGGAGTCTTCTTGTTACTTCTTCGAGTATTGCCTGGTGCGGAGTGTGAATCCCATTTATCGAGATGGTTACCTAAGCTCCACGTACCCAGTGAAGCGGGCATGGCGGGCAACATCTTACTAACTGTGGGCCGCTGCCTAGCTTGAGACAGACGGTAGCTATCCAGTGAGATATAGTGATCTCTCCCACCGTAGGAAGCAGCACCCGGCACAAAGCTCTACGCCAATTGAGCTTTGACTTAGAACCAGTAAACTGCTACTTCCAGTGTTGTGCCGACGCATTACGACGACGCTGGGGTGTCTTCTTTACCCAAAGCGACTAGTTTTAAGGCGCCAGTGACCCGCCTTCACCCCTTTGCCTGATAGTGGAAATATAGTCTGTCGGACTTCGAAGCTAAGCCACTCGCTAAGGTCAGGAGCTGAATTTTAGTTGACATGTGTGATCAGAGACGCAAGCCGTATGGGGCGTTTCTGGAGGAGTGGAACGCGTGTCCCCCACTTCCACCCCGACAATGTCAACCTTGGACCACAAATCAAGTCCAAAAATAGAGCAATCTTAATGAACAAATCGAGTCGAATAAAAGCCAGTCTTAATCAACAAATCAAGGCGAATAAAAGACAATCTTCATGAACAAATCGAGTCGAATAAAGGGCAATCTTAATGAATAAATCGAGTCGAATAAAAGACAATCTTAATGAACAAATCACCTCGAACAATAGGACAATCTTATCAACAAATCGACTAGAACAAATGGGTAATCTAACTGAATAAATCGAGTAGAATAACAGAGTAATCTAACTGAACAAATCGAGTAGAATAATAGGGAAATCTTAATGAACAAATCGAGTCAAATAAAGGGCAATCTTAATGAACAAATCGAGTCGAATAATAGGGCAATCTAAATGCACAAATCGAGTACAATAATAGGGCACACTTAATGAACAAATTTAGTAGAATAATAGGGCAATCGTAATGTACAAATCGAGTAAAATAATAGGTAAATCTAAATGAATACATCGCGTAGAATGATAGGGTAATCTAAATGAATACATCGCGTAGAACAATAGGGAAATCTAAATGAATACATCGCGTAGAATAATAGGGAAATCTAAATGAAACAATCCAGTAGAATAATAGGGTAATCTAAATGAATAAATCCAGTAGAATAATAGGGAAATCTAAATGAATACATCGCGTAGAATAATAGGGAAATCTAAATGAATGCATCTCGTAGAATTATATGGAAATCTAAAGGAGTATAACATGTCAAATAAAAAAACTCATTCTTAATCAACAATTAATGAAGAACAAAACGGCAGTCTTTATGACCAAATCATGTCGAATTAAAGGATAATCCCAATAAATAAATCCTTTGAAATTAAACGGAAATCATAACCTCGCGTCTTTTATTTCTTTCTGTGCATTACGACTGCAGATGAAATGACAAGAGAATAATAACGAACTCAAGAAGTCAAAGGGTGAGCTATAGACCATTCCTGTGGACAGTTCGTCAGTATTCCCCACCTTACGCGTCAGCAAATAAAATACTGAATACATATATTGATTTTATATATGCCTGAAACTAGAAAGACATTTAAAACAGAAATTGATGCAAACACTTCCGTATGCCTTTCTTGCTATCAAACAGCTTTATTTCCTCATAAATCTTTCAAAATATGCTCTCAAATGCAACAGGAAATATCTATCAGAATATAGGTCAAGCACATAATGCATATTAATTTAGATAATTGTGTTCAGAAAATTGAGGTCCATATTTCTACAGCAATAGTATCGTGCAGGAAAATTGAGCAAGTATTGTACATTTAATTTAAATGGAGCAAGACATTTTACAAATTAGCTGTAAAAGGAAGAGAGACTGAAATGAATGTTATAGAAACTGAAAACTCATTTCAGACATTTGAAGGATCATTGAAAACTCATTTCATACATTTGAAGGATCATTGTTTACTTGCCTGACATGAATCCAATAGGAAATACTTAAATTCAATACCCATCCAATACGAAATACTTTAATTCTTGTATGAACCCATCTCATCCTGCCAAACTCGTCAAAAAGTTTGCTAATAGTATTTTTATTAAGTCATTTGATCATTGCTATTTATAGGATTGTTGGCAGATCTGTGCATTCGAACATTTGAAACTCATTCGAAATAGTCTATTCTTTTGAACTTGAATACGTGTGTGTGTGTGTGTGTGTGTGTGTGTGTGTGTGTGAATTGCATTTTTAACATAGCTTTAACATTTGTTTATCTTTGGTATGACTCGGACGGAGAAGATACCCATGAACTTCCGCATCCGAGGCGGATTGTAAATTACTCTTACAATTTTTATTTTATAGCTTTGATAAATAAATTATTTGCTTACGTTTTACAAAACTTGATGGTTTTGTTTATTTTTAATACTTAGTTTGTGAACACACACACACACACACACACACACGCACGCGTGCGCACACTATCATTATTTTCTTGCTTTTCTTGCAAATTTAGAAAGCCTTCACAATAAATAATGTTATCGAGAAAAAAAAATCTTTGGAATATCGGGTTATTTGTACGATTTTTTAAATAAGCAGTTAGTGGAAAAAGTAGCATATTTATTTCATACTGTGAATGCTGAATAAAGAAGTAAATGCTCACATCATAATTATCAATTGAATATACTAATTGGATTAAAATTATAAAAAGGACCATCTTTGAATTCCTTTGTAACTTATTAGTTTTCGTGGCATTTACAAAACTGACACCATCATAGTGAATATAATCTAATTTATTGGTCAATAAATGAAAAATTAGTTTTGTTAAAATTAATAATTATTTAATTCATTTATCTGTATGTTTATTTATCGGTACATATAATTCAATTAGGTACATTCAGATGTGATATTCTCACCAAAAACAATAAGAATACGTGATCGAAAAACAAAATTGAATGAAATTGAGTTTATGGGGAAAAAAATTACCTATTATAGTTGGCGCTTTTCATTAGGATGTAAGGACAAATGGATAAAAGAATTCAAGCTTTAGAACTATGAGACCCAAATAACTGACGAAATCAAGCGTTATACCATGAATTACGATCTGGGGATAAAAAGGAACCAATGATACAAACTTACACAAAAACAGTTCCAAGGTTAAACATCAATGAAACTTTGGGTCAGTCATTTACCTCAATATTGTGTTCATGGGATTGCACTGTTAACCGAACGCAATAATATTTACTGTAAGGCGTACGATTATAGCTTCCATTGTGCAAGACCAATATCGTGGAATGTGGAATGTGGCATGTGGCTGTGCCCATTAAAACCTCGAAAGAAAGGTCTATGATGGGTGTGGATAGATCATATTTTCCGCTGACACACTTCTGTACTGGCTTAAGACAACACAACGTTTTTGAAGTTTCCAAAGACTACGAGACAGGAACCCAACTTAATGCATGAGTTACAAAATGAAAGCATAGGTAAACATTGCAAACGGATCGCATCTTAAAATATATTGTATGTAAAGTTAGTACGCTGTACGGGCTTAAAAACTAAACGTTCTCATTTATTTTCGATTATCTATCTGATGCAAAACTTTAAACATTCACTGCAGACTGCAGTGTTTTGTCAGTTTTAGTCTACGAGTAATGATAATTTTCCTTTTGTCTTTCTTCGTAATGAATTCAGCACAGTCTATATATCCGGCGGTATAGGGTACCTTTTTGTATAATTTAACTAAAAGCTTGTGATTGTAGCTTGTATCTGGATGTTTCGACCCTTCAAAATTACCTGCTTTCGTCGTTTGATGCACAGCTAAAATAGTTTCAGTTGCATCTATAATTCGGTGCTTCTTCCTCCGCGCATTAATTACCAGCCAATTATCGTACGCGTTTCGC
The DNA here is from genome assembly GCA_028554795.2 of Sinohyriopsis cumingii. Lineage (NCBI taxonomy): Eukaryota > Metazoa > Mollusca > Bivalvia > Unionida > Unionidae > Sinohyriopsis > Sinohyriopsis cumingii. The sequence goes on along the minus strand of CM068831.1, from coordinate 11,256,145 downwards.
CCAATTACAATGTCTGGTATATCCTTCCACGGATACGATGATGATGTGATAAAGTAGTCCTCCGCATAGGTGCCAAACAACTTCCCTCTTTTCTTTGAAACACTTTCTAATCCGCTCCATGACGATCCTTCCTTCCTCGTTAAATTATTTACATTGGTTCTTTTCCCAATAACTAAAGTATGTTCTTTGAACGTTGAATTGTTTTTAAGTATTTCCAGTAGCGTTTCGACTAAATTGTCTGTAAACAATATATCACTATTGGCAAATGAATAAAATTCGGAATCAAACCTTTTCATCACGTCCAGATACATGTGTTTTAGAACTGGGGCCCCTTGCGCCGCAGTTGTCCTCATTGGAAAAACTGTCCATCCTTTCCGCGAGCATTCCTCGGCTAGGGAAGTTTCATTTGTGAATACCACTGGGACAACAAGAGGTCTTAAAGATAACCAATTCAGTGAAGTTATATTATGAACGGTGTATTTGTCTTTGCTTTCACGCCAGGTTGTAAACAATGTCAACAGCGGGCGTGTCCGATTTTTGCAAGTTTCTTTTATATTATTTGTCCATGGGTCAGATATATTCTGAAAATCGATTATAAAGAGAGTTTGTTTTGCCGACATAGACGGCTTTTCTATGGTCTTGACGGAAGAATCGTGAAACTGTAACGTTCCATTATCCTTTGAGAAAGATACTAGTGGGTCTAAATTATTGTTCCAAATCATGATTTGACCACCTCGTTCTGATCTGTACGAGGCAGAAGTATTCCATTTCTCGGGAGCACGAGAGTAGAGGTATAAGTAGACAAAAATACAGGAAAAAGACAACAGCAAAATCTTTGTCAACCTGCGACTTCGAAACATCTGTGCAGAGAAAGTGTGGCCTGTCAACTTCAAAGTTCTTCCTGAAATTGTAAAAGGGTTTACATAATAACTTTTTCATTCCTGTGTAATTAAATAATCCTTAGGTGCTAAACGATGTGTACACATGTTTTCAAACGTACTTCTACATGTATACATTAGCCTACATGTTTGTAAACTATTCCAGAACTCATAAATGGGGCTCAAAATTATTTTAATTAATTATTTTTTGCTAAAACTTCTTAAAAGCAGCATGGTACAATCGCGTACAATCAGCTTTATTCTAATCTATATTTCACGTAAATTCATGAAGGTTCCGAAACTTAAAACTCTACAATTGATTGATTTCATTTGAGCCATTATATATAAATCCTTCTCACATAACCATGTATCCAAATAGATCTGGGACCCAAAGATAAGAGTTTCCCTCATTGTAGTATATATTGGTGTTAATTTATAATTATGTCATATACATACGTTGTAACTGTAATTAGAAATGCAGCGGGTTTGTGCAGAGAGCGGATTCATAAATTCCGTTTATCAAGCGAGTGGGTTCTCGTGCAACAGAAGTCCTCCCTTTTTACGTGTTTCCATCCTTCCCGGGGGATGAGCTCAAGTGGTTTAGGGTGCTGATGCATGACAGATAAGTACTAGATGCCGCGAACAAATGTGGACTATAAAGTTAATACATTCCTTAAAGGAATTGTGCTAGTGAATTATGAATATAATTAAAGCACTGAAGAAAGAAAGAAAGAAAGAAAGAAAGAAAGAAAGAAAGAAAGAAAGAAAGAAAGAAAGAAAGAAAGACAATATTGAAGAGAAAAAAGACGGAAACGCCAAGACAAATAGAAGAAAATAAACGTTGATAGATAGGTATTGCCTTTACTTACAAGCACTCCTCTCGTCTGCAATAATTATCACATTCCACTACAGTAAGAAGAAACGAGGACACAACTGAACTTTTCAAGTCAGCGAAAGACTTTCATTTCAACCGTATTCATATCCCAAAGTGGAAAATGTGTTGGGTAACTTTTGACTCCACCCACTTTGACATAGCTTTTGATTTGATTGGACAGTGGGTAAGAAACAAATAGTATACTTTCATCATGTAACTAATTTCTCATTTTACAGATATTTTTTGTGGCTTCTGAAATACCTACCAATTGGAAAAGACACCTCTGTCACGTGGTTATTTTCTCCTTGAAGAGTTTCTTTGTTGTGTAGTCTGTGCCACGAAGAAACATTGATCACGTAAATAACTAGGAATGTGTGCATGGAGCTCCCACGACATATGGATGTACGGAAGAATAACACTATGCTATGCAGCATGAAAACTAGAAATATTTATAACACTAAACACGAGCTGAATATGTCTCTAGATTCATGGAAACAAATCGACCTGTGTTACCCATCGGTTGGTGAATTGAATAAAATTGACCTATCGCCATGTGTCTGTCACACTAGCATACTAACCAGTCAGCAAGCGAAATTAGACACACCTGCAGGCGTTGCTTTTGTCCACCAATTTCCTTAGAGAGACAGATTGTCGCGATAATACGTTCGATATCGTAAAAAATTTTGAATTTTACAAGGGCTGGTCAATGTCCGTTCGATACCAATAGAATGGTGTCACTGGAGAGTTTGTAATTCAAACAGTTCATATACATGAAACGGAGAAATCACATTATCCCATTCCCAAAAACTAGACGAAACTTGCATGGATAAAGGCTTGTGGTCAACTGCATTATCAGATAAAATGGACAAAGCTGATGGCGATTGCCACTTGTTTGTGTAAACAAAAATAAGTTTTAAAAAGCATGTCCTTTCGATAATCTGAAGGAAAAAAAAATAGATGAGAACAAGAAAATAGAAATTGCAACAACAAACTTGAAATAAACTTGTCTAGAAAATGAGTGAAAAATTCCTAACCTCGGGTGTTGTTATACATGATATATCTTTTGTGGAAAGCACCGGATATTGGATTATTCTAAAGTTCTACATTTATATTTTAATGTTGTTTTGTCTAATAACTAGTGTATTATCGTCTCGACCTTTCAGACTGTTGAGTGTTTCATTTACATTCAATCACTGAGCAGAAAGCAGGTTGGGGAATGAATATATTAATTAATCAGAAAGATATACAAAATGAATGGTTTCACCTATTTATCGTACAACAGTACTTCTAAACAGGAACTATTTATGCTTCCGGTATATATTTATAATTCAGTTATATCTAAGCCAATCTAAACAAACGTTAATTAAATTAATTAATGTTAATTAAATTAATAAAGGCAAGCTAGTATAATAAATATAAGTACATCTTTTGGAATGAAATTCCTTTTCATATAAATATGCTCTCAGATCTCCTTAAAATTGATTTTCATGATTTACTAAAACAAAAAACGTAGGTTATTACTATGCTATCTTGAAATACCATTACAAATATTGTCTATTGTAGAGAAACGTGGGCAAATTGCCAATTTTACATTTTAAGGAATGATAAGAATCGTCTTGAGTGAACCTATGACTTAAATGGAAACATTTATTATTCAGATACTGAAAACTTCCCAGATGTTAACAGGTTGTCATGTCGCGCGTCTCGGTAGCTAATTATGGCTTTATCTTGCTTACGGTCATTTATAAATTGACCTGCACGATCAGAATGGTTGCTTGGCCATTACAGCGCAGTCGAGCGAAGGAAGACATGTACACTGGACTGATGTGCATAATATCCAGGGCGGATGTACCTTGTTGCTGTACCCAGTCCTATAAAAACGTGGATCAGTCGACTCAGACGGATCTCGCTGTTTCCATGTTTAGTCCGTGAAGAAAATAATCCTTAATCCTTAATCACATAATCGTTATTATGGGGCGACGAGTCCTTTATCATTAAATCCCCCCCCCCACCTTTGCAAGCCGGGATTTTTTTTACTAAAACAAAAATGGTATATCCGCATAGGTAGAGATATCATATCTGGCTGAAATAGTGATCGATATTGATCAATTCCGATTGACACAAATACCTAGATTTAAAGATATATGTCATCAATTTGAGAATGTGAGTATAACAGATTTGGCGGAGGAAACAGCGTTTTCAGTTTGAGAAAATTACATTACCTTCGGCATAGGACTGACGCCGTTTCTTATTATAGTGTACTACCTTGAAGACAATTATTTGACATTTGTTGTTGACTGCTTCAGTGGCCAAAGTGGTTAGAGTGTCCGCCTCTGATGTGGAAGGTCAGTAGTTCAAACCCCGGCCGAGTCATACCAAAGACTTATAAAAATGGTACTTGCAACTGTCTCGCTTGGTGCTCAGCATTGAGAGGTTAGTGTTAAAGGTGGTCGGCCTGGTGTCAGGATAATGAGACTAGGTGGGACATTATGCCACATATCTGTGGAATGATACCCCAGTGCTAGACATCACTATAAACTGCCACACTGTATACAAGGTAGTGATATGACTGAAAATTTGTTAAAGCTACGTTAGAAATCCAAGTCACACACACACACACACTTACTTATTATTACTCGTGTCTATCCTTGCGTTCGTCAAACCTTGATTAACTTTTGTGTCTGGAACAGTTTCGGGCACTGTGGCAAGATATCTGTTTTCTATAAATGCATTTTGGGATTCTTGTCCAGTATAATTACTTTACATGGAATACGATCTATCGAAGATCTGGTGGTTAAAATATATAGTTATTCAAATGTCTTCAAAAGGGAAACTATTTTTAAAACTGTCTTTAATTATAAAATTTCATTTTCATATTTTACAGCCATTCATGGGCTATGTAAATCAGCGCTCGCTCGTCTTTGTCACTGAGCGTATTTGGTTATTGCACATGCACCTTAAATATACCTATATTTGAATCATACAATGCCAGTATATATGGGTACTGCACACGCACCTTAAATAAGCCAGACCTTGAAATATGTGTTATACCATTACCACAAGTTTTCAGGAAAACAAAGCTAGTTTATGGAATAACAATGTCAGTTCCTTCTTTCACAGAATTGTGGTAGTAAGACAACGTGCTTCTTCGTTTTGCAATGTAAGTAATGTTTTTGTTGTTGTAGGGTTTAACGCCACTTTTCAGCACATGATAAGCTATACATGGCGGCCAGTATAACTGGTGGAGAAGAACCCTGGAAAATTCCGGAAAGAACTACCGACCCACGAGAAGCTACTGGCAAGTTTTCTCACGTACCGACGTTAGCCGAGCCTGAGACTCGAGCCCACGCAGACAGAGGTGAGATGGCAGTGATCCTGAACGGGAAGCACTTTTGACAATTCGGCCATTCGCCCTCCCCCCCCCCCCCGTAAGTAATTGGGATTCGCTTCTGCTGTATAGTTGTCATCCAAGCGCAGCAAATTAAAAAACAGACGATATAGTAACATTAATAAAGGGGCCCCGAGTGGCCGAGTGGTCTAAAGCGCTCTCGGTTACGGATCACTGCCATCTCACCTCTGTCTGCGTGGGTTCGAGTCTAGGATTCGGCCAATGTGGGTATGTGAGAACGCTTGCCAGTAGCTTCTCGTGGGTCGGTGGTTCTTTCCAGGGTTTTTCCGGGTTCTTCCTCCACCATTAATACTGCCATGCATAGTCTATCGTGTGCTGAAAAATGGCGTTAAACCCCACAACAACATTAATAAATGACCGAACACTGGATAAAATTCATGTTAAAGCACTTACCCGGAGATGCAATCCCACCCTCCGCCAATTCCATTTCCACTGTAAACGGACGTCTTATAAAGTTTTCTTAAAATACCATGTCATAGTTATTGCCTGTACTATGTACGTTATTGCCTGTACTATGTACGCGCTGTTTTCTTGATTTGGTACCCGATACTTATTTTTTGTGCATATATTTCCAGGAGATATTTGTAAGCCCTTAATGCCGTTACATCATTAATTCCTTTGTTGAGCGAGGTTTTGTTCCTGCTAGAAAGCAGATACGCTTTCATCCCTAAAACGTCAAAGGCTTGTATAGCAGCTACATGTTTCTAATCACAGTCCCTCATAAAAAATAAAACATTCTCTTATTAAAAGTTCATGTGGCTTTGTGTCATTTTGACAGAATTTGTGACCCCTTGTTAAGCTCTGCTAATTTTTTTCCCCTCCCATTTTAGTCAAATTTCGTAGCCTCACGTGCTATTTCGAGAATGAAAATCCCGACCGATATGGAAGCGGGTGTTCGAAGATGCTTCATGCAAAGTAAAGCGAAAGCGTACGTGCATGCGCGCGTGTGTGTGTGTGTGTGTGTGTGATAGTAGTACTATATCTAGCAAATTATGAAATTTAATTCCATAAATGTAAGCATGGTTATACAGGGGAGCAGTAGCGGGTAAGACACGAAGAACGAAATTATTATTTAAGGGGTAATCTTAATGGTCAAATCGTGCAAAGCAATGGGGCAATTTTAATGGTCAAATTATGTATAGCAAAGGTTCAATCTTAATGGTCAAATCATGTAGAACAAAGGGACAATCTTAATGGCCAAATCATTTAGAAAAATGACGCAACCTTAATGGCCAAATCGTGTAGAACAAAGGGAAATCATAATGGTCAAATGATGTAAAACAAAGAGGCAATCTTAATGGCCAATTCATGTCGAACAAAGGAATATCGTTATGGCCAAATTATGTAGAACAAAGGGGTAATCGTAATGGACAATTCATGTCGAACAAAGGGGTAATCTTAATGGCCAAATCATGTGGAACAAAGGGCAATCTTACGGGTAAAATCATGTAAAACAAAGGGCAATCTTAATGGCAAAATCATGCAGAACAATAGGGAAATCTTAATGACCAAGCGCAAATGTAATAAACGAATCATGTAAAACAAATGGCGCAAATGGCGAAGTCTGTAGAATAAATCTTTAATGTCACTAAACAAATAATGTAAAACAGAAACGAAATCATCACCTCACGTCTTTAATTTCCTTTCTGTAACTTCCGACCGTAGATGAAAAGGCACGAAAATGATACAGAACTCACGATGTAAAATGGTGGGTTATAATGGTGTAGGGTAGAGCATACTTCCTATTAATTCATTTGAACTGGCTTTCGACAGCACACTAAAGAAGCTAAACTAACTCTCTCTCGATCGATCGATCGATCGATCGATCGATCGAACTTAGAAAAGAAATAACAAAAAGTCGTAAAAGGTCAAAGTAAGAAGACACCCCAAAAGAAAATTCTGCCATACTTCTGAATGTTCATAAATATATCCACGAAACAAGACGTATTTAATACTTACACTTATATTTTAAGTAATACATTTGTAAACAAAATTAAATGGACATAGTTAAATATAACCAGTGCAATGTTCTCTCTCTCTCTCTCTCTCTCTCTCTCTCTCTCTCAAAGGTTATTTCATTAATTACATACCTAATGTTTATTCTCTATACTTTTGAAATTTTTCGTGTCCTTCAGTATACGAAATGTCTTTTTTTTGGATCAGTTTGAATGTTTTGAGAAAGAACCAAGATGAGCTAGACAATTCGTGTTCAAGTCTATGTTTATTAAGACGACGGTTAAACATGTTTAAAACAATTAACATTATCTTTCTGCGCGAGATTGTGCGATACTGGCCTTAACATTGACTACAAAATGGAACCTAGTCTTTAACACTATATGGTTTGCAGTAATGGATAAAAAATTTAAAGCATCTATAGGTAGCTATGTAACAGAAAAATGTGGTACATATAGGCGCTAACTTATGATACCGTCCTATGTACTATGGAGAGATCGAAAAGTATACAACTTGTAGAACACAAAGCATTTAGAAATGAACAGGACTTACGTTTTTCTCGCTCATTCCGCCTCTCTCCTAAATTTGTTAATTTGCCCGCTGTCAATTACTTTGCAAACATTAATTTGCCCGCGGGCAATTACTTTGCAAATCTTGATTTGCCCGCGGGCGATTACCTTGCTAACTTTAATCATGTGGATTAGTAAAGCTTTACACGGTGTTAATCTTTGAACTTGATAATGAGGTTGTTTAGAGATGTGTCGTATTGGTTCAGTTAATACATGGTCATGCATTAGGTTTGGGCAAGTATAGGTAACAACCTCGGGTTTATGATTGTTATTAATTTGATTTGTTTCATTCGTTTGTCAAAAAAGAGTCTGTTTCTAGGTATGGCATATTGGCTGAGCCAATGCAGTTTATATACTACTTATGTGTAAGGGTATTGCTGTGACATTGTGTTGGATAATACACAAACGTGATTACCCATGCATACCTTCCCACCTATATTTGGTTTGTAATGGGGTAAATGTTGCATAGTGAAGGTGTGTATGCATGGTCAGTAATCGCTACTCTTCATGAACGTACTTCCTACCTTGCCTCACTCCCTCTCCTATACGTCTTTGTTGTGTAGCTGGAACGTGTATGTTTTTGTGAGTTTGAATAACATTTGAACAGTCAAGGTAGATGTTGACTAGTGGAGGTCCTCCATGTTGAATCCGAATATGGTCCATAAGATAAATTGTTTTACCTATAGATGCTTTGCTGTTACATCTTCAATAAAAACCCATAGGTCATAGGGTTCGATTTAATGTTAAAATCCCATAGGGTCATAATTAATGTTAAAATCTCTTTGACCCAAATAGGGTCATGCTTAATGTTAAAGTCCCAAAGATTTCTATTGGGTCATATTTAATGTTAGGCCTAATTTCTTTAGAGCACCATTATTTACTCTTTATCCCAAATCGTCCCCTATAACTCGTTACATGTTTCTAATTTCAATGATATGCAAAACATACGTAGGGCTTATTTGTCAATACGAAAATGAATTCGAAATAAATATATTTCAAAGTTTAACTATGATTAAGGTTTCAAAACTTTGATCATTATTGTTTTGTTAACAAAAACTACTTACTGACAGGAATTTTTGAGGGAAATATTGGTATTCCTATAATGTTCATATGAGAATGGAATAGAAGACCTTACCTCCATGATTCATCAGGCCACTTTCTGGGTACTATTTATCTTCACATTAAATTAATCATGGAATATGTAGCATATGCTGTTAATAATACGTATATCAATTTCTTGACAATTGTGCATAAAAATGTATAATCGTCATCCTATGAAAAACTTTTAAAGATTCACTTTAACAGAATTATTTTGATTCATGTAAAACTAATTTAAAAAAAAAACAAAAAACAATCGTATTAGAGTGTGTTTCATTTGTGCAGCTTTAGCCACAAATTGGCACAAATATTTAACCTCGTTATATTTACCATCAAGTATATTAAATGCACTGTTTATGTATAGTGTATTTCTTGTACTTAATATAAACAGCTTATGAACAGTTTGTTTAATATATTTATGGAAACATGGAGAGGTTTTAGTTTTATGTGCGTATTGGTGTCCTAAACAGCAAGAGTCTAAAATGTACACCAATGTGTGCGGAGGTAAATGCAAACATAAATGCGGACATAAATATCTGCATGCAATTGCACATATTAAAGAATAGGAGAGATCATCAGTCAGTATACGTACAGGTTTGGGGCTGATTTATACAACTATGCTGTAAGAAATAGTTGTTATGTCACTTACCGAATTCACACACCCCCCCCCCCACTCGCTCCCAGTACGAGTCTTGTGACAAATTGCCCGCGTTACACTAGGGTGAATATAGAAATATTACGAAACATTCAGCTGAACAAAACCCACTCGCCTGGAGCACGGTGGCAATTGCCCCACCCCCCTCAAATTCAACCGCCCTCACGCCGCCACTGACTAAACCAAAACTTTAATCTCATAAGATCATTTGGAAGAGAGGAATTTGATCTAACTGAATAACAACGAACACACACACCTTCCTAAGAAACATTCAAATTAACATAATCCTCAAATTACACGTTGTCATTCCGCAACATAATCACTTTTTCAGGTTAAACGCGTATTGTGTTCCTTTGTCAGGTAGATTTATAATGGATTGCTAAAGTTTCACATTTTCATCCTTTAGTAGCACAAATTATTCAGCTGGCTGGGTTTCTCTGTGGCTTTAAATGAGGGGCCTTGACTCAGTTTTGGATCAGGTGAAAATAACGGAATTATACAGCAACATTTGATCTTATGGTATTGTCTATTTACAAACACCGGCAATGGCTTCATGACCAGTTCTATCAACAACGTCGTAGCCTTGCTTTAAATCAGGTATCCATTATGAAAGAACGTGGTTTGTTAATGCTAACCATCTGATGATCTAGGCGAGTTGCAGCACAAACTTTTCTCTCTCCAATCTCACCCATCATGTAAACTTGGTACATTTTCAAAACTAAAGGTTGTTACATTCCCAAAATATTTCGAATATAATCTTTTCCTGTTATGAATATTTAATTTTTATTGTTTGTTAGTCATTTCCCCATGATTGTGTATCATATATGCTAATATTTTTTAATGGACCTTGTCTAAAATCAAGTTCATTCGTTACCGGACTAGAGCCAGTAATTCTGTAGACAAATAATACATAGTTATTTTCCCCTAGGAGTGTGGGTTAAATATCAAGAACATTATCAATAAAGATAAACATTCTCATTTGGATCTGGGTCTAGAACATTTGTATAACCTGTTGTACATCACGTTGACCAAATTCTTTACTACAATAGTAACAATTTTATCTTCAGAAAACGTTTTTTAGAAATGATCTTTAGACCTACATCCTGGCTTTTATTTGTCTTAAGTTTTACATAACCTTGTATACTTGAAAAATTATTCATTCTTGCAGTTAAAAACTTCAGCACTCATTTGTATTGTTGTGTTTAGAATTTGATTTGGACTTAGTTTTTCAAAATATTATTCTCCGGAATTACAAAGTGCTCAATAATATTCATGGACAGAAACATTAATGTGGAATTATAGTAAATTCAGACAAGACATCTTGGATTATATATTGTGATTTTTTTGGAAGACTGTTAGCACATCAACACACTTCAGGCCCCTGGTACATTAGTCCATTCACGATTAAAGACACATCAACACTTTCATCGATGGATCTTATCGAACATCACTGGAATTCATTCATTAGGACTGGTGATAGGACGTTTTGACTTATTTGGGATTTAATTCGCTCTAATGTAAATTCTTTTTACATTTTCAATTTCGTAATTCTAGGGAAATAAATTATTTGTTGAATTTTACAAAACTTGTTGGTTTCGCCTTTTCTATTACTTAGTTTAAGACCTTAGATTTGCAACAGCCTCTATAACAAGACTGAGTAGATATAATATACTCATCATTTTCTCTTTTTTCCTTCAAGGTCAAACTCTTAAGACAACACGAGGTCGTCTCCTTCTCAGTAAACAACTCCTTTGGCAGTTTCAAATGTACAAAACTGTTGAGATGTTTGGTGACCAATAATTATAATGACGTGAGTAATTTCGATTGATTGGATGCTTTAATGAAATCATTTGGATGGTGACACGATTTCTAGCAGAAACAAAAAAGGTGTTAGAGGTGCAGCTGGAAATACGTATGACAAACGGAGAAATGAAAACTTATGATTTTTGTATATATACCAAATCTTAATGAATACATCGCGTAGAATAATAGGGTACTCTAAATGAATACATCGCGTAGAATAATAGGGTAATCTAAATACATACATCGCGTAGAATAATATGGAAATCTAAATGAATACATCGCGTAGAACAATAGGGTAATCTAAATGAATACATCGCGTAGAACAATGGGGAAATTTAAATGAACACATCGCGTAGAATAATAGGGAAATCTAAATGAGTATAACATGTCAAATAAAAACTCATTCTTAATCAACAATTAATGAAGAACAAAATGGCAGTCTTAATGACCGAATCATGTCGAATTAAAGGATAGTAGTTTATGGGGCCACCGTAGGGTCAAGGGGACTTTAATATTAAAAAAGGTATATCCACTATAGGGTCTATGGGAATTTGACATGGGGAATTTTAACATGGATGGGACTGTACAGCGTCAAGGGCATATGAACATGGATGGGACTGTATAGCGTCAAGGGAAAATGAACATAGGAATATATCGTGGGACTGTAGAGTCCAGGGAAGATTAACATGGGAATTTAACATGGATGGGCCTGTATAGCGTCAACGGAAATTGAACATGGGGAATGGATATAACACAGCCAAGAGACAAGAGACAAACACTGATACAACATATTTAAAAAAATTTGGGGGGAGGCAAGCCCTGGAAAGGGCCTTTGGGTTCTTCTGCTTCTTCTAATTTCTTCTATTTTTCCACCAAGTTTTTATTTTCTCTCCTACACTTTTTCTCTTCTTCTCTTTTTTTCTTCCTCTTTTTTCTCCTTTTTCTGCTTCTCCTCCTCCTCTTTGTTTATCTTCTCTTTTACTTCTTCCCTTTCATTTTTTCATTCGATACCCTCATCCTTATTCTTTCCTCTTCATCCTCATTCTCTTCCTTTTTTTCCTAAAGGAGATCACTTATTATTTCCTTTAACTTTCTTAAGTTGTTTATCTCCATCTTTACTCGATGGAGACTATAAGAATAGTGATACTCGTCCAGTTTAACCAACATCTGCTCTATCATTCCCAATTGTCGAGTACGTCTTGCAATTTCTTCATCTTGTCAAGGTGGTTTGAAGCCATCTTCTTTTTTTATTCCTTGTAGAATGGCGCGAATGACGAACGCTGTGAGTTTTTATATGTAAAGCACGGACGTGAAGGAAAACATCCCCTATTTTTTCTCTTCTCATATTATCTACTGTCCACACAGAGATGAGGAGACAAATTACTAACCACAATTTTACTATCCACACACACGAAGGAACCAAAACAAAACACTCATCTACTATCCACACACGCGGAGAAGCCAAATCAAACCCAAAAACTACTATCCATACACGCAAAGAAGCCAAATCAAACCCAAACTATACTATCCGCACAAGGGAGAAGCAGAAACATAACCATAACCTACTATCCACACACGCAAAGAAGCCAAAATCAAACCCAAAACTATAATATCCACACACGGGAGAAGCAGAAACATAACCATAATATACTATCCACACACGCGAAGAAGCCAAAAATCAAAAACAATAATTTACTATCCACACACGCGGAGAAGCAAAAACATAACCAAAATCTACTATCCACACACGCGAAGAAGCCAAAACATAACTACCAATATACTATCCACACACGCGAAGAAGCAAAACAAACTCTTACTTTACTATCCACAAACCCCATTATATGCTATCCACACACGCGAAGGAACCAAAACTAAACATTCATCTACTATTCACACACGCGGAGAAGCCAAATCAAACCCTAAATCTACTATCCACACACGCGATGAAGCCAAATCAAACCCAAACTATACTTTCCACACACTAAAGAAACAGAAACATAACCATTATCTACTATCCACACACGCGAAGAAGCCAAAAATCAAACCCATTAATTTACTATCCACACACGCGAAGGAGCCAAAACTAAACACCAGTCTCCTATCCACACACGCAGAGAAGCAAAAATTAACCCTTATTATAATATCCACACACGCGGAGAAGCCAAATCATAACCATAATATACTATCCACACGCGCGAAAAAGCCAAATCAAACCCCAAATCTACCATCCACACAGAAGGAAAGGTTAAAAAACCACACACTCTACCATCCATACAAAAGTACGTGAGCGCTTACAAAACCCACTAATCTACTATCCACACAAACGTACTTGAGCGATTACAAAACCCAATAATCTACTATCCACACAAACGTACTTGAGCGATTACAAAACCCAATAATCTACTATCCACACACGCGGAGAAGCAAAACATAACCACAGTCTACTATCCACTCACGCGGAGAAGCAAATACTAACCCTTATTATACTATCCACACACGCGGAAAAGCCAAATCATGATCATAATATACTATCGACACGAGCGAAGAAGCCAAATCAAACCCAAAATCTAACATCCACACAGAAGGGAAGGTTAAATAACCACGCACTCTACTATCCACACAAACGTACGTGAGTGCTTACAAAACCCAATAATCTACTATCCACACATGTGAAGAAGCCAAATTATAACCATAATCTACTATCCACACACGGGAAGAAGCCAAATTAAACCCAAATTCTACTATCCACAGACGCGGAGAAGCAAACAACTAAACACACATTTACTATTCGTTTAATATTTGATGTGGCAAAAAGAAATGGTACAATACGCAACAATGCATCACTCATCATAAACGATTTCATTGGCTATACTTATTTTCTTACGGCGTTCGCTTCGAATTGACTTCAGTACCTTTTCGCACAGTGACAAGATCGGACGTGTTTTTTTTAAATTCTGCGGCTGGCCGCTACACTACTTGCCCTGAATTTACAACCAAACAATGTGTTATACATTGTAAGTGACTTCATTGGCTAACCGATATTTTACACTTCTGTCTCTATTGATGTGAGTGTGCTTGTCAAAATGTTTGAGTAAGATTAAAAATGTTTATCAGTTTCAAAACGCGAACCAGTACTGTGGCCGTTTAATATTTGATGTGGCAAGAAGAAATGGTACAATACGCAACAAAGGGATTGTAAGTTTACACTCCAATCTGTCTGCACTGCAATGGTAACAACGCTCTTGCGTTGGCATTATTTTGCCACTCTACCTTCGAATAAAACAATGCATCACTCAATGAGATCGAGAGATTGAGAGAACAACGGTGGTAAATCCAGTAGGATTACAGAACCAACACGACCAGTGAAGAAATAAATTTGTTTGATACCTCATAAAGATTATTTTTTACAATCTAGTAGACCCAAAAGTGACTTGTAGAAAAAATTAGAACGATGACATACACCTACACGGTTACATTAAATGGTTTACGTCAATGGTTGCTATTTCTTTGTTATTAAATGTTCAAACGTAATGTATGTAAACGAAAGCTAACACACACGCACGCACACGCATACAAGTGTCACTGCATTGGGTGGCAGTAGAACGTGCAGTACTTTAGTCTGGAGTGTTTTGAGAGATGCACAGATAGACTTAACATTACAGTGGAGAGAGAAAGAAAGAATGGTAAAGCAAAAACAAACGTAGGACACCATTTTTGGTTCCGTTATTCTTGCGGTATTATAGGACAAAGATTATTGAGACAACCATACATTCTATGTGAAATATGTTCTTATTTTGGGGCACCAGACAGATGCCCCCCCCCCCCATTTCCAAAAAAAGTGAATAGTGTTTTATGTGTAAGTGTATCATCCAGGTATGTTGCTTGTTTTATTTTTATAAAAAGAATTTTCAATCAAAAATTTAATTATATTTAATTTTTGATGGGGTATTTATATTTCCTAGTGTTATCTATACGGGTGTTCATCCGAGCCAAGTTTCTTTCACCTAGCTCGAATTCGCTCCCCTAGTTCGTGTTTGTGACCTTTTCTAGAGGTCTCCTTAGTCTCGTGTTTGCTATATGTGTATTGCTATGTGTGTGAATGCAATATTAGTTTCCATGTTGAGACAGCATATCAGTCAAATTTCACCAGTTTGCCTTAGTACTAGTTTTTATTTTATTTTTTAATATACTTTATTAATCACTTTTGAAAGGGCAACTGAGCGGTGTACTATTTTCAATAAAAAAAAGCCTAACGTTTTATGTGAGTGCTTATATGTGTCGCTCATCGCATAATTTTGAAATGAGGCGGGCTGTGCTCGAGTGAGAGTCCATACTTTATTTATTTGTCGTATTTCACCCGACTCGAGTTTTGGCCCCCTTTCTTATTTTTTGTGGCCAAATTCCAATTTATATTAGTCAACTATACAGTACGGGAGCTGTATAGTTAAGAGAGAGTGAGAGTTAGAAATAAGTAGAGGTGTTGTGTTTGTTTTTGTGTTTTGCATGTACTAGTGTTCCATATGGGGTGTTTTTCTATGGCTCTTTTAAGGGCCTTTCCACTTCGCATGGCGCCATGTGATATAGCCCCATTACGTCATTATCTTTTACTTTCCCCATACAGATACCCTGTCCTTTTGTATATTTAAAGGTAAGGAGAATATTCACTAAGGATTGTTTGATATTTATATATAAAACATGCAAATTAATAAGTGTTTAACGATATATTAGCCACCTCCAAGGAGATCAGGGTGGAAACGAGGTCTTAGCCCGCGTTTGCTTTAGCGCTCGTAATGAGCGCTATACCAAGGCTCCTTTCTTACCCCTACTCCCTGTTTGGTATTTGGTATATAAACACATGCAAATTTATTAGTGTTTAACGACATATTACATTTATATGTTTGTTTGTTGTTGGTTTTTTTGGTGGGGGGGGTAAATCCATTTTATATTTAATTTTTGAGAGATATCAAGTCATTTTTACTGACTTTAATTAGTCCATAATTTTTGAATTTTAAATAATTCCATCGGTTATGATGGCCTATGTTAGTTATTTTGTAATTGTTATTACCTGGCCACAGGCCATCATTGTTTTTGTAATGTAATCTGTTATCTTAATTATTGGGGGTTTTTGGTCGAAATTCCCGTCCAAATATAGAATATACTTCCCTTGATATCTCTCTTTTTTACATATCTCCATAATCAGTTTAATCCGGTCATCCTTCCTTCTTTCACATTGTGCGATGGCATGATATATGGTGAAGATGGATGTTTTACACATGGGACATTTGATTATTGTGCGAATCATCCTTCTTCTCAGCCATGCATTATGCAAATATTTAAATATGAGACTTTGTATTTTAACTGATCCGATGTTGGCCCAGTGCCTCCACACTCTATCCCAGTCTATATGGATGTTTTCCTCCTCTACTTTGTTTCTTTTACTTTTAGCTTCATATTTCCTAATCCAGTTATATGTCTTAGGTATGTCCTTTTCCCAGAGTTCCGTTTTTTCCCTAAGCTTGCATAAAAGTTCTTTTGTTTGTCTGAAATGGTACTTCTAACTTTTTGCATAACTTGTCATTTTTATATAAATATCTTGCATGTTCCTTAAGGTGAAGCCGTACCAACATACATATAGGTTTTCCCATGGACTTTTTGGTATTGTTGGTAGTCTTTTGAATTTGTTTATAATATTTGTATATTTTTTTTAAAATGGGGCATGGTAAGGCTAAGCCCCTTTTGTTCTGGCTCTATATAAAGTTGATTTTTGGACGTAATGTGTCTTGAAGGTCCATATATAGTTTATAATTTCCTTATCTATCTTATCTAAATTTTTATTTTCTAAATCTAGGGAGTTTGTTATATAGTTCATGTTAGAGTACATGTTTGTTTTGCTACTTGTGCACGCTCCATTATGCATAATGGCGTTAGTGCCCAGATTTCGATATTCTCTTTGATTATATATATATATATATATATATATATATATATATATATATATATATATATATATATATATATATATATATATATATATATATATATATATATATATATATATATATATATATATTTGTAGTTTTCTCTTTCTTCGTTTTTGCCAAAGAAGATTCCTAAAGCTTTAACAGTTACCTTCAGTTACCTTGATCAAGTGTGGTGGGAAACCGGGGTGGTTTCCCCTCCAGTTCCCTATTTTTAGTATTTCTGTTTTATCATGATTTATTTGCGACCCTGATGCTTTTCCAAATGATTCGCATTCCTTTTGCAGGTGTTTAAAGGAATTTTGGTGTTTTATGAAGTTAGTATAGTCATCGGCATGTTGGAGTATTTTGAAATCCTCTTTCAGATATGGGATTTTTATACCTTCGATATTTTTGTTATTCCGTATTTTGATACTTAGTATTTTAATTGCTATTACGTATACTAGCATAGATAGTGGGCAGCCTTGCCGCACCGATCTTTGAATATCAAATTTATCCCTGACTGCGCCGTTTACCTGTACTCTAGCTGTTATGTTATTGTACAGGATTTTAGTCCAGTTTTGGAAGTTAATTCCAAATCCAAATTTCTCTAATACCTTTTGGGTATAGTTATTTTCCAATCTGTCCAAAGCTTTCTCTTGGCCAAAAATTACCATAGCACCTTGTTGACCTGTTTCGTTTACATAATGAATCATCGTTCTTATATTTAAGATATTATTTTGCACATTTCGTCCCTCCCCCCCACACACACACACGACTGGTTTACTTAACTCTATTTGCTAAAATTTTGCTTACAATCTTGTAGTCTATATTTAGGAGGCAGATGGGCCTCCAATTTTTTAGCTTTTCCCTATCCCTTTTCCCTTTGTATATAATTGTTATTAACCCTTCTCTCATTGTTTCCGTCATCATGTCATTTTTTAAAAGAATGTTATTATATAAATTTTCCAGAATCGGCGCTAACTCACTTTGGAATTTTTTTTATAGAATTCCGCCGTGAGTCTATCTTACCCCTGGGATTTCCCTTTCGCTAGCTGACTGATTGTAATTTTTATTTCATTTTCTGATATGAAATCATCACATAGGTCATTATGTTCTGATGATATCTTATCACATATAATATCTTTTAGATATTCATCTATAGTTAGTTGATCAATGTTTTGTGAAGCATACAAGTTGGTATAAAAAACCTTAATTTTCCCTAGTATTTCGTTTTTCCCTGTTATTTCCCTCCCATTTTCATTTATTTCCTCTAGTTGCTTCCCCTCCCCCCGCCCCCTTAATTCCTCTCTTTTTTATAGTCCATTTGCTTTTTTTTATATGGTGTTGTATCTTCCCGCTCTTAATTCAAACCCTCTATTTTCCTCATCAGTGATTTTTTTTAGTTGGTTTTGTAATTGCTTGATCTTTTCCTCTGGTAATTTCCCTTTTAGAAGAATTTTAATTTCTTGCTTTTCCATTTCTTGTAGTTTTTTCTTTTTTATAGAATGATATACAGCTAATTTTTTAATTTCATTTTTTAAAATATCCCAATCCGTAATTATATATCTGTTACCAAATTTTTTAAAGTTTTCTAATTCATTTTGTATTTCTTCTTTAAAATTATCTACTTCTAAGACTTTGTTGTTTAATTTCCATACTCCCTTCCCCCATTTTGTTTTACTTAGTATTTTAAAATCGAGACTTATTAATTTATGATCAGAAATTTTAAAATCATGTATTTTTGCATTTTTATATAGATTATCCTGAAAACATGTTACATAGAACTTGTCTAATCTACTAGCTTTTTCATTTTTATGCTCATATGTGTATTCGGTCTTAAGTAAATTTGTTTCTCTGTATATATCATTTAATTTATATTTTTGTGTAAGTTTTTCCATTATACGCTTTGCAGTTAAATCATCTGTTGTTAAGCCTCCAATTATGTCAATATCGTCCCCCATTAAGTTAAAATCACCTCCTATAATACATGGTTCCATTGTGTGATCATTTAAATATTTGTGTACATTTTGAATAAATTCATGCTTTTTATATCTAGTTGCTGGAAAATAAACGTTAGTAATATGATTTGTTTCCAGCTTTATGTGAATCATCCTACCCTTGAAATTTTCATCCTTATCCACCCTTTCCCAATTTAAACCCATCCTATTTTTAATTATAGTTGCTACACACAACCCCAATGTCATCACTTCTACAATTATTAGTAATCACTACTGCATCTAACTCTTCTTCTAATTTTGTCTTAAATTCATTAAAAAAATTATTGTTTGTTTCCTGAACCAATATTACATCATATTCATTTAAATCTATTGATTTGCTTATTTTTCCCTTAGTCCATTTGTATTTATTGATGCTAGGGTTATGGTTTCCCTTCCTTATAATTTTCTTTTTGTTCCTCACGGCTACTTCTATTTCATTTGTCGGCGTGGTGTCACTTATGGGTGATGTCGACGCTGATAGTGATTTCCCGTGTTTTCTTTTTCTTAGCGGTGCTATAGGGGTTGATGTCAATGGTTTCAATCCAACGAGATCGTCCAGGGCCGTCTCTTCTTGTATTTCTCCCTCTAATCTACTTTCCTCTTTCCTCTTCTGCTAGTATTTGGAATCTGTTTCTCAAGTTGATCCCCGTTTGCGTATCACCTTTTGTTTTTTTGATACGGGTAAGGACTAAGGTAGTTCTCCCACTTTTCCTTTTCTTGTGAGTCAGTTATTTCATCTACATCTTCTCTCCGTTGTTCGTGTTCTTTATCTCCATCCTCTATTCCGTCCCTTTGTGGTTGTCGTTCTCTTCCTTCTTTTATCGATTCGTCTTGTGTTTGTATATGTTCCTTGTTTCCATTCATTCATCAATTTCATAAAAAGGTAATGTGATATTTATTGTCGACTGACTGCTGAACATTTGCTTAACATATCTCAGATTTAAGATATGTCCTGTGTTTCGCAGCACACGCAACAAACAATGTTGCAAAGTTTTCACAGATCTAAGGGCGGAAATAAAAACAGCACCATAACGCTCCTTGTTCTATCCACAGTGTAAACTGAGAGAAAATAGGTCGAATATTGTTACATATTTTCTGAACGTGTGTTTTGGTTTTAGAATTCAGATTTAACCATGGGCAGGGTTATTCAGTGCAATGCCACTCGCGTCATTCTTGAACATTGTTACATTTTTTCCGAACATGTGTTTTGGTTTTAGAATTCAGAGTTAACCATTGGCAGGGTGATAAAGTGCAATGTCACTCGCGTCATTCTTGAAAAAGCCTTTGTTTGTTTCCTTTCTTAAAAAACGGTAGATCTAATGTTAGAATTTTTTCCGTGACACATTGCAGTGCCAAAATAAAGAGAAAGCTACGATACCTGAATTGTACAAGCTCGTCAACTCAAGATTTTATTTCATCCAATGATTTACTGATACAATTTGTAAGGATGTAAGTGTTTGAAAAAAAATTACATGACAAACGGAACAGTTCACAGAAATATGGTGACTACTGATGACAATTTTGGAGAGGTATCTTCAAACAACCACAGATACCATTAGGATTTCAATCAAAACTACTATGACGGAGAGAGAGTGTTATTTGAAAAAAGCCTTTGTTTCTTTCCTTTCTTGAAAAACGGTAGATCTAATGTTAGAAATATTTTCCGTGACACATTGCAGTGCCAAAATAAAGAGAAAGCTACGATACCTGAATTGTACAAGCTCGTGAACTCAAGATTTTATTTCATCCAACGATTTACTGATACAATTTGTAAGGATGTAAGTGTTTGAAAAAAAATTACATGACAAACGGAACAGTTCACAGAAATATGGTGACTACTGATCACAATTTTGGAGAGGTATCTTCAAACAGGCACAGATACCATTAGGATTTCAATCAAAACTACTATGACGGAGAGAGAGAGTGTTATTCCTACTGTAAAACATATCACAACACTTACGTTTGTTTTTACAGTATATTTCCCTTAAGAAAGATTCAAAGAAACACATATTCCATTTAGATAATCACAGCCATAGAAAAAATACACCATTATTAAATGTCACCAGTGTGAACTGAAGATAATGGAAACTGAAAATTCCTTCTTGTTTGATAACGTGGATGTAAAGTTCTCACAGAATAGTTCATCCAAATATGCTGTGATGTATTTGACTATAAAACTGACACAATTTCCGTGGGATCGCTCAGGGTACGATTGTTCTTGCGTTAGTTTTACTTTTATTTATTATTTTATAAGTCGCCTAGCAATGAGACACGATCTATCTCGATACTGTGTGAAGAGCTACTGAAGTCAATTCGAAGTGAATGCGGTAAGAAACTAAGTCTAGCCAATGAAATCGTTTATGATGAGCATGCATTGTTTTGTTCGAAGTTAGTGTGGCAAAATAATGCCTACGCTCTTGCGTTGTTACCATTGCAGTGCAGACTGACTGGAGTGTGAATTTGCAAGCCTGTGTTGTGTATTGTACCATTTCTTCTTACCACATCAACTACTGAAAGGTAACAGTACTGGTACACGTTCTGAAACTGTCAATTTATTTTGACCTCACTTAAACATTTTGACGTACACACTCACATCGGTAGAGTCAGAAGTGTTACATTATTGAGTGGCATGGTTTTTTGTTTGTTTTTGTTTTTAAAAATTGTGACTCTGCGATTTTTATGAAGTAAATAAACTAAAGTACAGCGAACCTCAAGGATGATGGCAAAAGCTGTCTGTCTATTGATGCGTGTATTTGCTTAAGAAGAAATATGACCTCTGAAATATATACGGCAAGCATGATTAGAATGAACACAACGACAGCTAACTGTAGTAACAAAGGGGGTGTTTTCCTTCAAGTTCGGGTAACTTCGATTTTCAATCCTCTTTCAAGAAAAACTTGTATCCTTTTGTAGGGTTTGAAATAAAAAACTGAACAAACTTAAGCACTTTGCTCTAGATATTTTCTTTTGCAGCAACAGACTATACAGCATATATACTGTTACAACAATAGAAAGCTTTAAATCTTCTGGCAAAAATAAATACATAAATAAAATAGAATTAAAGATTAACGATTACTAACCAACAAAACTGAATTTAACAAAGGCAATGACATGTGAAGAAATGCCTCTCACTTTGGAAAGGTAGGCGAATGTAATCTACCATGCACCATCAACTTGAAAAAAATTATAAACAGAGAGAAACATGAATTCGAAATTCATTTTTTTTCAAAATTGTTTCTGTTTCTGACAAACATTTTTAATCTTACTCAAACATTTTGACAAGCACACTCACATCAATAGAGACAGAAGTGTAAAATATCGGTTAGCCAATGAAGTCACTTACAATGTATAACACATTGTTTGGTTGTAAATTCAGGGCAAGTAGTGTAGCGGCCAGCCGCAGAATTTAAAAAAAACACGTCCGATCTTGTCACTGTGCGAAAAGGTACTGAAGTCAATTCGAAGCGAACGCCGTAAGAAAATAAGTATAGCCAATGAAATCGTTTATGATGAGTGATGCATAGTTTTTTCTAAGGTAGTGTGGCAAAATAATGCCAACGCAAGAGCGTTGTTACCGTTGCAGTGCACACAGATTGGAGTGTAACTTACAATCCCTTTGTTGCGTATTGTATCATTTCTTCTTGTCACATCAAATATTAAACGGATAGTAAATGTGTGTTTAGTTGTTTGCTTCTCCGCGTCTGTGGATAGTAGAATTTGGGTTTAATTTGGCTTCTTCCCGTGTGTGGATAGTAGATTATGGTTATAATTTTGCTTCTTCGTGTGTGTGGATAGTAGATTATTGGGTTTTGTAAGCGGTCACGTACGTTTGTGTGGATAGTAGAGTGTTTGGTTATTCAACCTTGCCTTCTGTGTGGATGTTAGATTTTGGGTTTGATCTGGCTTCTTCGCGCGTGTGGATAGTTTATTATGGTTATGATTTGGCTTCTCCGTGTGTGTGGATAGTATAATAAGGGTTAGTGTTTGCTTCTCCGCGTGTGTGGATAGTAGATTGTGGTTATGTTTTGCTTCTCCGCGTGTGTGGATAGTAGATTATTGGGTTTTGTAATCGCTCACGTACGTTTGTGTGGATAGTAGATTATTGGGTTTTGTAAGCGCTCACGTACGTTTGTGTGGATAGTAGAGTGTGTGGTTATCTAACCTTCCCTTCTGTGTAGATGGTAGATTTGGGGTTTGATTTGGCTTCTTCGCGTGTGTGGATAGTAGATTTGGGGTTTGATTTGGCTTCTCCGCGCGTGTGGATAGTACATGAGTGTTTAGTTTTGGTTCCTTCGCGTGTGTGGATAGCATATAATGGGGTTTGTGGATAGTAAAGTAAGAGTTTGTTTTGCTTCTTCGCGTGTGTGGATAGTATATTGGTGGTTATGTTTTGGCTTCTTCGCGTGTGTGGATAGTAGATTTTGGTTATGTGTTTGCTTCTCCGCATGTCTGGATAGTACATTATTGGGTTTGATATTTTGGCTTCTTCGCGTGTGTGGATAGTAGATTATGGTTATGTTTCTGCTTCTCCAGTGTGTGGATAGTATAGTTTGAGTTTGATTTGGCTTCTTCGCGTGTGTGAATAATAGATTTGGAGTTTGATTTGGTTTCTCCGCGTGTGTGGATAGTAGATGAGTGTTTAGTTTTGGTTCCTTCGTGTGTGTGGATAGTATATAAGGGGGTTTGTGGATAGTAAAGTAAGAGTTTGTTTTGGTTTTTCGCGTGTGTGAATAGTATATTGGTGGTTATGTTTTGGCTTCTTCTCATGTGTGGATAGTAGATTATGGTTATATTTCTGCTTCTCCAGTGTGTGGATAGTATAGTTTGGGTTTGATTTGGCTTCTTTGCGTGTGCGAATAGTAGATTTGAAGGTTGATTTGGCTTCTCCGCGTGTGTGGATAGTAGATGAGTGATAAGTTTTGGTTCCTTCGCGTGTGTGGATAGTAAAATTGTGGTTAGTTATTTGTCTCCTCATCTCTCTATGGATAGTAGATAATATGAGAAGAGAAAAAATAGGGGATGTTTTCCTTCACGTCCGTGCTTTACATATAAAAACTCACAGCGTTCGTCATTCGCGCCATTCCACAAAGAATAAAAAAGAAGATGGCTTCAAACCACCTTGACAAGATATAGAAATTGCAAGATGCACTCGACAATTAGGGAATCATAGAGCAGATGTTGGTTAAACTGGACGAGGATCACTATCTTATAGTCCCCATCGAAGATGGAGATAAACAACTTAAGAAAGTTGAAGGAAATAATAAGTGATCTCCTTAAAGAAGAAAAGAATGAGGGTATGGAATGAAAAAATTGAAAAGGAAGAAGAAAATGAGAAAATAAAGAAAGAGGAGGCGGAGACGCAGAAAAAGGATAAATAGGAGGAATAAAAAAAGAGAAGAAGAGAAAAAGTGTAGGAGAGAAAATAAGAAGTTGGTGGGAAAATAGAAGAAATTAGAAGAAGCAGAAGAACCCAGGGCCCCTCATTGGCCTCGAAAAGAATCGACTTTCGAGCCTCCCCCGAATTTTTTTTTAAATGTTGTATCAGTGTTTGTCTCTTTTCTCTTGTCTCTTGTCTGTGTTATATCCATCTCCCATGTTCAATTTCCCTTGACGCTATACAGGTCCATCCATGTTAAATTCCAATGTTAATTTTCCCTTGACGATATACAGGCCCACGATATATTCCCATGTTCATTTTCCCTTGACGCTATACAGTCCCATACATGTTCATTTGCCCTTGACGCTCTACAGTCCCATACATGTTAAAATTCCCCATCTTAAATTCCCATAGACCCTATAGTGGATATACCCTTTTTTAACATTAAAGTCCCCTTGACCCTACGGTGGCCCCATACACTACTAAGGATAATCCCAAGAAATAAATCATTGGAAATTAAACGGAAATCATAACCTCACGTCTTTTATTTTCTTTATGTGCATTACGACTGCAGATGAAATGACAAGAGAATAATAACGAACTCAAGAAGTCAAAACGTGAGCTTATAGACTATTGTTGTGGACAGTTCGTCAGTATTCCCCACCCCCAAGACCGCTTCGTTTTACTTTACGCGTCAGCAAATAAAATACTGAATACATATACTGATTTTATATATGCCAGAAACTAAAAAGACATTTAAAACAGAAATTGATGCAAACACTTCCATATGTCTCTCTTGCTATCAAACAGCTTTATTTCCTCATAAATCTTCCAAAATATGCTCTCAAATACAACAGGAAATATCTATCAGAATATAAGTCAAGCACAAAATACATATTAATTAAGATAATTGTGTTCAGAAAATTCAGGTCCATATTTCTACAGCAATATTATCGTGCAGGAAAATTGAGCAATTATTGTACATTTAATTTAAATGGAGCAAGAAATTTTACAAATTAGCTGTAAAAGGAAGTGAGACTGAAATGAATGTTATAGTAATTGAAACTCATTTCTTACATTTGAAGGATCATTGAAAACTCATTTCATACATTTGAAGGATCATTGTTTACTTACCTGACATGAATCCAATAGGAAATACTTTAATTCAATACCCATCTGATCCTGTCAGCCAATGATAAATTACCTCAAACTCGTCAAAAAGTTTGCTAATATTTGTATTAGTCATTTGATCATTGCTATTTATAGGACCTACGCAATCTTGTCATTCTTTAGATCTTAAAACAGAACCTATACAAGTACACACTATTAAGCTACATAAAATCTATAAAACTTAGACATCATATATATATATATATATATATATATATATATATATATATATATATATATATATATATACTCTGATAGAAACTCATTCGGAATATTCGATTCCTTCGAACTTGAATACAGACTGTGTGTGTGTGTGTGTGTGTGTGTGTGTGTGATTTGCATTTTTAACATAGCTTTAACAATTTTTCAGTCGTATCGCTACGGTATCTACAGTGTGACAGTTTATAATGATGTATAGCACTAGGGCATCATGCCACAGACATGTATTATGATGTCCCACCCAGTCACATTATCCTGACACCAGGCCGACGAGTCCTAACACTAACCTCTTAATGCTGAGCGCCAAGCGAGGTAGCTGTTAGTACCATCTTTTGTCTTTGGAAGTTTGGTATGACTCGGCCGAAGAAGATATCCCCGAACTCCCGCATCCAAGGCGGACTGCAAATTCCTCTTACATTTTTTTATGTTATAACTTTGATAAAATAAGTTATTTGCTTACGTTTTACAAAACTTGTTGTTTATTTTTAATACTCAGTTTGTGAACACACACACACACACACACGCTCGCGCACACTATCGTTACTTTTTTTTGTTGTTGTTGATTTTCTTCCAAATTTAGAAATCCTTCACAATAAATAATGTTATCGAGGAAAAATATCTTTGGAATATTGGGTTATTTGTACGAGTTTTTAAATAAGGAGTTAGTGGGGAAAAGGAGCATCTTTATTTCATACTGTTAATGCTGAGCAAAGAAGTAAATACTCATGTTTATAATTATCAATTGAATATACTAATTGGATTAAAATTATAAAAAGGACCGTCTTTGAATTCCTTTGTAACTTATTAGTTTTCGTGGCATTTACAAAACTGCCATACACCATCATAGTGAATAGAATCTAATTTATTGGTCAATAAATGAAAAATTAGTTTTGTTAAAATTAATAATTATTTAATTCATTTATCTGTATGTTCATTTATCGGTACATATAATTTAATTAGGTTCTTTCAGATGTAATATTCTCAAAAAAAAGAAGAAGAGAATAAGAGATCGAAAAACAAAATTGAATGAAATTTAGTTTATGGAATTTTTTTACTATTTTAGTTGGCGTGTTTGATTAGGATGAAAAAAACAATTAATATAACTATGAAATAAAATAACTGACGGAATCAAGCGTTATACCATGAATTACGACCTGGGGATAAAAAGGAACTAATGATACAAACTTACGCAAGAACAGTTCCAAGGTTAAACATCAATGAAACTTTGGGCCAGTCATTTACCTCAATATTGTTTTCATAGGATTGCACTGTTAACCGAAAACAATAATATTTACTAGGCGTACAATAATAGCTTTCGTTGTACAGGACCAATATGGTGGAATGTGGCATGTGGCTGTGCCCATTAAACCTCGAAGGAAAGGTCTATAGTGGGTGTGGATAGATCATATTTTCCGCTGAGACACTTTTGTACTGGCTTAAGACAACATACCAAGATGACACTGATTCCCAACGCTTTTGAAGTTTCCAATGAATACGAGACAGGAACCCAACTTTATGCATGAGTTACAAGATGAAAGCAAAGGTAACCATTGCAAATGGATCGAATCTTAAAATATATTGTATGTAAAGTTAGTACGCTGTACGGGTTAAAAAACTAAACGTTATCATTTATTTTCGATTATCTATCTGATGCAAAACTTTAAACATTCACAGCATACTGCAGTGTTTTGTCAGTTTTAGTCTACGAGCAATAATAATTTTCCTTTTGTCTTTTTTCGTAATGAATTCAACACAGTCTGTATATCCGGCGGTATATGGTACCTTTTTGTATAATTTCACTAACAGCTTGTGATTGTAACTTGTATCTGGATGTTTCGACCCTTCAAAATTACCTGCTTTCGTCGTTTGATGCACAGCTAAAATAGTTTCAGTTGCATCTATAACTCGGTGCTTATTCCTCCGCGCATTAATTACCAGCCAATTATCGTACGCTTTTCGCCCAATTACAATGTCTGGTATATCCTTCCACGGATATGATGCTGATGTGATAAAGTAATCCTCCGCATAGGTGCCAAACAACTTCCCTCTTTTCTTTGAAACACTTTCTAATCCGCTCCATGACGATCCTTCCTTCCTCGTTAAATTATTTACATTGGTTCTTTTCCCAATAACTAAAGTATGTCCTTTGAACGTTGAATTGGTTTTTTTTAAGTATTTCCAGTAGCGTTTCGACTAACTTGTCTGTAAACAATATCTCACTATTGGCAAATGAATAAAATTCGGAATCAAACCTTTTCATCACGTCCAGATACATGTGTTTTAGAACTGGGGCCCCTTGCGCCGCAGTTGTCCTCATTGGAAAAACTGTCCATCCTTTCCGCGAGCATTCCTCGGTTAGGGAAGTTTCATTTGTGAATACCACTGGGACAGCAAGAGGTCTTAAAGATAACCAGTTTAGTGAAGTCATATTATGAACGGCGTATTTGTTTTTGCTTTCACGCCAGGTTGTAAACAATGTCAACAGCGGGCGTGTCCGATTTTTGCAAATTTCTTTTATATTATTTGTCCATGGGTCAGATATATTCTGAAAATTGATTATAAAGAGAGTTTGTTTTGCCGACATAGACGGCTTTTCTATGGTCTTGACGGAAGAATCGTGAAACTGTAACGTTCCATTATCCTTTGATTTATGAATATAACTAAAGCACATAAGAAAGAAAGAAAGAAAGAAAGGAAGAAAGAAAGAAAGAAAGAAAGAAAGAAAGAAAATATTGAAGAGAAAAAAGACGGAAACGCCAAGACAAATACAAGAAAATAAACGTTGATAGACAGATAGGTATTGCCTTTACTTACATGCACTCCTCTCATCTGCAATAATTATGACATTCCACTACAGTAAGAAGAAACGAGGACACAACTGAACTTTTCAAGTCAGCGAAAGACTTTCATTTCAACCGTATTCATATCCCAAAGTGGAAAATGTGTTGGGTAACTTTTGACTCCACCCACTTTGACATAGCTTTTGATTTGATTGGACAGTGGGCAAGGAATAAATAGTATACTTTCATCATGTAACTAATTTCTCATTTTACAGATATTTTTGTGGCTTGTGAAATACCTACCAATTGGAAAAGACACCTCTGTCACGTGGTCATTTTCTCCTTGAACGGTTTCTTTGTTGTGTAGTCTGTGCCACGAAGAAACATTGATCACGTAAATAACTAGGAATGTGTGCATGGAGCTCCAACGACATATGGATGTACGGAAGAATAACACTATGTTATGCGGCATGAAAACTAGAAATATTTATAACACTAAACACGAGCTGAATATGTCTCTGGATTCATGGAAGCAAATCGACCTGTGTTACCCATCGGTTGGTAAATTGAATAAAATTGACCTATCACCATGTGTCTGTCACACTAACATACTAACCAGTCAGCAAGCGAAATTAGACACACCTGCAAGCGTTGCTTTTGTCCACCAATTTCCTCCGAGAAACAGATTGTCGCGATAATACGTTAGATATCGTAAAAAAATTTCAATTTTACAAGGGCTGGTCAATGTCCGTTCGATACCAATAGAATGGTGTCACTGGAGAGTTTGTAATTCAAACAGTTCATATACATGAAACGGAGAAATCACATTTATCCCATTCCCAAAACTAGACGAAACTTGCATGGATAAAGGCTTGTGGTCAACTGCATTATCAGATAAAATGGACAAAGCTGATGGCGATTGCCACTTGTTTGTGTAAACAAAAATAAATTTTAAAAAGCATGTCCTTTCGATAATCTGAAGGAAAAAAAATAGATGAGAACAAGAAAATAGAAATTGCAACAACAAACTTGAAATAAACTTGTCTAGAAAATGAGTGAAAAATTCCTAACCTCGGGTGTTGTTACACATGATATATCTTTTGTGGAAAGCACCGGATATTGGATTATTCTAAAGTTCTACATTTATATTTTATTGTTGTTTTGTCCAATAACTAGTGTATTATCGTCTCGACCTTTCAGACTGTTGAGTGATTCATTTACATTCAATCACTGAGCAGAAAGCAGGTTGGGGAATGAATATATGAATTAATCAGAAAGATATACAAAATAAATGGTTTCACCTATTTATTGTACAACAGTACTTCTAAACAGGAACTATTTATGCTTCCGGTATAAATTTATAATTCAGTTATATCTAAGCCAATCTAAACAAACGTTAATTAATTTAATTAATGTTAATTAAATTAATAAAGACAAGCTAGTATAATAAATATAAGTACATCTTTTGGAATGAAATTCCTTTTCATACAAATATGCTCTCAGATCTCCTTAAAATTGATTTTCATGATTTACTAAAACAAAAAACGTAGGTTATTATTATGCTATCTTGAAATACCATTACAAATATTGTCTATTGTAGAGAAACGTGGGCAAATTGCCAATTTTACATTTTAAGGAATGATAAGAATCGTCTTGAGTGAACCTATGACTTAAATGGAAACATTTATTTTTCAGATACTGAAAACTTCCCAGATGTTAACAGGTTGTCATGTCGCGCGTCTCGGTAGCTAATTATGGCTTTATCTTGCTTACGGTCATTTATAAATTGACCTGCACGATCAGTATGGTTGCTTGGCCATTACAGCACAGTCGAGCGAAGGAAGACATGTACACTGGACTGATGTGCATACTATCCAGGGCGGATGTACCTAGTTGCTGTACCCAGTCCTATAAAAATGTGGATCAGTCGACTCAGACGGATCTCGCTGTTTCCATGTTTAGTCCGTGAAGAAAATAATCCTTAATCCTTAATCACATAATCGTTATTATGGGGCGGCGAGTCCTTTATCATTAAATCCCCCCCCCCCACCTTTGCAAGCCGGGATTTTTTTACTAAAACAAAAATAGTATATCCGCATAGGTAGAGATATCATATCTGGCTGAAATAGTGATCGATACTGATCAATTCCGATTGACACAAATACCTAGATTTAAAGATATATGTCATCAATTTGAGAATGTGAGTATAACAGATTTGGCGGAGGAAACAGCGTTTTCAGTTTGAGAAAATTACATTACCTTCGGCATAGGACTGACGCCGTTTCTTATTATAGTGTACTACCTTGAAGACAATTATTTGACATTTGTTGTTGACTGCTTCAGTGGCCAAAGTGGTTAGAGTGTCCGCCTCTGATGTGGAAGGTCAATGGTTCAAACCCCGGCCGAGTCATACCAAAGACTTATAAAAATGGTACTTGCAGCTGTCTCGCTTGGTGCTCAGCATTGAGAGGTTAGTGTTAAAGGTGGTCGGCCTGGTGTCAGGATAATGAGACTAGGTGGGACATTATGCCACATGTCTGTGGAATGATACCCCAGTGCTAGACATCACTATAAACTGCCACACTGTATACAAGGTAGTGATATGACTGAAAACTTGTTAAAGCTACGTTAGAAATCCAAGTCACACACACACACACACACACACACACACACACACACTTACTTATTATTACTCGTGTCTATCCTTGCGTTCGTCAAACCTTGATTAACTTTTGTGTCTGGAACAGTTTCGGGCACTGTGGTAAGATATCTGTTTTCTATAAAGGCATTTTGGGATTCTTGTCCAGTATAATTACTTTACATGGAATATGATCTATCGAAGATCTGGTGGTTAAAATATATAGTTATTCAAATTTCTTCAAAAGGGAAACTATTTTTAAAACTGTCTTTAATTATAAAATTTCATTTTCATATTTTACAACCATTCATGGGCTATGTAAATCAGCGCTCGCTCGTCTTTGTCACTGAGCGTATTTGGTTATTGCACATGCACCTTAAATATACCTATATTTGAATCATACAATGCCAGTATATATGGGTACTGCTCACGCACCTTAAATAAGCCAGACCTTGAAATATGTGTTAGACCATTACCACAAGTTTTCAATAAAAGAAAGCTAGTTTTTGGAATAACAATGTCAGTTCCTTCTTTCACAGAATTGTGGTAGTAAGACAACGTGCTTCGTCGTTTTGCAATGTAAGTAATGTTTTTGTTGTTGTAGGGTTTAACGCCACTTTTCAGCACATGATAAGCTATACATGGCGGCCAGTATAACTGGTGGAGAAGAACCCTGGAAAATTCCGGAAAGAACTACCGACCCACGAGAAGCTACTGGCAAGTTTTCTCACGTACCGACGTTAGCCGAGCCTGAGACTCGAGCCCACGCAGACAGAGGTGAGATGGCAGTGATCCTGAACGGGGAGCGCTTTTGACAATTCGGCCATTCGCCCCCCCCCCCGTAAGTAATTGGGATTCGCTTCTGCTCTATAGCTGTCATTCAAGCGCAGCAAATTAAAAAACAGACGATATAGTAACATTAATAAAGGGGCCCCGAGTGGCCGAGTGGTCTAAAGCGCTCTCCGTTACGGATCACTGCCATCTCACCTCTGTCTGCGTGGGTTCGAGTCTAGGATTCGGACAATGTGGCTATGTGAGAACGCTTGCCAGTAGCTTCTCGTGGGTCGGTGGTTCTTTCCAGGGCTTTTCCGGGTTCTTCCTCCACCATTAATACTGACCGCCATGCATAGTCTATCGTGTGCTGAAAAATGGCGTTAAACCCCACAACAACATTAATAAATGACCGAACACTGGATAAAATTCATGTTAAAGCACTTACCCGGAGATGCAATCCCACCCTCCGCCAATTCCATTTCCACTGTAAACGGACGTCTTATAAAGTTTTCTTAAAAATCTATGTCATAGTTATTGCCTGTACTATGTACGCGCTATTTTCTTGATTTGGTACCCGATACTTATTTTCTGTGCATATATTTCCAGGAGATATTTGTAAGCCCTTAATGCCGTTACATCATTAATTCCTTTGTTGAGCGAGGTTTTGTTCCTGCTAGAAAGCAGATACGCTTTCATCCCTAAAACGTCAAAGGCTTGTATAGCAGCTACATGTTTCTAATCACAGTCCCCCGTAAAAAATAAAACATTCTCTTATTAAAAGTTCATGTGGCTTTGTGTCATTTTGAGAGAATTTGTGACCCCTTGTTAAGCTCTGCTAATTTTTTTCCCCTCCCATTTTAGTCAAATTTCGTAGCCTCACGTGCTATCTCGAGAATGAAAATCCTGACCGATATGGAAGCGGGTGTTCGAAGATGCTTCATGCAAAGTAAAGCGAAAGCGTACGTGCATGCGCGCGTGTGTGTGTGTGTGTGTGTGTGTGTGTGTGTGATAGTAGTACTATGTCTAGCTAATTATGAAATTTAATTCCATAAATGTAAGCATGGTTATACAGGGGAGCAGTAGCGGGTAAGACACGAAGAACGAAATTATTATTTAAGGGGTAATCTTAATGGTCAAATCGTGCAAAGCAACGGGGCAATCTTAATGGTCAAATTATGTATAGCAAAGGTTCAGTCTTAATGGTCAAATCATGTAAAACAAAGGGACAATCTTAATGACCAAATCATGTAGAACAATGACGCAACCTTAATGGCCAAATCGTGTAGAACAAAGGGCAATCTTAATGGTCAAATCATGTAGAACAAAGGGCAATCTTAATGGTCAAATCATGTAGAACAAAGGGACAATCTTAATGGCCAAATCATTTAGAAAAATGACGCAACCTTAATGGCCAAATCGTGTAGAACAAAGGGAAATCATAATGGTCAAATGATGTAAAACAAAGAGGCAATCTTAATGGCCAATTCATGTCGAACAAAGTAATATCGTTATGGCCAAATTATGTAGAACAAAGGGGTAATCGTAATGGACAATTCATGTCGAACAAAGGGGTAATCTTAATGGCCAAATCATGTGGAACAAAGGGCAATCTTAAGGGTAAAATCATGTAAAACAAAGGGCAATCTTAATGGCAAAATCATGCAGAACAATAGGGAAATCTTAATGACCAAGCGCAAATGTAATAAACGAATCATGTAAAACAAATGGCGCAAATGGCGAAGTCTGTAGAATAAATCTTCAATGTCACTAAACAAATAATGTAAAACAGTAACGAAATCATCACCTCACGTCTTTAATTTATTTTCTGTAACTTCCGACCGTAGATGAGAAGGCACGAAAATGATACAGAACTCACGATGTAAAATGGTGGGTTATAATGGTGTAGGGTAGAGCATACTTCCTATTAATTCATTTGAACTGGCTTTCGACAGCACACTAAAGAAGCTAAACTAACTCTCTCGATCGATCGATCGATCGATCGAACTTAGAAAAGAAATAACAAAAAGTCGTAAAAGGTCAAAGTAAGAAGACACCCCAAAAGAAAATTCTGCCATACTTCTGAATGTTCATAAATATATCCACGAAACAAGACGTATTTAATACTTACACTTGTATTTTAAGTAATACATTTGTAAATAAAATTAAATGGACATAATTGATTGTAACCAGTGCAATGTTCTCTCTCTCTCTCTCTCTCTCTCTCTCTCTCTCTCTCTCTCTCAGGTTATTTCATTAATTACATACCTAATGTTTATTCTCTTTACTTTTGAAATTTTTCGTGTCCTTCAGTATACGAAGTGTCTTTTTTGGATCATTTTGAATGTTTTGAGAAAGAACCAAGATGAGCTAGACAATTCGTGTTCAAGTCTATGTTTATTATGACGACGGTTAAACATGTTTAAAACAATTAACATTATCTTTCTGCGCGAGATTGTGCGATACTGGCCTTGACATTGACTACAAAATGGAACCTAGTCTTTGACACTATATGGTTTGCAGTAATGGATAAAAAATTTAAAGCATCTATTGTCACGGAATGGTGTATATGTTGTTAATTAAATACATGTACTCGGGTTTCGTTTCTTTTCTTTGTACAACGATACCCGAGGGTGATTATAATATGGTCTATGTATTTCGAAATCGTGAGTACGATTCGTCCTATGCCACACGTGCAAGGTGCCTTTGATAAAGAATAACGAAAATTCTAAAGGTATAAATACGTTACTACATGTAAAGGACCTTTACAATACTAATGGTTTTGTCAGCAAGCGGCCTGCTAAAAGGATTCGCAAAACTCCAGCTGTAGGGGTAGGTAATGTTTTTGGTTTTAAGTGATAACTAGTGTATTACCATATTTGCCTTTGCATGTTTGTTATAGTTTTCTTTACATACCATAATGCGTGCATTTTTTATTCTTGTTGCGACGTAGTGCAGGACTTATATTGGTAATGTAAAGCTACATTTTTTAAAAGAATTGTTTACTATTGTCTTATCAAGCAGGGTTAGGTTTACTATTGAACCTCTGTTTTGTAATTGCCATAATAATATAATCTTTTTAACTTACCATGTATAACGTCTTTACGTTATGTGTGTATCAAGTGTAGTACACTGTATCGGGTATATTTTCAGCTGAGTGAGTGTTTTGATGGTAGGAATATCCGGGGTGTCCGGTGTTGTCAGAGGGTAGAAACGTCCGTGTGTCCGGAGCGTTTAAGGTGCCGGAGCGTCTAATGTCTAGCGTCCGGAATGTCAAGAGTGACTAAGGTGACCCAGCTGTAGAGCCGTCAAAGGACCAGGGGGTCCGGAGGGTCTAATATTTCAAGTGATCATAGTATTCCGAGGGTCCGGAGTCTATATTGGTTGTGAAATTGATTCGGAGGAGCTGTGCAGCGGATATGGTGCACGGGTGACGGAGTGCATCTCCACACATGTATATTTAGCTGTATGCTAATTTTGGGTTAGTAAGACCCAGTGTATTATTCAGGACTGGAAGGATAGATTGTATATCCGTTCTTCTTTAGTGACATAATTTCGCTACCTGAGCGAATACATTTTTTTTTTACTATGTGTAAAGACTTACATTGTTTACTATTTGAGTGAACTATATTCATCTTTCCATTATTGAATCATTTGTGAAATCATTTATCCTGTGTTTTAGGGTTACTGACCTAAATTTATTTGTATATTTTTTTCATCTTTGAAACGGTGCGTTTTTTTGTTAAATAGATCCAATATTTGGATTATAAATACGCACACATCTTCATAATCCACTACTCACATAAATCGCCACATTAAATCATATATATGTGTCGTCAAAACGTGTTCTGTTGTTAATCCGAGATATCCCACCCGGTTATCTTGTTACATCTATAGGTAGCTATGTAACAGAAAAATGTGGTACATATAGGCGCTAACTTATGATACCGTCCTATGTACTATGGAGAGATCGAAAAGTATACAACTTGTAGAACACAAAGCATTTAGAAATGAACAGGACTTACGTTTTTCTCGCTCATTTCGCCTCTCTCCTAAATTTGTTAATTTGCCCGCTGTCAATTACTTTGCAAACATTAATTTGCCCGCGGGCAATTACTTTGCAAATCTTGATTTGCCCGCGGGCGATTACCTTGCTAACTTTAATTTGCCCAATCAGAATTTTAGCATGTCCCTAACGTCGGTCAGGTGGATTAGTAAAGCTTTACACGGTGTTAATCTTTGAACTTGATAACGAGGTTGTTTA
The DNA here is from genome assembly GCA_028554795.2 of Sinohyriopsis cumingii. Classification (NCBI taxonomy): domain Eukaryota; kingdom Metazoa; phylum Mollusca; class Bivalvia; order Unionida; family Unionidae; genus Sinohyriopsis; species Sinohyriopsis cumingii. The sequence continues at coordinate 11,219,730 of CM068831.1, read as the reverse complement.
GAGATGTGTCGTATTGGTTCAGTTAATACATGGTCATGCATTAGGTTTGGGCAAGTATAGGTAACAACTTCGGGTTTATGATTGTTATTAATTTGATTTGTTTCATTCGTTTGTCAAAAAGAGTCTGTTTCTAGGTATGGCATATTGGCTTAGCCAATGCAGTTTATATACTACTTATGTGTAAGGGTATTGCTGTGACATTATATTGGATAATGCACAAACGTGTGAGTGAGCATTACCCATGCATACCTTCCCACCTGTATTTGGTTTGTAATGGGGTAAATGTTGCATAGTGAAGGTGTGTATGCATGGTCAGTAATCGCTACTCTTCATGAACGTACTTCCTACCTTGCCTCACTTCCTCTCCTATACGTCTTTGTTGTTGTGTAGCTGGTAGGTGTAGGTTTTTGTGAGTTATAATAACTTTTGACCAGTCAAGGTAGATGTTGATTAGTGGAGGTCCTCCATGTTGAATCCGAATAAGATAAATTGTTTTACCTATAGATGCTTCGCTGTTACATCTTCAATAAAACCCATAGGTCATAGGGTTCGATTTAATGTTAAAATCCCACAGGGTCATAATTAATGTTAAAATCTTTTGACCCAAATAGGGCCATGCTTAATGTTAAAGTCCCAAAGATTCCTATTGGGTCATATTTAATGTTAGGCCTAATTCCTTTAGAGCACCATAATTTACTCTTTATCCCATATCGTCCCCTATAACTCATTACATGTTTCTAATTTCAATGATATGCACAACATACGTAGGGCTTATTTGTCAATACGAAAATGAATTCGAAATAAATATATTTCAAAGTTTAACTATGATTAAGGTTTCAAAACTTTGATCATTACTGTTTCGTTAACAAAAACAAATTACTGATGGGAGTTTTGGAGGGAAATATTGGTATTCCTACAATGTTCATACGAGACTGGAATAGAAGACCTTACCTCCATGATTCATCAGGCCACTTTCTGGGTACTATTCATCTTCACAGTAAATTAATCATGGAATATGTAGCATATGCTGTTAATAATACGTATATCAATTTCTTGACAATTGTGTAGCAAAATATATAATTGTCATCCTATGAAAATCTTTTAAAGATTCACTTTAACAGAATTATGTTCATTCATCTAAAACTAATTTTTAAAAAAAATCGTATTAGAGTGTGTTTCATTTGTGCAGCTTTAGCCACAAATTGGCACAAATATTTAACCTCGTTATTTTTACCATCAAGTATATTAGATGCACTGTTTATGTATAGTGTATTTCATGTACTTGATATAAACAGCTTATGAAATGTTTGTTTAATATATTTATGGAATCATGGAGTGGTTTTAGTTGTATGTGCGCATTGGTGTCCTAAAGAGCAAGAGTCTAAAATGTACACCAATGTGTGCGGACATAAATGCAGACATAAATGCGGACATAAATATCTGCATGCAATTGCACATATTAAAGAATAGGAGAGATCATCAGTCAGTATACGTACAGGTTTGGGGCTGATTTATACAACTATACTGTAAGAAATAGTTGTTATGTCAGTTACCGAATTCTATCCCGCCTCGCTCCCAATAAGATGGCTCAAGTGGGATAAGTTGTATTTAATTGCGCAATCCTTCGATGATCAGAGATGTTACGATGTACTTAAAGATTTTAATGAAAATGCAATGTTGTTAATGATGATAAAGAAGATGTTATCGATTTTATCACTAATATCGATCAAGCACCGTCTGTAGCAGAGTTAGATGGGTCAAATAACAATTTAGTAGTTTACGATCATATAACGCTGGACAAACAATCAAATCCGGCTAGAAAATTTTCTCGAGGCAGGTATAAAAATGCAGATATTATTTACGTTACACAACATTATGAGCAAATTCCAAAAGAAATCAGATATAATTGTAATATTTTAGTTGTATTTAACGGAGTTGATACACATACTCTGCGAATTATTTATCAGACTTGGTGTAGTGGGGAGATGGACATGGTTAAGTTCAAACATTTCTTTTCAAAAGCAGAGGTAAATCCACACGGGTTTATTACAATAAATTTACATGATCCTCGATCGCGATATCGTACAGGAGGTGATACAATATTTGTATAAGAGACTGATATAATAACGATTTAATCACTCATACATTTATAGCAGCAGATGAGGTGTGACCTAAATAAAACGTCTGGCGGGTAAACAAACCGTATATACAAATCTAGAAAAACACAAATGACAACGATAAAGAAAAAAAAATAAACTAACCCAATTAGAGAAACTCTCGGTAAGTTAGAGGCTTCGGTTTGGCGTTATTGACCTTATTTTTTTCGTTTTCGTAGGAAGCTTTATTTTTTCAAAAATGACGTTCGAGCAAAAGGTCTGTTCACCTCCTCTGCTGCTGGAGAGTTTGTGCGGCGTTAACCCCGCTTTTCAGAACAAGATTGGCTATACAGAGTGGTCAGTATATTTGGTGGAACAACCCGGGAAAACCCCGGATAAATACCGACGATCTAAGGGAAGTTTCTGGCAATTTTTTTTTTACAGACCCACGTCGGCCTAGCCGAGACTATGACCTACGTGGGCAGAGTTGAGATGTAAGTGATATGTAAAGTCGAGCGCCTTATACCACTCAGCCACCTGGGACCCAGGAATTTAGGTTTAGCGGGGTCTAATCTACCGGAATTTTGTTACATTTCTTAATCTCAACATCTAATACGATTTGAGAACATACTAGACAAAATCTGTATGCCGACAACAACAAAAAATTGTATTTGGGATTTCAGTGACGTAGACATAATGGTGGTTGCCATTTTTTCCTTTGGCATACCGATCTATGATATTGTGTTATGTACATAACTGAATTGTATCCCATGTAATAATATATAATATATTCGGGAAAATTTGAACATTTTCCTCGTGTCGGCCTCTTTTATATATACTTTTTGTTCACGTTTTTGTCGGTGACTTGCTCTCTCTCTGTGTGTGTGTAGTGCAGTAAATATAAACAACTTAGTTGTACGTTGAATAATTTATGCATTAAAAATAACTGTTATTCTGTATTATATATATTGACCCATTATATTTAAACCATATTATATTATCATGATGCCCGTACTGTTCCTAATAAATTTATCTCTTTTTATATAGTTATTCCGCCTTAGTTTCTTTAGCTATTTTGTTTTGTTTGTAATTTTGATCGGAAAGCGAATAATGTAAAGCTTTATACAAACAGATCTGATAATTCATTTGTCCAAGTTTCTTTTAGAAGAACATCATCATTGTTGGAAAAACTTGAACCTAGCTCTTTGCTTTTTAGTTATTCACTCTTTGTGTAGATAACGCGACGATTTCAATAAAGAGGAATTAAAGGTCAATATCCTCCCACCTCCACCACCTTATCTAGTTCTCGACGTTACCTTTTTAAGATTAGATATTTTATTGCCACATCTTAAATCGCAATCTGACTTCTTAGCGTCCTTTCTTCTAGTGTCACGTAGTGACCGGTTATATCGGTACGATGTGCTACAGGCTATTGTCCTGGTTACAGTTGGCAGCACGGTACATTCAGTGTCGGATTAAACCCTGTGGAGGCTCTTAGGCCTTTAGATAGTCGAAAACTTGGGAGCCCCCCTCACAAATTATCTCCTTATACCTTTCGTCAATATTATTTTGATCCGTAGTCGCGGGGCCCCTAGGCCGGTACCTACTCTGCCTATTTGGTAATCTTGCACTGGGTACATTTGCTAACGAAGATCTCCACCCGAGACAGTGAATATTGCCATTTTGATTCAACAGATGGACACCGGCTGGTTGGTTAACACAAATTATCGTTGAAGTATGTCGTCCATGTAAGTCTGCTGATACATTCAAGCGAAACACAGATTTAATTCTCGTTAATCTATATTGGTTCGAGCTGTTGTTGCAATGGCAGTGTCAAAACGTGAGAAAATATCATCTTCTTTCTCGATAGACATATTGGCGTCATGTTGATGTTAAAGTAGTGTGGTTCCCTTGGAGGTTTTTAGACCTCTACCCCATTTTAGACAGGTTGTGCCACCGCATTCTAGACAGTCCATCTAACATGAAATACCCCACGTAGTATTAGTGCGTAATGTGCAATAGCCCTGTCCCCTGTACCCAGTTTTTGTTGTTGTTCCTAATTTGTGGTTTGCTTGACCTGTTTCTATAAAGGTAGCAACAATCTAGTCCAAATGTAATGGATACAAGTGAAGTAACCAAGGAGATTAAATCCTAGTGCTAATTAGATTAAGTACTAATACTATTTCATTGTCTTTTGCCTTATTAGCATCGCCTGATTAAGCTTTATTCCGCACATCAATTTGAATCCTTTAGAGAAAACTCGCACTTTCTGTTATACCAGTTTTAGCAAAAGTGATATTGTGACTTCTCATGATTCTTCTGGATATTGTAATACTGAACCATTTTCTTTGCCAGAGAAATACGCCCGCCCGTGGAATAACATTCAAATGAGCTAAACATTATGCAACGAATGATGATTAGCGATCTATTGATGCTACATGTCACTAGTCGCGTCTGTCATTAAAGCACTGATTTATAGGTACTGATTCTATTGTTACGAGTCTATGCTCTTAAAATAAGTAATAGACAAGAGTGAAGACAACAAGTTGTGTACAATTTAACAAATAATTTATTCCCATAGAATGCAACTAGAAAAAAAAGAACTTACAATATTGCGAATTAAATCCAAATTATGATCCAAGAATTAAAGACACAATTCCAAGTAATGAAAAGTTCTAAGTGAGTTTCAGTTCCAATCCCGATGAAATTCAAGATGGAAGGCGATTACGTATGTAATACCTTACGAAGTGCAGTTGTGTCAACAGTCTCTTGTTGAATCACAGATAATAGTATTCCAGTTTTGAATTCAGTATAAATTTCAGTGAATGTCTTTGTTCAATAATTTTGTCAGAACACTTTTGTATTTCCAGGAAAAATAATCACTTGATTTCAATAAATTGAATAAAAGTCAACCCAAACTGAACACAATATAATACAACTTAACGTGTAAAGTGTTTTAATCCCAACTGACAATCCTTTAACAAAACATCAGTTATGCGACTAACTAAGACGCAAAACCGATTCCCGGATGAGGGTCAACAGTTCATTCCTCTGGAAAAGATAGAAGTTTGTTACCGATTTGCATATGATACATATCACGTATTCCAGGTATGACCTTGACTCGACTATATGGTTCTTACTCTGAGAAAGATTAAAAAAATAAAAATAAAAAATATGAAAACTAACAAACAAATTAAAATAAATTAAATATTCATAGCACTATATAAATTCCTGACACGAACAACATTGAGTAAAATACGATACGCCGCAATTACTTCCAAGTCCTTTATTGCCATAGAGCAGCTTTAATTCTGACATCGAGTGAGTACGCTGAAATATTAGAGTAAGTAGTTACACCAGAGCATAATTAGAACATTGTGCTTTGTGTGAAAAGTATAGCGATTACCCTCTTTTTAAATTAAACGGAGCAAGAAATTTCATTTAAACTATGTTGTCCAGTTGGAATTTGGAAAGGAAGTCTGAAAGTTTACAAATTATTATTTGAAGTAAGAATCCGAAATGTCCAAATAAATAGAAAATAACCCATTTGATGATTTCATTGTTTGCCTCGTTTGTAAGTTGGTGGGGTGGGGGTGTAAAAGCACTTGCTGTAATATTTAAGATTCGACTTTTCATTTTTATTTCAAGAAAAAACATTGATGTGTCGGCATATTTTTACGATTTGATATTGAAAGTTGTTTTGGGTAATAAATAAGATTTTTCTTTCACGCTTTGTTTGCTAACAGAAATATATTATAGGCAAAATCTACCCTTGAAGTCTTCGGGACATTTGCAAATTTGACATTCATCGTTATAACAAATAAATTGTATCTACTAAGCTATTAATTACTGTAATTATTGCTGAAATTAACAATCATCTAAATAATTCACGGGTATGTGCGCGCGCGCGCGTGTGTGTGTGTGTGTGTAAATTATATGTCTTCTTATATGATATTGTCACAAGAACGTATGAGACCCGATACACGAAAAAATAGAAACGTAAAAGAAAGGGAAGGTAAGGAAATTATTGCCTATTTTAGCTTACATTATTGATATGGGTAAAAATGAAAGAAAATTTTCTTTGAACACAATTTATAACATTAGTAAAATAATTCAATAACTCAAAACCTAGAATTATGAAATAAATAACTTTGGAAAATACGAATTTTAGTACGAATTACAATCTTAAATTAAAATGAAATAATTACACGGCAAATGGTCTTAATACTAACAACGCTGAAACTTTCCTACCATTTTTGTTCACAGCGAAATTTACCTTAATGAATTTACAAATCAGTGATACTTACATGAGATGCCTACGAATCTAGTTTCAAAGTAGAGAACTGAGCAATACTATTATTACCGTGTTATAAGGCAACAGCTTTCTCGTCTGCTGCTTTGTATATTCTTAATCCTGGGAACCGACTGTTAGGTCCTGTGTTATATATATATATATGTGTGTGTGTGTGTGTGTGTGTTAGATGGACTTTATCAAGTGGTATTAATGACGTAAATTGTGTTGGATGGACGGTGCAATGCTCCTTTTTTTTGGCAGCTAAACTAAAATTATTGGATCAAAATGAGGGAGAACAAAGCCCCACTAAGATTAGTTTGTGTGCGTGCGTGTTTGCACCAGAGTGAGAGAGAGAGAGAGAGAGAGAGAGAGAGAGAGAGAGAAGCTGTCAGGTGAATAAAAGAACACGTACATAATTGAACGTAAATTGATTTTTTTATAGCAACCACCAACGTCATTTGCAGCGCGAGGGTTTTTAGACGTGTGGGGGGAATGTTCTTTAGTGACGCTCCAACTTTGCTACAAACAGTCAAATAAATCAGCTCCAAAACCTGTTCTCATAAAGGCTAACAGTTTAGAAGATGATCTCCATTTACTTTAAACTGTTTAAACTGTGCAATTCCGTACAGACACTGATGTCCGCACACATCGGTGTACATATTTACACCGGTATTTACCGCGGGTCTTGAGTAGCATTTAGCTGAATGGTCCTTATGACAGCATGTACAGAATATTCGACAAGTTTCAAACGTACGCTACTTACTGTGACCATTTATAATTTGGTATTGATGTTAGACGACGGTTTGGAACAAGCCTTTTTACTGAGAAATTGCGCTCTACAACATGGAGTTCCAAATTATTGCTATCTTTCTCAAGAAACTGCATGGTGTGATTTTCAGATTGTTTTGAAGTCGAACATTTCACTAGAAACATCTTTAGAGATTTACATCGGTGTACAGGAATAATGTATGGATCGCATAATATTCATCATTATCATAAGAGACAGGAAAATATTTATAGCTGTTCCATTTTATTTTAGGGGGTTTCTTTTGGGTGGGGGGGGGGGCGGCGAATGTAAGGCGATCATTTCTCATTTTCGAATTTAACTTTTGGCCAGTAACAAAATGAATATCCTCACCGTGTATTAAATGTTTGTATGATGTCTGCATGCTAGCTTTGCGAATGTGGGCCTAAAAAGGTTATTTCAAACATATTGTGTGTGTTTCTTTGTTCTTTTTCCTAATTTACATTTCGGAAGCTGGATTAGTTTCTTTTAATTGTTTGTGCCTAAAACGATCATATAATGGTATGTGTCAGGTTTGCCCATCCCACTTCATAAGTCGTGTATAAACTAAGGTATTAGTAGAATCCATGTTTGATGTCTGAACATATCCGCAGGCTAGAGTTAATCTCGTACGCAAACTTACCGTGACCAGAGAGAAGACCCGTATCCTGGATCGGCACAGGCGTTAGATCGAGTGATTGGTACCTAGGTGTTACAGATTTGTTCAAAGATCAGAGGAACATGCGAGGACCGGGGCGTGTTCTAAATCCCTCCCCACGCAGACAGACAGCGAGAAGGACATTGTCCACTAAGTTTGATTGAATCGAATCAAAGCGACATCTAATCGGAATTGAGATGGAGGGTGCGATAACAATTTCGATCCGAATTACAACTTCTAACTAGCAAGCTAAAATTTAGTCTTGCCTAGGAAAATTGATGAGCAATATAGGGTTACTCCGAAAGAGCCACTCGTAATTTGGTGGTAAAACTTAGAGAAAACATTAGAAGGAAAGACAAATTTTGTAAAGGTCACTAAGTTATTTGCTCGATTTTGCAGAATATTACGGCATCGCAATTTTAATTATGTGTAGCATGTAAACTATGTATGTTAAAGTCTCTTTCACCCAAATACGGTCATGCTTAATGTTAAATTCCCAAAGATTCCTAGTGGGTCATATTTAATGTTAATTCCTTTAGAGCACCATATTTTACTTTTATCCCATATCGTCCCCATAACTCCTTACATTTTTCTAATTTCAATGATATGCAAAACATACGTAGGGCTTATTTGTCAATACGAAAATGAATTCGAAATAAATATATTTCAAAGTTTGACTATGATTAAGGTTTCAAAACTTTGATCATTATTGTTTCGTTAACAAAAACAAATTACTGATGGGAGTTTTGGAGGGAAATATTGGTATTCCTACAATGTTCATACGAGACTGGAATAGAAGACCTTACCTCCATGATTCATCAGGCCACTTTCTGGGTACTATTCATCTTCACAGTAAATTAATCATGGAATATGTAGCATATGCTGTTAATAATACGTATATCAATTTCTTGACAATTGTGTAGCAAAATATATAATTGTCATCCTATGAAAATCTTTTAAAGATTCACTTTAACAGAATTGTTTTGATTCACGTAAAACTAATTTAAAAAAAACAATCGTATTAGAGAGTGTTTCATTTGTGCAGCTTTAGCCACAAATTGGCACAAATATTTAACCTCGTTATATTTACCATCAAGTATATTAGATGCACTGTTTATGTATAGTGTATTTCATGTACTTGATATAAACAGCTTATGAAATGTTTGTTTAATATATTTATGGAATCATGGAGTGGTTTTAGTTGTATGTGCGCATTTATGTCCTAAAGAGCAAGAGTCTAAAATGTACACCAATGTGTGCGGACATAAATGCAGTCATAAAAGCGGACATAAATATCTGCATGCAATTGCACATATTAAAGAATAGGAGAGATCATCAGTCAGTATACGTACAGGTTTGGGGCTGATTTATACAACTATACTGTAAGAAATAGTTGTTATGTCAGTTACCGAATTCTATCCCGCCTCGCTCCCAATAAGATGGCTCAAGTGGGATAAGTTGTATTTAATTGCGCAATTCTTCGATGATCAGATATGTTAGGATGTACTTAAAGATTTTAATGAAAATGCAATGTTGTTAATGATGATAAAGAAGATGTTATCGATTTTATCACTAATATCGATCAAGCACCGTCTGTAGAAGAGTTAGATGGGTCAAATAACAATTTAGTAGTTTACGATCATATAACGCTGGACAAACAATCAAATTTAGTTGTATTTAACGGAGTTGATACACATACTCTGCGAATTATTTATCAGACTTGGTGTAGTGGGTATATGGACATGGTTAAGTTCAAACATTTCTTTTCAAAAGCAGAGGTAAATCCACACGGGTTTATTACAATAAATTTACATGATCCTCGAACGCGATATCGTACAGGAGGTGATACAATATTTGTATAAGAGACTGATATGTTGTTGTTGTTGTTGTGGAGTTTAACGCCATTTTTCAGCACACGATAGGCTATACATGACGGCCAGTATTATTGGTGGAGGAAGAACCCGGGAAGACCCGAAAAGAACCACCGACCCACGAGAAGCTACTGGCAAGCTTTCTCACATACACACATTGGCTGAATCCGAGACTCGAACCGGCGCAGACAGAGGTGAGATGGCAGTGATCCGTAACGGAGAGCGCTTTAGACCACTCGGCCACTCGGGGCCCCTAGAGACTGAAATAATAACGATTTAATCACTCATACATTTATAGCAGCAGATGAGGTGTGACCTCAATAAAACGTCTGGCATGTAAACAAACCGTATATACAAATCTAGAAAAAACACAAATGACAACGATAAAGAAAAAAAAATAAAATAACCCAGTTAGAGAAACTCTCGGTAAGTTAGAGGCTTCGGTTTGGCGTTATTGACCTTATTATTTTCGTTTTCGTAGGAAGCTTTATTTTTTCAAAAATGACGTTCGAGCAAAAGGTCTGTTCACCTCCTCTGCTGCTGGAGAGTTTGTGCGGCGTTTAACCCCGCTTTTCAGAACAAGATTGGCTATACAGAGTGGTCAGTATATTTGGTGGAACAACCCGGGAAAACCCCGGATAAATACCGACGATCTAAGGGAAGTTTCTGGCAATTTTTTTTTTGCCTACCCGAGACTATGACCTACGTGGGCAGAGTTGAGATGTAAGTGATATGTAAAGTCGAGCGCCTTATACCACTCAGCCACCTGGGACCCAGGAATTTAGGTTTAGCGGGGTCTAATCTACCGGAATTTTGTTACATTTCTTAATCTCAACATCTAATACGATTTGAGAACATACTAGACAAAATCTGTATGCCGACAACAACAAAAAATTGTATTTGGGATTTCAGTGACGTAGACATAATGGTGGTTGCCATTTTTTCCTTTGGCATACCGATCTATGATATTGTGTTATGTACATAACTGAATTGTATCCCATGTAATAATATATAATATATTCGGGAAAATTTGAACATTTTCCTCGTGTCGGCCTCTTTTATATATACTTTTTGTTCACGTTTTTGTCGGTGACTTGCTCTCTCTCTGTGTGTGTGTAGTGCAGTAAATATAAACAACTTAGTTGTACGTTGAATAATTTATGCATTAAAAATAACTGTTATTCTGTATTATATATATTGACCCATTATATTTAAACCATATTATATTATCATGATGCCCGTACTGTTCCTAATAAATTTATCTCTTTTTATATAGTTATTCCGCCTTAGTTTCTTTAGCTATTTTGTTTTGTTTGTAATTTTGATCGGAAAGCGAATAATGTAAAGCTTTATACAAACAGATCTGATAATTCATTTGTCCAAGTTTCTTTTAGAAGAACATCATCATTGTTGGAAAAACTTGAACCTAGCTCTTTGCTTTTTAGTTATTCACTCTTTGTGTAGATAACGCGACGATTTCAATAAAGAGGAATTAAAGGTCAATATTCTCCCACCTCCACCACCTTATCTAGTTCTTGACGTTACCTTTTTAAGATTAGATATTTTATTGCCACATCTTAAATCGCAATCTGACTTCTTAGCGTCCTTTCTTCTAGTGTCACGTAGTGACCGGTTATATCGGTACGATGTGCTACAGGCTATTGTCCTGGTTACAGTTGGCAGCACGGTACATTCAGTGTCGGATTAAACCCTGTGGAGGCTCTTAGGCCTTTAGATAGTCGAAAACTTGGGAGCCCCCCTCACAAATTATCTCCTTATACCTTTCGTCAATATTATTTTGATCCGTAGTCGCGGGGCCCCTAGGCCGGTACCTACTCTGCCTATTTGGTAATCTTGCACTGGGTACATTTGCTAACGAAGATCTCCACCCGAGACAGTGAATAGCGCCATTTTGATTCAACAGATGGACACCGGCTGGTTGGGTAACACCACTTATCGTTGAAGTCTGTCGTCCATGTAAGTCTGCTGATACATTCAAGCGAAACACAGATTTAATTCTCGTTAATCTATATTGGTTCGAGCTGTTGTTGCAATGGCAGTGTCAAAACGTGAGAAAATATCATCTTCTTTCTCGATAGACATATTGGCGTCATGTTGATGTTAAAGTAGTGTGGTTCCCTTGGAGGTTTTTAGACCTCTACCCCATTTTAGACAGGTTGTGCCACCGCATTTTAGACAGTCCATCTAACATGAAATACCCCGCGTAGTATTAGTGCGTAATGTGCAATAGCCCTGTCCCCTGTACCCAGTTTTTGTTGTTGTTCCTAATTTGTGGTTTGCATGACTGTTTCTATAAAGGTAGCAACAATCTAGTCCAAATGTAATGGATACAAGTGAAGTAACCAAGGAGATTAAATCCTAGTGCTAATTAGATTAAGTACTAATACTATTTCATTGTCTTTTGCCTTATTAGCATCGCCTGATTAAGCTTTATTCAGCACATCAATTTGAATCCTTTAGAGAAAACTCGCACTTTCTGTTATACCAGTTTTAGCAAAAGTGATATTGTGACTTCTCATGATTCTTCTGGATATTGTAATACTGAACCATTTTCTTTGCCAGAGAAATACGCCCGCCCGTGGAATAACATTCAAATGAGCTAAACATTATGCAACGAATGATGATTAGCGATCTATTGATGCTACATGTCACTAGTCGCGTCTGTCATTAAAGCACTGATTTATAGGTACTGATTCTATTGTTACGAGTCTATGCTCTTAAAATAAGTAATAGACAAGAGTGAAGACAACAAGCTGTGTACAATTTAACAAATAATTTATTCCCATAGAATACAACTAGAAAAAAAGAACTTACAATATTGCGAATTAAATCCAAATTATGATCCAAGAATTAAAGACACAATTCCAAGTAATGAAAAGTTCTAAGTGAGTTTCAGTTCCAATCCCGATGAAATTCAAGATGGAAGGCGATTACGTATGTAATACCTTACGAAGTGCAGTTGTGTCAACAGTCTCTTGTTGAATCACAGATAATAGTATTCCAGTTTTGAATTCAGTATAAATTTCAGTGAATGTCTTTGTTCAATAATTTTGTCAGAACACTTTTGTATTTCCAGGAAAAATAATCACTTGATTTCAATAAATTGAATAAAAGTCAACCCAAACTGAACACAATATAATACAACTTAACGTGTAAAGTGTTTTAATCCCAACTGACAATCCTTTAACAAAACATCAGTTATGCGACTAACTAAGACGCAAAACCGATTCCCGGATGAGGGTCAACAGTTCATTCCTCTGGAAAAGATAGAAGTTTGTTACCGATTTGCATATGATACATACACGTATTCCAGGTATGACCTTGACTCGACTATATGGTTCTTACTCTAAGAAAGATTAAAAAAATAAAAATAAAAAATATGAAAACTAACAAACAAATTAAAATAAATTAAATATTCATAGCACTATATAAATTCCTGACACGAACAACATTGAGTAAAATACGATACGCCGCAATTACTTCCAAGTCCTTTATTGCCATAGAGCAGCTTTAATTCTGACATCGAGTGAGTACGCTGAAATATTAGAGTAAGTAGTTACACCAGAGCATAATTAGAACATTGTGCTTTGTGTGAAAAGTATAGCGATTACCCTCTTTTTAAATTAAACGGAGCAAGAAATTTCATTTAAACTATGTTGTCCAGTTGGAATTTGGAAAGGAAGTCTGAAAGTTTACAAATTATTATTTGAAGTAAGAATCCGAAATGTCCAAATAAATAGAAAATAACCCATTTGATGATTTCATTGTTTGCCTCGTTTGTAAGTTGGTGGGGTGAGGGTGTAAAAGCACTTGCTGTAATATTTAAGATTCGACTTTTCATTTTTATTTCAAGAAAAAACATTGATGTGTCGCATATTTTTACGATTTGATATTGAAAGTTGTTTTGGGTAATAAATAAGATTTTTCTTTCACGCTTTGTTTGCTAACAGAAATATATTATAGGCAAAATCTACCCTTGAAGTCTTCGGGACATTTGCAAATTTGACATTCATCGTTATAACAAATAAATTGTATCTACTAAGCTATTAATTACTGTAATTATTGCTGAAATTAACAATCATCTAAATAATTCACGGGTATGTGCGCGCGCGTGTGTGTGTGTGTGTGTGTGTGTGTGTGTGTGTAAATTATATGTCTTCTTATATGATATTGTCACAAGAACGTATGAGACCCAATACACGAAAAAATAGAAACGTAAAAGAAAGGGAAGGTAAGGAAATTATTGCCTATTTTAGCTTACGTGATTGATATGGGTAAAAATGAAAGAAAATTTTCTTTGAACACAATTTATAACATTAGTAAAAGAATTCAATAACTCAAAACCTAGAATTATGAAATAAATAACTTTGGAAAATACGAATTTTAGTACGAATTACAATCTTGAATTAAAATGAAATAATTACACGGCAAATGGTCTTAATACTAACAACGCTGAAACTTTCCTACCATTTTTGTTCACAGCGAAATTTACCTTAATGAATTTACAAATCAGTGATACTTACATGAGATGCCTACGAATCTAGTTTCAAAGTAGAGAACTGAGCAGTACTATTATTACCGTGTTATAAGGCAACAGCTTTCTCGTCTGCTGCTTTGTATATTCTTAATCCTGGGAACCGACTGTTAGGTCGTGTGTTTTATATATATATATATATATATATATATATATATATATATATATATATATATATATATATATATATATATATATATATATATATATATATATATATATATATATATATATATATATATATATATATATATATATATATATATATATATATATATATATATATATATATATACACATATATATATATATATATATATATATATATATATATATATATATATATATATATATATACACATACATATATATATATATATATATATATATATATATATATATATATATATATATATACACATATATATATATATATATATATATATATATATATATATATATATATATATATATATATATATATATATATATATATATATATATATATATATATATATATATATATATATATATATATATATATATATATATATATATATATATATATATATATATATATATATATATATATATATATATATATATATATATATATATATATATATGTGTGTGTGTGTGTGTGTGTGTGTGTGGTAGATGGACTTTATCAAGTGGTATTAATGACGTAAATTGTGTTGGATGGACGGTGCAGTGCTCCTTTTTTTTTGGCAGCTAAACTAAAATTATTGGATCAAAATGAGGGAGAACAAAGCCCCACTAAGATTAGTTTGTGTGCGTGCGTGTTTGCACCAGAGTGAGAGAGAGAGAGAGAGAGAGAGGCTGTCAGGTGAATAAAGGAACACGTACATAATTGAACGTAAATTGATTTTTTATAGCAACCACCAACGTCATTGGCAGCGCGAGGGTTTTTAGACGTGTGGGGGGAATGTTCTTTAGTGACGCTCCAACTTTGCTACAAACAGTCAAATAAATCAGCTCCAAAACCTGTTCTCATAAAGGCTAACAGTTTAGAAGATGATCTCCATTTACTTTAAACTGTTTAAACTGTGCAATTCCGTACAGACACTGATGTCCGCACACATCGGTGTACATATTTACACCGGTATTTACCGCGGGTCTTGAGTAGCATTTAGCTGAATGGTCCTTATGACAGCATGTACAGAATATTCGACAAGTTTCAAACGTAAGCTACTTACTGTGACCATTTATAATTTGGTATTGATGTTAGACGACGGTTTGGAACAAGCCTTTTTACTGAGAAATTGCGCTCTACAACATGGAGTTCCAAATTATTGCTATCTTTCTCAAGAAACTGCATGGTGTGATTTTCAGATTGTTTTGAAGTCGAACATTTCACTAGAAACATCTTTAGAGATTTACATCGGTACAGGAACAATGTATGGATCGCATAATATTCATCATTATCATCAGAGACGGGAAAATATTTATAGCTGTTCCATTTTATTTTAGGGGGTTTCTTTTTTTTTGGGGGGGGGGGCGGCGAATGTAAGGCGATCATTTCTCATTTTCGAATTCAACTTTTGGCCAGTAACAAAACGAATATCCTCAGCGTGTATTAAATGTTTGTATGATGTCTGCATGCTAGCTTTGCGAATGTAGGCCTAAAAAGGTTATTTCAAACATATTGTGTGTGTTTCTTTGTTCTTTTTCCTAATTTACATTTCGGAAGCTGGATTAGTTTCTTTTAATTGTTTGTGCCTAAAACGATCATATAATGGTATCTGTCAGGGTTGCCCATCCCACTTCATAAGTCGTGTATAAACTAAGGTATTAGTAGAATCCATCTTTGATGTCTGAACATATCCGCAGGCTAGAGTTAATCTCGTACGCAAACTTACCGTGACCAGAGAGAAGACCCGTATCCTGGATCGGCACCGGCGTTAGATCGAGTGATTGGTACCTAGGTGTTACAGATTTGTTCAAAGATCAGAGGAACATGCGAGGACCGGGGCGTGTTCTAAATCCCTCCCCACGTAGACAGACAGCGAGAAGGACATTGTCCACTAAGTTTGATTGAATCGAATCAAAGCGACATCTAATCGAAATTGAGATGGAGGGTGCGATAACAATTTCGATCCGAATTACAACTTCTAACTAGCAAGCTAAAATTTAGTCTCGCCTAGGAAAATTGATGAGCAATATAGGGTTAGTCCGAAAGAGCCACTCGTAATTTGGTGGTAAAACTTAGAGAAAACATTATAAGGAAAGACAAATTTTGTAAAGGTCACTAAGTTATTTGCTCGATTTTGCAGAATATTACGGCATCGCAATTTTAATTATGTGTCGTATGTAAACTATGTATTTTAAAGTCTCTTTGACCCAAATACGGTCATGCTTAATGTTAAATTCCCAAAGATTCCTAGTGGGTCATATTTAATGTTAATTCCTTTAGAGCACCATATTTTACTTTTATCCAATATCGTCCCCTATAACTCCTTACATTTTTCTAATTTCAATGATATGCAAAACATACGTAGGGCTTATTTGTCAATACGAAAATGAATTCGAAATAAATATATTTCAAAGTTTGACTATTATTAAGGTTTCAAAACTTTGATCATTATTGTTTCGTTAACAAAAACAAATTACTGATGGGAGTTTTAGAGGGAAATATTGGTATTCCTACAATGTTCATACGAGACTGGAATAGAAGACCTTACCTCCATGATTCATCAGGCCACTTTCTGGGTACTATTCATCTTCACAGTAAATTAATCATGGAATATGTAGCATATGCTGTTAATAATACGTATATCAATTTCTTGACAATTGTGTATAAAAATGTATAATCGTCATCCTATGAAAAACTTTTAAAGATTCACTTTAACAGAATTATTTTGATTCATGTAAAACTAATTTAAAAAAAAAAACAAAAAAACAATCGTATTAGAGTGTGTTTCATTTGTGCAGCTTTAGCCACAAATTGCCACAAATATTTAACCTCGTTATATTTACCATCAAGTATATTAAATGCACTGTTTATGTATAGTGTATTTCATGTACTTAATATAAACAGCTTATGAACAGTTTGTTTAATATATTTATGGAAACATGGAGAGGTTTTAGTTTTATGTGCGTATTGGTGTCCTAAACAGCAAGAGTCTAAAATGTACACCAATGTGTGCGGAGGTAAATGCAAACATAAATGCGGACATAAATATCTGCATGCAATTGCACATATTAAAGAATAGGAGAGATCATCAGTCAGTATACGTACAGGTTTGGGGCTGATTTATACAACTATGCTGTAAGAAATAGTTATGTCACTTACCGAATTCAACCCCCCCCCCCACTCGCTCCCAGTACGAGTCTTGTGACAAATTGCCCGCGTTACACTAGGGTGAATATAGAAATATTACGAAACATTCAGCTGAACAAAACCCACTCGCCTGGAGCACGGTGGCAATTGCCCCACCCCCCTCAAATTCAACCGCCCTCACGCCGCCACTGACTAAAATAAAACTTTAATCTCATAAGATCATTTGGAAGAGAGGAATTTGATCAAACTGAATAACAACGAACACACACACCTTCCTAAGAAACATTCAAATTAACATAATCCTCAAATTACACGTTGTCATTCCGCAACATAATCACTTTTTCAGGTTAAACGCGTATTGTGTTCCTTTGTCAGGTAGATTTATAATGGATTGCTAAAGTTTCACATTTTCATCCTTTAGTAGCACAAATTATTCAGCTGGCTGGGTTTCTCTGTGGCTTTAAATGAGGGGCCTTGACTCAGTTTTGGATCAGGTGAGAATAACGGAATTATACAGCAACATTTGTTCTTATGGTATTGTCTATTTACAAACACCGGCAATGGCTTCATGACCAGTTCTATCAACAACGTCGTAGCCTTGCTTTAAATCAGGTATCCATTATGAAAGAACGTGGTTTGTTAATGCTAACCATCTGATGATCTAGGCGAGTTGCAGCACAAACTTTTCTCTCTCCAATCTCACCCATCATGTAAACTTGGTACATTTTCAAAACTAAAGGTTGTTACATTCCCAAAATATTTCGAATATAATCTTTTCCTGTTATGAATATTTAATTTTTATTGTTTGTTAGTCATTTCCCCATGATTGTGTATCATATATGCTAATATTTTTTAATGGACCTTGTCTAAAATCAAGTTCATTCGTTACCGGACTAGAGCCAGTAATTCTGTAGACAAATAATACATAGTTATTTTCCCCTAGGAGTGTGGGTTAAATATCAAGAACATTATCAATAAAGATAAACATTCTCATTTGGATCTGGGTCTAGAACATTTGTATAACCTGTTGTACATCACGTTGACCAAATTCTTTACTACAATAGTAACAATTTTATCTTCAGAAAACGTTTTTTAGAAATGATCTTTAGACCTACATCCTGGCTTTTATTTGTCTTAAGTTTTACATAACCTTGTATACTTGAAAAATTATTCATTCTTGCAGTTAAAAACTTCAGCACTCATTTGTATTGTTGTGTTTAGAATTTGATTTGGACTTAGTTTTTCAAAATATTATTCTCCGGAATTACAAAGTGCTCAATAATATTCATGGACAGAAACATTAATGTGGAATTATAGTAAATTCAGACAAGACATCTTGGATTATATATTGTGATTTTTTTGGAAGACTGTTAGCACATCAACACACTTCAGGCCCCTGGTACATTAGTCCATTCACGATTAAAGACACATCAACACTTTCATCGATGGATCTTATCGAACATCACTGGAATTCATTCATTAGGACTGGTGATAGGACGTTTTGACTTATTTGGGATTTAATTCGCTCTAATGTAAATTCTTTTTACATTTTCAATTTCGTAATTCTAGGGAAATAAATTATTTGTTGAATTTTACAAAACTTGTTGGTTTCGCCTTTTCTATTACTTAGTTTAAGACCTTAGATTTGCAACAGCCTCTATAACAAGACTGAGTAGATATAATATACTCATCATTTTCTCTTTTTTCCTTCAAGGTCAAACTCTTAAGACAACACGAGGTCGTCTCCTTCTCAGTAAACAACTCCTTTGGCAGTTTCAAATGTACAAAACTGTTGAGATGTTTGGTGACCAATAATTATAATGACGTGAGTAATTTCGATTGATTGGATGCTTTAATGAAATCATTTGGATGGTGACACGATTTCTAGCAGAAACAAAAAAGGTGTTAGAGGTGCAGCTGGAAATACGTATGACAAACGGAGAAATGAAAACTTATGATTTTTGTATATATACCAAATCTTAATGAATACATCGCGTAGAATAATAGGGTACTCTAAATGAATACATCGCGTAGAATAATAGGGTAATCTAAATACATACATCGCGTAGAATAATATGGAAATCTAAATGAATACATCGCGTAGAACAATAGGGTAATCTAAATGAATACATCGCGTAGAACAATGGGGAAATTTAAATGAACACATCGCGTAGAATAATAAGGAAATCTAAATGAGTATAACATGTCAAATAAAAACTCATTCTTAATCAACAATTAATGAAGAACAAAATGGCAGTCTTAATGACCGAATCATGTCGAATTAAAGGATAGTAGTTTATGGGGCCACCGTAGGGTCAAGGGGACTTTAATATTAAAAAAGATATATCCACTATAGGGTCTATGGGAATTTGACATGGGGAATTTTAACATGGATGGGACTGTACAGCGTCAAGGGCATATGAACATGGATGGGACTGTATAGCGTCAAGGGAAAATGAACATAGGAATATATCGTGGGACTGTATAGCGTCCAGGGAAGATTAACATGGGAATTTAACATGGATGGGCCTGTATAGCGTCAACGGAAATTGAACATGGGGAATGGATATAACACAGCCAAGAGACAAGAGACAAACACTGATACAACATATTTAAAAAAATTTGGGGGGAGGCAAGCCCTGGAAAGGGCCTTTGGGTTCTTCTGCTTCTTCTAATTTCTTCTATTTTTCCACCAAGTTTTTATTTTCTCTCCTACACTTTTTCTCTTCTTCTCTTTTTTTCTTCCTCTTTTTTCTCCTTTTTCTGCTTCTCCTCCTCCTCTTTGTTTATCTTCTCTTTTACTTCTTCCCTTTCATTTTTTCATTCGATACCCTCATCCTTATTCTTTCCTCTTCATCCTCATTCTCTTCCTTTTTTTCTTAAAGGAGATCACTTATTATTTCCTTTAACTTTCTTAAGTTGTTTATCTCCATCTTTACTCGATGGAGACTATAAGAATAGTGATACTCGTCCAGTTTAACCAACATCTGCTCTATCATTCCCAATTGTCGAGTACGTCTTGCAATTTCTTCATCTTGTCAAGGTGGTTTGAAGCCATCTTCTTTTTTTATTCTTTGTAGAATGGCGCGAATGACGAACGCTGTGAGTTTTTATATGTAAAGCACGGACGTGAAGGAAAACATCCCCTATTTTTTCTCTTCTCGTATTATCTACTGTCCACACATAGATGAGGAGACAAATAACTAACCACAATTTTACTATCCACACACACGAAGGAACCAAAACTAAACACTCATCTACTATCCACACACGCGGAGAAGCCAAATCAAACCCACAAACTACTATCCACACACGCAAAGAAGCCAAATCAAACCCAAACTATACTATCCGCACACGGGAGAAGCAGAAACATAACCATAATCTACTATCTACACACGCAAAGAAGCCAAAATCAAACCCAAAACTATAATATTCACACACGGGAGAAGCAGAAACATAACCATAATATACTATCCACACACGCGAAGAAGCCAAAAATCAAAAACAATAATCTACTATCCACACACGCGGAGAAGCAAAAACATAACCAAAATCTACTATCCACATACGCGAAGAAGCCAAAACATAACCACCAATATACTATCCACACACGCGAAGAAGCAAAACAAACTCTTACTTTACTATCCACAAACCCCATTATATGCTATCCACACACGCGAAGGAACCAAAACTAAACATTCATCTACTATTCACACACGCGGAGAAGCCAAATCAAACCCTAAATCTACTATCCACACACGCGATGAAGCCAAATCAAACCCAAACTATACTTTCCACACACTAGAGAAACAGAAACATAACCATTATCTACTATCCACACACGCGAAGAAGCCAAAAATCAAACCCATTAATTTACTATCCACACACGCGAAGGAGCCAAAACTAAACACCAGTCTCCTATCCACACACGCGGAGAAGCAAAAATTAACCCTTATTATAATATCCACACACGCGGAGAAGCCAAATCATAACCATAATATACTATCCACACGCGCGAAAAAGCCAAATCAAACCCCAAATCTACCATCCACACAGAAGGGAAGGTTAAAAAACCACACACTCTACCATCCATACAAACGTACGTGAGCGCTTACAAAACCCAATAATCTACTATCCACACAAACGTACTTGAACGATTACAAAACCCAATAATCTACTATCCACACAAACGTACTTGAGCGATTACAAAACCCAATAATCTAGTATCCACACACGCGGAGAAGCAAAACATAACCACAGTCTACTATCCACTCACGCGGAGAAGCAAATACTAACCCTTATTATACTATCCACACACGCGGAAAAGCCAAATCATGATCATAATATACTATCGACACGAGCGAAGAAGCCAAATCAAACCCAAAATCTAACATCCACACAGAAGGGAAGGTTAAATAACCACGCACTCTACTATCCACACAAACGTACGTGAGTGCTTACAAAACCCAATAATCTACTATCCACACATGTGAAGAAGCCAAATTATAACCATAATCTACTATCCACACACGGGAAGAAGCCAAATTAAACCCAAATTCTACTATCCACAGACGCGGAGAAGCAAACAACTAAACACACATTTACTATTCGTTTAATATTTGATGTGGCAAAAAGAAATGGTACAATACGCGACAATGCATCACTCATCATAAACGATTTCATTGGCTATACTTATTTTCTTACGGCGTTCGCTTCGAATTGACTTCAGTACCTTTTCGCACAGTGACAAGATCGGACGTGTTTTTTTTAAATTCTGCGGCTGGCCGCTACACTAATTGCCCTGAATTTACAACCAAACAATGTGTTACACATTGTAAGTGACTTCATTGGCTAACCGATATTTTACACTTCTGTCTCTATTGATGTGAGTGTGCTTGTCAAAATGTTTGAGTAAGATTAAAAATGTTTATCAGTTTCAAAACGCGAACCAGTACTGTGGCCGTTTAATATTTGATGTGGCAAGAAGAAATGGTACAATACGCAACAAAGGGATTGTAAGTTTACACTCCAATCTGTCTGCACTGCAATGGTAACAACGCTCTTGCGTTGGCATTATTTTGCCACTCTACCTTCGAAAAAAACAATGCATCACTCAATGAGATCGAGAGATTGAGAGAACAACGGTGGTAAATCCAGTAGGATTACAGAACCAACACGACCAGTGAAGAAATAAATTTGTTTGATACCTCATAAAGATTATTTTTTACAATCTAGTAGACCCAAAAGTGACTTGTAGAAAAAATTAGAACGATGACATACACCTACACGGTTACATTAAATGGTTTACGTCAATGGTTGCTATTTCTTTGTTATTAAATGTTCAAACGTAATGTATGTAAACGAAAGCTAACACACACGCACGCACACGCATACAAGTGTCACTGCATTGGGTGGCAGTAGAACGTGCAGTACTTTAGTCTGGAGTGTTTTGAGAGATGCACAGATAGACTTAACATTACAGTGGAGAGAGAAAGAAAGAATGGTAAAGCAAAAACAAACGTAGGACACCATTTTTGGTTCCGTTATTCTTGCGGTATTATAGGACAAAGATTATTGAGACAACCATACATTCTATGTGAAATATGTTCTTATTTTGGGGCACCAGACAGATGCCCCCCCCCCCATTTCCAAAAAAAGTGAAAAGTGTTTTATGTGTAAGTGTATCATCCAGGTATGTTGCTTGTTTTATTTTTATAAAAAGAATTTTCAATCAAAAATTTAATTATATTTAATTTTTGATGGGGTATTTATATTTCCTAGTGTTATCTATACGGGTGTTCATCCGAGCCAAGTTTCACCTAGCTCGAATTCGCTCCCCTAGTTCGTGTTTGTGACCTTTTCTAGAGGTCTCCTTAGTCTCGTGTTTGCTATATGTGTATTGCTATGTGTGTGAATGCAATATTAGTTTCCATGTTGAGACAGCATATCAGTCAAATTTCACCAGTTTGCCTTAGTACTAGTTTTTATTTTATTTTTTAATATACTTTATTAATCATTTTTGAAAGGGCAACTGAGCGGTGTACTATTTTCAATAAAAAAAGCCTAACGTTTTATGTGAGTGCTTATATGTGTCGCTCATCGCATAATTTTGAAATGAGGCGGGCTGTGCTCGAGTGAGGGTCCATACTTTATTTATTTGTCGTATTTCACCCGACTCGAGTTTTGGCCCCCTTTCTTATTTTTTGTGGCCAAATTCCAATTTATATTAGTCAACTATACAGTACGGGAGCTGTATAGTTAAGAGAGAGTGAGAGTTAGAAATAAGTAGAGGTGTTGTGTTTGTTTTTGTGTTTTGCATGTACTAGTGTTCCATATGGGGTGTTTTTCTATGGCTCTTTTAAGGGCCTTTCCACTTCGCATGGCGCCATGTGATATAGCCCCATTACGTCATTATCTCTTACTTTCCCCATACAGATACCCTGTCCTTTTGTATATTTAAAGGTAAGGAGAATATTCACTAAGGATTGTTTGATATTTATATATAAAACATGCAAATTAATAAGTGTTTAACGATATATTAGCCACCTCCAAGGAGATCAGGGTGGAAACGAGGTCTTAGCCCGCGTTTGCTTTAGCGCTCGTAATGAGCGCTATACCAAGGCTCCTTTCTTACCCCTACTCCCTGTTTGGTATTTGGTATATAAACACATGCAAATTTATTAGTGTTTAACGGCATATTACATTTATATGTTTGTTTGTTGTTGGTTTTTTTTGGTGGGGGGGTAAATCCATTTTATATTTAATTTTTGAGAGATATCAAGTCATTTTTACTGACTTTAATTAGTCCATAATTTTTGAATTTTAAATAATTCCATCGGTTATGATGGCCTATGTTAGTTATTTTGTAATTGTTATTACCTGGCCACAGGCCATCATTGCTTTTGTAATGTAATCTGTTATCTTAATTATTGGGGTTTTTTTGTCGAAATTCCCGTCCAAATATAGAATATACTTCCCTTGATATCTCTCTTTTTTACATATCTCCATAATCAGTTTAATCCGGTCATCCTTCCTTCTTTCACATTGTGCGATGGCATGATATATGGTGAAGATGGATGTTTTACACATGGGACATTTGATTATTGTGCGAATCATCCTTCTTCTCAGCCATGCATTATGCAAATATTTAAATATGAGACTTTGTATTTTAACTGATCCGATGTTGGCCCAGTGCCTCCACACTCTATCCCAATCTATATGGATGTTTTCCTCCTCTACTTTGTTTCTTTTACTTTTAGCTTCATATTTCCTAATCCAGTTATATGTCTTAGGTATGTCCTTTTCCCAGAGTTCCGTTTTTTCCCTAAGCTTGCATAAAAGTTTTTTTGTTTGTCTGAAATGGTACTTCTAACTTTTTGCATAACTTGTCATTTTTATATAAATATCTTGCATGTTCCTTAAGGTGAAGCCGTACCAACATACATATAGGTTTTCCCATGGACTTTTTGGTATTGTCGGTAGTCTTTTGAATTTGTTTATAATATTTGTATATTTTTTTTAAAATGGGGCATGGTAAGGCTAAGCCCCTTTTGTTCTGACTCTATATAAAGTTGATTTTTGGACGTAATGTGTCTTGAAGGTCCATATATAGTTTATAATTTCCTTATCTATCTTATCTAAATTTTTATTTTCTAAATCTAGGGAGTTTGTTATATAGTTCATGTTAGAGTACATGTTTGTTTTGCTACTTGTGCACGCTCCATTATGCATAATGGCGTTAGTGCCCAGATTTCGATATTCTCTTTGATTATATATATATATATATATATATATATATATATATATATATATATATATATATATATATATATATATATATATATATATATATATATATATATATATATATATATATTTGTAGTTTTCTCTTTCTTCGTTTTTGCCAAAGAAGATTCCTAAAGCTTTAACAGTTACCTTCAGTTACCTTGATCAAGTGTGGTGGGAAACCGGGGTGGTTTCCCCTCCAGTTCCCTATTTTTAGTATTTCTGTTTTATCATGATTTATTTGCGACCCTGATGCTTTTCCAAATGATTCGCATTCCTTTTGCAGGTGTTTAAAGGAATTTTGGTGTTTTATGAAGTTAGTATAGTCATCGGCATGTTGGAGTATTTTGAAATCCTCTTTCAGATATGGGATTTTTATACCTTCGATATTTTTGTTATTCCGTATTTTGATACTTAGTATTTTAATTGCTATTACGTATACTAGCATAGATAGTGGGCAGCCTTGCCGCACCGATCTTTGAATATCAAATTTATCCCTGACTGCGCCGTTTACCTGTACTCTAGCTGTTATGTTATTGTACAGGATTTTAGTCCAGTTTTGGAAGTTAATTCCAAATCCAAATTTCTCTAATACCTTTTGGGTATAGTTATTTTCCAATCTGTCCAAAGCTTTCTCTTGGCCAAAAATTACCATAGCACCTTGTTGACCTGTTTCGTTTACATAATGAATCATCGTTCTTATATTTGAGATATTATTTTGCACATTTCGTCCCTCCTCCTCCCCCCCACACGACTGCTTTACATTTACGATTTCATTTAGACATAATTTAACTCTATTTGCTAAAATTTTGCTTACAATCTTGTAGTCTATATTTAGGAGGCAGATGGGCCTCCAATTTTTTAGCTTTTCCCTATCCCCTTTCCCTTTGTATATAATTGTTATTAACCCTTCTCTCATTGTTTCCGTCATCATGTCATTTTTTAAAAGAATGTTATTATATAAATTTTCCAGAATCGGCGCTAACTCACTTTGGAATTTTTTTATAGAATTCCGCCGTGAGTCTATCTTACCCCTGGGATTTCCCTTTCGCTAGCTGACTGATTGTAATTTTTATTTCATTTTCTGATATGAAATCATCACATAGGTCATTATGTTCTGATGATATCTTATCACATATAATATCTTTTAGATATTCATCTATAGTTAGTTGATCAATGTTTTGTGAAGCATACAAGTTGGTATAAAAATCCTTAATTTTCCCTAGTATTTCGTTTTTCCCTGTTATTTCCCTCCCATTTTCATTTATTTCCTCTAGTTGCTTCCCCTCCCCCCGCCCCCTTAATTCCTCTCTTTTTTATAGTCCATTTGCTTTTTTGTATATGGTGTTGTATCTTCCCGCTCTTAATTCAAACCCTCTATTTTCCTCATCAGTGATTTTTTTTAGTTGGTTTTGTAATTGCTTGATCTTTTCCTCTGGTAATTTCCCTTTTAGAAGAATTTTAATTTCTTGCTTTTCCATTTCTTGTAGTTTTTTCTTTTTTATAGAATGATATACAGCTAATTTTTTAATTTCATTTTTTAAAATATCCCAATCCGTAATTATATATCTGTTACCAAATTTTTTAAAGTTTTCTAATTCATTTTGTATTTCTTCTTTAAAATTATCTACTTCTAAGACTTTGTTGTTTAATTTCCATACTCCCTTCCCCCATTTTGTTTTACTTAGTATTTTAAAATCGAGACTTATTAATCTATGATCAGAAATTTTAAAATCATGTATTTTTGCATTTTTATATAGATTATCCTGAAAACATGTTACATAGAACTTGTCTAATCTACTAGCTTTTTCATTTTTATGCTCATATGTGTATTCGGTCTTAAGTAAATTTGTTTCTCTGTATATATCATTTAATTTATATTTTTGTGTAAGTTTTTCCATTATACGCTTTGCAGTTAAATCATTTGATGTTAAGCCTCCAATTATGTCAATATCGTCCCCCATCCAGTTAAATTCACCTCCTATAATACATGGTTCCATTGTGTGATCATTTAAATATTTGTGTACATTTTGAATAAATTCATGCTTTTTATATCTAGTTGCTGGAAAATAAACGTTAGTAATATGATTTGTTTCCAGCTTTATGTGAATCATCCTACCCTTGAAATTTTCATCCTTATCCACCCTTTCCCAATTTAAACCCATCCTATTTTTAATTATAGTTGCTACACACAACCCCAATGTCATCACTTCTACAATTATTAGTAATCACTACTGCATCTAACTCTTCTTCTAATTTTGTCTTAAATTCATTAAAAAAATTATTGTTTGTTTCCTGAACCAATATTACATCATATTCATTTAAATCTATTGATTTGCTTATTTTTCCCTTAGTCCATTTGTATTTATTGATGCTAGGGTTATGGTTTCCCTTCCTTATAATTTTCTTTTTGTTCCTCACGGCTACTTCTATTTCATTTGTCGGCGTGGTGTCACTTATGGGTGATGTCGACGCTGATAGTGATTTCCCGTGTTTTCTTTTTCTTAGCGGTGCTATAGGGGTTGATGTCAATGGTTTCAATCCAACGAGATCGTCCAGGGCCGTCTCTTCTTGTATTTCTCCCTCTAATCTACTTTCCTCTTTCCTCTTCTGCTAGTATTTGGAATCTGTTTCTCAAGTTGATCCCCGTTTGCGTATCACCTTTTGTTTTTTTTTTGATAGGGGTAAGGACTAAGGTAGTTCTCCCACTTTTCCTTTTCTTGTGAGTCAGTTATTTCATCTACATCTTCTCTCCGTTGTTCGTGTTCTTTATCTCCATCCTCTATTCCGTCCCTTTGTGGTTGTCGTTCTCTTCCTTCTGTTATCGATTCGTCTTGTGTTTGTATATGTTCCTTGTTTCCATTCATTCATCAATTTCATAAAAAGGTAATGTGATATTTATTGTCGACTGACTGCTGAACATTTGCTTAACATATCTCAGATTTAAGATATGTCCTGTGTTTCGCAGCACACGCAACAAACAATGTTGCAAAGTTTTCACAGATCTAAGGGCGGAAATAAAAACAGCACCATAACGCTCCTTGTTCTATCCACAGTGTAAACTGAGAGAAAATAGGTCGAATATTGTTACATATTTTCTGAACGTGTGTTTTGGTTTTAGAATTCAGATTTAACCATGGGCAGGGTTATTCAGTGCAATGCCACTTGCGTCATTCTTGAACATTGTTACATTTTTTCCGAACATGTGTTTTGGTTTTAGAATTCAGAGTTAACCATTGGCAGGGTGATAAAGTGCAATGTCACTCGCGTCATTCTTGAAAAAGCCTTTGTTTGTTTCCTTTCTTAAAAAACGGTAGATCTAATGTTAGAATTTTTTCCGTGACACATTGCAGTGCCAAAATAAAGAGAAAGCTACGATACCTGAATTGTACAAGCTCGTCAACTCAAGATTTTATTTCATCCAACGATTTACTGAATCAATTTGTAAGGATGTAAGTGTTTGAAAAAAAATTACATGACAAACGGAACAGTTCACAGAAATATGGTGACTACTGATGACAATTTTGGAGAGGTATCTTCAAACAACCACAGATACCATTAGGATTTCAATCAAAACTACTATGACGGAGAGAGAGTGTTATTTGAAAAAAGCCTTTGTTTCTTTCCTTTCTTGAAAAACGGTAGATCTAATGTTAGAAATTTTTTCCGTGACACATTGCAGTGATAAAATAAAGAGAAAGCTACGATACCTGAATTGTACAAGCTCGTGAACTCAAGATTTTATTTCATCCAACGATTTACTGATACAATTTGTAAGGATGTAAGTGTTTGAAAAAAAATTACATGACAAACGGAACAGTTCACAGAAATATGGTGACTACTGATCACAATTTTGGAGAGGTATCTTCAAACAGGCACAGATACCATTAGGATTTCAATCAAAACTACTATGACGGAGAGAGAGAGTGTTATTCCTACTGTAAAACATATCACAACACTTACGTTTGTTTTTACAGTATATTTCCCTTAAGAAAGATTCAAAGAAACACATATTCCATTTAGATAATCACAGCCATAGAAAAAATACACCATTATTAAATGTCACCAGTGTGAACTGAAGATAATGGAAACTGAAAATTCCTTCTTGTTTGATAACGTGGATGTAAAGTTCTCACAGAATAGTTCATCCAAATATGCTGTGATGTATTTGACTATAAAACTGACACAATTTCCGTGGGATCGCTCAGGGTACGATTGTTCTTGCGTTAGTTTTACTTTTATTTATTATTTTATAAGTCGCCTAGCAATGAGACACGATCTATCTCGATACTGTGTGAAGAGCTACTGAAGTCAATTCGAAGTGAATGCGGTAAGAAACTAAGTCTAGCCAATGAAATCGTTTATGATGAGCATGCATTGTTTTGTTCGAAGTTAGTGTGGCAAAATAATGCCTACGCTCTTGCGTTGTTACCATTGCAGTGCAGACTGACTGGAGTGTGAATTTGCAAGCCTGTGTTGTGTATTGTACCATTTCTTCTTACCACATCAACTACTGAAAGGTAACAGTACTGGTACACGTTCTGAAACTGTCAATTTATTTTGACCTCACTTAAACATTTTGACGTACACACTCACATCGGTAGAGTCAGAAGTGTTACATTATTGAGTGGCATGGTTTTTTGTTTGTTTTTGTTTTTAAAAATTGTGACTCTGCGATTTTTATGAAGTAAATAAACTAAAGTACAGCGAACCTCAAGGATGATGGCAAAAGCTGTCTGTCTATTGATGCGTGTATTTGCTTAAGAAGAAATATGACCTCTGAAATATATACGGCAAGCATGATTAGAATGAACACAACGACAGCTAACTGTAGTAACAAAGGGGGTGTTTTCCTTCAAGTTCGGGTAACTTCGATTTTCAATCCTCTTTCAAGAAAAACTTGTATCCTTTTGTAGGGTTTGAAATAAAAAACTGAACAAACTTAAGCACTTTGCTCTAGATATTTTCTTTTGCAGCAACAGACTATACAGCATATATACTGTTACAACAATAGAAAGCTTTAAATCTTCTGGCAAAAATAAATACATAAATAAAATAGAATTAAAGATTAACGATTACTAACCAACAAAACTGAATTTAACAAAGGCAATGACATGTGAAGAAATGCCTCTCACTTTGGAAAGGTAGGCGAATGTAATCTACCATGCACCATCAACTTGAAAAAAATTATAAACAGAGAGAAACATGAATTCGAAATTCATTTTTTTTCAAAATTGTTTCTGTTTCTGACAAACATTTTTAATCTTACTCAAACATTTTGACAAGCACACTCACATCAATAGAGACAGAAGTGTAAAATATCGGTTAGCCAATGAAGTCACTTACAATGTATAACACATTGTTTGGTTGTAAATTCAGGGCAAGTAGTGTAGCGGCCAGCCGCAGAATTTAAAAAAAACACGTCCGATCTTGTCACTGTGCGAAAAGGTACTGAAGTCAATTCGAAGCGAACGCCGTAAGAAAATAAGTATAGCCAATGAAATCGTTTATGATGAGTGATGCATAGTTTTTTCTAAGGTAGTGTGGCAAAATAATGCCAACGCAAGAGCGTTGTTACCGTTGCAGTGCACACAGATTGGAGTGTAACTTACAATCCCTTTGTTGCGTATTGTATCATTTCTTCTTGTCACATCAAATATTAAACGGATAGTAAATGTGTGTTTAGTTGTTTGCTTCTCCGCGTCTGTGGATAGTAGAATTTGGGTTTAATTTGGCTTCTTCCCGTGTGTGGATAGTAGATTATGGTTATAATTTTGCTTCTTCGTGTGTGTGGATAGTAGATTATTGGGTTTTGTAAGCGGTCACGTACGTTTGTGTGGATAGTAGAGTGTTTGGTTATTCAACCTTGCCTTCTGTGTGGATGTTAGATTTTGGGTTTGATCTGGCTTCTTCGCGCGTGTGGATAGTTTATTATGGTTATGATTTGGCTTCTCCGTGTGTGTGGATAGTATAATAAGGGTTAGTGTTTGCTTCTCCGCGTGTGTGGATAGTAGATTGTGGTTATGTTTTGCTTCTCCGCGTGTGTGGATAGTAGATTATTGGGTTTTGTAATCGCTCACGTACGTTTGTGTGGATAGTAGATTATTGGGTTTTGTAAGCGCTCACGTACGTTTGTGTGGATAGTAGAGTGTGTGGTTATTTAACCTTCCCTTCTGGGTAGATGGTAGATTTGGGGTTTGATTTGGCTTCTTCGCGTGTGTGGATAGTAGATTTGGGGTTTGATTTGGCTTCTCCGCGCGTGTGGATAGTACATGAGTCTTTAGTTTTGGTTCCTTCGCGTGTGTGGATAGCATATAATGGGGTTTGTGGATAGTAAAGTAAGAGTTTGTTTTGCTTCTTCGCGTGTGTGGATAGTATATTGGTGGTTATGTTTTGGTTTCTTCGCGTGTGTGGATAGTAGATTTTGGTTATGTTTTTGCTTCTCCGCATGTCTGGATAGTACATTATTGGGTTTGATATTTTGGCTTCTTCGCGTGTGTGGATAGTAGATTATGGTTATGTTTCTGCTTCTCCAGTGTGTGGATAGTATAGTTTGAGTTTGATTTGGCTTCTTCGCGTGTGTGAATAATAGATTTGGAGTTTGATTTGGTTTCTCCGCGTGTGTGGATAGTAGATGAGTGTTTAGTTTTGGTTCCTTCGTGTGTGTGGATAGTATATAAGGGGGTTTGTGGATAGTAAAGTAAGAGTTTGTTTTGGTTTTTCGCGTGTGTGAATAGTATATTGGTGGTTATGTTTTGGCTTCTTCGCATGTGTGGATAGTAGATTATGGTTATATTTCTGCTTCTCCAGTGTGTGGATAGTATAGTTTGGGTTTGATTTGGCTTCTTCGCGTGTGCGAATAGTAGATTTGAAGGTTGATTTGGCTTCTCCGCGTGTGTGGATAGTAGATGAGTGATAAGTTTTGGTTCCTTCGCGTGTGTGGATAGTAAAATTGTGGTTAGTTATTTGTCTCCTCATCTCTCTATGGATAGTAGATAATATGAGAAGAGAAAAAATAGGGGATGTTTTCCTTCACGTCCGTGCTTTACATATAAAAACTCACAGCGTTCGTCATTCGCGCCATTCCACAAAGAATAAAAAAGAAGATGGCTTCAAACCACCTTGACAAGATATAGAAATTGCAAGATGCACTCGACAATTAGGGAATCATAGAGCAGATGTTGGTTAAACTGGACGAGGATCACTATCTTATAGTCCCCATCGAATATGGAGATAAACAACTTAAGAAAGTTGAAGGAAATAATAAGTGATCTCCTTAAAGAAGAAAAGAATGAGGGTATGGAATGAAAAAATTGAAAATGAAGAAGAAAATGAGAAAATAAAGAAAGAGGAGGCGGAGACGCAGAAAAAGGCTAAATAGGAGGAATAAAAAAGAGAAGAAGAGAAAAAGTGTAGGAGAGAAAATAAGAAGTTGGTGGGAAAATACAAGAAATTAGAAGAAGCAGAAGAACCCAGGGCCCCTCATTGGCCTCGAAAAGAATCGACTTTCGAGCCTCCCCCGAATTTTTTTTTAAATGTTGTATCAGTGTTTGTCTCTTTTCTCTTGTCTCTTGTCTGTGTTATATCCATCTCCCATGTTCAATTTCCCTTGACGCTATACAGGTCCATCCATGTTAAATTCCAATGTTAATTTTCCCTTGACGATATACAGGCCCACGATATATTCCCATGTTCATTTTCCCTTGACGCTATACAGTCCCATCCATGTTCATTTGCCCTTGACGCTCTACAGTCCCATACATGTTAAAATTCCCCATCTTAAATTCCCATAGACCCTATAGTGGATATACCCTTTTTTAACATTAAAGTCCCCTTGACCCTACGGTGGCCCCAAACACTACTAAGGATAATCCCAAGAAATAAATCATTGGAAATTAAACGGAAATCATAACCTCACGTCTTTTATTTTCTTTATGTGCATTACGACTGCAGATGAAATGACAAGAGAATAATAACGAACTCAAGAAGTCAAAACGTGAGCTTATAGACTATTGTTGTGGACAGTTCGTCAGTATTCCCCACCCCCAAGACCGCTTCGTTTCACTTTACGCGTCAGCAAATAAAATACTGAATACATATACTGATTTTATATATGCCAGAAACTAAAAAGACATTTAAAACAGAAATTGATGCAAACACTTCCATATGTCTCTCTTGCTATCAAACAGCTTTATTTCCTCATAAATCTTCCAAAATATGCTCTCAAATACAACAGGAAATATCTATCAGAATATAAGTCAAGCACAAAATACATATTAATTAAGATAATTGTGTTCAGAAAATTCAGGTCCATATTTCTACAGCAATATTATCGTGCAGGAAAATTGAGCAATTATTGTACATTTAATTTAAATGGAGCAAGAAATTTTACAAATTAGCTGTAAAAGGAAGTGAGACTGAAATGAATGTTATAGTAATTGAAACTCATTTCTTACATTTGAAGGATCATTGAAAACTCATTTCATACATTTGAAGGATCATTGAAAACTCATTTCATACATTTGAAGGATCATTGTTTACTTACCTGACATGAATCCAATAGGAAATACTTTAATTCAATACCCATCTGATCCTGTCAGCCAATGATAAATTACCTCAAACTCGTCAAAAAGTTTGCTAATATTTGTATTAGTCATTTGATCATTGCTATTTATAGGACCTACGCAATCTTGTCATTCTTTAGATCTTAAAACAGAACCTATACAAGTACACACTATTAAGCTACATAAAATCTATAAAACTTAGACATCATATATATATATATATATATATATATATATATATATATATATATATATATATATATATATATATATATATATATATATATACTCTGATAGAAACTCATTCGGAATATTCGATTCCTTCGAACTTGAATACAGACTCTGTGTGTGTGTGTGTGTGTGTGATTTGCATTTTTAACATAGCTTTAACAATTTTTCAGTCGTATCGCTACGGTATCTACAGTGTGACAGTTTATAATGATGTATAGCACTAGGGCATCATGCCACAGACATGTATTATGATGTCCCACCCAGTCACATTATCCTGACACCAGGCCGACGAGTCCTAACACTAACCTCTTAATGCTGAGCGCCAAGCGAGGTAGCTGTTAGTACCATCTTTTGTCTTTGGAAGTTTGGTATGACTCGGCCGAAGAAGATATCCCCGAACTCCCGCATCCAAGGCGGACTGCAAATTCCTCTTACATTTTTTTATGTTATAACTTTGATAAAATAAATTATTTGCTTACGTTTTACAAAACTTGTTGTTTATTTTTAATACTCAGTTTGTGAACACACACACACACACACACACACGCTCGCGCACACTATCGTTACTTTTTTTTTTTGTTGTTGATTTTCTTCCAAATTTAGAAATCCTTCACAATAAATAATGTTATCGAGGAAAAATATCTTTGGAATATTGGGTTATTTGTACGAGTTTTTAAATAAGGAGTTAGTGGGGAAAAGGAGCATCTTTATTTCATACTGTTAATGCTGAGCAAAGAAGTAAATACTCATGTTTATAATTATCAATTGAATATACTAATTGGATTAAAATTATAAAAAGGACCGTCTTTGAATTCCTTTGTAACTTATTAGTTTTCGTGGCATTTACAAAACTGCCATACACCATCATAGTGAATAGAATCTAATTTATTGGTCAATAAATGAAAAATTAGTTTTGTTAAAATTAATAATTATTTAATTCATTTATCTGTATGTTCATTTATCGGTACATATAATTTAATTAGGTTCTTTCAGATGTAATATTCTCAAAAAAAAAAGAAGAGAATAAGAGATCGAAAAACAAAATTGAATGAAATTTAGTTTATGGAATGTTTTTACTATTTTAGTTGGCGTGTTTGATTAGGATGAAAAAAACAATTAATATAACTATGAAATAAAATAACTGACGGAATCAAGCGTTATACCATGAATTACGACCTGGGGATAAAAAGGAACTAATGATACAAACTTACGCAAGAACAGTTCCAAGGTTAAACATCAATGAAACTTTGGGCTAGTCATTTACCTCAATATTGTTTTCATAGGATTGCACTGTTAACCGAAAACAATAATATTTACTAGGCGTACAATAATAGCTTTCGTTGTACAGGACCAATATGGTGGAATGTGGCATGTGGCTGTGCCCATTAAACCTCGAAGGAAAGGTCTATAATGGGTGTGGATAGATCATATTTTCCGCTGACACACTTTTGTACTGGCTTAAGACAACATACCAAGATGACACTGATTCCCAACGCTTTTGAAGTTTCCAATGAATACGAGACAGGAACCCAACTTTATGCATGAGTTACAAGATGAAAGCAAAGGTAACCATTGCAAATGGATCGAATCTTAAAATATATTGTATGTAAAGTTAGTACGCTGTACGGGCTTAAAAACTAAACGTTATCATTTATTTTCGATTATCTATCTGATGCAAAACTTTAAACATTCACAGCATACTGCAGTGTTTTGTCAGCTTTAGTCTACGAGCAATAATAATTTTCCTTTTGTCTTTTCTCGTAATGAATTCAACACAGTCTGTATATCCGGCGGTATATGGTACCTTTTTGTATAATTTCACTAACAGCTTGTGATTGTAACTTGTATCTGGATGTTTCGACCCTTCAAAATTACCTGCTTTCGTCGTTTGATGCACAGCTAAAATAGTTTCAGTTGCATCTATAACTCGGTGCTTATTCCTCCGCGCATTTATTACCAGCCAATTATCGTACGCTTTTCGCCCAATTACAATGTCTGGTATATCCTTCCACGGATATGATGCTGATGTGATAAAGTAATCCTCCGCATAGGTGCCAAACAACTTCCCTCTTTTCTTTGAAACACTTTCTAATCCGCTCCATGACGATCCTTCCTTCCTCGTTAAATTATTTACATTGGTTCTTTTCCCAATAACTAAAGTATGTCCTTTGAACGTTGAATTGTTTTTTTTAAGTATTTCCAGTAGCGTTTCGACTAACTTGTCTGTAAACAATATCTCACTATTGGCAAATGAATAAAATTCGGAATCAAACCTTTTCATCACGTCCAGATACATGTGTTTTAGAACTGGGGCCCCTTGCGCCGCAGTTGTCCTCATTGGAAAAACTGTCCATCCTTTCCGCGAGCATTCCTCGGTTAGGGAAGTTTCATTTGTGAATACCACTGGGACAGCAAGAGGTCTTAAAGATAACCAGTTTAGTGAAGTCATATTATGAACGGCGTATTTGTTTTTGCTTTCACGCCAGGTTGTAAACAATGTCAACAGCGGGCGTGTCCGATTTTTGCAAATTTCTTTTATATTATTTGTCCATGGGTCAGATATATTCTGAAAATTGATTATAAAGAGAGTTTGTTTTGCCGACATAGACGGCTTTTCTATGGTCTTGACGGAAGAATCGTGAAACTGTAACGTTCCATTATCCTTTGATTTATGAATATAACTAAAGCACATAAGAAAGAAAGAAAGAAAGAAAGAAAGAAAGAAAGAAAGAAAGAAAGAAAATATTGAAGAGAAAAAAGACGGAAACGCCAAGACAAATGCAAGAAAATAAACGTTAATAGACAGATAGGTATTGCCTTTACTTACATGCACTCCTCTCATCTGCAATAATTATGACATTCCACTACAGTAAGAAGAAACGAGGACACAACTGAACTTTTCAAGTCAGCGAAAGACTTTCATTTCAACCGTATTCATATCCCAAAGTGGAAAATGTGTTGGGTAACTTTTGACTCCACCCACTTTGACATAGCTTTTGATATGATTGGACAGTGGGCAAGGAATAAATAGTATACTTTCATCATGTAACTAATTTCTCATTTTACAGATATTTTTGTGGCTTGTGAAATACCTACCAATTGGAAAAGACACCTCTGTCACGTGGTCATTTTCTCCTTGAACGGTTTCTTTGTTGTGTAGTCTGTGCCACGAAGAAACATTGATCACGTAAATAACTAGGAATGTGTGCATGGAGCTCCAACGACATATGGATGTACGGAAGAATAACACTATGTTATGCGGCATGAAAACTAGAAATATTTATAACACTAAACACGAGCTGAATATGTCTCTAGATTCGTGGAAACAAATCGACCTGTGTTACCCATCGGTTGGTAAATTGAATAAAATTGACCTATCACCATGTGTCTGTCACACTAACATACTAACCAGTCAGCAAGCGAAATTAGACACACCTGCAAGCGTTGCTTTTGTCCACCAATTTCCTCCGAGAAACAGATTGTCGCGATA
The DNA here is from genome assembly GCA_028554795.2 of Sinohyriopsis cumingii. Classification (NCBI taxonomy): domain Eukaryota; kingdom Metazoa; phylum Mollusca; class Bivalvia; order Unionida; family Unionidae; genus Sinohyriopsis; species Sinohyriopsis cumingii. Next base: position 11,182,101 of record CM068831.1, on the reverse strand, counting down.
ATACGTTAGATATTGTAAAAAAAATTTCAGTTTTACAAGGGCTGGTCAATGTCCGTTCGATACCAATAGAATGGTGTCACTGGAGAGTTTGTAATTCAAACAGTTCATATACATGAAACGGAGAAATCACATTTATCCCATTCCCAAAACTAGACGAAACTTGCATGGATAAAGGCTTGTGGTCAACTGCATTATCAGATAAAATGGACAAAGCTGATGGCGATTGCCACTTGTTTGTGTAAACAAAAATAAATTTTAAAAAGCATGTCCTTTCGATAATCTGAAGGAAAAAAAATAGATGAGAACAAGAAAATAGAAATTCCAACAACAAACTTGAAATAAACTTATCTAGAAAATGAGTGAAAAATTCCTAACCTCGGGTGTTGTTATACATGATATATCTTTTGTGGAAAGCACCGGATATTGGATTATTCTAAAGTTCTACATTTATATTTTATTGTTGTTTTGTCTAATAACTAGTGTATTATCGTCTCGACCTTTCAGACTGTTGAGTGATTCATTTACATTCAATCACTGAGCAGAAAGCAGGTTGGGGAATGAATATATGAATTAATCAGAAAGATATACAAAATAAATGGTTTCACCTATTTATCGTACAACAGTACTTCTAAACAGGAACTATTTATGCTTCCGGTATATATTTATAATTCAGTTATATCTAAGCCAATCTAAACAAACGTTAATTAAATTAATTACTGTTAATTAAATTAATAAAGACAAGCTAGTATAATAAATATAAGTACATCTTTTGGAATGAAATTCCTTTTCATACAAATATGCTCTCAGATCTCCTTAAAATTGATTTTCATGATTTACTAAAACAAAAAACGTAGGTTATTACTATGCTATCTTGAAATACCATTACAAATATTGTCTATTGTAGAGAAACGTGGGCAAATTGCCAATTTTACATTTTCAGGAATGATAAGAATCGTCTTGAGTGAACCTATGACTTAAATGGAAACATTTATTTTTCAGATACTGAAAACTTCCCAGATGTTAACAGGTTGTCATGTCGCGCGTCTCGGTAGCTAATTATGGCTTTATCTTGCTTACGGTCATTTATAAATTGACCTGCACGATCAGTATGGTTGCTTGGCCATTACAGCACAGTCGAGCGAAGGAAGACATGTACACTGGACTGATGTGCATACTATCCAGGGCGGATGTACCTAGTTGCTGTACCCAGTCCTATAAAAATGTGGATCAGTCGACTCAGACGGATCTCGCTGTTTCCATGTTTAGTCCGTGAAGAAAATAATCCTTAATCCTTAATCACATAATCGTTATTATGGGGCGACGAGTCCTTTATCATTAAATCCCCCCCACCTTTGCAAGCCGGGATTTTTTTACTAAAACAAAAATGGTATATCCGCATAGGTAGAGATATCATATCTGGCTGAAATAGTGATCGATACTGATCAATTCCGATTGACACAAATACCTAGATTTAAAGATATATGTCATCAATTTGAGAATGTGAGTATAACAGATTTGGCGGAGGAAACAGCGTTTTCAGTTTGAGAAAATTACATTACCTTCGGCATAGGACTGACATCGTTTCTTATTATAGTGTACTACCATGACCCTTGAAGACAATTATTTGACATTTGTTGTTGACTGCTTCAGTGGCCAAAGTGGTTAGAGTGTCCGCCTCTGATGTGGAAGGTCAATGGTTCAAACCCCGGCCGAGTCATACCAAAGACTTATAAAAATGGTACTTGCAGCTGTCTCGCTTGGTGCTCAGCATTGAGAGGTTAGTGTTAAAGGTGGTCGGCCTGGTGTCAGGATAATGAGACTAGGTGGGACATTATGCCACATGTCTGTGGAATGATACCCCAGTGCTAGACATCACTATAAACTGCCACACTGTATACAAGTTAGTGATATGACTGAAAACTTGTTAAAGCTACGTTAGAAATCCAAGTCACACACACACACACACACACACACACACACACACACACACACACTTACTTATTATTACTCGTGTCTATCCTTGCGTTCGTCAAACCTTGATTAACTTTTGTGTCTGGAACAGTTTCGGGCACTGTGGTAAGATATCTGTTTTCTATAAATGCATTTTGGGATTCTTGTCCAGTATAATTACTTTACATGGAATATGATATATCGAAGATCTGGTGGTTAAAATATATAGTTATTCAAATTTCTTCAAAAGGGAAACTATTTTTAAAACTGTCTTTAATTATAAAATTTCATTTTCATATTTTCCAACCATTCATGGGCTATGTAAATCAGCGCTCGCTCGTCTTTGTCACTGAGCGTATTTGGTTATTGCACATGCACCTTAAATAGACCTATATTTGAATCATACAATGCCAGTGTATTTTGGTACTGCACACACGCACCTTAAATAAGCCAGACCTTGAAATATGTGTTAGACCATTACCACAAGTTTTCAGGAAAAGAAAGCCAGTTTCTGGAATAACAATGTCAGTTCCTTCTCTCACAGAATTGTGGTAGTAAGACAACGTGCTTCGTCGTTTTGCAATGTAAGTAATGTTTTTGTTGTTGTAGGGTTTAACGCCACTTTTCAGCACATGATAAGCTATACATGGCGGCCAGTATAACTGGTGGAGAAGAACCCTGGAAAATTCCGGAAAGAACCACCGACCCACGAGAAGCTACTGGCAAGTTTTCTCACGTACCCACGTTAGCCGAGCCTGAGACTCGAGCCCACGCAGACAGAGGTGAGATGGCAGTGATCCTGAACGGGGAGCGCTTTTGACAATTCGGCCATTCGCCCCCCCGCCCGTAAGTAATTGGGATTCGCTTCTGCTGTATAGTTGTCATCCAAGCGCAGCAAATTAAAAAACAGACGATATAGTAAAATTAATAAAAGGGCCAGAGTGGCCGAGTGGTCTAAAGCGCTCTCCGTTACGGATCACTGCCATCTCACCTCTGTCTGCGTGGGTTCGAGTCTAGGACCCGGCCAATGTGGGTATGTGAGAACGTTTGCAAGTAGCTTCTCGTGGGTCGGTGGTTCTTTCCAGGGTTTTTCCGGGTTCTTCCTCCACCATTAATACTGCCATGCATAGTCTATCGTGTGCTGAAAAATGGCGTTAAACCCCACAACAACATTAATAAATGACCGAACACTGGATAAAATTCATGTTAAAGCACTTACCCGGAGATGCAATCCCACCCTCCGCCAATTCCATTTCCACTGTAAACGGACGTCTTATAAAGTTTTCTTAAAAATCCATGTCATAGTTATTGCCTGTACTATGTACGTTATTGCCTGTACTATGTACGCGCTGTTTTCTTGATTTGGTACCCGATACTTATTTTTTGTGCATATATTTCCAGGAGATATTTGTAAGCCCTTAATGCCGTTACATCATTAATTCCTTTGTTGAGCGAGGTTTTGTTCCTGCTAGAAAGCAGATACGCTTTCATCCCTAAAACGTCAAAGGCTTGTATAGCAGCTACATGTTTCTAATCACAGTCCCCCGTAAAAAATAAAACATTCTCTTATTAAAAGCTCATGTGGCTTTGTGACATTTTGACAGAATTTGTGACCCCTTGTTAAGCTCTGCTAATTTTTTTCCCCTCCCATTTTAGTCAAATTTCGTAGCCTCACGAGCTATCTCGAGAATGAAAATCCCGACCGATATGGAAGCGGGTGTTCGAAGATGCTTCATGCAAAGTAAAGCGAAAGCGTACGTGCATGTGCGCGTGTGTGTGTGTGTGTGTGTGATAGTAGTACTGTATCTAGCAAATTATGAAATTTAATTCCATAAATGTAAGCATGGTTATACAGGGGAGCAGTAGCGGGTAAGACACGAAGAACGAAATTATTATTTAAGGGGTAATCTTAATGGTCAAATCGTGCAAAGCAATGGGGCAATTTTAATGGTCAAATTATGTATAGCAAAGGTTCAATCTTAATGGTCAAATCATGTAAAACAAAGGGACAATCTTAATGACCAAATCATGTAGAACAATGACGCAACCTTAATGGCCAAATCGTGTAGAACAAAGGGCAATCTTAATGGTCAAATCATATAGAACAAAGGGACAATCTTAATGGCCAAATCATTTAGAAAAATGACGCAACCTTAATCTCCAAATCGTGTAGAACAAAGGGAAATCATAATGGTCAAATGATGTAAAACAAAGAGGCAATCTTAATGGCCAATTCATGTCGAACAAAGGAATATCGTTATGGCCAAATTATGTAGAACAAAGGGGTAATCGTAATGGACAATTCATGTCGAACAAAGGGGTAATCTTAATGGCCAAATCATGTGGATCAAAGGGCAATCTTAAGGGTCAAATCATGTAAAACAAAGGGCAATCTTAATGGCAAAATCATGCAGAACAATAGGGAAATCTTAATGACCAAGCGCAAATGTAATAAACGAATCATGTAAAACAAATGGGGCAAATGGCGAAGTCTGTAGAATAAATCTTCAATGTCATTAAACAAATAATGTAAAACAGAAACGAAATCATCACCTCACGTCTTTAATTTCCTTTCTGTAACTTCCGACCGTAGATGAAAAGGCACGAAAATGATACAGAACTCACGATGTAAAATGGTGGGTTATAATGGTGTAGGGTAGAGCATACTTCCTATTAATTCATTTGAACTGGCTTTCGACAGCACACTAAAGAAGCTAAACTAACTCTCTCTCGATCGATCGATCGATCGATCGATCGATCGAACTTAGAAAAGAAATAACAAAAAGTCGTAAAAGGTCAAAGTAAGAAGACACCCCAAAAGAATATTCTGCCATACTTCTGAATGTTCATAAATATATCCACGAAACAAGACGTCTTTAATACTTACACTTATATTTTAAGTAATACATTTGTAAACAAAATTAAATGGACATAATTGATTGTAACCAGTGCAATGTTCTCTCTCTCTCTCTCTCTCTCTCTCTCTCTCTCTCTCTCTCTCTCAAAGGTTATTTCATTAATTACATACCTAATGTTTATTCTCTATACTTTTGAAATTTTTTGTGTCCTTCAGTATACGAAATGTCTTTTTTTGGATCAGTTTGGATGTTTTGAGAAAGAACCAAGATGAGCTAGACAATTCGTGTTCAAGTCTATGTTTATTAAGACGACGGTTAAACATGTTTAAAACAATTAACATTATCTTTCTCCGCGAGATTGTGCGATACTGGCCTTGACATTGACTACAAAATGGAACCTAGTCTTTGACACTATATGGTTTGCAGTAATGGATAAAAAATTTAAAGCATCTATAGGTAGCTATGTAACAGAAAAATGTGGTACATATAGGCGCTAACTTATGATACCGTCCTATGTACTATGGAGAGATCGAAAAGTATACAACTTGTAGAACACAAAGCATTTAGAAATGAACAGGACTTACGTTTTTCTCGCTCATTTCGCCTCTCTCCTAAATTTGTTAATTTGCCCGCTGTCAATTACTTTGCAAACATTAATTTGCCCGCGGGCAATTACTTTGCAAATCTTGATTTGCCCGCGGGCGATTACCTTGCTAACTTTAATTTGCCCAATCAGAATTTTAGCATGTCCCTAACGTCGGTCAGGTGGATTAGTAAAGCTTTACACGGTGTTAATCTTTGAACTTGATAACGAGGTTGTTTAGAGATGTGTCGTATTGGTTCAGTTAATACATGGTCATGCATTAGGTTTGGGCAAGTATAGGTAACAACTTCGGGTTTATGATTGTTATTAATTTGATTTGTTTCATTCGTTTGTCAAAAAGAGTCTGTTTCTAGGTATGGCATATTGGCTTAGCCAATGCAGTTTATATACTACTTATGTGTAAGGGTATTGCTGTGACATTATATTGGATAATGCACAAACGTGTGAGTGAGCATTACCCATGCATACCTTCCCACCTGTATTTGGTTTGTAATGGGGTAAATGTTGCATAGTGAAGGTGTGTATGCATGGTCAGTAATCGCTACTCTTCATGAACGTACTTCCTACCTTGCCTCACTTCCTCTCCTATACGTCTTTGTTGTTGTGTAGCTGGTAGGTGTAGGTTTTTGTGAGTTATAATAACTTTTGACCAGTCAAGGTAGATGTTGATTAGTGGAGGTCCTCCATGTTGAATCCGAATAAGATAAATTGTTTTACCTATAGATGCTTCGCTGTTACATCTTCAATAAAACCCATAGGTCATAGGGTTCGATTTAATGTTAAAATCCCACAGGGTCATAATTAATGTTAAAATCTTTTGACCCAAATAGGGCCATGCTTAATGTTAAAGTCCCAAAGATTCCTATTGGGTCATATTTAATGTTAGGCCTAATTCCTTTAGAGCACCATAATTTACTCTTTATCCCATATCGTCCCCTATAACTCATTACATGTTTCTAATTTCAATGATATGCACAACATACGTAGGGCTTATTTGTCAATACGAAAATGAATTCGAAATAAATATATTTCAAAGTTTAACTATGATTAAGGTTTCAAAACTTTGATCATTACTGTTTCGTTAACAAAAACAAATTACTGATGGGAGTTTTGGAGGGAAATATTGGTATTCCTACAATGTTCATACGAGACTGGAATAGAAGACCTTACCTCCATGATTCATCAGGCCACTTTCTGGGTACTATTCATCTTCACAGTAAATTAATCATGGAATATGTAGCATATGCTGTTAATAATACGTATATCAATTTCTTGACAATTGTGTAGCAAAATATATAATTGTCATCCTATGAAAATCTTTTAAAGATTCACTTTAACAGAATTATGTTCATTCATCTAAAACTAATTTTTAAAAAAAATCGTATTAGAGTGTGTTTCATTTGTGCAGCTTTAGCCACAAATTGGCACAAATATTTAACCTCGTTATTTTTACCATCAAGTATATTAGATGCACTGTTTATGTATAGTGTATTTCATGTACTTGATATAAACAGCTTATGAAATGTTTGGTTAATATATTTATGGAATCATGGAGTGGTTTTAGTTGTATGTGCGCATTGGTGTCCTAAAGAGCAAGAGTCTAAAATGTACACCAATGTGTGCGGACATAAATGCAGACATAAATGCGGACATAAATATCTGCATGCAATTGCACATATTAAAGAATAGGAGAGATCATCAGTCAGTATACGTACAGGTTTGGGGCTGATTTATACAACTATACTGTAAGAAATAGTTGTTATGTCAGTTACCGAATTCTATCCCGCCTCGCTCCCAATAAGATGGCTCAAGTGGGATAAGTTGTATTTAATTGCGCAATCCTTCGATGATCAGAGATGTTACGATGTACTTAAAGATTTTAATGAAAATGCAATGTTGTTAATGATGATAAAGAAGATGTTATCGATTTTATCACTAATATCGATCAAGCACCGTCTGTAGCAGAGTTAGATGGGTCAAATAACAATTTAGTAGTTTACGATCATATAACGCTGGACAAACAATCAAATCCGGCTAGAAAATTTTCTCGAGGCAGGTATAAAAATGCAGATATTATTTACGTTACACAACATTATGAGCAAATTCCAAAAGAAATCAGATATAATTGTAATATTTTAGTTGTATTTAACGGAGTTGATACACATACTCTGCGAATTATTTATCAGACTTGGTGTAGTGGGGAGATGGACATGGTTAAGTTCAAACATTTCTTTTCAAAAGCAGAGGTAAATCCACACGGGTTTATTACAATAAATTTACATGATCCTCGATCGCGATATCGTACAGGAGGTGATACAATATTTGTATAAGAGACTGATATAATAACGATTTAATCACTCATACATTTATAGCAGCAGATGAGGTGTGACCTAAATAAAACGTCTGGCGGGTAAACAAACCGTATATACAAATCTAGAAAAACACAAATGACAACGATAAAGAAAAAAAAATAAACTAACCCAATTAGAGAAACTCTCGGTAAGTTAGAGGCTTCGGTTTGGCGTTATTGACCTTATTTTTTTCGTTTTCGTAGGAAGCTTTATTTTTTCAAAAATGACGTTCGAGCAAAAGGTCTGTTCACCTCCTCTGCTGCTGGAGAGTTTGTGCGGCGTTAACCCCGCTTTTCAGAACAAGATTGGCTATACAGAGTGGTCAGTATATTTGGTGGAACAACCCGGGAAAACCCCGGATAAATACCGACGATCTAAGGGAAGTTTCTGGCAATTTTTTTTTTACAGACCCACGTCGGCCTAGCCGAGACTATGACCTACGTGGGCAGAGTTGAGATGTAAGTGATATGTAAAGTCGAGCGCCTTATACCACTCAGCCACCTGGGACCCAGGAATTTAGGTTTAGCGGGGTCTAATCTACCGGAATTTTGTTACATTTCTTAATCTCAACATCTAATACGATTTGAGAACATACTAAACAAAATCTGTATGCCGACAACAACAAAAAATTGTATTTGGGATTTCAGTGACGTAGACATAATGGTGGTTGCCATTTTTTCCTTTGGCATACCGATCTATGATATTGTGTTATGTACATAACTGAATTGTATCCCATGTAATAATATATAATATATTCGGGAAAATTTGAACATTTTCCTCGTGTCGGCCTCTTTTATATATACTTTTTGTTCACGTTTTTGTCGGTGACTTGCTCTCTCTCTCTCTCTGTGTGTAGTGCAGTAAATATAAACAACTTAGTTGTACGTTGAATAATTTATGCATTAAAAATAACTGTTATTCTGTATTATATATATTGACCCATTATATTTAAACCATATTATATTATCATGATGCCCGTACTGTTCCTAATAAATTTATCTCTTTTTATATAGTTATTCCGCCTTCGTTTCTTTAGCTATTTTGTTTTGTTTGTAATTTTGATCGGAAAGCGAATAATGTAAAGCTTTATACAAACAGATCTGATAATTCATTTGTCCAAGTTTCTTTTAGAAGAACATCATCATTGTTGGAAAAACTTGAACCTAGCTCTTTGCTTTTTAGTTATTCACTCTTTGTGTAGATAACGCGACGATTTCAATAAAGAGGAATTAAAGGTCAATATCCTCCCACCTCCACCACCTTATCTAGTTCTTGACGTTACCTTTTTAAGATTAGATATTTTATTGCCACATCTTAAATCGCAATCTGACTTCTTAGCGTCCTTTCTTCTAGTGTCACGTAGTGACCGGTTATATCGGTACGATGTGCTACAGGCTATTGTCCTGGTTACAGTTGGCAGCACGGTACATTCAGTGTCGGATTAAACCCTGTGGAGGCTCTTAGGCCTTTAGATAGTCGAAAACTTGGGAGCCCCCCTCACAAATTATCTCCTTATACCTTTCGTCAATATTATTTTGATCCGTAGTCGCGGGGCCCCTAGGCCGGTACCTACTCTGCCTATTTGGTAATCTTGCACTGGGTACATTTGCTAACGAAGATCTCCACCCGAGACAGTGAATATCGCCATTTTGATTCAACAGATGGACACCGGCTGGTTGGTTAACACAAATTATCGTTGAAGTATGTCGTCCATGTAAGTCTGCTGATACATTCAAGCGAAACACAGATTTAATTCTCGTTAATCTATATTGGTTCGAGCTGTTGTTGCAATGGCAGTGTCAAAACGTGAGAAAATATCATCTTCTTTCTCGATAGACATATTGGCGTCATGTTGATGTTAAAGTAGTGTGGTTCCCTTGGAGGTTTTTAGACCTCTACCCCATTTTAGACAGGTTGTGCCACCGCATTCTAGACAGTCCATCTAACATGAAATACCCCACGTAGTATTAGTGCGTAATGTGCAATAGCCCTGTCCCCTGTACCCAGTTTTTGTTGTTGTTCCTAATTTGTGGTTTGCTTGACCTGTTTCTATAAAGGTAGCAACAATCTAGTCCAAATGTAATGGATACAAGTGAAGTAACCAAGGAGATTAAATCCTAGTGCTAATTAGATTAAGTACTAATACTATTTCATTGTCTTTTGCCTTATTAGCATCGCCTGATTAAGCTTTATTCCGCACATCAATTTGAATCCTTTAGAGAAAACTCGCACTTTCTGTTATACCAGTTTTAGCAAAAGTGATATTGTGACTTCTCATGATTCTTCTGGATATTGTAATACTGAACCATTTTCTTTGCCAGAGAAATACGCCCGCCCGTGGAATAACATTCAAATGAGCTAAACATTATGCAACGAATGATGATTAGCGATCTATTGATGCTACATGTCACTAGTCGCGTCTGTCATTAAAGCACTGATTTATAGGTACTGATTCTATTGTTACGAGTCTATGCTCTTAAAATAAGTAATAGACAAGAGTGAAGACAACAAGTTGTGTACAATTTAACAAATAATTTATTCCCATAGAATACAACTAGAAAAAAAAGAACTTACAATATTGCGAATTAAATCCAAATTATGATCCAAGAATTAAAGACACAATTCCAAGTAATGAAAAGTTCTAAGTGAGTTTCAGTTCCAATCCCGATGAAATTCAAGATGGAAGGCGATTACGTATGTAATACCTTACGAAGTGCAGTTGTGTCAACAGTCTCTTGTTGAATCACAGATAATAGTATTCCAGTTTTGAATTCAGTATAAATTTCAGTGAATGTCTTTGTTCAATAATTTTGTCAGAACACTTTTGTATTTCCAGGAAAAATAATCACTTGATTTCAATAAATTGAATAAAAGTCAATCCAAACTGAACACAATATAATACAACTTAACGTGTAAAGTGTTTTAATCCCAACTGACAATCCTTTAACAAAACATCAGTTATGCGACTAACTAAGACGCAAAACCGATTCCCGGATGAGGGTCAACAGTTCATTCCTCTGGAAAAGATAGAAGTTTGTTACCGATTTGCATATGATACATATCACGTATTCCAGGTATGACCTTGACTCGACTATATGGTTCTTACTCTGAGAAAGATTAAAAAAATAAAAATAAAAAATATGAAAACTAACAAACAAATTAAAATAAATTAAATATTCATAGCACTATATAAATTCCTGACACGAACAACATTGAGTAAAATACGATACGCCGCAATTACTTCCAAGTCCTTTATTGCCATAGAGCAGCTTTAATTCTGACATCGAGTGAGTACGCTGAAATATTAGAGTAAGTAGTTACACCAGAGCATAATTAGAACATTGTGCTTTGTGTGAAAAGTATAGCGATTACCCTCTTTTTAAATTAAACGGAGCAAGAAATTTCATTTAAACTATGTTGTCCAGTTGGAATTTGGAAAGGAAGTCTGAAAGTTTACAAATTATTATTTGAAGTAAGAATCCGAAATGTCCAAATAAATAGAAAATAACCCATTTGATGATTTCATTGTTTGCCTCGTTTGTAAGTTGGTGGGGTGGGGGTGTAAAAGCACTTGCTGTAATATTTAAGATTCGACTTTTCATTTTTATTTCAAGAAAAAACATTGATGTGTCGGCATATTTTTACCATTTGATATTGAAAGTTGTTTTGGGTAATAAATAAGATTTTTCTTTCACGCTTTGTTTGCTAACTGAAATATATTATAGGCAAAATCTACCCTTGAAGTCTTCGGGACATTTGCAAATTTGACATTCATCGTTATAACAAATAAATTGTATCTACTAAGCTATTAATTACTGTAATTATTGCTGAAATTAACAATCATCTAAATAATTCACGGGTATGTGCGCGCGCGCGCGTGTGTGTTTGTGTGTGTGTGTAAATTATATGTCTTCTTATATGATATTGTCACAAGAACGTATGAGACCCAATACACGAAAAAATAGAAACGTAAAAGAAAGGGAAGGTAAGGAAATTATTGCCTATTTTAGCTTACATTATTGATATGGGTAAAAATGAAAGAAAATTTTCTTTGAACACAATTTATAACATTAGTAAAATAATTCAATAACTCAAAACCTAGAATTATGAAATAAATAACTTTGGAAAATACGAATTTTAGTACGAATTACAATCTTGAATTAAAATGAAATAATTACACGGCAAATGGTCTTAATACTAACTACGCTGAAACTTTCCTACCATTTTTGTTCACAGCGAAATTTACCTTAATGAATTTACAAATCAGTGATACCTACATGAGATGCCTACGAATCTAGTTTCAAAGTAGAGAACTAAGCAATACTATTATTACCGTGTTATAAGGCAACAGCTTTCTCGTCTGCTGCTTTGTATATTCTTAATCCTGGGAACCGACTGTTAGGTCCTGTGTTATATATATATATATATATATATATATATATATATATATATATATATATATATATATATATATATATATATATATATATATATATATATATATATATATATATATATATATATATATATATATATATATATATATATATATATATATATATATATATATTTATATATATATGTGTGTGTGTGTGTGTGTGTGTGTGTGTGTGTGTGTGTGTTAGATGGACTTTATCAAGTGGTATTAATGACGTAAATTGTGTTGGATGGACGGTGCAGTGCTCCTTTTTTTTGGCAGCTAAACTAAAATTATTGGATCAAAATGAGGGAGAACAAAGCCCCACTAAGATTAGTTTGTGTGCGTGCGTGTTTGCACCAGAGTGAGAGAGAGAGAGAGAGAGAGAGAGAGAGAGAGAGAAGCTGTCAGGTGAATAAAAGAACACGTACATAATTGAACGCAAATTGATTTTTTTATAGCAACCACCAACGTCATTGGCAGCGCGAGGGTTTTTAGACGTGTGGGGGGAATGTTCTTTAGTGACGCTCCAACTTTGCTACAAACAGTCAAATAAATCGGCTCCAAAACCTGTTCTCATAAAGGCTAACAGTTTAGAAGATGATCTCCATTTACTTTAAACTGTTTAAACTGTGCAGTTCCGTACAGACACTGATGTCCGCACACATCGGTGTACATATTTACACCGGTATTTACCGCGGGTCTTGAGTAGCATTTAGCTGAATGGTCCTTATGACAGCATGTACAGAATATTCGACAAGTTTCAAACGTACGCTACTTACTGTGACCATTTATAATTTGGTATTGATGTTAGACGACGGTTTGGAACAAGCCTTTTACTGAGAAATTGCGCTCTACAACATGGAGTTCCAAATTATTGCTATCTTTCTCAAGAAACTGCATGGTGTGATTTTCAGATTGTTTTGAAGTCGAACATTTCACTAGAAACATCTTTAGAGATTTACATCGGTGTACAGGAATAATGTATGGATCGCATAATATTCATCATTATCATAAGAGACAGGAAAATATTTATAGCTGTTCCATTTTATTTTAGGGGGTTTCTTTTGGGTGGGGGGGGGGCGGCGAATGTAAGGCGATCATTTCTCATTTTCGAATTTAACTTTTGGCCAGTAACAAAATGAATATCCTCACCGTGTATTAAATGTTTGTATGATGTCTGCATGCTAGCTTTGCGAATGTGGGCCTGAAAAGGTTATTTCAAACATATTGTGTGTGTTTCTTTGTTCTTTTTCCTAATTTACATTTCGGAAGCTGGATTAGTTTCTTTTAATTGTTTGTGCCTAAAACGATCATATAATGGTATGTGTCAGGTTTGCCCATCCCACTTCATAAGTCGTGTATAAACTAAGGTATTAGTAGAATCCATGTTTGATGTCTGAACATATCCGCAGGCTAGAGTTAATCTCGTACGCAAACTTACCGTGACCAGAGAGAAGACCCGTATCCTGGATCGGCACAGGCGTTAGATCGAGTGATTGGTACCTAGGTGTTACAGATTTGTTCAAAGATCAGAGGAACATGCGAGGACCGGGGCGTGTTCTAAATCCCTCCCCACGCAGACAGACAGCGAGAAGGACATTGTCCACTAAGTTTGATTGAATCGAATCAAAGCGACATCTAATCGGAATTGAGATGGAGGGTGCGATAACAATTTCGATCCGAATTACAACTTCTAACTAGCAAGCTAAAATTTAGTCTTGCCTAGGAAAATTGATGAGCAATATAGGGTTACTCCGAAAGAGCCACTCGTAATTTGGTGGTAAAACTTAGAGAAAACATTAGAAGGAAAGACAAATTTTGTAAAGGTCACTAAGTTATTTGCTCGATTTTGCAGAATATTACGGCATCGCAATTTTAATTATGTGTAGCATGTAAACTATGTATGTTAAAGTCTCTTTCACCCAAATACGGTCATGCTTAATGTTAAATTCCCAAAGATTCCTAGTGGGTCATATTTAATGTTAATTCCTTTAGAGCACCATATTTTACTTTTATCCCATATCGTCCCCATAACTCCTTACATTTTTCTAATTTCAATGATATGCAAAACATACGTAGGGCTTATTTGTCAATACGAAAATGAATTCGAAATAAATATATTTCAAAGTTTGACTATGATTAAGGTTTCAAAACTTTGATCATTATTGTTTCGTTAACAAAAACAAATTACTGATGGGAGTTTTAGAGGGAAATATTGGTATTCCTACAATGTTCATACGAGACTGGAATAGAAGACCTTACCTCCATGATTCATCAGGCCACTTTCTGGGTACTATTCATCTTCACAGTAAATTAATCATGGAATATGTAGCATATGCTGTTAATAATACGTATATCAATTTCTTGACAATTGTGTAGCAAAATATATAATTGTCATCCTATGAAAATCTTTTAAAGATTCACTTCAACAGAATTGTTTTGATTCACGTAAAACTAATTTAAAAAAAACAATCGTATTAGAGAGTGTTTCATTTGTGCAGCTTTAGCCACATATTGGCACAAATATTTAACCTCGTTATATTTACCATCAAGTATATTAGATGCACTGTTTATGTATAGTGTATTTCATGTACTTGATATAAACAGCTTATGAAATGTTTGTTTAATATATTTATGGAATCATGGAGTGGTTTTAGTTGTATGTGCGCATTTATGTCCTAAAGAGCAAGAGTCTAAAATGTACACCAATGTGTGCGGACATAAATGCAGACATAAAAGCGGACATAAATATCTGCATGCAATTGCACATATTAAAGAATAGGAGAGATCATCAGTCAGTATACGTACAGGTTTGGGGCTGATTTATACAACTATACTGTAAGAAATAGTTGTTATGTCAGTTACCGAATTCTATCCCGCCTCGCTCCCAATAAGATGGCTCAAGTGGGATAAGTTGTATTTAATTGCGCAATCCTTCGATGATCAGAGATGTTACGATGTACTTAAAGATTTTAATGAAAATGCAATGTTGTTAATGATGATAAAGAAGATGTTATCGATTTTATCACTAATATCGATCAAGCACCGTCTGTAGAAGAGTTAGATGGGTCAAATAACAATTTAGTAGTTTACGATCATATAACGCTGGACAAACAATCAAATTTAGTTGTATTTAACGGAGTTGATACACATACTCTGCGAATTATTTATCAGACTTGGTGTAGTGGGTATATGGACATGGTTAAGTTCAAACATTTCTTTTCAAAAGCAGAGGTAAATCCACACGGGTTTATTACAATAAATTTCCATGATCCTCGATCGCGATATCGTACAGGAGGTGATACAATATTTGTATAAGAGACTGATATGTTGTTGTTGTTGTTGTGGAGTTTAACGCCATTTTTCAGCACACGATAGGCTATACATGACGGCCAGTATTATTGGTGGAGGAAGAACCCGGGAAGACCCGAAAAGAACCACCGACCCACGAGAAGCTACTGGCAAGGTTTCTCACATACCCACATTGGCTGAATCCGAGACTCGAACCGGCGCAGACAGAGGTGAGATGGCAGTGATCCGTAACGGAGAGCGCTTTAGACCACTCGGCCACTCGGGGCCCCTAGAGACTGATATAATAACGATTTAATCACTCATACATTTATAGCAGCAGATGAGGTGTGACCTCAATAAAACGTCTGGCATGTAAACAAACCGTATATACAAATCTAGAAAAAACACAAATGACAACGATAAAGAAAAAAAAATAAAATAACCCAGTTAGAGAAACTCTCGGTCAGTAAGAGGCTTCGTTTTGGCGTTATTGACCTTATTTTTTTCGTTTTCGTAGGAAGCTTTATTTTTTCAAAAATGACGTTCGAGCAAAAGGTCTGTTCACCTCCTCTGCTGCTGGAGAGTTTGTGCGGCGTTTAACCCCGCTTTTCAGAACAAGATTGGCTATACAGAGTGGTCAGTATATTTGGTGGAACAACCCGGGAAAACCCCGGATAAATACCAACGATCCAAGGGAAGTTTCTGGCAAATTTTTTTTTTACAGACCCACGTCGGCCTAGCCGAGACTATGACCTACGTGGGCAGAGTTGAGATGTAAGTGATATGTAAAGTCGAGCGCCTTATACCACTCAGCCACCTGGGACCCAGGAATTTAGGTTTAGCGGGGTCTAATCTACCGGAATTTTGTTACATTTCTTAATCTCAACATCTAATACGATTTGAGAACATACTAGACAAAATCTGTATGCCGACAACAACAAAAAATTGTATTTGGGATTTCAGTGACGTAGACATAATGGTGGTTGCCATTTTTTCCTTTGGCATACCGATCTATGATATTGTGTTATGTACATAACTGAATTGTATCCCATGTAATAATATATAATATATTCGGGAAAATTTGAACATTTTCCTCGTGTCGGCCTCTTTTATATATACTTTTTGTTCACGTTTTTGTCGGTGACTTGCTCTCTCTCTGTGTGTGTGTGTAGTGCAGTAAATATAAACAACTTAGTTGTACGTTGAATAATTTATGCATTAAAAATAACTGTTATTCTGTATTATATATATTGACCCATTATATTTAAACCATATTATATTATCATGATGCCCGTACTGTTCCTAATAAATTTATCTCTTTTTATATAGTTATTCCGCCTTAGTTTCTTTAGCTATTTTGTTTTGTTTGTAATTTTGATCGGAAAGCGAATAATGTAAAGCTTTATACAAACAGATCTGATAATTCATTTGTCCAAGTTTCTTTTAGAAGAACATCATCATTGTTGGAAAAACTTGAACCTAGCTCTTTGCTTTTTAGTTATTCACTCTTTGTGTAGATAACGCGACGATTTCAATAAAGAGGAATTAAAGGTCAATATCCTCCCACCTCCACCACCTTATCTAGTTCTTGACGTTACCTTTTTAAGATTAGATATTTTATTGCCACATCTTAAATCGCAATCTGACTTCTTAGCGTCCTTTCTTCTAGTGTCACGTAGTGACCGGTTATATCGGTACGATGTGCTACAGGCTATTGTCCTGGTTACAGTTGGCAGCACGGTACATTTAGTGTCGGATTAAACCCTGTGGAGGCTCTTAGGCCTTTAGATAGTCGAAAACTTGGGAGCCCCCCTCACAAATTATCTCCTTATACCTTTCGTCAATATTATTTTGATCCGTAGTCGCGGGGCCCCTAGGCCGGTACCTACTCTGCCTATTTGGTAATCTTGCACTGGGTACATTTGCTAACGAAGATCTCCACCCGAGACAGTGAATATCGCCATTTTGATTCAACAGATGGACACCGGCTGGTTGGTTAACACAAATTATCGTTGAAGTATGTCGTCCATGTAAGTCTGCTGATACATTCAAGCGAAACACAGATTTAATTCTCGTTAATCTATATTGGTTCGAGCTGTTGTTGCAATGGCAGTGTCAAAACGTGAGAAAATATCATCTTCTTTCTCGATAGACATATTGGCGTCATGTTGATGTTAAAGTAGTGTGGTTCCCTTGGAGGTTTTTAGACCTCTACCCCATTTTAGACAGGTTGTGCCACCGCATTCTAGACAGTCCATCTAACATGAAATACCCCACGTAGTATTAGTGCGTAATGTGCAATAGCCCTGTCCCCTGTACCCAGTTTTTGTTGTTGTTCCTAATTTGTGGTTTGCTTGACCTGTTTCTATAAAGGTAGCAACAATCTAGTCCAAATGTAATGGATACAAGTGAAGTAACCAAGGAGATTAAATCCTAGTGCTAATTAGAAGATTAAGTACTAATACTATTTCATTGTCTTTTGCCTTATTAGCATCGCCTGATTAAGCTTTATTCCGCACATCAATTTGAATCCTTTAGAGAAAACTCGCACTTTCTGTTATACCAGTTTTAGCAAAAGTGATATTGTGACTTCTCATGATTCTTCTGGATATTGTAATACTGAACCATTTTCTTTGCCAGAGAAATACGCCCGCCCGTGGAATAACATTCAAATGAGCTAAACATTATGCAACGAATGATGATTAGCGATCTATTGATGCTACATGTCACTAGTCGCGTCTGTCATTAAAGCACTGATTTATAGGTACTGATTCTATTGTTACGAGTCTATGCTCTTAAAATAAGTAATAGACAAGAGTGAAGACAACAAGTTGTGTACAATTTAACAAATAATTTATTCCCATAGAATACAACTAGAAAAAAAAGAACTTACAATATTGCGAATTAAATCCAAATTATGATCCAAGAATTAAAGACACAATTCCAAGTAATGAAAAGTTCTAAGTGAGTTTCAGTTCCAATCCCGATGAAATTCAAGATGGAAGGCGATTACGTATGTAATACCTTACGAAGTGCAGTTGTGTCAACAGTCTCTTGTTGAATCACAGATAATAGTATTCCAGTTTTGAATTCAGTATAAATTTCAGTGAATGTCTTTGTTCAATAATTTTGTCAGAACACTTTTGTATTTCCAGGAAAAATAATCACTTGATTTCAATAAATTGAATAAAAGTCAACCCAAACTGAACACAATATAATACAACTTAACGTGTAAAGTGTTTTAATCCCAACTGACAATCCTTTAACAAAACATCAGTTATGCGACTAACTAAGACGCAAAACCGATTCCCGGATGAGGGTCAACAGTTCATTCCTCTGGAAAAGATAGAAGTTTGTTACCGATTTGCATATGATACATATCACGTATTCCAGGTATGACCTTGACTCGACTATATGGTTCTTACTCTGAGAAAGATTAAAAAAATAAAAATAAAAAATATGAAAACTAACAAACAAATTAAAATAAATTAAATATTCATAGCACTATATAAATTCCTGACACGAACAACATTGAGTAAAATACGATACGCCGCAATTACTTCCAAGTCCTTTATTGCCATAGAGCAGCTTTAATTCTGACATCGAGTGAGTACGCTGAAATATTAGAGTAAGTAGTTACACCAGAGCATAATTAGAACATTGTGCTTTGTGTGAAAAGTATAGCGATTACCCTCTTTTTAAATTAAACGGAGCAAGAAATTTCATTTAAACTATGTTGTCCAGTTGGAATTTGGAAAGGAAGTCTGAAAGTTTACAAATTATTATTTGAAGTAAGAATCCGAAATGTCCAAATAAATAGAAAATAACCCATTTGATGATTTCATTGTTTGCCTCGTTTGTAAGTTGGTGGGGTGGGGGTGTAAAAGCACTTGCTGTAATATTTAAGATTCGACTTTTCATTTTTATTTCAAGAAAAAACATTGATGTGTCGGCATATTTTTACGATTTGATATTGAAAGTTGTTTTGGGTAATAAATAAGATTTTTCTTTCACGCTTTGTTTGCTAACTGAAATATATTATAGGCAAAATCTACCCTTGAAGTCTTCGGGACATTTGCAAATTTGACATTCATCGTTATAACAAATAAATTGTATCTACTAAGCTATTAATTACTGTAATTATTGCTGAAATTAACAATCATCTAAATAATTCACGGGTATGTGCGCGCGCGCGCGTGTGTGTGTGTGTGTGTGTGTAAATTATATGTCTTCTTATATGATATTGTCACAAGAACGTATGAGACCCAATACACGAAAAAATAGAAACGTAAAAGAAAGGGAAGGTAAGGAAATTATTGCCTATTTTAGCTTACATTATTGATATGGGTAAAAATGAAAGAAAATTTTCTTTGAACACAATTTATAACATTAGTAAAATAATTCAATAACTCAAAACCTAGAATTATGAAATAAATAACTTTGGAAAATACGAATTTTAGTACGAATTACAATCTTGAATTAAAATGAAATAATTACACGGCAAATGGTCTTAATACTAACTACGCTGAAACTTTCCTACCATTTTTGTTCACAGCGAAATTTACCTTAATGAATTTACAAATCAGTGATACTTACATGAGATGCCTACGAATCTAGTTTCAAAGTAGAGAACTGAGCAATACTATTATTACCGTGTTATAAGGCAACAGCTTTCTCGTCTGCTGCTTTGTATATTCTTAATCCTGGGAACCGACTGTTAGGTCCTGTGTTTTATATATATATATGTATATATATATATATATATATATATATATATATATATATATATATATATATATATATATATATATATATATATATATATATATATATATATATATATATATATATATGCGTGTGTGTGTGTGTGTGTTAGATGGACTTTATCAAGTGGTATTAATGACGTAAATTGTGTTGGATGGACGGTGCAGTGCTCCTTTTTTTTTGGCAGCTAAACTAAAATTATTGGATCAAAATGAGGGAGAACAAAGCCCCACTAAGATTAGTTTGTGTGCGTGCGTGTTTGCACCAGAGTGAGAGAGAGAGAGAGAGAGAGAGAGAAGCTGTCAGGTGAATAAAAGAACACGTACATAATTGAACGCAAATTGATTTTTTTATAGCAACCACCAACGTCATTGGCAGCGCGAGGGTTTTTAGACGTGTGGGGGGAATGTTCTTTAGTGACGCTCCAACTTTGCTACAAACAGTCAAATAAATCGGCTCCAAAACCTGTTCTCATAAAGGCTAACAGTTTAGAAGATGATCTCCATTTACTTTAAACTGTTTAAACTGTGCAGTTCCGTACAGACACTGATGTCCGCACACATCGGTGTACATATTTACACCGGTATTTACCGCGGGTCTTGAGTAGCATTTAGCTGAATGGTCCTTATGACAGCATGTACAGAATATTCGACAAGTTTCAAACGTACGCTACTTACTGTGACCATTTATAATTTGGTATTGATGTTAGACGACGGTTTGGAACAAGCCTTTTACTGAGAAATTGCGCTCTACAACATGGAGTTCCAAATTATTGCTATCTTTCTCAAGAAACTGCATGGTGTGATTTTCAGATTGTTTTGAAGTCGAACATTTCACTAGAAACATCTTTAGAGATTTACATCGGTGTACAGGAATAATGTATGGATCGCATAATATTCATCATTATCATAAGAGACAGGAAAATATTTATAGCTGTTCCATTTTATTTTAGGGGGTTTCTTTTGGGTGGGGGGGGGCGGCGAATGTAAGGCGATCATTTCTCATTTTCGAATTTAACTTTTGGCCAGTAACAAAATGAATATCCTCACCGTGTATTAAATGTTTGTATGATGTCTGCATGCTAGCTTTGCGAATGTGGGCCTGAAAAGGTTATTTCAAACATATTGTGTGTGTTTCTTTGTTCTTTTTCCTAATTTACATTTCGGAAGCTGGATTAGTTTCTTTTAATTGTTTGTGCCTAAAACGATCATATAATGGTATGTGTCAGGTTTGCCCATCCCACTTCATAAGTCGTGTATAAACTAAGGTATTAGTAGAATCCATGTTTGATGTCTGAACATATCCGCAGGCTAGAGTTAATCTCGTACGCAAACTTACCGTGACCAGAGAGAAGACCCGTATCCTGGATCGGCACAGGCGTTAGATCGAGTGATTGGTACCTAGGTGTTACAGATTTGTTCAAAGATCAGAGGAACATGCGAGGACCGGGGCGTGTTCTAAATCCCTCCCCACGCAGACAGACAGCGAGAAGGACATTGTCCACTAAGTTTGATTGAATCGAATCAAAGCGACATCTAATCGGAATTGAGATGGAGGGTGCGATAACAATTTCGATCCGAATTACAACTTCTAACTAGCAAGCTAAAATTTAGTCTTGCCTAGGAAAATTGATGAGCAATATAGGGTTACTCCGAAAGAGCCACTCGTAATTTGGTGGTAAAACTTAGAGAAAACATTAGAAGGAAAGACAAATTTTGTAAAGGTCACTAAGTTATTTGCTCGATTTTGCAGAATATTACGGCATCGCAATTTTAATTATGTGTAGCATGTAAACTATGTATGTTAAAGTCTCTTTCACCCAAATACGGTCATGCTTAATGTTAAATTCCCAAAGATTCCTAGTGGGTCATATTTAATGTTAATTCCTTTAGAGCACCATATTTTACTTTTATCCCATATCGTCCCCATAACTCCTTACATTTTTCTAATTTCAATGATATGCAAAACATACGTAGGGCTTATTTGTCAATACGAAAATGAATTCGAAATAAATATATTTCAAAGTTTGACTATGATTAAGGTTTCAAAACTTTGATCATTATTGTTTCGTTAACAAAAACAAATTACTGATGGGAGTTTTAGAGGGAAATATTGGTATTCCTACAATGTTCATACGAGACTGGAATAGAAGACCTTACCTCCATGATTCATCAGGCCACTTTCTGGGTACTATTCATCTTCACAGTAAATTAATCATGGAATATGTAGCATATGCTGTTAATAATACGTATATCAATTTCTTGACAATTGTGTAGCAAAATATATAATTGTCATCCTATGAAAATCTTTTAAAGATTCACTTCAACAGAATTGTTTTGATTCACGTAAAACTAATTTAAAAAAAACAATCGTATTAGAGAGTGTTTCATTTGTGCAGCTTTAGCCACATATTGGCACAAATATTTAACCTCGTTATATTTACCATCAAGTATATTAGATGCACTGTTTATGTATAGTGTATTTCATGTACTTGATATAAACAGCTTATGAAATGTTTGTTTAATATATTTATGGAATCATGGAGTGGTTTTAGTTGTATGTGCGCATTTATGTCCTAAAGAGCAAGAGTCTAAAATGTACACCAATGTGTGCGGACATAAATGCAGACATAAAAGCGGACATAAATATCTGCATGCAATTGCACATATTAAAGAATAGGAGAGATCATCAGTCAGTATACGTACAGGTTTGGGGCTGATTTATACAACTATACTGTAAGAAATAGTTGTTATGTCAGTTACCGAATTCTATCCCGCCTCGCTCCCAATAAGATGGCTCAAGTGGGATAAGTTGTATTTAATTGCGCAATCCTTCGATGATCAGAGATGTTACGATGTACTTAAAGATTTTAATGAAAATGCAATGTTGTTAATGATGATAAAGAAGATGTTATCGATTTTATCACTAATATCGATCAAGCACCGTCTGTAGAAGAGTTAGATGGGTCAAATAACAATTTAGTAGTTTACGATCATATAACGCTGGACAAACAATCAAATTTAGTTGTATTTAACGGAGTTGATACACATACTCTGCGAATTATTTATCAGACTTGGTGTAGTGGGTATATGGACATGGTTAAGTTCAAACATTTCTTTTCAAAAGCAGAGGTAAATCCACACGGGTTTATTACAATAAATTTCCATGATCCTCGATCGCGATATCGTACAGGAGGTGATACAATATTTGTATAAGAGACTGATATGTTGTTGTTGTTGTTGTGGAGTTTAACGCCATTTTTCAGCACACGATAGGCTATACATGACGGCCAGTATTATTGGTGGAGGAAGAACCCGGGAAGACCCGAAAAGAACCACCGACCCACGAGAAGCTACTGGCAAGGTTTCTCACATACCCACATTGGCTGAATCCGAGACTCGAACCGGCGCAGACAGAGGTGAGATGGCAGTGATCCGTAACGGAGAGCGCTTTAGACCACTCGGCCACTCGGGGCCCCTAGAGACTGATATAATAACGATTTAATCACTCATACATTTATAGCAGCAGATGAGGTGTGACCTCAATAAAACGTCTGGCATGTAAACAAACCGTATATACAAATCTAGAAAAAACACAAATGACAACGATAAAGAAAAAAAAATAAAATAACCCAGTTAGAGAAACTCTCGGTCAGTAAGAGGCTTCGTTTTGGCGTTATTGACCTTATTTTTTTCGTTTTCGTAGGAAGCTTTATTTTTTCAAAAATGACGTTCGAGCAAAAGGTCTGTTCACCTCCTCTGCTGCTGGAGAGTTTGTGCGGCGTTTAACCCCGCTTTTCAGAACAAGATTGGCTATACAGAGTGGTCAGTATATTTGGTGGAACAACCCGGGAAAACCCCGGATAAATACCAACGATCCAAGGGAAGTTTCTGGCAAATTTTTTTTTTACAGACCCACGTCGGCCTAGCCGAGACTATGACCTACGTGGGCAGAGTTGAGATGTAAGTGATATGTAAAGTCGAGCGCCTTATACCACTCAGCCACCTGGGACCCAGGAATTTAGGTTTAGCGGGGTCTAATCTACCGGAATTTTGTTACATTTCTTAATCTCAACATCTAATACGATTTGAGAACATACTAGACAAAATCTGTATGCCGACAACAACAAAAAATTGTATTTGGGATTTCAGTGACGTAGACATAATGGTGGTTGCCATTTTTTCCTTTGGCATACCGATCTATGATATTGTGTTATGTACATAACTGAATTGTATCCCATGTAATAATATATAATATATTCGGGAAAATTTGAACATTTTCCTCGTGTCGGCCTCTTTTATATATACTTTTTGTTCACGTTTTTGTCGGTGACTTGCTCTCTCTCTGTGTGTGTGTGTAGTGCAGTAAATATAAACAACTTAGTTGTACGTTGAATAATTTATGCATTAAAAATAACTGTTATTCTGTATTATATATATTGACCCATTATATTTAAACCATATTATATTATCATGATGCCCGTACTGTTCCTAATAAATTTATCTCTTTTTATATAGTTATTCCGCCTTAGTTTCTTTAGCTATTTTGTTTTGTTTGTAATTTTGATCGGAAAGCGAATAATGTAAAGCTTTATACAAACAGATCTGATAATTCATTTGTCCAAGTTTCTTTTAGAAGAACATCATCATTGTTGGAAAAACTTGAACCTAGCTCTTTGCTTTTTAGTTATTCACTCTTTGTGTAGATAACGCGACGATTTCAATAAAGAGGAATTAAAGGTCAATATCCTCCCACCTCCACCACCTTATCTAGTTCTTGACGTTACCTTTTTAAGATTAGATATTTTATTGCCACATCTTAAATCGCAATCTGACTTCTTAGCGTCCTTTCTTCTAGTGTCACGTAGTGACCGGTTATATCGGTACGATGTGCTACAGGCTATTGTCCTGGTTACAGTTGGCAGCACGGTACATTTAGTGTCGGATTAAACCCTGTGGAGGCTCTTAGGCCTTTAGATAGTCGAAAACTTGGGAGCCCCCCTCACAAATTATCTCCTTATACCTTTCGTCAATATTATTTTGATCCGTAGTCGCGGGGCCCCTAGGCCGGTACCTACTCTGCCTATTTGGTAATCTTGCACTGGGTACATTTGCTAACGAAGATCTCCACCCGAGACAGTGAATATCGCCATTTTGATTCAACAGATGGACACCGGCTGGTTGGTTAACACAAATTATCGTTGAAGTATGTCGTCCATGTAAGTCTGCTGATACATTCAAGCGAAACACAGATTTAATTCTCGTTAATCTATATTGGTTCGAGCTGTTGTTGCAATGGCAGTGTCAAAACGTGAGAAAATATCATCTTCTTTCTCGATAGACATATTGGCGTCATGTTGATGTTAAAGTAGTGTGGTTCCCTTGGAGGTTTTTAGACCTCTACCCCATTTTAGACAGGTTGTGCCACCGCATTCTAGACAGTCCATCTAACATGAAATACCCCACGTAGTATTAGTGCGTAATGTGCAATAGCCCTGTCCCCTGTACCCAGTTTTTGTTGTTGTTCCTAATTTGTGGTTTGCTTGACCTGTTTCTATAAAGGTAGCAACAATCTAGTCCAAATGTAATGGATACAAGTGAAGTAACCAAGGAGATTAAATCCTAGTGCTAATTAGAAGATTAAGTACTAATACTATTTCATTGTCTTTTGCCTTATTAGCATCGCCTGATTAAGCTTTATTCCGCACATCAATTTGAATCCTTTAGAGAAAACTCGCACTTTCTGTTATACCAGTTTTAGCAAAAGTGATATTGTGACTTCTCATGATTCTTCTGGATATTGTAATACTGAACCATTTTCTTTGCCAGAGAAATACGCCCGCCCGTGGAATAACATTCAAATGAGCTAAACATTATGCAACGAATGATGATTAGCGATCTATTGATGCTACATGTCACTAGTCGCGTCTGTCATTAAAGCACTGATTTATAGGTACTGATTCTATTGTTACGAGTCTATGCTCTTAAAATAAGTAATAGACAAGAGTGAAGACAACAAGTTGTGTACAATTTAACAAATAATTTATTCCCATAGAATACAACTAGAAAAAAAAGAACTTACAATATTGCGAATTAAATCCAAATTATGATCCAAGAATTAAAGACACAATTCCAAGTAATGAAAAGTTCTAAGTGAGTTTCAGTTCCAATCCCGATGAAATTCAAGATGGAAGGCGATTACGTATGTAATACCTTACGAAGTGCAGTTGTGTCAACAGTCTCTTGTTGAATCACAGATAATAGTATTCCAGTTTTGAATTCAGTATAAATTTCAGTGAATGTCTTTGTTCAATAATTTTGTCAGAACACTTTTGTATTTCCAGGAAAAATAATCACTTGATTTCAATAAATTGAATAAAAGTCAACCCAAACTGAACACAATATAATACAACTTAACGTGTAAAGTGTTTTAATCCCAACTGACAATCCTTTAACAAAACATCAGTTATGCGACTAACTAAGACGCAAAACCGATTCCCGGATGAGGGTCAACAGTTCATTCCTCTGGAAAAGATAGAAGTTTGTTACCGATTTGCATATGATACATATCACGTATTCCAGGTATGACCTTGACTCGACTATATGGTTCTTACTCTGAGAAAGATTAAAAAAATAAAAATAAAAAATATGAAAACTAACAAACAAATTAAAATAAATTAAATATTCATAGCACTATATAAATTCCTGACACGAACAACATTGAGTAAAATACGATACGCCGCAATTACTTCCAAGTCCTTTATTGCCATAGAGCAGCTTTAATTCTGACATCGAGTGAGTACGCTGAAATATTAGAGTAAGTAGTTACACCAGAGCATAATTAGAACATTGTGCTTTGTGTGAAAAGTATAGCGATTACCCTCTTTTTAAATTAAACGGAGCAAGAAATTTCATTTAAACTATGTTGTCCAGTTGGAATTTGGAAAGGAAGTCTGAAAGTTTACAAATTATTATTTGAAGTAAGAATCCGAAATGTCCAAATAAATAGAAAATAACCCATTTGATGATTTCATTGTTTGCCTCGTTTGTAAGTTGGTGGGGTGGGGGTGTAAAAGCACTTGCTGTAATATTTAAGATTCGACTTTTCATTTTTATTTCAAGAAAAAACATTGATGTGTCGGCATATTTTTACGATTTGATATTGAAAGTTGTTTTGGGTAATAAATAAGATTTTTCTTTCACGCTTTGTTTGCTAACTGAAATATATTATAGGCAAAATCTACCCTTGAAGTCTTCGGGACATTTGCAAATTTGACATTCATCGTTATAACAAATAAATTGTATCTACTAAGCTATTAATTACTGTAATTATTGCTGAAATTAACAATCATCTAAATAATTCACGGGTATGTGCGCGCGCGCGCGTGTGTGTGTGTGTGTGTGTGTAAATTATATGTCTTCTTATATGATATTGTCACAAGAACGTATGAGACCCAATACACGAAAAAATAGAAACGTAAAAGAAAGGGAAGGTAAGGAAATTATTGCCTATTTTAGCTTACATTATTGATATGGGTAAAAATGAAAGAAAATTTTCTTTGAACACAATTTATAACATTAGTAAAATAATTCAATAACTCAAAACCTAGAATTATGAAATAAATAACTTTGGAAAATACGAATTTTAGTACGAATTACAATCTTGAATTAAAATGAAATAATTACACGGCAAATGGTCTTAATACTAACTACGCTGAAACTTTCCTACCATTTTTGTTCACAGCGAAATTTACCTTAATGAATTTACAAATCAGTGATACTTACATGAGATGCCTACGAATCTAGTTTCAAAGTAGAGAACTGAGCAATACTATTATTACCGTGTTATAAGGCAACAGCTTTCTCGTCTGCTGCTTTGTATATTCTTAATCCTGGGAACCGACTGTTAGGTCCTGTGTTTTATATATATATATGTATATATATATATATATATATATATATATATATATATATATATATATATATATATATATATATATATATATATATATATATATATATATATATATATATATGTGCGTGTGTGTGTGTGTGTGTTAGATGGACTTTATCAAGTGGTATTAATGACGTAAATTGTGTTGGATGGACGGTGCAGTGCTCCTTTTTTTTTGGCAGCTAAACTAAAATTATTGGATCAAAATGAGGGAGAACAAAGCCCCACTAAGATTAGTTTGTGTGCGTGCGTGTTTGCACCAGAGTGAGAGAGAGAGAGAGAGAGAGAGAGAAGCTGTCAGGTGAATAAAAGAACACGTACATAATTGAACGCAAATTGATTTTTTTATAGCAACCACCAACGTCATTGGCAGCGCGAGGGTTTTTAGACGTGTGGGGGGAATGTTCTTTAGTGACGCTCCAACTTTGCTACAAACAGTCAAATAAATCGGCTCCAAAACCTGTTCTCATAAAGGCTAACAGTTTAGAAGATGATCTCCATTTACTTTAAACTGTTTAAACTGTGCAGTTCCGTACAGACACTGATGTCCGCACACATCGGTGTACATATTTACACCGGTATTTACCGCGGGTCTTGAGTAGCATTTAGCTGAATGGTCCTTATGACAGCATGTACAGAATATTCGACAAGTTTCAAACGTACGCTACTTACTGTGACCATTTATAATTTGGTATTGATGTTAGACGACGGTTTGGAACAAGCCTTTTACTGAGAAATTGCGCTCTACAACATGGAGTTCCAAATTATTGCTATCTTTCTCAAGAAACTGCATGGTGTGATTTTCAGATTGTTTTGAAGTCGAACATTTCACTAGAAACATCTTTAGAGATTTACATCGGTGTACAGGAATAATGTATGGATCGCATAATATTCATCATTATCATAAGAGACAGGAAAATATTTATAGCTGTTCCATTTTATTTTAGGGGGTTTCTTTTGGGTGGGGGGGGGGCGGCGAATGTAAGGCGATCATTTCTCATTTTCGAATTTAACTTTTGGCCAGTAACAAAATGAATATCCTCACCGTGTATTAAATGTTTGTATGATGTCTGCATGCTAGCTTTGCGAATGTGGGCCTGAAAAGGTTATTTCAAACATATTGTGTGTGTTTCTTTGTTCTTTTTCCTAATTTACATTTCGGAAGCTGGATTAGTTTCTTTTAATTGTTTGTGCCTAAAACGATCATATAATGGTATGTGTCAGGTTTGCCCATCCCACTTCATAAGTCGTGTATAAACTAAGGTATTAGTAGAATCCATGTTTGATGTCTGAACATATCCGCAGGCTAGAGTTAATCTCGTACGCAAACTTACCGTGACCAGAGAGAAGACCCGTATCCTGGATCGGCACAGGCGTTAGATCGAGTGATTGGTACCTAGGTGTTACAGATTTGTTCAAAGATCAGAGGAACATGCGAGGACCGGGGCGTGTTCTAAATCCCTCCCCACGCAGACAGACAGCGAGAAGGACATTGTCCACTAAGTTTGATTGAATCGAATCAAAGCGACATCTAATCGGAATTGAGATGGAGGGTGCGATAACAATTTCGATCCGAATTACAACTTCTAACTAGCAAGCTAAAATTTAGTCTTGCCTAGGAAAATTGATGAGCAATATAGGGTTACTCCGAAAGAGCCACTCGTAATTTGGTGGTAAAACTTAGAGAAAACATTAGAAGGAAAGACAAATTTTGTAAAGGTCACTAAGTTATTTGCTCGATTTTGCAGAATATTACGGCATCGCAATTTTAATTATGTGTAGCATGTAAACTATGTATGTTAAAGTCTCTTTCACCCAAATACGGTCATGCTTAATGTTAAATTCCCAAAGATTCCTAGTGGGTCATATTTAATGTTAATTCCTTTAGAGCACCATATTTTACTTTTATCCCATATCGTCCCCATAACTCCTTACATTTTTCTAATTTCAATGATATGCAAAACATACGTAGGGCTTATTTGTCAATACGAAAATGAATTCGAAATAAATATATTTCAAAGTTTGACTATGATTAAGGTTTCAAAACTTTGATCATTATTGTTTCGTTAACAAAAACAAATTACTGATGGGAGTTTTAGAGGGAAATATTGGTATTCCTACAATGTTCATACGAGACTGGAATAGAAGACCTTACCTCCATGATTCATCAGGCCACTTTCTGGGTACTATTCATCTTCACAGTAAATTAATCATGGAATATGTAGCATATGCTGTTAATAATACGTATATCAATTTCTTGACAATTGTGTAGCAAAATATATAATTGTCATCCTATGAAAATCTTTTAAAGATTCACTTCAACAGAATTGTTTTGATTCACGTAAAACTAATTTAAAAAAAACAATCGTATTAGAGAGTGTTTCATTTGTGCAGCTTTAGCCACATATTGGCACAAATATTTAACCTCGTTATATTTACCATCAAGTATATTAGATGCACTGTTTATGTATAGTGTATTTCATGTACTTGATATAAACAGCTTATGAAATGTTTGTTTAATATATTTATGGAATCATGGAGTGGTTTTAGTTGTATGTGCGCATTTATGTCCTAAAGAGCAAGAGTCTAAAATGTACACCAATGTGTGCGGACATAAATGCAGACATAAATGCGGACATAAATATCTGCATGCAATTGCACATATTAAAGAATAGGAGAGATCATCAGTCAGTATACGTACAGGTTTGGGGCTGATTTATACAACTATACTGTAAGAAATAGTTGTTATGTCAGTTACCGAATTCTATCCCGCCTCGCTCCCAATAAGATGGCTCAAGTGGGATAAGTTGTATTTAATTGCGCAATCCTTCGATGATCAGAGATGTTACGATGTACTTAAAGATTTTAATGAAAATGCAATGTTGTTAATGATGATAAAGAAGATGTTATCGATTTTATCACTAATATCGATCAAGCACCGTCTGTAGAAGAGTTAGATGGGTCAAATAACAATTTAGTAGTTTACGATCATATAACGCTGGACACACACTCAAATTTAGTTGTATTTAACGGAGTTGATACACATACTCTGCGAATTATTTATCAGACTTGGTGTAGTGGGTATATGGACATGGTTAAGTTCAAACATTTCTTTTCAAAAGCAGAGGTAAATCCACACGGGATTATTACAATAAATTTACATGATCCTCGATCGCGATATCGTACAGGAGGTGATACAATATTTGTATAAGAGACTGATATAATAACGATTTAATCACTCATACATTTATAGCAGCAGATGAGGTGTGACCTAAATAAAACGTCTGGCGGGTAAACAAACCGTATATACAAATCTAGAAAAACACAAATGACAACGATAAAGAAAAAAAAATAAACTAACCCAATTAGAGAAACTCTCGGTAAGTTAGAGGCTTCGGTTTGGCGTTATTGACCTTATTTTTTTCGTTTTCGTAGGAAGCTTTATTTTTTCAAAAATGACGTTCGAGCAAAAGGTCTGTTCACCTCCTCTGCTGCTGGAGAGTTTGTGCGGCGTTAACCCCGCTTTTCAGAACAAGATTGGCTATACAGAGTGGTCAGTATATTTGGTGGAACAACCCGGGAAAACCCCGGATAAATACCGACGATCTAAGGGAAGTTTCTGGCAATTTTTTTTTTACAGACCCACGTCGGCCTAGCCGAGACTATGACCTACGTGGGCAGAGTTGAGATGTAAGTGATATGTAAAGTCGAGCGCCTTATACCACTCAGCCACCTGGGACCCAGGAATTTAGGTTTAGCGGGGTCTAATCTACCGGAATTTTGTTACATTTCTTAATCTCAACATCTAATACGATTTGAGAACATACTAAACAAAATCTGTATGCCGACAACAACAAAAAAATTGTATTTGGGATTTCAGTGACGTAGACATAATGGTGGTTGCCATTTTTTCCTTTGGCATACCGATCTATGATATTGTGTTATGTACATAACTGAATTGTATCCCATGTAATAATATATAATATATTCGGGAAAATTTGAACATTTTCCTCGTGTCGGCCTCTTTTATATATACTTTTTGTTCACGTTTTTGTCGGTGACTTGCTCTCTCTCTGTGTGTGTGTGTAGTGCAGTAAATATAAACAACTTAGTTGTACGTTGAATAATTTATGCATTAAAAATAACTGTTATTCTGTATTATATATATTGACCCATTATATTTAAACCATATTATATTATCATGATGCCCGTACTGTTCCTAATAAATTTATCTCTTTTTATATAGTTATTCCGCCTTCGTTTCTTTAGCTATTTTGTTTTGTTTGTAATTTTGATCGGAAAGCGAATAATGTAAAGCTTTATACAAACAGATCTGATAATTCATTTGTCCAAGTTTCTTTTAGAAGAACATCATCATTGTTGGAAAAACTTGAACCTAGCTCTTTGCTTTTTAGTTATTCACTCTTTGTGTAGATAACGCGACGATTTCAATAAAGAGGAATTAAAGGTCAATATCCTCCCACCTCCACCACCTTATCTAGTTCTTGACGTTACCTTTTTAAGATTAGATATTTTATTGCCACATCTTAAATCGCAATCTGACTTCTTAGCGTCCTTTCTTCTAGTGTCACGTAGTGACCGGTTATATCGGTACGATGTGCTACAGGCTATTGTCCTGGTTACAGTTGGCAGCACGGTACATTCAGTGTCGGATTAAACCCTGTGGAGGCTCTTAGGCCTTTAGATAGTCGAAAACTTGGGAGCCCCCCTCACAAATTATCTCCTTATACCTTTCGTCAATATTATTTTGATCCGTAGTCGCGGGGCCCCTAGGCCGGTACCTACTCTGCCTATTTGGTAATCTTGCACTGGGTACATTTGCTAACGAAGATCTCCACCCGAGACAGTGAATATCGCCATTTTGATTCAACAGATGGACACCGGCTGGTTGGTTAACACAAATTATCGTTGAAGTATGTCGTCCATGTAAGTCTGCTGATACATTCAAGCGAAACACAGATTTAATTCTCGTTAATCTATATTGGTTCGAGCTGTTGTTGCAATGGCAGTGTCAAAACGTGAGAAAATATCATCTTCTTTCTCGATAGACATATTGGCGTCATGTTGATGTTAAAGTAGTGTGGTTCCCTTGGAGGTTTTTAGACCTCTACCCCATTTTAGACAGGTTGTGCCACCGCATTCTAGACAGTCCATCTAACATGAAATACCCCACGTAGTATTAGTGCGTAATGTGCAATAGCCCTGTCCCCTGTACCCAGTTTTTGTTGTTGTTCCTAATTTGTGGTTTGCTTGACCTGTTTCTATAAAGGTAGCAACAATCTAGTCCAAATGTAATGGATACAAGTGAAGTAACCAAGGAGATTAAATCCTAGTGCTAATTAGATTAAGTACTAATACTATTTCATTGTCTTTTGCCTTATTAGCATCGCCTGATTAAGCTTTATTCCGCACATCAATTTGAATCCTTTAGAGAAAACTCGCACTTTCTGTTATACCAGTTTTAGCAAAAGTGATATTGTGACTTCTCATGATTCTTCTGGATATTGTAATACTGAACCATTTTCTTTGCCAGAGAAATACGCCCGCCCGTGGAATAACATTCAAATGAGCTAAACATTATGCAACGAATGATGATTAGCGATCTATTGATGCTACATGTCACTAGTCGCGTCTGTCATTAAAGCACTGATTTATAGGTACTGATTCTATTGTTACGAGTCTATGCTCTTAAAATAAGTAATAGACAAGAGTGAAGACAACAAGTTGTGTACAATTTAACAAATAATTTATTCCCATAGAATACAACTAGAAAAAAAAGAACTTACAATATTGCGAATTAAATCCAAATTATGATCCAAGAATTAAAGACACAATTCCAAGTAATGAAAAGTTCTAAGTGAGTTTCAGTTCCAATCCCGATGAAATTCAAGATGGAAGGCGATTACGTATGTAATACCTTACGAAGTGCAGTTGTGTCAACAGTCTCTTGTTGAATCACAGATAATAGTATTCCAGTTTTGAATTCAGTATAAATTTCAGTGAATGTCTTTGTTCAATAATTTTGTCAGAACACTTTTGTATTTCCAGGAAAAATAATCACTTGATTTCAATAAATTGAATAAAAGTCAATCCAAACTGAACACAATATAATACAACTTAACGTGTAAAGTGTTTTAATCCCAACTGACAATCCTTTAACAAAACATCAGTTATGCGACTAACTAAGACGCAAAACCGATTCCCGGATGAGGGTCAACAGTTCATTCCTCTGGAAAAGATAGAAGTTTGTTACCGATTTGCATATGATACATATCACGTATTCCAGGTATGACCTTGACTCGACTATATGGTTCTTACTCTGAGAAAGATTAAAAAAATAAAAATAAAAAATATGAAAACTAACAAACAAATTAAAATAAATTAAATATTCATAGCACTATATAAATTCCTGACACGAACAACATTGAGTAAAATACGATACGCCGCAATTACTTCCAAGTCCTTTATTGCCATAGAGCAGCTTTAATTCTGACATCGAGTGAGTACGCTGAAATATTAGAGTAAGTAGTTACACCAGAGCATAATTAGAACATTGTGCTTTGTGTGAAAAGTATAGCGATTACCCTCTTTTTAAATTAAACGGAGCAAGAAATTTCATTTAAACTATGTTGTCCAGTTGGAATTTGGAAAGGAAGTCTGAAAGTTTACAAATTATTATTTGAAGTAAGAATCCGAAATGTCCAAATAAATAGAAAATAACCCATTTGATGATTTCATTGTTTGCCTCGTTTGTAAGTTGGTGGGGTGGGGGTGTAAAAGCACTTGCTGTAATATTTAAGATTCGACTTTTCATTTTTATTTCAAGAAAAAACATTGATGTGTCGGCATATTTTTACGATTTGATATTGAAAGTTGTTTTGGGTAATAAATAAGATTTTTCTTTCACGCTTTGTTTGCTAACTGAAATATATTATAGGCAAAATCTACCCTTGAAGTCTTCGGGACATTTGCAAATTTGACATTCATCGTTATAACAAATAAATTGTATCTACTAAGCTATTAATTACTGTAATTATTGCTGAAATTAACAATCATCTAAATAATTCACGGGTATGTGCGCGCGCGCGCGTGTGTGTGTGTGTGTGTGTGTAAATTATATGTCTTCTTATATGATATTGTCACAAGAACGTATGAGACCCAATACACGAAAAAATAGAAACGTAAAAGAAAGGGAAGGTAAGGAAATTATTGCCTATTTTAGCTTACATTATTGATATGGGTAAAAATGAAAGAAAATTTTCTTTGAACACAATTTATAACATTAGTAAAATAATTCAATAACTCAAAACCTAGAATTATGAAATAAATAACTTTGGAAAATACGAATTTTAGTACGAATTACAATCTTGAATTAAAATGAAATAATTACACGGCAAATGGTCTTAATACTAACTACGCTGAAACTTTCCTACCATTTTTGTTCACAGCGAAATTTACCTTAATGAATTTACAAATCAGTGATACTTACATGAGATGCCTACGAATCTAGTTTCAAAGTAGAGAACTAAGCAATACTATTATTACCGTGTTATAAGGCAACAGCTTTCTCGTCTGCTGCTTTGTATATTCTTAATCCTGGGAACCGACTGTTAGGTCCTGTGTTATATATATATATATATATATATATATATATATATATATATATATATATATATATATATATATATATATATATATATATATATATATATATATATATATATATATATATATATATATATATATATATATATATATATATTTATATTTATATATATATGTGTGTGTGTGTGTGTGTGTGTGTGTGTGGTGGATGGACTTTATCAAGTGGTATTAATGACGTAAATTGTGTTGGATGGACGGTGCAGTGCTCCTTTTTTTTTGGCAGCTAAACTAAAATTATTGGATCAAAATGAGGGAGAACAAAGCCCCACTAAGATTAGTTTGTGTGCGTGCGTGTTTGCACCAGAGTGAGAGAGAGAGAGAGAGAGAGAGAAGCTGTCAGGTGAATAAAAGAACACGTACATAATTGAACGCAAATTGATTTTTTTATAGCAACCACCAACGTCATTGGCAGCGCGAGGGTTTTTAGACGTGTGGGGGGAATGTTCTTTAGTGACGCTCCAACTTTGCTACAAACAGTCAAATAAATCGGCTCCAAAACCTGTTCTCATAAAGGCTAACAGTTTAGAAGATGATCTCCATTTACTTTAAACTGTTTAAACTGTGCAGTTCCGTACAGACACTGATGTCCGCACACATCGGTGTACATATTTACACCGGTATTTACCGCGGGTCTTGAGTAGCATTTAGCTGAATGGTCCTTATGACAGCATGTACAGAATATTCGACAAGTTTCAAACGTACGCTACTTACTGTGACCATTTATAATTTGGTATTGATGTTAGACGACGGTTTGGAACAAGCCTTTTACTGAGAAATTGCGCTCTACAACATGGAGGTCCAAATTATTGCTATCTTTCTCAAGAAACTGCATGGTGTGATTTTCAGATTGTTTTGAAGTCGAACATTTCACTAGAAACATCTTTAGAGATTTACATCGGTGTACAGGAATAATGTATGGATCGCATAATATTCATCATTATCATAAGAGACAGGAAAATATTTATAGCTGTTCCATTTTATTTTAGGGGGTTTCTTTTGGGTGGGGGGGGGCGGCGAATGTAAGGCGATCATTTCTCATTTTCGAATTTAACTTTTGGCCAGTAACAAAATGAATATCCTCACCGTGTATTAAATGTTTGTATGATGTCTGCATGCTAGCTTTGCGAATGTGGGCCTGAAAAGGTTATTTCAAACATATTGTGTGTGTTTCTTTGTTCTTTTTCCTAATTTACATTTCGGAAGCTGGATTAGTTTCTTTTAATTGTTTGTGCCTAAAACGATCATATAATGGTATGTGTCAGGTTTGCCCATCCCACTTCATAAGTCGTGTATAAACTAAGGTATTAGTAGAATCCATGTTTGATGTCTGAACATATCCGCAGGCTAGAGTTAATCTCGTACGCAAACTTACCGTGACCAGAGAGAAGACCCGTATCCTGGATCGGCACAGGCGTTAGATCGAGTGATTGGTACCTAGGTGTTACAGATTTGTTCAAAGATCAGAGGAACATGCGAGGACCGGGGCGTGTTCTAAATCCCTCCCCACGCAGACAGACAGCGAGAAGGACATTGTCCACTAAGTTTGATTGAATCGAATCAAAGCGACATCTAATCGGAATTGAGATGGAGGGTGCGATAACAATTTCGATCCGAAT
Source organism: Sinohyriopsis cumingii (assembly GCA_028554795.2). Lineage (NCBI taxonomy): Eukaryota > Metazoa > Mollusca > Bivalvia > Unionida > Unionidae > Sinohyriopsis > Sinohyriopsis cumingii. The sequence goes on along the minus strand of CM068831.1, from coordinate 11,144,608 downwards.
TACAACTTCTAACTAGCAAGCTAAAATTTAGTCTTGCCTAGGAAAATTGATGAGCAATATAGGGTTACTCCGAAAGAGCCACTCGTAATTTGGTGGTAAAACTTAGAGAAAACATTAGAAGGAAAGACAAATTTTGTAAAGGTCACTAAGTTATTTGCTCGATTTTGCAGAATATTACGGCATCGCAATTTTAATTATGTGTAGCATGTAAACTATGTATGTTAAAGTCTCTTTCACCCAAATACGGTCATGCTTAATGTTAAATTCCCAAAGATTCCTAGTGGGTCATATTTAATGTTAATTCCTTTAGAGCACCATATTTTACTTTTATCCCATATCGTCCCCATAACTCCTTACATTTTTCTAATTTCAATGATATGCAAAACATACGTAGGGCTTATTTGTCAATACGAAAATGAATTCGAAATAAATATATTTCAAAGTTTGACTATGATTAAGGTTTCAAAACTTTGATCATTATTGTTTCGTTAACAAAAACAAATTACTGATGGGAGTTTTAGAGGGAAATATTGGTATTCCTACAATGTTCATACGAGACTGGAATAGAAGACCTTACCTCCATGATTCATCAGGCCACTTTCTGGGTACTATTCATCTTCACAGTAAATTAATCATGGAATATGTAGCATATGCTGTTAATAATACGTATATCAATTTCTTGACAATTGTGTAGCAAAATATATAATTGTCATCCTATGAAAATCTTTTAAAGATTCACTTCAACAGAATTGTTTTGATTCACGTAAAACTAATTTAAAAAAAACAATCGTATTAGAGAGTGTTTCATTTGTGCAGCTTTAGCCACATATTGGCACAAATATTTAACCTCGTTATATTTACCATCAAGTATATTAGATGCACTGTTTATGTATAGTGTATTTCATGTACTTGATATAAACAGCTTATGAAATGTTTGTTTAATATATTTATGGAATCATGGAGTGGTTTTAGTTGTATGTGCGCATTTATGTCCTAAAGAGCAAGAGTCTAAAATGTACACCAATGTGTGCGGACATAAATGCAGACATAAAAGCGGACATAAATATCTGCATGCAATTGCACATATTAAAGAATAGGAGAGATCATCAGTCAGTATACGTACAGGTTTGGGGCTGATTTATACAACTATACTGTAAGAAATAGTTGTTATGTCAGTTACCGAATTCTATCCCGCCTCGCTCCCAATAAGATGGCTCAAGTGGGATAAGTTGTATTTAATTGCGCAATCCTTCGATGATCAGAGATGTTACGATGTACTTAAAGATTTTAATGAAAATGCAATGTTGTTAATGATGATAAAGAAGATGTTATCGATTTTATCACTAATATCGATCAAGCACCGTCTGTAGAAGAGTTAGATGGGTCAAATAACAATTTAGTAGTTTACGATCATATAACGCTGGACAAACACTCAAATTTAGTTGTATTTAACGGAGTTGATACACATACTCTGCGAATTATTTATCAGACTTGGTGTAGTGGGTATATGGACATGGTTAAGTTCAAACATTTCTTTTCAAAAGCAGAGGTAAATCCACACGGGATTATTACAATAAATTTACATGATCCTCGATCGCGATATCGTACAGGAGGTGATACAATATTTGTATAAGAGACTGATATAATAACGATTTAATCACTCATACATTTATAGCAGCAGATGAGGTGTGACCTAAATAAAACGTCTGGCGGGTAAACAAACCGTATATACAAATCTAGAAAAACACAAATGACAACGATAAAGAAAAAAAATAAAATAACCCAGTTAGAGAAACTCTCGGTCAGTTAGAGGCTTCGGTTTGGCGTTATTGACCTTATTGTTTTCGTTTTCATAGGAAGCTTTATTTTTTCAAAAATGACGTTCGAGCAAAAGGTCTGTTCACCTCCTCTGCTGCTGGAGAGTTTGTGCGGCGTTTAACCCCGCTTTTCAGAACAAGATTGGCTATACAGAGTGGTCAGTATATTTGGTGGAACAACCCGGGAAAACCCCGGATAAATACCAACGATCCAAGGGAAGTTTCTGGCAAATTTTTTTTTTTACAGACCCACGTCGGCCTAGCCGAGACTATGACCTACGTGGGCAGAGTTGAGATGTAAGTGATATGTAAAGTCGAGCGCCTTATACCACTCAGCCACCTGGGACCCAGGAATTTAGGTTTAGCGGGGTCTAATCTACCGGAATTTTGTTACATTTCTTAATCTCAACATCTAATACGATTTGAGAACATACTAGACAAAATCTGTATGCCGACAACAACAAAAAATTGTATTTGGGATTTCAGTGACGTAGACATAATGGTGGTTGCCATTTTTTCCTTTGGCATACCGATCTATGATATTGTGTTATGTACATAATTGAATTGTATCCCATGTAATAATATATAATATATTCGGGAAAATTTGAACATTTTCTTCGTGTCAGCCTCTTTTATATACACTTTTTATTCACTTTTTTGTCGGTGACTTGCTCTGTGTGTGTGTGTGTGTGTAGTGCAGTAAATATAAACAACTTTGTTGTACGTTGAATAATTTATGCATTAAAAATAACTGTTATTCTGTATTATATATATTGACCCATTATATTTAAACCACATTATATTATCATGATGCCCATACTGATCCTAATAAATTTATCTCTTTTTATATAGTTATTCCGCCCTAGTTTCTTCAGCTATTTTGTTTTGTTTGTAATTTTGATCGGAAAGCGAATAATGTAAAGCTTTATACAAACAGATCTGATAATTCATTTGTCCAAGTTTCTTTTAGAAGAACATCATCATTGTTGGAAAAACTTGAACCTAGCTCTTTGCTTTTTAGTTATTCACTCTTTGTGTAGATAACGCGACGATTTCAATGAAAGGTCAATATCCGCCCACCACCACCACCTTATCTAGTTCTCGACGCTACCTTTTTAAGATAATAGCTTTTATTGCCACATCTTAAATCCCAATCTGACTTCTTAGCGTCCTTTCTTCTAGTGTCACGTAGTGACCGGTTATATTGGTACGATGTGCTACAGGCTATTGTCCTGGTTACAGTTGGCAGCACGGTACATTCAGTGTCGGATTAAACCCTGTGGAGGCTCTTAGGCCTTTAGATAGTCGAAAACTTGGGAGCCCCCCTCACAAATTATCTCCTTATACCTTTCGTCAATATTATTTTGATCCGTAGTCGCGGGGCCCCTAGGCCGGTACCTACTCTGCCTATTTGGTAATCTTGCACTGGGTACATTTGCTAACGAAGATCTCCACCCGAGACAGTGAATAGCGCCATTTTGATTCAACAGATGGACACCGGCTGGTTGGGTAACACCAATTATCGTTGAAGTCTGTCGTCCATGTAAGTCTGCTGATACATTCAAGCGAAACACAGATTTAATTCTCGTTAATCTATATTGGTTCGAGCTGTTGTTGCAATGGCAGTGTCAAAACGTGAGAAAATATCATCTTCTTTCTCGATAGACATATTGGCGTCATGTTGATGTTAAAGTAGTGTGGTTCCCTTGGAGGTTTTTAGACCTCTACCCCATTTTAGACAGGTTGTGCCACCGCATTCTAGACAGTCCATCTAACATGAAATACCCCGCGTAGTATTAGTGCGTAATGTGCAATAGCCCTGTCCCCTGTACCCAGTTTTTGTTGTTGTTCCTAATTTGTGGTTTGCTTGACCTGTTTCTATAAAGGTAGCAACAATCTAGCCCAAATGTAATGGATACAAGTGAAGTAACCAAGGAGATTAAATCCTAGTGCTAATTAGATTAAGTACTAATACTATTTCATTGTCTTTTGCCTTATTAGCATCGCCTGATTAAGCTTTACTCAGCACATCAATTTGAATCCTTTAGAGAAAACTCGCACTTTCTGTTATACCAGTTTTAGCAAAAGTGATATTGTGACTTCTCATGATTCTTCTGGATATTGTAATACTGAACCATTTTCTTTGCCAGAGAAATACGCCCGCCCGTGGAATAACATTCAAATGAGCTAAACATTATGCAACGAATGATGATTAGCGATCTATTGATGCTACATGTCACTAGTCGCGTCTGTCATTAAAGCACTGATTTAAAGGTAATGATTCTATTGTTACGAGTTTATGCTCTTAAAATAAGTAATAGACAAGAGTGAAGACAACAAGCTGTGTACAATTTAACAAATAATTTATTCCCATAGAATACAACTAGAAAAAAAGAACTTACAATATTGCGAATTAAATCCAAATTATGATCCAAGATTTAAAGACACAATTCCAAGTAATGAAAAGTTCTAAGTGAGTTTCAGTTCCAATCCCGATGAAATTCAAGATGGAAGGCGATTACGTATGTAATACCTTACGAAGTGCAGTTGTGTCAACAGTCTCTTGTTGAATCACAGATAATAGTATTCCAGTTTTGAATTCAGTATAAATTTCAGTGAATGTCTTTGTTCAATAATTTTGTCAGAACACTTTTGTATTTCCAGGAAAAATAATCACTTGATTTCAATAAATTGAATAAAAGTCAACCCAAACTGGACACAACATAATACAGCTTAACGTGTAAAGTGTTTTAATCCCAACTGACAATCCTTTAACAAAACATCAGTTATGCGACTAACTAAGACGCAAAACCGATTCCCGGATGAGGATCAACAGTTCATTCCTCTGGAAAAGATAGAAGTTTGTTACCGATTTGCATATGATACATATCACGTATTCCAGGTATGACCTTGACTCGACTATATGGTTCTTACTCTGAGAAAGATTAAAAAAATAAAAATAAAAAATATGAAAACTAACAAACAAATTAAAATAAATTAAATATTCATAGCACTATATCAATTCCTGACACGAACAACATTGAGTAAAATACGATACGCCGCAATTATTTCCAAGTCCTTTATTGCCATAGAGCAGCTTTAATTCTGACATCGAGTGAGTACGCTGAAATATTAGAGTAAGTAGTTACACCAGAGCGTAATTAGAACATTGTGCTTTGTGTGAAAAGTATAGCGATTACCCTCTTTTTAAAATAAACGGAGCAAGAAATTTCATTTAAACTATGTTGTCCAGTTGGAATTTGGAAAGGAAGTCTGAAAGTTTACAAATTATTATTTGAAGTAAGGATCCGAATGTCCAATGTCATGTTTACCCCGACCCAGAGTAGCCAGTTTGAAACATGTATAATCAAGCTAATTCTGACGGGTCATTGTTTGATGTCGAACATTGCCGAAGGCTAGCACTAATCCGTTACGTAAGACTGTTGTGGCTAGAATAGAAGAACCGGACATCGGAGTTGCGAGGCGCCCGATAGCCTGTTATCACCTAGGTGTCGAAATGTTCCCATATCAAAAGAAATTGCATGAAGAAGTGGGAGTGTCCTAACTTCTTTCCCCTGCAAACAGACAGACAGGTTGAACTGGCCGCTAAGACGATTGGACAGGGGCACAGCGCCACCCAATCAGAATCGAGATGGGGGGAGACCTTGATTTGGGTAGAATGATATCCCTGCGTTTTCCGGCAAAAGTTAGTTCGCTGAGAGAAATTACCCAGAGAAGAGGGTAGCGTAACTCCGAATACCATTCGTTATTGGCGGGAAAATCTTAGAGCGATTCTTACACTCCTTGTTGAGAAGTACAGTCAGTTATAGCAATGGCGCGTACAAAGCAAACAGTTTAGAAGCACTGAATTCCCCCACAGGACTATCTAAACTGTCCACTACGGACTCCGAAGCTCAGAAAGAGTAAGAAGAATCAAATTACACAAAATAATTAATCCAACGGAAGATAATCAACAAATCGAAATCGACATGGAAAAACGAGACATTGAAAACAGAATGCGTGCAACACGAGGCAATATGGCTACCAGAAAAGAAGTCAATTACCTGGAGAAATTTTTCAAGCTGGAAAGAGTAGTGATGCATGACAAAAGCTATCTACAATGTAAATACAGGGAAGGAACACAAGAATTAGACATGAGGCACATTCAAAGGGAAAACATACCTTGTCTAACCACAGTAATGATAGCCATGAAAATAGCCCACCCAGAGTGTATGGATAGAGTATACTCCATAAATCCTAATGGATATAAAGGCTACATAATAAGACCAAAAGGGAAGAAACCAATCTTACCATATGGAGAAATACGTATTGGGAAAGAAAGAGTGACAGTAAGGGAACCAGAACCGTTGTTAAGGGAGATAAAAAAAACGAACAGGAGAATTACATGTTACAGACATCCCGCTGGAAATCCCAATAGAAGAAATAGTCAAGCGCTTTGAGGAAAAATTCAATATCCCGGTTATCTCAGCAAGAAATAGAACGATAGAAACAACATCAATTTTAGACGGAACACGGATTTTAGAAATAGAAAGCAGTAACATGAAGAAAGTAAAGAGAGCCTTTTACATATTCGGATTCCTAGCAAAGACGTGGTACAAAGGATGCATTTTTGACAGAACATGCAATAGATGTGGGAATACAGGTCACACACCATTCAAATGTCCCCAGAACTCGGAAAATATAGGACCAACAATGACATCTACAAAAACAAGCAGCAGACAAATAGGAAATATACAGCCACAACAACAGCAGCAGCAAAGAACACAAGATGAGCAGCAGCAACAACAACAGCAGTTACAAGAACAAGGACAACAAATGCAAGAACAGAAAATACCGAAACAAGCAGCAACAAAGATAGAACAAATACAACAACAAAGAGAGGAGCAACAACAACAACAGTTACAAGAACAGGGACAACAAAAACAAATACAAGAACAGGAAAGAAACAAAGGAGAAACTACACTACAGAAAGAATTTGAAAACAAAAAACAATTGCAAAAAGTTCAACTGCAGCAACCCAAACAGACACGAGGAAATGAACAACAAGGGCAACAACAACAACAACAACAAATAAAGATACCAACAGGGCAGCAACAACAGGACAATAGACAAGAAGAACAACAAAAGAAAATAAAACCACAACAGCAACCAGAAAACATAGAACAGCAAGGGAATAAAAGTCAACAACACCAACAGACTCGAGAGCCTCCAGAAAACGAATCACAGGGATGTAAACAACAACAACACAAAATACAAATGCAAATACAAGAAAGTCAACAAGAAAATATCAAGCTAATCCAACAAGGTATTGAACCTGGGCAACAACTAGAAAAAGAAGTGATATCAATACAGCCACCAATGCAAGAAAATGACTCAGTAGTGACAGCTTTCAAATTACAACAGATCCAGAAAACACAAACACCTAGACTAATAGAAACACCCGGAATAAACAAGATACCGCAGCAAAATCCAAATAAAGATCCAGAATTTCAACAAACAGTGGATACAACCCTGGATATAAGGAAAGCACTTAGAAGAAAGACAAAAGAGAAAAGACAAGAAAGGAGAAAAATCCAAAAAGAGACAGAAGAAAAACCTATGTTCAGCTATGATGAATACATTGAAAGAAAATATGGAATTTAATCTGTATTTATATAAAAAAAAAAAATTTTCAACTTCAAACAAAGCAATAACACAATAGCTAAACATACAGAATACCAATTATAACATGAAGGGCAGGAGGGCCTCCCTAACTGGTCTGTGAAGATCAAAAGGAGAGAGTACCCTCCAAAAAAAAAAAAAAAAAGAAAATCTTAGAGCGGGAAATTCTAAGTACAGAAAGCTTCAAAAGGTCCTAAAGAGCAAGAGTCTAAAATGTACACCAATGTGTGCAGACATAAATGCGGACATAAATATCTGCATGCAATTGCACATATTAAAGAATATGAGAGATCATCAGTCAGTATACGTACAGGTTTGGGGCTGATTTATACAACTATGCTGTAAGAAATAGTTGTTATGTCAGTTACCGAATTCTATCCCCCCCCACTCGCTCCCAGCACGAGTCTTGTGACAAATTGCCCGCGTTACACTAGGATGAATATATAAATATTACGAAACATTTAGCTGAACAAAACCCACTCGCCTGGAGCACGGTGGCAATTGCCCCCCCCCCCCAAATTCAACCGCCCTCACGCCGCCACTGACTAAAATAAAACTTTAATCTCATAAGATCATTCGGAAGAGAGGAATTTGATCAAACTGAATAACAACGAACACACACCTTCCTAAGAAGCATTCAAATTAACATAATCCTCAAATTACACGTTGTCATTCCGCAACATAATCACTTTTTCAGGTTAAACGCGTATTTTGTTCCTTTGTCAGGTAGATTTATAATGGATTGCTAAAGTTTCACATTTTCTTCCTTTAGTAGAACAAATTATTCAGCTGTCTGGGTTTCTCTGTGGCTTTAAATGAGGGGCCTTGACTCAGTTTTGGATCGGGTGAGAAAGACGGAATTATACAGCAACATTTGATCTTATGGTATTGTCTATTTACGAACACCGGCAATGGCTTTATGGCCAGTTCTATCAACAACGTCGTAGCCTTGCTTTAAATCCAGGTATCCATTATGAAAGAACGTGGTTTGTTAATGCTAACCATCTGATGATCTAGGCGAGTTGCAGCACAAACTTTTCTCTCTCCAGTCTCACCCATCATGTAAACTTGGTACATTTTCAAAACTAAAGGTTGTTACATTCCCAAAATATTTCGAATATAATCTTTTCTTGTTATGAATATTTAATTTTTATTGTTTGTTAGTCATTTCCCCATGATTGTGTATCATATATACTAATATTTTTGAATGGACCTTGTCTAAAATCAAGTTCATTCGTTACCGGACTAGAGCCAGTAATTCTGTACACAAATAATACATAGTTATTTTCCCCTAGGTGGGTGGGTTAAATATCAAGAACATTATCAATAAAGATAAACATTCTCATTTGGATCTGGGTCTAGAACATTTGTAAAACTTGTTGTACGTGATGTTGACCAAATTCTTTACTACAATAGTAACAATTTTTTTCTTCAGAAAACGTTTTTTAGAAATGATCTTTAGACCTACATCCTGGCTTTTATTTGTCTTAAGTTTTACATAATCTTGTATACTTGAAAAATTATTCATTCTTGCAGTTAAAAAGCTTCAGCACTCATTTGTATTGTTGTGTTTAGAATTTGATTTGGACTTAGTTTTTCAAAATATTATTCTCTGGAATTACAAAGTGCTCAATAATATTCATGGACAGAAACATTAATATGGAATTATAGTAAATTCAGACAAGACATCTTGGATTATATATTGTGATTTTTTTGGAAGACTGTTAGCACATCAACACACTTCAGGCCCATGGTACATTAGTCCATTCACGATTAAAGACACATCAACACTTTCATCGATGGATCTTATCGAACATCACTGGGATTCATTCATTAGGACTGGTGATAGGACGTTTTGACTTATTTGGGATTTAATTCGCTCTAATGTAAATTCTTTTTACATTTTCAATTTCGTAATTCTAGGGAAATAAATTATTTGTTGAATTTTACAAAACTCGTTGGTTTCGCCTTTTCTATTACTTAGTTTAAGACCTTAAATTTGCAACAGCCTCTATAACAAGACTGAGTCTATATAACATACTCATCATTTTCTTTTTTTTCCTTCAAGGTCAAACTCTTAAGACAACACGAGGTCGTCTCCTTCTCAGTAAACAACTCCTTTGGCAGTTTCAAATGTACAAAACTGTTGAGATGTTTGGTGACCAATAATTATAATGACGTGAGTAATTTCGATTGATTGGATGCTTTAATGAAATCATTTGGATGGTGACACGATTTCTAGCAGAAACAAAAAGGTGTTAGAGGTGCAGCTGGAAATACGTATGACAAACGGAGAAATGAAAACTTATGATTTTTGTATATATACCAAATCTTAATGAATACATCGCGTAGAATAATAGGGTACTCTAAATGAATACATCGCGTAGAATAATATGGTAATCTAAATGAATACATCGCGTAGAACAATGGGGAAATTTAAATGAACACATCGCGTAGAATAATAGGGAAATCTAAATGAGTATAACATGTCAAATAAAAACTCATTCTTAATCAACAATTAATGAAGAACAAAATGGCAGTCTTTATGACCGAATCATGTCGAATTAAAGGATAGTAGTTTATGGGGCCACCGTAGGGTCAAGGGGACTTTAATATTAAAAAAGATATATCCACTATAGGGTCTATGGGAATTTGACATGGGGAATTTTAACATGGATGGGACTGTATAGCGTCAAGAGCATATGAACATGGATGGGACTGTATAGCGTCAAGGGAAAATGAACATAGGAATATATCGTGGGACTGTATAGCGTCCAGGGAAAATTAACATGGGAATTTAACATGGATGGGCCTGTATAGCGTCAAGGGAAATTGAACATGGGGAATGGATATAACACAGACAAGAGACAAGAGACAAACACTGATACAACATATTTTAAAAAATTTCGGGGGGACGCAAGCCCTGAAAAGGGCCTTTGGGTTCTTCTGCTTCTTCTAATTTCTTCTATTTTTCCACCAACTTTTTATTTTCTCTCCTACACTTTTTCTCTTCTTCTCATTTTTTTCTTCCTCCTTTTTCTCCTTGTTCTGCTTCTCCTCCTCCTCTTTGTTTATCTTCTCTTTTACTTCTTCCTTTTCAATTTTTTCATTCCATACCCTCATCCTTATTCTTTCCTCTTCATCCTCATTCTCTTCCTTTTTATCTTAAAGCAGATCACTTATTATTTCCTTTAACTTTCTTAAGTTGTTTATCTCCATCTTTACTCGATGGAGACTATACGAATAGTGATCCTCGTCCAGTTCAACCAACATCTGCTCTATCATTCCCAATTGTCGAGTACGTCTTGCAATTTCTTCATCTTGTCAAGGTGGTTTGAAGCCATCTTCTTTTTTATTCTTTGTAGAATGGCGCGACTGACGAACGCTGTGAGTTTTTATATGTAAAGCACGGACGTGAAGGTAAACATCCCCTATTTTTTCTCTTCTCATATTATCTACTATCCACACAGAGACGAGGAGACAAATAACTAACCACAATTTTACTATCCACACACACGAAGGAACCAAAACTAAACACTCATCTACTATCCACACACGCGGGGAAGCCAAATCAAACCCCAAAACTACTATCCACACACGCAAAGAAGCCAAATCAAACCCAAACTATACTATCCGCACACGGGAGAAGCAGAAACATAACCATAATCTACTATCCACACACGCGAAGAAGCCAAAATATCAAACCCAATAATCTACTATCCACACACGCGGAGAAGCAAAAACATAACCAAAATCTACTATCCACACACGAGAAGAAGCCAAAACATAACCACCAATATACTATCCACACACGCGAAGAAGCAAAACAAACTCTTACTTTACTATCCACAAACCCCATTATATGCTATCCACACACGCGAAGGAACCAAAACTAAACATTCATCTACTATTCACACACGCGGAGAAGCAAAATCAAACCCTAAATCTACTATCCACACACGCGAAGAAGCCAAATCAAACCCAAACTATACTATACACACACTAGAGAAACAGAAACATAACCATAATCTACTATCCACACACGCGAAGAAACCAAAAATCAAACTCATTAATTTACTATCCACACACGCGAAGGAGCCAAAACTAAACACCAGTCTCCTATCCACACACGCGGAGAAGCAAAAATTAACCCTTATTATAATATCCACACACGCGGAGAAGCCAAATCATGACCATAATATACTATCCACACGCGCGTAAAAGCCAAATCAAACCCCAAATCTACCATCCACACAGAAGGGAAGGTTAAAAAATCACACACTCTACCATCCATACAAACGTACGTGAGCGCTTACAAAACCCAATAATCTACTATCCACACAAACGTACTTGAGCGATTACAAAACCCAATAATCTACTATCAACACACGCGGAGAAGCAAAACATAACCACAATCTACTATCCACACACGCGGAGAAGCAAAAACTAACACTTATTATACTTCCACACACGCGAAAAAGCCAAATCATGATCATAATATACTATCGACACGAGCGAAGAAGCTAAATCAAACCCAAAATCTAACATCCACATAGAAGGGAAGGTTAAATAACCACACACTCTACTATCCACACAAACGTACGTGAGTGCTTACAAAACCCAATAATCTACTATCCACACACACGAAGAAGCAAAATTATAACCATAATCTACTATCCACCCACGGGAAGAAGCCAAATTAAACCCAAATTCTACTATCCACAGACGCGGAGAAGCAAACAACTAAACACACATTTACTATTCGTTTAATATTTGATGTGGCAAGAAGAAATGGTACAATACGCAACAAAGGGATTGTAAGTTTACACTCCAATCTGTGTGCACTGCAATGGTAACAACGCTCTTGCGTTGGCATTATTTTGCCACACTACCTTAGAAAAAACAATGCATCACTCATCATAAACGATTTCATTGGCTATACTTATTTTCTTACGGCGTTCGCTTCGAATTGACTTCAGTATCTTTTCGCACAGTGACAAGATCGGGCGTGTTTTTTTAAATTCTGCGGCTGGCCGCTACACTAATTGCCCTGAATTTACAACCAAACAATGTGTTACACATTGTAAGTGACTTCATTGGCTAACCGATATTTTACACTTCTGTCTCTTTTGATGTGAGTGTGCTTGTCAAAATGTTTGAGTAAGATTAAAAATGTTTGTCAGTTTCAAAACGCGAACCAGTACTGTGGCCGTTTAATATTTGATGTGGCAAGAAGAAATGGTACAATACGCAACAAAGGGATTGTAAGTTTACACTCCAATCTGTCTGCACTGCAATGGTAACAACGCTCTTGCGTTGGCATTATTTTGCCACTCTACCTTCGATAAAAACAATGCATCACTCAATGAGATCAAGAGATTGAGAGAACAACGGTGGTAAATCCAGTAGGATTACAGAACCAACACGACCAGTGAAGAAATAAATTTGTTTGATACCTCATAAAAATTATTTTTTACAATCTAGTAGACCCAAAAGTGACTTGTAGAAAAAATTTGAACGATGACATACACCTACACGGTTACATTAAATGGTTTACGTCAATGGTTGCTATTTCTTTATTATTAAAAGTTCGTACAAACGATATGTATGTAAACGAAAGCTAACACACACGCACGCACACGCATACAAGTGTCACTGCATTGGGTGACAGTGAACGTGCAGTACTTTAGTCTGGAGTGTTTTGAGAGATGCACAGATAGACTTAACATTACAGTGGAAAGAGAAAGAAAGAATGGTAAAGCAAAAACAAACGTAGGACACCATTTTTGGTTCCGTTATTCTTGCGGTATTATAGGACAAAGATTATTGAGACAACCATACATTCATGTGAAATACGTTCTTATTTTGGGGCACCAGACAGATGCCCCCCACCCATTTCCAAAAAAAGTGAAAAGTGTTTTATGTGTAAGTGTATCATCCAGGTATGTTGCTTGTTTTATTTTTATAAAAAGAATTTTCAATCAAAAATTTAATTATAGTTAATTTTTGATGGGGTATTTATATTTCCTAGTGTTATCTTTAGGGGTGTTCATCCGAGCCAAGTTTCTTTCACCTAGCTCGAATTCGCTCCCCTAGTTCGTGTTCGTGACCTTTTCTAGAGGTCTCCTTAGTCTCGTGTTTGCTATATGTGTATTGCTATGTGTGTGAATGCAATATTAGTTTCCATGCTGAGACAGCATATCAGTCAAATTTCCCCAGTTTGCCTTAGTACTAGTTTTTATTTTATTTTTTATTATACTTTATTAATCATTTTTAAAAGGGCAACTGAGCGGTGTACTATTTTCAATAAAAAAAGCCAAATGTTTTATGTGCGTGCTTATATGTGTCGCTTATCGCATAATTTTGAAATGAGGCGGGCTGTGCTCGAGTGAGGGTCCATACTTTATTTATTTGTCGTATTTCACCCGACTCGAGTTTTGGCCCCCTTTCTTATTTTTTGTGGCCAAAATTCCAATTTACGGTACGGGAGCTGTATAGTTAAGAGAGAGCGAGAGTTAGAAATAAGTAGAGTTGCTGTGTTTGTTTTTGTGTTTTGCATGTACTAGTTTTCCATATGGGGTGTTTTTCTTAGGCTCTTTTAAAGCCTTTCCACTTCGCGTGGCGCCATGTGATATAGCCCCATGACGTCATTACCTCTTACTTTCCCCATACAGATACCCTGTCCTTTTGTATATTTAAAGGTATGGAGAATATTCCCTAAGGATTGCTTGATATTTATATATAAACACAATCAACTTAATAAGTGTTTAACGATATATTAGCCACCTCCAAGGAGATCAGGGTGGAAACGAGGTCTTAGTCCGCGTTTGCGTTAGCGCTCGTAATGAGCGCTATACCAAGGCTCCTATCTTACCCCTACTCCCTGTTTGGTATCTGGTATATAAACACATGCAAATTTATTAGTGTTTAACGGCATATTACATTTATATGTTTGTTTGTTGTTGGGGGTTTTTTTTTGGGGGGGGGGGTAAATCCATTTTATATTTAATTTTTGAGAGATATCAAGTCATTTTTACTGACCTTAATTAGTCCATAATTTTTGAATTTTAAATAATTCCATCGGTTATGATGGCCTATGTTAGTTATTTTGTAATTGTTATTACCTGGCCACACACCATCATTGTTTTTGTAATGTAATCTGTTATCTTAATTATTGGGGTTTTTTTTGTCGAAATTCCCGTCCAAATATAGAATATACTTCCCTTGATATCTCTCTTTATTACATATCTCCATGATCAGTTTAATCCGGTCATCCTTCCTTCTTTCACATTGTGCGATGGCATGATATTTGGTGAAGATGGATGTTTTACACATGGGACATTTGATTATTGTGTGAATCATCCTTCTTCTCAGCCATGCATTATGCAAATATTTAAATACGAGACTTTGTATTTTAACTGATCCGATGTTGGCCCAGTGCCTCCACACTCTATCCCAGTCTATATGGATGTTTTCCTCCTCTACTTTGGTTCTTTTACCTTTAGCTTCATATTCCCTAATCCAGTCATATGTCTTAGGTATGTCCTTTTCCCGGAGTTCCGTTTTGTCCCTAAACTTGCATAAAGTTCTTTTGTTTGTCTGAAATGTCTAGGTACTTCTAACCTTTTGCATAACTTGTCATTTTTATAAATATCTTGCATGTTCCTTAAGGTGAAGCCGTACCAACATACATATAGGGTTTCCCATGGACTTTTTGGTATTGTCGGTAGTCTTTTGAATCTGTTTATAATATTTGTATATTTTGTTTAAAATGGGGCATGGTAAGGCTAAGCCCCTTTTGTTCTGGCTCTATATAATGTAGATTTTTGGACGTAATGTGTCTTGAAGATCCATATATAGTTTATAATTTCCTTATCTATCTTATCTAAATTTTTATTTTCTAAATCTAGGGAGTTTGTTATATAGTTCATGTTAGAGTACATGTTTGTTTTGCTACTTGTGCACGCTCCATTATGCATAATGGAATTAGAGCCCAGATTTCGATATTCTCTTTGATTATATATATATATATATATATATATATATATATATATATATATATATATATATATATATATATATATATATATATATATATATATATATATATATATATATATATTTGTAGTTTTCTCTTTCTTCGTTTTTCCCAAAGAAGATTCCTAAAGCTTTAACAGTTACCTTCAGTTACCTTGATCAAGTGTGGTGGTAAACCGGGGTGGTTTCCCCTCCAGTTCCCTATTTGTAGTATTTCTGTTTTATCATGATTTATTTGCGACCCTGATGCTTTTCCAAATGATTCGTATTCCTTTTGCAGGTGTTTAAAGGAATTTTGGTCTTTTATGAAGTTAGTAAAGTCATCGGCATGTTGGAGCATTTTGAAATCCTCTTTCAGATATGGGATTTTTATACCTTCGATATTTTTGTTATTCCGTATTTTGATACTTAGTATTTCAATTGCTATTACGTATACTAGCATAGAAGCATAGATAGTGGGCAGCCTTGCCACACCGATCTTTGAATATCAAATTTATCTCTGACTGCGCCGTTTACCTGTACTCTAGCTGTTATTTTATTGTGCAGGATTTTAATCCAGTTTTGGAAATTAATTCCAAATCCAAATTTCTCTAATACCTTTTGGGTATAGTTATTTTCCAATCTGTCCAAAGCTTTCTCTTGGCCAAAAATTACCATAGCACCTTGTTGACCTGTTTCGTTTACATAATCAATCATCGTTCTTATATTTAAGATATTATTTTGCACATTTCGTCCCTTCCCCCCCCCCACACACACACACACACACGACTGGTTTACATTTATGATTTCAGTTAGACATAATTTAACTCTATTTGCTAAAATTTTGCTTAAAATCTTGTAATCTATATTTAGGAGGGAGATGGGCCTCCAATTTTTTAGGTTTTCCCTATCCCCTTTCCCTTTGTATATAATTGTTATTAACCCTTCTCTCATTGGTTCCGTCACCATGTCATTTTTTAAAAGAATGTTATTATATAAATTTTCCAGAATCGGCGCTAACTCACTTTGGAATTTTTTATAGAATTCCGCCGTGAGTCCATCTTACCCTGGGGATTTCCCTTTCGCTAGCTGACTGATTGTAATTTTTATTTCATTTTCTGATATGAAATCATCACCCAGGTCATTATGTTCTGATGATATCTTATCACATATAATATCTTTTGGATATTCATCTATAGTTAGATGATCAATGTTTTGTGAAGCATACAAGTTGGTATAAAAAAATCCTTAATTTTCCCTAGTATTTCGTTTTTCCCTGTTATTTCCCTCCCATTTTCATTTATTTTCTCTAGTTGCTTCCCCCCCCTCCTTAGTTCCTCTCTTTTATATAGTCCATTTGCTTTTTTGTATATGGTGTTGTATCTTCCCGCTCTTAATTCAAACCCTCTATTTTCCTCATCAGTGATTTTTTTAGTTGGTTTTGTAATTGCTTTATCTTTTCCTCTGGTAATTTCCCTTTTAGAAGAATTTTAGTTTCTTGCTTTTCCATTTCTTGTAGTTTTTTCTTTTTTATAGAATGACATATAGCTAATTTTTTAATTTATTTTTTAAAATATCCCAATCCGTAATTATATCTCTGTTACCAAATTTTTAAAGTTTTCTAATTCATTTTGTATTTCTTCTTTAAAATTATCTACTTCTAAGACTTTGTTGTTTAATTTCCATACTCCCTTCCCCCATTTTGTTTTACTTAGCATTTTAAAATCGAGACTTATTAATTTATGATCAGAAATTTTAAAATCATGTATTTTTGTATTTTTATATAGATTATCCTGAAAACATGTTACATATAACTTGTCTAATCTACTAGCTTTTTCATTTTTATGCTCATATGTGTATTCGGTCTTTAGTAAATTTGTTTCTCTGTATATATCATTTAATTTATATTTTTGTATAAGTTTTTCCATTATACGTTTTGCAGTTAAATCATTTGTTGTTAAGCCTCCAATTATGTCAATATCGTCCCCGATCCAGTTAAAATCACCCCCTATAATACATGGTTCCATTGTGTGATCATTTAAATATTTGTGTACATCTTGAATAAATTCATGCTTTTTATATCTAGTTGCTGGAAAATAAACGTTAGTAATATGATTTGTTTCCAGCTTTATGTGAATCATCCTACCCTTGAAATTTTCATCCTTATCCGCCCTTTCCCAATTTAAACCCGTCCTATTTTTAATTATAGTTGCTACACACACACCCTATGTCAACACTTCTACAATTATTAGTAATCACTACTGCATCTAACTCTTCTTCTAATTTTGTCTTAAATTCATTAAAAAAATTATTGTGTTTCCTGAACCAATATTACATCATATTCATTTAAATCTATTAATTTGCTTATTTTTCCCTTATCTAGTCCATTTGTATTTATTGATGCTAGTCGGAAGTTTTTTCCCTCCATTTCTGTTTCCCTCAGGTGGCGGCTCTGTTATTTTCCTTTATTTAAAATTGATACCAAGCGTTTGTAGTAATATTATTATAAATTTATGTTTGTTTAAATGTGAGATATATTAATTTAAAATTTGAGTGTCTGGGGGCACAGGGGCCTCATCGGTCACCTCTTTGGTGTTTCATCCACCTTCTCTCTCAGGTTTTGTTAGTTCAATGTTATAGCCCATATTTGTCAATTCCATGTCTGTCCCATTGCTTACATCCATTTCATCTTCCGTATCGTTTTCTATTTCTCTTTCTAGGTTTTCTCCACACGCTTTCTCTATGGTTTCTTCTCTTTCTTCCACGCTGTCTGATTTGTCTGTGATGTCTGAGTTATGGTTTCCCTTCCTTATAATTTTCTTTTTGTTCCTCACGGCTACTTGTATTTCATCTGTCGGCGTGGTGTCACTTATCTGTGATGTCGACGCTGATAGCTAGTCATTTCCCGTGTTTTCTTTTTCTTAGCGGTGCTATAGGGGTTGATGTCAATGGTTTCAATCCAACGAGATCGTCCAGGGCCGTCTCTTCTTGTATTTCTCCCTCTAATCTACTTTCCTCTTCTGCTAGTATTTGGAATCTGTTTCTCAAGTTGATCCCCGTTTGCGTATCACTTTTTGTTTTCTTGATAGGGGTCAGGACTAAGGTAATTCTCCCACTTTTCCTTTTCTTGCGAGTCAGTGATTTCATCTACATCTTCTCTCCGTTGTTCGTGTTCTTTGTCTGCATCCTCTATTCGCTCCCTTTGGGGTTGTTGTACTCTTCGTTCTGTTATTGATTCGTCTTGTGTTTGTATATGTTCCTTGTTTCCATTCATTCATCAATTTCATAAAAAGGTAATGTGATATTTATTGTCGACTGACTGCTTAACATTTGCTTAACATATCTCAGATTTAAGATATGTCCTGTGTTTCGCAGCACACGCTACAAACAATGTTGCAAAGTTTTCACAGATCTAAGGGCGGAAATAAAAACAGCACCATAACGCTCCTTGTTCTATCCACAGTGAAAACTGAGAGAAAATAGGTCGAATAATGTTACAGATTTTCTGAACGTATGTTTTGGTTTTAGAATTCAGATTTAACCATGGGCAGGGTTATACAGTGCAATGCCACTCGCGTCATTCTTGGACATTGTTACATTTTTTCCGAACATGTGTGTTGGTTTTAGAATTCAGACTTAACCATTGGCAGGGTGATAAAGTGCAATGTCACTCGCGTCATTCTTGAAAAAGCCTTTGTTTATTTCCTTTCTTAAAAAACGGTAGATCTAATGTTAGAATTTTTTCCGTGACACATTGCAGTGCCAAAATAAAGAGAAAGCTACGATACCTGAATTGTACAAGCTCGCCCACTCCAGCTTTTATTTCATCCAACGAGTTACTGATTTACAATTTGTAAGGATGTAAGTGTTTGAAAAAAGTTACATGACAAACGGAACAGTTCACAGAAATATGGTGACTACTGATCACAATTTTGGAGAGGTATCTTCAAACAGCCACAGATACCATTAGGATTTCAATCAAAACTACTATGACGGAGAGAGAGTGTTTTTTGAAAAAGCCTTTGTTTCTTTCCTTTCTTGAAAAACGGTAGATCTAATGTTAGAAATTTTTTCCGTGACACATTGCAGTGCCAAAATAAAGAGAAAGCTACGATACCTGAATTGTACAAGCTCGTCAACTCAAGATTTTATTTCATCCAACGATTTACTGATACAATTTGTAAGGATTTAAGTGTTTGAAAAAAAATTACATGACAAACGGAACAGTTCACAGAAATATGGTGACTACTGATCACAATTTTGGAGAGGTATCTTCAAACAACCACAGATACCATTAGGATTTCAATCAAAACTACTATGACGGAGAGAGAGAGTGTTATTCCTACTGTAGAACATATCACAACACTTACGTTTGTTTTTACAGTATATTTTCCTTAAGAAAGATTCAAAGAAACACATATTCCATTTAGATAATCACAGCCATAGAAAAAATACACCATTATTAAATGTCACCAGTGTGAACTGAAGATTATGGACACTAAAAATTCCTTCTTGTTTGATAACGTGGATGTAAAGTTCTCACAGAATAGTTCATCCAAATATGCTGTGATGTATTTGACTATAAAACTGACACAATTTCCGTGGGATCGCACAGGGTACGATTGTTCTTGCGTTAGTTTTACTCTTTTTTAATATTTTATAAGTCGCCTAGCAATGAGACACGATCTATCTCGACACTGTGTGAAGAGCTACTGAAGTCAATTCGAAGTGAATGCGGTAAGAAACTAAGTCTAGCCAATGAAATCGTTTATGATGAGCATGCATTGTTTTGTTCGAAGTTAGTGTGGCAAAATAATGCCTACGCTCTTGCGTTGTTACCATTGCAGTGCGGACTGACTGGAGTGTGAATTTGCAAGCCTGTGTTGTGTATTGTACCATTTCTTCTTACCACATCAACTACTGAAAGGTGACAGTACTGGTACACGTTCTGAAACTGTCAATTTCTTTTGACCTCACTTAAACATTTTGACGTACACACTCACATCGGTAGAGTCAGAAGTGTTACATTATTGAGTGGCATGGATTTTTGTTTGTTTTTGTTTTTAAAAATTGTGACTACGATTTTTATGAAGTAAATAAACTAAAGTACAGTGAACCTCAAGGATGATGACAAAAGCTGTCTGTCTATTGATGCGTGTATTTGCTTAAGAAGAAATATGACCTCTGAAATATATACGGCAAGCATGATTAGAATGAACACAACGACAGCTAACTGTAGTAACAAAGGGGGTGTTTTCCTTCAAGTTCGGGTAACTTCGATTTTCAATCCTCTTTCAAGAAAAACTTGTATCCTTTAGTAGGGTTTGAAATAAAAAACTGAACAAACTTAAGCACTTTGCTCTAGATATTTTCTTTTGCAGCAACAGACTATACAGCATATATACTGTTACAACAATAAAAAGCTTTAAATCTTCTGGCAAAAATAAATACATAAACAAAATAGAATTAAAGATTAACGATTACTAACCAACAAAACTGAATTTAACAAAGGCAATGACATGTGAAGAAATGCCTCTCACTTTGGAAAGGTAGGCGAATGTAATCTACCATGCACCATCAACTTGAAAAAAATTATAAACAGAGAGAAACATGAATTCGAAATTCATTTTTTTTTCAAAATTGTTTCTGTTTCTGACAAACATTTTTAATCTTACTCAAACATTTTGACAAGTACACTCACATCAATAGAGACAGAAGTGTAAAATATCGGTTAGCCAATGAAGTCATTTACAATGCATAACACATTGTTTGGTTGTAAATTCAGGGCAATTAGTGTAGCGGCCAGCCGCAGAATTTAAAAAAAACACGTCCGATCTTGTCACTGTGCGAAAAGGTACTGAAGTCAATTCGAAGCGAACGCCGTAAGAAAATAAGTATAGCCAATGAAATCGTTTATGATGAGTGATGCATTGTTTTTTCTAAGGTAGTGTGGCAAAATAATGCCAACGCAAGAGCGTTGTTACCGTTGCAGTGCACACAGATTGGAGTGTAACTTACAATCCCTTTGTTGCGTATTGTACCATTTCTTCTTGTCACATCAAATATTAAACGGATAGTAAATGTGTGTTTAGTTGTTTGCTTCTCCGCGTCTGTGGATAGTAGAATTTGGGTTTAATATGGCTTCTTCCCGTGGGTGGATAGTAGATTATGGTTATAATTTTGCTTCTTCGTGTGTGTGGATAGTAGATTATTGGGTTTTGTAAGCGGTCACGTACGTTTGTGTGGATAGTAGAGTGTTTAGTTATTCAACCTTGCCTTCTGTGTGGATGTTAGATTTTGGGTTTGATCTGGCTTCTTCGCGCGTGTGGATAGTTTATTATGGTTATGATTAGGCTTCTCCGCGTGTGTGGATAGTATAATAAGGGTTAGTGTTTGCTTCTCCGCGTGTGTGGATAGTAGATTGTGGTTATGTTTTGCTTCTCCGCGTGTGTGGATAGCAGATTATTGGGTTTTGTAATCGCTCACGTACGTTTGTGTGGATAGTAGATTATTGGGTTTTGTAAGCGCTCACGTACCTTTGTGTGGATAGTAGAGTGTGTGGTTATTTAACCTTCCCTTCTGTGTAGATGGTAGATTTGGGGTTTGATTTGGCTTCTTCGCGTGTGTGGATAGTAGATTTGGGGTTTGATTTGGCTTCTCCGCGCGTGTGGATAGTACATGAGTGTTTAGTTTTGGTTCCTTCGCGTGTGTGGATAGTATATAATGGGGTTTATGGATAGTAAAGTAAGAGTTTGTTTTGCTTCTTCGCGTGTGTGGATAGTATATTGTTGGTTATGTTTTGGCTTCTTCGCGTGTGTGGATAGTAGATTTTGGTTACGTTTTTGCTTCTCCGCATGTCTGGATAGTACATTATTGGGTTTGATATTTTGGCTTCTTCGCGTGTGTGGATAGTAGATTATGGTTATGTTTCTGCTTCTAAAGTGTGTGGATAGTATAGTATGAGTTTGATTTGGCTTCTTCGCGTGTGTGAATAGTAGATTTGGAGTTTGATTTGTTTTCTCCGCGTGTGTGGATAGTAGATGAGTGTTTAGTTTTGGTTCCTTCGCGTGTGTGGATAGTATATAAGGGGGGTTTGTGGATAGTAAAGTAAGAGTTTGTTTTGGTTTTTCGCGTGTGTGAATAGTATATTGGTGGTTATGTTTTGGCTTCTTCGCATGTGTGGATAGTAGATTATGGTTATATTTCTGCTTGTCCAGTGTGTGGATAGTATAGTTTGGGTTTGATTTGGCTTCTTCGCGTGTGTGAATAGTAGATTTGAAGTTTGATTTGGCTTCTCCGCGTGTATGGATAGTAGATGAGTGTTTAGTTTTGGTTCCTTCGCGTGCGTGGATAGTATATAATGGCGTTTGTGGATAGTAAAGTAAGTGTTTGTTTTGCTTTTTCGCGTGTGTGAATAGTATATTGGTGGTTATGGTTTGGCTTCTTCGCATGTGTGGATAGTAGATTATGGTTATAGTTCTGCTTCTCCCGTGTGTGGATAGTATAGTTCGGGTTTGATTTGGCTTCTTTGCGTGTGTAGATAGTAGATTTGAAGTTTGATTTGGCTTCTCCTTGTGTGCGGATAGTAGATGAGTGATAAGTTTTGGTTCCTTCGCGTGTGTGGATAGTAAAATTGTGGTTAGTTATTTGTCTCCTCATCTCTCTATGGATAGTAGATAATATGAGAAGAGAAAAAATAGGGGATGTTTTCCTTCACGTCCGTGCTTTACATATAAAAACTAACAGCGTTCGTCATTCGCGCCATTCCACAAAGAATAAAAACGAAGATGGCTTCAAACCACTTTGACAAGATATAGAAATTGCAAGATGCACTCGACAATTAGGGAATCATAGAGCAGATGTTGGTTAAACTGGACGAGGATCACTATCTTATAGTCCCCATCGAGTGAAGATGGAGATAAACAACTTAAGAAAGTTGAAGGAAATAATAAGTGATCTCCTTAAAGAAGAAAAGGATGATGGTATGGAAGGAAAAAATTGAAAAGGAAGAAGAAAATGAGAAAATAAAGAAAGAGGAGGCAGAGACGCAGAAAAAGGATAAATAGGAGGAATAAAAAAAGAGAAGAAGAGAAAAAGTGTAGGAGAGAAAATAAGAAGTTGGTGGGAAAATAGAAGAAATTAGAAGAAGCAGAAGAACCTAGGGCCCCTCATTGGCCTCGAAAAGAATCGACTTTCAAGCCTCCCCCGAATTTTTTTTAAAAATGTTGTAACAGTGTTTGTCTCTTTTCTCTAGTCTCTTGTCTGTGTTATATCCATCTCCCATGTTCAATTTCCCTTGACGCTATACAGGCCCATCCATGTTAAATTCCAATGTTAATTTTCCCTTGACGCTATACAGGCCCACGATATATTCCCATGTTCATTTTCCCTTGACGCTATACAGTCCCATCCATGTTCATTTGCCCTTGACGCTCTACAGTCCCATACATGTTAAAATTCCCCATCTTAAATTCCCATAGACCCTATAGTGGATATACCCTTTTTTAACATTAAAGTCCCCTTGACCCTACGGTGGCCCCATACACTACTAAGGATAATCCCAAGAAATAAATCATTGGAAATTAAACGGAAATCATAACCTCACGTCTTTTATTTTCTTTATGTGCATTACAAATGCAGATGAAATGACAAGAGAATAATAACGAACTCAAGAAGTCAAAACGTGAGCTATAGACTATTGCTGTGGACAGTTCGTCAGTATTCCCCACCCCCAAGACCGCTTCGTTTTACTTTGCGCGTCAGCAAATAAAATACTGAATACATATACTGATTTTATATATGCCAGAAACTAAAAAGACATTTAAAACAGAAATTGATGCAAACACATCCATATGTCTCTCTTGCTATCAAACAGCTTTATTTCCTCATAAATCTTCCAAAATATGCTCTCAAATACAACAGGAAATATCTATCAGAATATAAGTCAAGCACAAAATACATATTAATTAAGATAATTGTGTTCAGAAAATTGAGGTCCGTATTTCTACAGCAATATTATCGTGCAGGAAAATTGAGTAATTATTGTACATTTAATTTAAATGGAGCAAGAAATTTTACAAATTAGCTGTAAAAGGAAGTGAGACTGAAATGAATGTTATAGTAATTGAACACTCATTTCTTACATTTGAAGGATCATTGAAAACTCATTTCTTACATTTGAAGGATCATTGAAAACTCATTTCATACATTTGAAGGATCATTGTTTACTTGCCTGACATGAATCCAATAGGAAATACTTTAATTCAATACCCATCCAATAGGAAATACTTTAATTCTTCTATGAACCCATCTGATCCTGTCAGCCAATGATAAATTACCTCAAACTCGTCAAAAAGTTTGCTAATATTTGTATTAGTCATTTGATCATTGCTATTTATAGGACCTACGCAATCTTGTCATTCTTTATATCTTAAAACAGAACCTATACACGTACACAATATTAAGCTACATAAAATCTATAAAACTTAGACATCAAATATATATATATATATATATATATATATATATATATATATATATATATATATATATATATATATATATTCGATTCCTTTGAACTTGAATACAGACTGTGTGTGTGTGTGTGTGTGTGTGTGTGATTTGCATTTTTAACATAGCTTTAACAATTTTTCAGTCGTATCGCTACGGTATCTACAGTGTGACTGTTTATAACGATGTATAGCACTGGGGCATCATGCCACAGACATGTATTATGATGTCCCACCCAGTCACATTATCCTGACACCAGGCCGACGAGTCCTAACACTAACGTCTTAATGCTGAGCGCCAAGCGAGGTAGCTGTTAGTACCATCTTTTGTCTTTGGAAGTTTGGTATGACTCGGCCGGAGAAGATATCCGCGAACTCCCGCATCCAAGGCGGACTGCAAATTCCTCTTACAATTTTTTATGTTATAACTTTGATAAAATAAATTATTTGCTTACGTTTTACAAAACTTGTTGGTTTTGTTTATTTTTAATACTTAGTTTGTGAACACACATACGCACACACACACACACGCTCGCGCGCACTATCGTTACTTTTTTATGTTGTTTTTGATTTTCTTCCAAATTTATAAATCCTTCACAATAAATAATGTTATCGAGAAAAAAATCATTGGAATATTGGGTTATTTGTACGGGTTTTTAAATAAGGAGTCAGTGGGAAAAGGAGCATCTTTATTTCATACTGTTAATGCTGAGCAAAGAAGTAAATACTCATGTTTATAATTATCAATTGAATATACTAATTGGATTAAAATTATAAAAAGGACCGTCTTTGAATTCCTTTGTAACTTATTAGTTTTCGTGGCATTTCCAAAACTGCCATACACCATCATAGTGAATAGAATCTAATTTACTGGTCAATAAATGAAAAATTAGTTTTCTTAAAATTAATAATTATTTAATTCATTTATCTGTATGTTGATTTATCGGTACATATAATTTAATTAGGTTCCTTCAAATGTAATATTCTCAACAAAAAGATGAGAATAAGAGATCGAAAAACAAAATTGAATGAAATTTAGTTTATGGAATTTTTTTACCTATTTTAGTTGGCGTGTTTGATTAGGATGAAAAAAACAATTAATATCACTATGAAATAAAATAACTGACGAAATCAAGCGTTATACCATGAATTACGACCTGGGGATAAAAAGGAACTAATGATACAAACTTACACAAGAACAGTTCCAAGGTTAAACATCAATGAAACTTTGGGCCAGTCATTTACCTCAATATTGTTTTCATAGGATTGCACTGTTAACCGAAAACAATAATATTTACTGTAAGGCGTACGATTATAGCTTCCATTGTACAAGACCAATATGGTGGAATGTGGAATGTGGCTGTGCCCATTAAAACCTCGAAAGAAAGGTCTATGATGGGTGTGGATAGATCATATTTTCCGCTGACACACTTTTGTACTGGCTTAAGACAACATACCAAGATGATACTGATTCCCATCGCTTTTGAAGTTTCCAATGAATACGAGACAGGAACCCAACTTTATGCACGAGTTACAAGATGAAAGCTAAGGTAACCATTGCAAATGGATCGCATCTTAAAATATATTGTATGTAAAGTTAGTACGCTGTACGGGCTTAAAAACTAAACGTTATCATTTATTTTCGATTATCTATCTGATGCAAAAGTTTAAACATTCACTGCATACTACAGTGTTTTGTCAGTTTTAGTCTACGAGTAATAATAATTTTCCTTTTGTCTTTTTTCGTAATGAATTCAACACAGTCTGTATATCCGGCGGTATAGGGTACCTTTTTGTATAATTTCACTAACAGCTTGTGATTGTAACTTGTATCTGGATGTTTCGACCCTTCAAAATTACCTGCTTTCGTCGTTTGATACACAGCTAAAATAGTTTCAGTTGCATCTATAACTCGGTGCTTCTTCCTCCGCGCATTTATTACCAGCCAATTATCGTACGCTTTTCGCCCAATTACAATGTCTGGTATATCCTTCCACGGATATGATGCTGATGTGATAAAGTAATCCTCCGCATAGGTGCCAAACAACTTCCCTCTTTTCTTTGAAACACTTTCTAATCCGCTCCATGACGATCTTTCCTTCCTCGTTAAATTATTTACATTGGTTCTTTTCCCAATAACTAAAGTATGTCCTTTGAACGTTGAATTGTTTTTAAGTATTTCCAGTAGCGTTTCGACTAACTTGTCTGTAAACAATATATCACTATTGGCAAATGAATAAAATTCGGAATCAAACCTTTTCATCACGTCCAGATACATGTGTTTTAGAACTGGGGCCCCTTACGCCGCAGTTGTCCTCATTGGAAAAACTGTCCATCCTTTCCGCGAGCATTCCTCGGTTAGGGAAGTTTCATTTGTGAATACCACTGGGAAAACAAGAGGTCTTAAAGACCAGTTTAGTGAAGTTATATTATGAACGGCGTATTTATCTTTGCTTTCACGCCAGGTTGTAAACAATGTCAACAGCGGGCTTGTTAGATTTTTGCAAATTTCTTTTATAGTGTGCATGGAGGTCCAACGACTTATGGATGTACGGTGAATAACGAAAACTATAAATATTTATAACACTAAACACGAGCTGAATAGGTCTCTAGATTCATGGAAACAAATCGACCTGTGTATTAGCGATCGGTTGGTGAATTAATTAAAATTGACCTATCGCCATATGTCCGTCACGCTAACCTACTAACCAATCAGCAAGCGAAATTAGACACATCTGCAGGCATTGCTCTTGTCCACCAATTTCCTCCGGGAAACAGATTGTCGCGATAATACGTTAGATATCGTAAATATGCTCTCAGATCTCCTTAAAATTGATTTTCATGATTTACTAAAACAAAAAACGTAGGCTATTATTATGCTATCTTGAAATACCATTACAAATATTGTCTATTGTAGAGAAACGTGGGCAAATTGCCAATTTTACATTTTCAGGAATGATAAGAATCGTCTTGAGTGAACCTATGACTTAAATGGAAACATTTATTTTTCAGATACTGAATACCTCCCAGAGGTTAACAGGTTGTCATGTCGCGCGTCTCAGTAGCTGATTATGGCTTTATCTTGCTTAAGGTCATTTATAAATTGACCTGCACGATCAGAATGGTTGATTGGCCATTACAGCACAGTCGAGCGAAGGAAGACATGTACACTGGACTGATGTGCATACTATCCAGGGCGGATGTACCTAGTTGCTGTACCCAGTCCTATAAAAATGTGGATCAGTCGACTCAGACGGACCTCGCTGTTTCCACGTTTAGTCCGTGAAGAAAACAATCCTTAATCCTTAATCACATAATCGTTATTATGGGGCGACGCGTCCTTTATCATTAAATCCCCCCCCACCTTTGCAAGCCGGGATTTTTTTTTACTAAAACAAAAATGGTATATCCGCATAGGTAGAGATATCATATCTGGCTGAAATAGTGATCGATACTGATCAATTCCGATTGACACAAATACCTAGATTTAAAGATATATGTCATCAATTTGAGAATGTGAGTATAACAGATTTGGCGGAGGAAACAGCGTTTTCAGTTTGAGAAAATTAAATTACCTTCGGCATAGGATTGACGTCGTTTCTTATTACAGTGTACTACCATGATCCTTGAAGACAATTATTTGACATTTGTTGTTGACCGCTTCAGTGGCCAAAGTAGTTAGAGTGTCCGCCTCTGATGTGGAAGGTCAAGGGTTCAAACCCCGGCCGAGTCATACCAAAGACTTATAAAAATGGTACTTGCAACTGTCTCGCTTGGTGCTCAGCATTTAGAGGTTAGTGTTAAAGGTGGTCGGCCTGGTGTCAGGATAATGAGATTAGGTGGGACATTATGCCACATGCCTGTGGAATGATACCCCAGTGCTAGACATCACTATAAACTGCCACACTGCATACAAGGTAGTGATATGACTGAAAACTTGTTAAAGCTACGTTAAAAATCCAATTCACAAACACACACACACTCACACACTTACTTATTATTACTCCTGCCTATCCTTGCGTTCGTCACACCTTGATTAACTTTTGTGTCTGGAACAGTTTCGGACACTGTGGTAGGATATCTGTTTTCTATAAATGCGTTTTGGGATTCTTGTTCCAGTATACTTACTTTACATGGAATATGATCTATCGAAGATTTGGTGGTTAAAATATATAGTTATTCAAAGTTCTTCAAAAGAGAAACTATTTTTAACACTATCTTTAATTATAAAATTTCATTTTCATTTTTACAGCCATTCATGGGCTATGTAAATCAGCGTTCGCTCGTCTTTGTCACTGATCCTATTTGGGTATTGCACATGCACCTTAAATATACCTATATTTGAATCATACAATGCGAGTGTATTTGGGTATTGCACACACACCTTAAATAGACCTATATTTGAATCATACAATGACAGTGTATTTTGGTACTGCACACGCACCTTAAATAAGCCAGACCTCGAAATGTGTGTTATACCATTACCACAAGTTTTAGGAAAAGAAAGCCAGTTTCTGGAATAACAATGTCAGTTCCTTCTCTCACAGAATTGTGGTAGTAAGACAACATGCTTCGTCGTTTTGCAATGTAAGTAATGTTTTTATTGTTGTACGGTTTAACGCCATTTTTCAGCACAAGATAAGCTATATATGGCGGCCAGTATAACTGGCGAAGAAGAACCCTGGAAAATCCCAGAAAGAACCACCGACCCACGAGAAGCTACTGGCAAGCTTTCTCACGTACCCAGGTTAGCCGAGCCTGAGACACGAACCCACGCAGACAGAGGTGAGATGGCAGTGATTCTGAACGGGGAGCGCTTTTGACAACTCGGCCATTCGGGCCCCGTGTAAGTTCGCTTCTGCTGTATAGCTGTCATTCAAGCGCAGTACATTAAAAAACAGACGATATAGTAACATTAACAAATGACCGAACACTGGATAAAATTCATGTTAAAGCACTTACCCGGAGATGCAATCCCACCCTCTGCTCATTACATTTCCACTGTAAACGGACGTCTTATAAAGTTTTCTTAAAAATACATGTCACAGTACGTTCTATTTTCTTGATTTGGTACCCGATACTTATTTTCTGTACATATATTTCCAGGAAATATTTGTAAGCCCTTAAGGCCGTTACATCATTAATTCCTTTGTTGGGCGAGGTTTTGTTCCTGCAAGAATGCAGATACGCTTTCAGCCCTAAAACGTCAAAGGCTTGTATAGCAGCTACATGTATTTATAATCCCAGTCCCCAGTCAAAGATAAACCATTCTTTTATTAAAAGTTAATGTGGCTTTGTGTCATTTTGACAGAATATGTGACCCCTTGTTAAGCTCTGCTAAATTTGTTCCCTAGACTAGTACGAGAAACGGTGTAGCCCCTTTCCATTTTAGTCAAATTTCGTAACCATGCGTGCTACCTCAAGAATGAAAATCCCGACCGATATGGAAGCGGGTGTTTGAAGATGATTTCTGGAAAGTAAAGCGAAAGCGTACGTGCATGTGTGTGTGTGTGCGTGATAGTAATAATATATCTAGCACATTATGAAAAATAATTCCATAAATGTTAGCATGGTTATGCAGGGGAGCGGTAGCAGGTAAGACACGAAGAACGACATTGTTATTTAAGGGGTAATCTTCATGGTCAAATCATACAAAACAATGGGGCAATTTTAATGGTCAAATCATGTAAAAAAAAATGACACAACCTTAATGGCCAAATCATGTAGAACAAAGGGACAATCTTAATGGCCAAATCATGTAGAACAAAGGGACAATCTCAATGGCCAAATCATGTAGAACAAAGGGACAATCTTAATAGTCAAATCATGTAGACAAATGACGCAACCTTAATGGCCAAATCATGTAGAAAAATGACGCAAACTTAATGGCCAAATCATGTAGAACAAAGGGACAATCTTAATGGCTAAATCATGTAGAATAAAAGGACAATCTTAATGGCCAAATCATGTAGAAAAATGACATAACCTTAATGGCCAAATCGTGTAGAAAAATGACGCAAACTTAATGGCCAAATCGTGTAGAACAAAGGGCAATTTTAATGGTCAAATCATGTAGAACAAAGGGCAATTTTAATGGTCAAATCATGTAGAACAAAGGGACAATCTTAATGGCCAAATCATGTAGAACAATGACGCAACCTTAATTGCCAAATCGTGTAGAACAATGACGGAACCTTAATGGCCAAATCGTGTAGAACAAAGGGCAGTTGTAGTTGTAGTAGGGTTTAACGCCATTTTTCAGCACACAATAGGCTATAAATGGCGGCCAGTTTTAGTGGTGGAGGACAAACACGGAAAACCCCGGAAAGAACCACCGACCCACGAGAAGCTACTGGCAAGCTTTCTCACATACCCACATTAGCCGAATCCGAGACTCGAACCCACGCAAAATGAGGTGAGATGGCAGTGATCCGTAACGGAAAGCGCTTTAGACCACTCCGACTCGGCCACTCGGGGCCCCCTAGAACAAAGGGCAATCTTAATGATCAAATCATGTAAAACAAAGAGGCAATCTTAATGGCCAGATCATGTAGAACAAAGGGACAATCTTAATGGCCAAATCATGTAGAAAAATGACGCAACCTTAATGGCCAAATCGTGTAGAACAATGACACAACCTTAATGACCAAGTCGTGTAGAACAAAGGAAGGGCAATATTAATGGTCAAATCATGTAAAACAAAGAGGCAATCTTAATGGCCAATTAATCTCAAATAAATGAATATATTTATGGCCATATTATGTAGAACAAAGGAATATCGTTATGGCCAAATTATGTAGAACGAAGGAGCAATCGTAACGGACAATTCTTGTCGAACAAAGGGGTAATCGTAATGGCCAAGTTATGTAGAACAAAGTGGTAATCGTAATGGACAATTAATGTCGAACAGAGGGGTAATCGTAATGGCCAAAGTATGGAAAACAAAGGGGCAATCTTAAGGATCAAATCACGTAAAATAAAGGGGCAGTCGTAATGGCCAAATCATGCAGAACAATGGGAAATATTAATGACCAAGCGCATATATAATAAACGAATCATGTAAAACAAATGGGGCAAATGGCGAAGTCTGTAGAATAAATCTTCAATGTCACTGAACAAACCATGTAAAACAAAATCGAAATCATCACTTCACGTCTTTAATTTCCTTTCTGTAACTTTCGACCGTAGATGAAAAAACACGAAAATGATACATAACTCACGGTGTAAAATGGTGGGTTATAATGGTGTAGGGTAGAGCATACTTCCTATTAATACATTTGAACTGGCTTTCGACAGCACACTAAAGAATCTGTCTCTCTCTCTCTCTCTCTCTCTCTCTCTCTGCTTTTTGAAGTTTCCTTTGAATACGAGACAGGATCCATATATTATATTTACAAGTGTGTCGCAGATCCTGTGTTCAAAAAATATTGTACGCTGTACGCGCTTCAGATACTAAACTCCGAGTTTCACTGTTGTAAGCGCTTCAAATACTAAACTCGGATTATCAGTCTGTTGTACGCGCTTCAAATACTAAACTCTGATTATCACTGATTATCATTGACTGTTGTACGATTATCGTTCTACGTTGTATGAACTTCAAGTACTAAACGCTCTGCGTCTGATTCACGTTTCCCTTCTCATAAATAGTTCATCCAACGTTGACCACTTTCACAGGAGATTGCAGTGTCGTGACAGTTTCAATCGACGAGTAAATATAATTTTCATTTTGTCTTTCTTTGTAATGAATTCAGCACAGTCTGTATATCCGGCGGTATATGGTACCTTTTTGTATAATTTCACTAACAGCTTGTGATTGTAACTTGTATCTGGATGTTTTGACCCTTCAAAATTACCTGCTACTGTTGTTTGATGCACAGCTAATATAGTTTCAGTAGCATCTATTACTCGGTGCTTCATCCTCCGCGCATTTAGTACTAGCCAATTATCGTACGCCTTCCGCCCAATCACAACGTCTGGTATATCCTTCCATGGATATGATCCTGATGTGATAAAGTAATCCTCCGCAAAATTATCAAACAACTCTCCTCTTTTCTTTGAAACACTTTCTAATCCGCTCCATGACGATCCTTCGTTTATCGTTAAATTATTTACATTGGTTCTTTTTCCAATAATTAAAATATATCTTATGAACGTCGAATTATCTTCAAGAACTGCGAGTAGCGTTTCGACCAACTTGTCTGTAAACAATATATCACTATTGGCAAATGCATATAATTCGGAATCAAACCTTTTCATCACGTCCAGATACATGTGCTTCAGAACTGGGGCCCCTTGTGCGGCAGTTGCCCTCACTGGCAAAACTCTCCATCCTTTCCGCGAGCATTCCTCGGTTAGGGACGTTTCATTTGTGAATACCACTGGGACAACAAGAGGTCTTAAAGATAACCAGTTCAGTGAAGTTATATTATGAACGGTGTATTTGTCTTTGTTTTCACGCCAGGTTGTAAACAATGTCAACAGCGGGCGTGTCCGATTTTGACACATTTCTTTTATAGTATTTGTCCATGGGTCTGATATATTCTGAAAATTGATTGTAGCGGTAGAGGATGTTGTTGAGACAGACAAAGTATTGTTTAAAGTCCTGATGGATGAATCATTAAACTGCGCCGTTATGTTATCTTTAAAAAAATATACTGCTGTGAGTGAATTGTTGTTCGAAATTATAGCTTGACCACCCCTTAGGAACATGTACGCGGCATAAGTGTTGCATTTCTCGAAAGCTTCAGAATAGAGATAGAAGTAAACTAAAAGGCAGACAAAAGGTAACAGCCAAACCATTGCCATGCTGCGACTTCGACACATCTGCGCAGATGGATTCTCAATCAGGTGTGGCCTATCACGTTCAAGGTTCTTCCTGAAATTGCAGAAGGGTTTATATAACAATTAGTTTATTCCCGGGACAATAAAAAAAAATGGATTTACAAGAGCAGTCTTTGATGGTACAAGATGTGTGCACGTGATTTGAGCCATCTTACGAAAATAAAATGCCAAGCATAAATAGATTACCTTTAATTTGCTTAAACACGTATTATGTACCCATAAAAGGGGCTTGCAAGTTTTATGATGTATTTTTGTCTAGAACTTATTTCAAGCTGTACAGTGCAATAATCAGTTTTACTGTCACAAATTAATTGGTTATGGCTCGGAAACACAAAACTCACAAACTGTTTGACAATATTTACGTCATTATATTTAACTCTTGCTAACATAATCAGGCATCCAAACGGATTTTGTATCTAGAGATATGTGCCTTGTAGCGTATCTTGGTTCCAATTTATAAACATAATTTCATAGACATATGTTGCATTCCTAAATAGAAATAATGTTCAAAATAGAAATTTAGTCCTAAAAAGAAATCTAGTGGGTTAGTGCAGACAGCGAATTCCAAACTTCCGTTTGTCTCGCGAGTGAGTTCTCGTGCAGCTTGGGTCTTTAATTTCGACCTGATCCCATCCTCCAACTTCAGATGAGTGCATTGCCGTGTGGTTTGGGACGCTGGTGCGTGAGAGTTAAGCGATAGATGGCGTTACTTGCGACACGAGTTTAATTTTTGTTAGGGCCCAAATATGACTTATGTAATGAAGCAAAATGATAGCTACGCTTAGAAAGTCAGTCTTAATATGTGGCTTTATATCGGGTCTTCCAACATCGGTGATTTTGTTAACTTATCGGTGGTATATGTAGCTTGTATGAGTATACCGTGTGGTGCATATAGAAAATATCTTTCCCAAATTAGAACAAAAACTTTAAAAGAACTCGTTTTCACTTCCACTATACACAAGACTACGATATCAAAAATGTATTCCTGTATCTTTTAAGTATGGAACGGATACAAGTGAAAACTATTATAAATCACGAGAGAATGAGATGATATTTCGCCCATGGTAAATAATCAAATACCGGCCTACTTCTGGGCTGATTATTATATGCAGATATTCTTTGATTTATACAAACATTATTGCATAATAAACAAAAACTAAACAAATTTTGACCAGATTAAAATAACATTAACAAATTAGTAGCATTTCGTAACCTCAGCTGCTATCTCTCAGGTCAAAAGCCTGACCGATCTGGAACCCAATCTTTCTGAGAAGATACTTACTTGACGTTCACGTGCGCGCGGGAGTTTGTGATTGTAGAACTGTAACTAGCAAATTATGATATAATTCCATAAATGTTGGTTCGGTTTTGATGGAGGGAGGGCGGATTGTTGGTGATACAAAAACGAAATTATTAACTCTCCGGCTTTGTGACCGCGATTTGTCAGAAGAAGAAAAATATTATAATAAGTATACAGTAGTTGCTTCCCTTTAGAAAAGCGTTAATTGTCGTGTCAGTGGTACTGCATTGGAGTATTTTGGGCCTGTGATGCAAATGAATGTAATTTATATCCATTTTCGTATACAATTTTCTATAATCCTATAATCCAAACACACATTCCACCATATATTTTGAATTTTTTTCCTGCAAATCTTTCCGAAACACAAATGCGTACAGTTTAAAAACTTATTGGTATTTGGTAATAACCATATGGACATAGAACACAATTAATTTTACTATATGTTCTCTACATTTGTTTCTCAGTCCTGACCTTTCCACTGTGTGACAATCAGTGCAAATCATATGTTAATCTAAAATACCTTCAAAGATGACTTCACGGTGAAGTTCTTGTCAAAGGTTGACCCGCTCTTTTTTGAGATGCTGGACTGTCAACATAGCAGCATGTAAACAGAATACACATTTCACTTCAGGATCATCACCAAGGCACTTATTACTCACTGTGCACTGTCGCCAAAATACACACAGACAACAACACCCTGAGCTCATATTATCAAGAATAAACAATTGCCTTTAAATCCCTACCAAAAATGCATAAATAAAACTCTTCTATCACCACCAAAATGAGAGAAAAAAAATGTTCTAAAAATAGACTAGAACTACATTCGTGGATACTGAACTCGAAGTATTAATTGTAACCCGATTCCTGACAAGCCCCATGTTTTACGCCAGTTTTAGTCAAACTTTTATATTTGCATGCTATACCTATTTCAACTTTATACATGAAGTCTTTTTGAATTTCCTTGCAAACAAAACACGTGACACCTGTCAGAAAGTATGTAGTGCTGGTGTTCCACAGGATGCAAGTTCTGGTCCAAGTGCTCTTGAGAAACCAAAACTAAATTTGCTATATCTTCATTAATTATAGGAATTTTTCAATGCAATAAAAACCTAATTGTAATATAAGATAAGCCCTGTCTAAAAACTGTCTGAAAATATGTTTGAAAATTACAAATATTGATAAATAAATTTTAATGGAAAATTAAATAAACATTTAAATTTTAAAAACTAAATTTTATTGAAAACTTAAATTTTCATACAAGTTTTAAAACAGTTTGACAAATTTTAGGCAGAAAAGTTGAGTAATGAATGGTATTTAAAACAAATGGTAGTTTGGGTCTGTACAACTGATAACATTTTTCCCAGGGGTAGTGAAGCAACATAGCTAATAGTGATTTTGGCAGCAAACCGCAATATGCCTGTCCAGATGCATATAGGTGTACACACTAAAGAAACAATGACAGGTGCTATGTTCCACATTTATTGTGTCAGGTACTTAGGCAGTTGTTTCCATAACTAATAGCACATTCAGATTTAAAGTTCTGATGGGACCACTACCATGTTTTATAGCAAAAATGCATTCCATTTCAATGTCGATAGCTATAAAAGGTGGCAATGGGATAGGAAAACAGTTTCTAGGGATGCTCTACCTTACTGAAAATGGTGCTGATCTCTCTCATGAAGACCTAAGCCATGTCTTTGAGGTGCTATATATCAGTGTGGTGATATGAACTAATCTTGGTCACTTATGGCAGTACACTGCACATGCCCTTGTGAAACCTTGCTATCACCACCGCACTACTGGAGAGCTTCCAAGCTGATCCAACTCTAACACTTTGTTCCAGATACCAGGCTAAACCTGAAAAGATACAATATGTTTCACTTAATTCTAGAAAGCAGTAAGATCTATGTAAATGAAGTTAAAATGTGTTAGATATGGTGATTTCAAAATAACATTAAGGCAGCAAGCATGGGGGAAAATATTAAACTTGACAGAGTGACACTCAGAAATGTGAAGCAATGGCCATGTATTAAAGTGATAAATTCATCCTAAAATTATATGAGGTTTCTAGAAGCACATTTAGCCATTTACAAGTTAAATAACTAATCAGGTATACTATGTATCATAAAGTTTATGGCAATGTTGGGGCGGTGAGGTTTGATCATTGGTGCAAACATTAGTACATACCAGTATACAGGAAAGTCAGGTGACAATGTACTAAATTAGAATATATTACTATAAGCAAAGTTATTCATGAGGGAAATAACAATTTTGGATATTGCAAGTGAATACAGCCAGATGTGACCACACAGATCAACTATAGGTACCAATAAATCCTATATCATCAACTAAATGTGAAATTCTGATCCCCAAAACTTGTAAACAAGGATGGAAATTTGCATCTGTGGGACATATACAATGTACTTGTTAAGATCAAATGTGCAAACATAATTCAAATTTTCTGTTTGAAGATTTATAGTGTATTTTTAAGAGTGTTGGTTACCAATTATTAAGCTCATTGATTCAGTGGAATCAGATATCAGCTGATGCTTCAATACCGCACTCTGTCAAAGTACTAAATTGAAATATGTTACCATAAATAGGCATATTCATGATGAAAATAACATTTTGGGATATTTTCAGTGCACACAGCCAGAAAAGTGCCTTACAGATTCACCAAAGGTATAATGTCAGCCTATATGATGTATTGAATGTGAACTTTTGATCCCAAACATTCTAAAATGGATGGATATTTGTTAATGTGGGATATGTAACCATGTTAAGATCAGTTGTACAAAGTTAAATTCAAATAATCTGTTTGAATATTTCTTATGTAATCTTTAAAGTGTCAGTTAACAAATATTATTAATAATTAATAATGCATAAAGCAAGATGGATCATTAGAGTTCCCATAACATCATGTAGGCCACAATTGCGCACTACACCAATCAATATCTTAACCAAACTGAACAATAAAATGGAATGCATTTTGTGTTCAACTTACATCGTTTTGCTGTTTTCTTACATCCAAGGGTAAATATACCTGGGGAAAGCATATTTTATCCCTTTGAGCTGTATTTCATTCTCATACAATTTAAAATGATTTAGTAGAGAACTTGAGTAGGTTCTAGTATAAAGTTTTCATCACTGTCCTCCCACTAAATACCTTATAACTATGTTTATAAACAATTACTGAAGGCTATACAAGCAGATGTGTGTTACTCGGGAAGTGACCCTATCATAAAACACATAAATTAACTGCTTGGACCCCTAATAAATAGTCTGAATGGCCAATACAAATTAAAACTTTGTCTTCGTCTACTTTAAATGAAGGACTCATTTTGACTTACAACGATATTTCTCTGACAAAATGTGACAAATATCCAACACTGGAGCTTGTATGTGGTGTGGGAATATATACATGCTGATAACATTTACTATGATTCCAAAAAATATTATATATGTGTATTTTAGAGGGAAATTTTAATTTTTTTAAAATTTTTTTTAAATTTTTATTTAAATT
This sequence comes from Sinohyriopsis cumingii, assembly GCA_028554795.2. Taxonomy (NCBI): domain Eukaryota; kingdom Metazoa; phylum Mollusca; class Bivalvia; order Unionida; family Unionidae; genus Sinohyriopsis; species Sinohyriopsis cumingii. Next base: position 11,105,920 of record CM068831.1, on the reverse strand, counting down.
TTTAAAATAAAAATTACTTTTTTACTTTTAATTTCATTCTTATATTTTCAAAGTCAATATACATAACATATTCAAATTTCATGTGCCTATCATTAATAATAAAGATTTTATACCAATTTAATTTGAGATGCTGGACTGTCAACATAGCAGCATGTAAACAGAACACAGATTTCACTTCCGGATCATCACCAAGGCCTTATTACTCACTGTGCACTGTCGCCAAAATACACACAGACAACAACACCCTGAGCTCATATTATCAAGAATAAACAATTACCTTTAAATCCCTACCAAAAATGCACAAATAAAACTCTTCTATCGCCACCAAAATGAGAGAGGAAAAAATGTTCTAAAAAAGACTAGAACTACATTCGTGGGTACTGAACTGGAAGTATTAATTGTAACCCGATTCCATATAGAATGAGATCACAGTTATTAGTTCCGGTTCAGTACCGAATGCAGTAACAGTCTATTTTTAGAGCATTATTTTCCCTGTCTCCTCTTGGTGGGCACACAACAGTTAGATTTAGGCATTCTTGGTGTTGATTTAAAGGTCATTGTTTATTCTTTAGAACTGGAGTATTATAATGTGGCATGACGTTCCACCCAGGCATATTATCCTGACATCAGGCCGACCAGTCCTAACACTAACCTCTTAATGCTAAGCGCCAAGCGAGGTAGCTGTTAGTACCATTTTTATGTCTTTGGTATGACTCGGCGGGAGAAGATACCCGCGCCCCAATAAAATCTGGGGGTGGAATACTCTACATGACAAAAGAAGAAGCCAGGAAAATGCCGATGTATTTCTACGTCCTTGGATTCAGACTCAAAAACTGGTACAGGGGCACTGAACACGATAGAAAGTGCCCAAGATGTCTGCAAACAGGCCATGGTCCCAGGGAGTGCCCCCACCCACCAACAGAGCCCACAGCACAAAAAGCAGAAACATATGCAAGTAAAGCCGCTGCAATGCCAAACTACCAAAACATGGACTTACAAGACCAAGTATGCACCCTGATAAGACAAGTCAGAACAGAAAACGGTAGCAACAACAACAACAATAACAATAACAATTAGGATGAAGAAGACGTAATTAACCAGCTACCAGCAGTCGATATATCAGAAATCGGAGAAAATACACAAAAAACCCTGAATGAGGCAACATCCTAAGCCCAAATAAAACGGGAAAATTGAAAACTCCGGCAAGAGAGCCCCAAGAACTTAGAAACAAATTCCAGGGACTAATAGAGGAGGAAGGACAAGAGGGACATGAAAGCCTAACAGAAAAGGAGGTCAATGACCTAATAGGCATAAAACCCCTAGCATCTACCCCACTACCAAGAAGAAACAGAAAAAAAACGGAAAGCAGACTCGGGCCAGGATTCACCCCAAGGGAAAAAGATGGAGAATGACAGTAAAGACACCTTGAGTACAGAACCGAAAATAAATGAGACCAAGATGCCAAAAACACAGCTCAAAAAGAAAAGAGCGGAAGAAAATGAGGATGACTGCGAGATGACAAGCGAAGTATAAAGTGAAAATGGAAATGATGACGATGACGATAGATTTGAAACGGGGACTGAAAACGAAAGCGGAGCACAGGACTCACTACATCGGGGGAAGAAACCCCTCTAAGCAGCAGTTCTGGGGGAGGGGAGACCAGTGCCCCCAAATAATAGCTACATAATAACTTCATAAACCAACTAAAGGAAATATAAGCTAGAACAATATTTATATAAAAAAGGGGAAAAAAATTATTATTAACAATCACAGCGGCAACCTGGAGGAGACAAAAAATGGAGGGAAAAAACTTCGAAGTTTTGTCGATAAATGTAAATGGCGTCCATAAAGACAAAAGTCTTAAATTTGATAAAGATTTGACTTATGACCTATTACTGATACAGGAAACACATAATGGATTCAATAATGAACTTAAAACCTTATGAGAAGATATATTAAACGGTGTATTAGTAACAAATGATTACGAAGGGAATAAACTGGGAAAGGAAGGGACATTCTTTAAAGGCAGATTATTACACATAGTAACTGAAAAAAAAAACAACACTTCATTAATTTATATATGCCTGCGAGCAAATACCACAAACAAGAATTCTTGGGGAAATTAAATAAATACCATAAAAATACACAATGGAAAACGTCATATTAGGGGGAGATTTTAATTGGGTGGGGGAAAATATTGACGGGTGGGGTGGGGTGAATTAACAACAAACGACATCAGGTTTAAACCAGAAATGAATAATTTCATGCAAAAAAACACAAATTTATAGATGTTTATATGGTTTTAAATATGCTGAGACAACAATATACGTATGACCATAAAACAAACAAGGGTAGTAGACTGGACAAATTTTTATGCACAAATTATGATGAATAAAAAAGTACAGAGAAGCAGGTATTTTGGATTTTAAAATATCAGACCATAAGCTTATATATTTGAAAGTAGAACTAAAGTCAAAAAGTACTTGGGGTAAAGGAAGCTGGAAACTTAATAACAAAATACTAGAAGATTCAGAATTTGTTAAGGACATAAAAAAAGAAATAAATAATTTTGTAAATAAATTTAATTTACATATAATTAGGGAATCTGACCGACTTAAAAAGAAGTTCAAAAATATAGCCATTAAATTTCTCAAATAAGAAGTAAAAAACTAAAATTGGAAAAGGAAGCAATAGTACCCCAATTTAAGAAGAACAACACAGCGGAATTCGACAAACAGTTAAAAGACAGACTAAATAAAATAATAGATGAGCAAAGGAGAGGCAAAGAAATAAGGGCAGGATGATACACTAAACTATATAAAAAAGCGGAAGGATTGTACAAACGGGAGGAACTAAGGAAAGGAGGGACTTTGGACAGCCTCGAATTAAATGGAAATAAGAAAACTGTAGACAAAGACGAAATTTAACAACACATAAAAAAATTATATAGCCAACTATGTACATCGCAGGAAATTCAAGATATTAAATGCGAGAAGATATCAACAGAACATAAAGACTTATGTGATGATTTCATCTCGCAAGAGGAAATTAGGAAAAGCGTACAAACCTTCACTTAAAGGCAATCCCCAGGTGGAGATGGACTCACCCCAGACTTCTACATGAAATTCTGTGGTGAGTTTTCGCCCATATTATAATGGTTATATAATAACATTTTGCTTAGAAATGAAACAATGACAGAAAGTATGAGGGAAGGGATTATAATATTAATATACAAAGGGAAAGGAGACAGGGAAGATCTAAGAAACTGGAGGCCCATCTCCCTCTTAAATATGGACTATAAAATTTTAAGTAAAATACTGGCAAAAAGAATCAAAAGCGGAATGGAAACAATTATAAATGATAAACAATCATGTGGAGCGAAAGCTAGGGACATACAAAACAACATACTGAGTATTAGCACAATAGTAGTGAAGTGGGATACGTAGGGACTAGGGGACTTCCATGTTAAATTGGAGAGTTGTACCGTAGGGACTATGGAAAATTTAACATTAGAGAAATTTTTTTGTACCGTAGGGACAATGGGAATTAACATTGGGGAATAGTTCGTGGGACTGTCTAGGGACAAGGGGGAATTTAACATGGGGGAATAGATCGTGGGACTGTCTAGGGACAAGGGGAAATTTAACATGGGGAATAAATTGTGGGACTGTCTAGGGACAAGGGGAATTTAACATGGGGAGTTCGTGGGACTGTCTAGGGATAAGGGGAATTGAACAGGTAATAAAGTTTGGGTCTGTCTAGGGACAAGGGGAATTGAACAGGGAATAGAGTTTGGGTCTGTCTAGGGACAAGGGAAATTAACATGGGAAATGGAAACAGGGAGGGTCTGTATAGCGTCAAGAGGAATTGAACATGGTGGGACTGTCTAGGGACAATGATGGTAGAGGGTCAAACACAACAGAGACAGAGACAGAGACATACATACACTAGTACAAGCGGGAGATTTATATATAAAGCATTACCAAAACCTGAAATCTTGCTGGGGTGTTCAAAAATTTGCATAATTGTAATGATGCTATAAATAGCTATAATCAAGGAAATGCTCAACGACAAAATGGATGTGACTAAAAGTAACGCTAAAATGACGAAATTGTCCCAGAATTTAAAGGAAAATAAACATATCCCCGAAAACTAAGTTACAATGGTTTAGACTAAAATGGATAAAATTAGTAACTACCAACAATATCAACTTGTGTGACGATCGTGGATAAACACCCATGTATCTATTTATAGCTATAATCAGCTGAAATTCCTATGAAATCTCACTATCTATTTATAGCTACAACTTGTGGGTTATTCCTTTGGAAAACCCCACTATCTTTTTATAGCCTCAGCTTGAGTAACGTTCCTGTTTATGAACTCTAGATCATATGTATAGCTACAACCTGTGGAAAACCCCAAGTCCATATTTATAGTCTCAAAATTTCCAGCGTCAGTGACGTCACTGTACTGGAAATTAGGGGACAAATGGCAACGGTGTTCCAAGTGGCTGACCTGAATACGCGCTACTGTAGGTAGGTAGGTAGAATGTATTTGATAGGGATAAAGGGAGTTTTATTGGGACAAACAGAGACCAATACACACGCACACACACACACACACACTCACACCACAGAGGGAAGAAGAAAAAACAAACCCCAAATATACTATTCACACAGGGAAAGGAAAAAAACCAACAAATATAATATACAAACGTTCTTACACACACACACACACACACACACACACAGATCGAAGAATAAAACCAAAATTAAAATCTACTATCCATACAAACGTACGCTAACGCATACAAACCCCAAATCTACTATCCATACAAACGAACGCGAACGGATACAAACCCCAAATATACTATCCACACAACGTCACTAACGCTCACAAACCCCAAATATTCTATCCACACAACGTCGCTAACGCGTACAAACCCCAAATATACTATCCATACAAACGTACGCGAACGCATACAAATCCCAAATATACTATCCACACAACGTCGCGAACGCATACAAACACCAAATATACTATCCACACAAACGTACGCGAACGCATACAAACACCAAATATACTATTCACACAAACCTACGCGAACGCATACAAACCCCAAATATACTATCCACACAACGTCACTAACGCTCACAAACCCCAAATATTCTATCCACACAACGTCGCTAACGCGTACAAACCCCAAATATACTATCCATACAAACGTACGCGAAAGCATACAAACCCCAAATATACTATCCACACAACGCCGCGAACGCATACAAACACCAAATATACTATCCACACAAACGTACGCGAACGCATACAAACACCAAATATACTATTCACACAAACCTAAGCGAACGCATACAAACCCCAAATATACTATCCACACAACGTCGCTAACGCATACAAACCCCAAATATACTATCCATACAAACTTACGCGAAAGCATACAACCCCCAAATATACTATCCACACAATGTCGCTAACGCATACAAACCCAAAATATACTTTCCACACGGAAGGGAGGGAAAACAAACCCAAAATATGCTATCCACACGGAAGGGAGGCAAAACAAAACCAAATATACTATCCATACAAGCTTACGCGAACGCATACAAACCCCAAATATACTATCTACACAAACGTACGCGAACGCATACAAACCCCAAATATGCTATCCATACAAACCTACGCGAACGCATACAAAACCCAAATATACTATCCACACAATGTTCGTTAGCATACAAACCCCAAATATACTATCCACACAAACGTACGCAAAAGCATACAAACCCCAAATATACTATCCATACAAACTTACGGGAACGCATACGAAACCCAAATATACTATCAACACAACCTCGCTAACGCGTACAAACCCCAAATATACTTTCCACACAACGTCGCTAACGCATACAAACCCAAAATGTACTATCCACACGTAAGGGAGGGAAAACAAAACCAAATATACTATCCATACAAGCGAACGCGAACGCATGCAAACCCCAAATATACTATCCAAACAACGTCGCTAAGGCATAAAAACCCAAAATATACTACCCACACAACGTCGTTAACGCATACAAACCCAAATATACGCTCCACACTCGGGAGGAAGAAGAAAAAAAAAACAAAAGAACAACCAAATATACGATCTACACAACGTACGCGAACACACACACACACACACACACACACACGCACACCACAGATGGAAGAAGAAAAGCATTATACACTATCCACACGGAGTGAAGAAATTACCCTTTATATATACTATCAACAGAGAGTGAAGAAAATAACCCATTATATTCCATCAACACAGAGTGAGGAAGAAAGTTTTTTGAAAGCACCTAAGCCCTCACCTGCAATGACCAACTCTGCCAAACACCTACACCCCACCCCACCCCCAACACTACAAAACCCATTTAACCCTTTATTTTATGGCATCAGTGTGTGATTTAGGAAACATCAAGACACAAAATGATATATGAATAGACTGACTATTGTTTACCGACTTGCATGCCTAAAGAGCGTGCGTGAAGGAAAACATCCTTCCATTTCAATTCTAACTAAAACATGATCCAGAGGGATAGAGAAAGTTGAAAGAGCACAATTTCATAAAGTGTGAGCAAAAACAAAACACGCCATCCTTATTATACAATGTCAAGACCAAGAGACACTTACGTTTTCTTTCTGGTCTATTCTCTTTTAGAAGGTAGTATGAAATTTCACATCAGGGCCAACGCATCGGCTCACATTGTCAATTTTTCCATTTCCATGTCTTCACTGGCACAAGTTCTTCCTCGTCTTCAATTTCTTCTTCTTCTGAATCCCTCTTCTCTATTTCGTCTTGTTTCTGTTTCTTCTCTTTTATCTTAAGGCACTCTGAATCCCAGTGTCCTTTCTCCTGACAACGATATTAGGTATCTTGACTTTTGTTAGACGAAGCAGGTATTCTGGAGACAAATACCCATTTACCTTTGCAGATATAGCAAACTTCATCAGCACTTACACACCTTCGTATGACTCTCATCAAATCAACGACCAAAAGAGTAAGTTTTGTTGCCACTTTCGCCTGTGAATTATGCTTTCGTATGACTTTTAGCATATATTTGACAAGCAGGTCGATCTGTGCTGACTCTTCCATCTTCTTGATCGTTTGAGAGTGGAATGAATACTCTGACGCTAAGACACTCTCCCTATATACAGGGACCTGCTGCGTATGAAACCTAGTCAAATGTAATTTTGCAATAAGATGAAACGATTTCATTGAGAAAGTAAAAGGCAATGACGTGCCGTGTCGCCTCACACAAGACTTGAAGTGTTAGCTCAAATCCGTGTCAGCGATTTCGAAGACGACATAACTGAGCTTTAATCAATGCTCTCCATTTATGCCACAAAACCACGAGTCCTGATTCGCGCCAAAAGAAATTTCGTTCGGTCCATACAAATTAGTATCACATCTGAGAAACGAACTTCCAGAAAACTGAGAACGACGGCTTACACCTACAACGTGAAATGTATGAGTTCAAGTAGTACGTAAAACTTAGTCAAATGAAATTTTTATAGTCAAGACGAAACGATCTCTTTTCGAATAAGAAAGCAGACACCAGGCGACAATGGCGATCCATGTCACACAACACTTTTCAAAATGTGTATTATTAGAGATTTGTTCTAGCGATCTGCACGGTTAAATTAAATGTTGATGTATTTTGCAATAAGACGGACACAATTTCCATGGGATCGCCCATGGAACCATTGTTCGTGCATTAGTTTAATTTTTTTAAATATTTTTTATATAAATCGCCTATAGGATAGACCCAGTAAAGCATGGCCATTCTCGTCACTGTGTGAATAGCTGCTCAAGTCAATTCGAAGTGAACGCGGTAAGAAAATAAGTATAGTCAATGAAATGGCTTACAACGGGTGATGCATTGTTTTGTTCTAGGACTGTGTGGCATAATAATCCCTACGCTCTTGCGTTGTTACCCTTACAGTGCAGACAGACTGGAATGTGAACTTACAAGCCCTCTTTGTGTATTGTACCATTTCTTCTTACCACATCAAAATACCGAGCGTCACAGTATTGGTTCGCGTTTTCAAGCTGACCATTTTTTTATATCTTACTTAAAGATTTTAACATACACACTCACACTCACATCGGTAGAGTCAGAACAGACGTGTTACAATATTGAGGGGCATGTTATCTTTTTTTTTTCTTCAAACTAATAAATTTGGGGTTTGTATGAAGTAAAGAACCGAAAGTACAGTGAAACTCAAGGATGATGACCCAATCTGTCCGTCTATTGATGCGTGTATTTACTTAAGAAGAAATATGACCTCTAAAACACAAAGAGATACGGCAAGCATGATTAGAATGAACACAACGATGTTTTCCTTCACGCCCGTGTAATTTAGAGTTTCAATCCTCTTTCAAGACAAACTTGGTCTCCTTTTGTAGGGCTTGAAATAAAAAAAACTGAAAAATCTTAAGCACTTTGCTATAGATAATTTCATCAACAGACTAAACAACATAAATACCGTTACAACACCAGAAAGCCTTAAATCTTCTATCAAAAAGAAATGCATCAAAAAATTAAAGATTACCGATAACTAACCAATGAAACCGAATTTAACAAAGGCAATGACATGTGAAGAAATGTCTCTCACTTTGGAAAGGTAGGCGAATGTAATCTGTCATGCACCATCAACTTGAAAAAATTATAAACAGAGAGAAATCTGAGTTCAAAATTCATTTTTTTTAAAATTGTTTCGTTTCTTTTTTCTTTGTTTGGAACAAATCTAAGCACTAATATAGAGTGAAAAAGGGAAAATGCACATAAAAGCTTTGATATTTCTAAAAAAATGAGGGGATATTCCTAACGTTCATAATCACTTATATATGCTTGGACTTGTCTGTGACTTATCCACAAAACAAGATGTACATATTTCTGGTCAAGCTGCAAGTGTGTGCGTGTTTTGGAAAATGGTAAAAATTGGATATACAATTTTCTCGTGACACTTATAAAGTGAAGAGTCTGTGCAAGTGTCAAAAGCCAAAGTTATATAAGTTTTGTATTTTGTACGGCATGTAAAGATTTCCACTTTAGAAAATGTGAAGTATCACAAGTTATTATCACAAACAGAAGTGGAACATAGGGGCTTGCAAGAAAGAAAATAACCCAGACAGTTGGTGTCATCAAGAGTGCTAGAGACGGTACCCGAACTTGCTTGCTTGCTTACTTGAATTAAAGTGATTTTCGCTCCAATGGAGCATGTATCACTGGTTTAATCACGCACCACGTGATTTTTAATTACTCCTGGGGAAGGAAAGAGAGCCTCATCCCCTAGGCTTTTATGTACTCACATACTACTTTTAAATTTAGCCACTCAGGTGTAGGACTAACCAGTCCTTAACAACCTGACGGAAAGGCTTTAAACATGAGTGGGAATAGTCTCATCACACACTCATTTTTCTTAGTTGGTTTGAAATACCTCAGGTGTCAACCCAAGCAGTATGTAAAGCCCGCTACGAAATCGTTCCACATTCTGCCACGTGTACGATGTACGAGCGTGGTAAAGGAGGAAAAAAGGTGCTCAGCAAACCAGCGATGGATGTTAAGTACTCCCCAAAACGCCAGCCCGTACTTATTTCAAATCAAGTCGTGTCACCAAAAAAGAAGATGTGTACGACATCGAAAGAATTCTCGAACGCAGAACCCGTAAAGTGGGCAAACGACGTGTCAAAGAAGTCAAAGTACGTTGGAAAGGATATCCACCCAGTTTTGATTCTTGGATCGACGCTTCGCAAGTCATCGACTATAAAAAGAAGTGACCATCATGCCCTTTTCACACAGATTCAGCTACTGCGATCACTCCTTCACCCAGTTCTTCTCTGCAAGATTTGCAAAAACAACCCCTGTGGGTGTGGTGTGGAGAACGTGTGCCTAAAACGCAAATCGTCTTTTTCTGCCAAATCTTCGTGGTGTATGGTGTCATCATAGCAGCCATTGCCAATTTGAGTTTGCAACAAGGAGACAAACAATTGTGGACCATTTTATTAAGCAGTTGCATCGGTTACCTGCGTCCCAATCCCTTCCTGAGATTCTCCTCGAACGGGAAGAACGGGAATCTTGCGTCCAGTGTCAGTCACCAATCTAACAACAACAACAACAACAACAACGGAAACACTCCTCTGACTTCCAGTAACCCCTCGGACAGTCACAGAACTCTGGAATTATGAACAATAACAACGAATTTTACTTAACCTTACCCAGTGACAGTTCTATGGACGTGTTTGCCAACAACACTTTGTGCTGTTACACGGTCAAGTTACCTCAAACTATCTAATTAGATCACGAAGCCCATTGGGAAGTGGCTTTGGTGGAAATCATTCACCCAACACAAATCAAAAACATCACCGAAAAGCCTAACACTTTCCAGGTGGAAATCCTGAATGCCCATTTGGAAGAAGAAATCAATCAAATCGGGTTTTTAGGGGACACAAGACCAGCCAGCAATCCAGCCTTCATTATCTACACCTTGAAAATTCCTTCAGGTTATTATTTTAGTGGTGTTTATATATGTTTATATAGTAGGGATTCTTTGGACATGGAATGTGAAGATCCTGAGGAAGGAAAACCCCCAGACAAAGACGAAGAAGTCACCATGATGAAGTCTAGATGACCAGAACAAGAAGCCCATTTAGTTTCCTGTTATGCTATAGTCTTGGCAGAAAAAAAATAAAGGAATTGATCAAGAAAGATTGCTATGGATTTCATAACGATCATCCCAGTCAAATTCCATACGATAAATGCCTAATGTTGAGTCAAGAAGAAAAATTGGACGAATATCTGGACGAAGCTTTGAGTCTCATCTAGGAAGAAGACGTGTGGCAACAGTGGTATAAAGGTTTGCGTGAACATTCTTTTCCTCCATTAACAACTCAAGAGATCCATCGCATCAAAGCTCTCTTCGATCAGAGTTGGGAGACGAGGCGAAGAAACGGTTACTTGTCAGACATTTTCAAGGAAAAAGTCAGTATCGAAGTGATCACTTATCATTACCTGTGAAGAAAAAAACAACACAAAACATGGATACCTGTGAACTTTATTACCTTTTTTACCACAGCTCGTACACGGCTTCTTGGAATCCTGTCGTCTGTGCAAAAGATGAACTCCCTTATCACAAACCTCAAGACCATCTAGCTTATGTGATCAACACGGACGACAGTCATCTCCCAGGAACCCACTGAAGGATGTGTGGAATATTTCGATTCGTATGGATTGGCTCCTTTGGAAGACGATATCATTGACTTTATGAGAAGAAATGCTCAGACCACCCAATTCAATAATGTGAAATTACAAGGCACAGATTCCTTGGTGTGTGGACAATATTGTGTGTATTTTCTGCATCATCGCAGCCTGGGCTATTCCTTAGAACATTTAGTGACTCATTTTGATCCTCGTTCTTCTTCTAGAAACGGTATGAAAGTAGATAAATGGTTTTGTGACCATTATACTGGTTTTTTGTCTCAAACTAGGAAACGTAGTGTCCATCAATGGCCTAATGACTTCCAACAGTGGAAATCAAAATTTCATTCACAACGTTGTCAGCGCTGTCCAAAATAATGTGTTAGTTGAGAAAAAATGTTTGTGATTGGAAAAAAAATGTTTGATGTTATATTGTTTAATTATTGTTAGTGTTAAGTGATTTTGAATAAAAAATGTTGTGTTTTGAAGAAAGATAAAATGCCTTTGTGATTTGTTTGGCTATAGGTATCCTGATTCATGCTCTTTGACTTCTTACTATCCCTCTCATGACACTCATTGAACGTTCCGACTCGAAAACCGTGTAGGGATGTTTTCCTTCGCGTCCGCGCTTTGACCATAAAAACATGTCAGTCTCCAGTCTGCCCATCCATTGTCGACTCATCTTCCTACGAAGATGTGCTCCAGACTAGCTAAGTTGAACGAATCCTATGTGAATTTGCATAGGGTCATGACAAGTCTGATATCGCGACCTGAAGAGATAGACAATGTGAGAATGTTGAAAGTCACTGAAGACCTGAAAGAAGAGCTCTTCAAGGAGGAAATCAAGAAGGAGAAAGAAGAATGGACGGAGAAGTACAGACTTCATAAACAGAAGAGAGAGCAGCAACAGCAGCAGCAGCATGAACCTGACAGAGGCTTTGTCGACTGTCGTATCGATACCAAAGAGTTCTGCTCTTTCCGAAGAAGCAGACCTTATCCTGTGAGAAAGCCTGTCGTCAGAGGAGGCCGCCATCTTATAACCTAAAAGATCGCCATAGCTTCAAGTTCAGAAAAAAATAAAAAAATAAAAAAAAAAACTTTTCAGGGCTACCCCATACTCTCGAAAAGAAATAACATTCCATTGCCTATGATATGTTAGTCAGTTAGAAAAAAAAAACAGAAGTGAGTCTATAAGCACATGATTTCATTATCTTGGTTAGAAAGTGTGACTCTAAGCCTTTTGTTCCGTCGCCTATCAAAATTTTTAAAATAGTGATGGTTTTAGGTCTGTGCGGTGTTTTTTTGTTTGTTTTTTTGGTGATAATATGGATAATGTAAGTTCGGGTACAACGAAATTAAAATAATTAGACCCAGAACTCGGTGTGAAGGGAAGAAATATACGCAACAGCAGCGGGAGCAAGAAATGCAGACCCAGCCAGTTCGCACTCCACCCACCTCGAGACCACAAATAACATCTAGTCAACAGCCGACTATACCTAAAAAGCAACCCACCCCGGAAAGAGTGGTGGCAGAACAAAGGGCCAATTATGTTAGACAAACGGTATGGCAAACTCAAGACTAAATTATAGGAGGCACTACGTTCTTCTCTCACTCTGATACTACAGGCAATCCCAGCTGAAATAACAACCACAAGAACAATAACAGCGACAGACACCATAGCAGCGGATTTGAAACTATCTACCTCAACTGAAGAATTAGTATGAGAACCAGAAGAGGAAATAGAGGCGGTTGAGGAGGAGGAGGGGGACGCTGACCCTCGTTGAGAAGTACACCGAAATGGGCTAGATCAAGCATTGTATGACGTCAACAAAGCAAGACAGTGTATAAGAGCCATACAATTCGTTGCCTACAAATCTCTAGACACCTTTAATCCAAGACCTTCTCAATGGGGATTTGGGTCAGAGTTCTCCCTCCCCCAATTCTACAGACAAGCCTACACTGGATACCCATTCAGTCAACTTGTAGAAGCCGCTGCTTACATTGTCGCCCATCATGGCTACGCATTTCCTGATATCAAGAATCATGAGACTAGGAGTGCGGGAAAGATCATGAGGGCGAAAGAGAAACGTGGTACCTTCTTGCAGAAAAACAGCCCTTTTTAGGGCTCCAAAAGATTGCCTTTTATTAAATAGGGAACCATATTTGGCTTGGTATCCCTCCTTGACTAAACTATTCTCGAAACAAACTTGACCCATTGGAACACCACAACAAACTTAACTTGTTAAACCTAACAGTGACAAAACTTGTATATGTTGCTTAGACATATTAATTTAAATAAGACCAGTATGGTTATTTTTATGTACACTAAGTACTAATATTAGATAGATACGTTAGGAAGTAGGCAATTTAACAGAATCGTTATATTTGAACTAATTGCACAGGTGGAAAATACATTATTGGTACTTTTTATTGTCCATTATCAAAAACGGGACTTGATTTGAAATAAGTACGGGCTGGCGTTTTGGGGAGTACTTAACATCCATCGCTGGCTTGCTGAGCACCTTTTTTCCTTCTTTACCACGCTCGTACATCGTACACGTGGCAGAATGTGGAACAATTTCCACCTGCCACACGCCCACGTGTCCTAATGTGACGTCATCACTACCGACCAATCGTAGCGGGCTTTACATACTGCTTGGGTTGACACCTGAGGTATTTCAAACCAACTAAGAAAAATGAGTGTGTGATGAGACTATTCCCACTCATGTTTAAAGCCTTTCCGTCAGGTTGTTAAGGACTGGTTAGTCCTACACCTGAGTGGCTAAATTTAAAAGTAGTATGTGAGTACATAAAAGCCTAGGGGATGAGGCTCTCTTTCCTTCCCCAGGAGTAATTAAAAATCACGTGGTGCGTGATTAAACCAGTGATACATGCTCCATTGGAGCGAAAATCACTTTAATTCAAGTAAGCAAGCAAGCAAGTTCGGGTACCGTCTCTAGCACTCTTGATGACACCAACTGTCTGGGTTATTTTCTTTCTTGCAAGCCCCTATGTTCCACTTCTGTTTGTGATAATAACTTGTGATACTTCACATTTTCTAAAGTGGAAATCTTTACATGCCGTACAAAATACAAAACTTATATAACTTTGGCTTTTGACACTTGCACAGACTCTTCACTTTATAAGTGTCACGAGAAAATTGTATATCCAATTTTTACCATTTTCCAAAACACGCACACACTTGCAGCTTGACCAGAAATATGTACATCTTGTTTTGTGGATAAGTCACAGACAAGTCCAAGCATATATAAGTGATTATGAACGTTAGGAATATCCCCTCATTTTTTTAGAAATATCAAAGCTTTTATGTGCATTTTCCCTTTTTCACTCTATATTAGTGCTTAGATTTGTTCCAAACAAAGAAAAAAGAAACGAAACAATTTTTTAAAAAAATGAATTTTGAATTCACATTTCTCTCTGTTTATAATTTTTTTCAAGTTGATGGTGCATGACAGATTACATTCGCCTACCTTTCCAAAGTGAGAGACATTTCTTCACATGTCATTGCCTTTGTTAAATTCGGTTTCATTGGTTAGTTATCGGTAATCTTTAATTTTTTGATGCATTTCTTTTTGATAGAAGATTTAAGGCTTTCTGGTGTTGTAACGGTATTTATGTTGTTTAGTCTGTTGATGAAATTATCTATAGCAAAGTGCTTAAGATTTTTCAGTTTTTTTTATTTCAAGCCCTACAAAAGGAGACCAAGTTTGTCTTGAAAGAGGATTGAAACTCTAAATTACACGGGCGTGAAGGAAAACATCGTTGTGTTCATTCTAATCATGCTTGCCGTATCTCTTTGTGTTTTAGAGGTCATATTTCTTCTTAAGTAAATACACGCATCAATAGACGGACAGATTGGGTCATCATCCTTGAGTTTCACTGTACTTTCGGTTCTTTACTTCATACAAACCCCAAATTTATTAGTTTGAAGAAGAAAAAAAAGATAACATGCCCCTCAATACTGTAACACGTCTGTTCTGACTCTACCAATGTGAGTGTGAGTGTTTCTGTTAAAATCTTTAAGTAAGATATAAAAAAATGGTCAGCTTGAAAACGCGAGCCAATACTGTGACGCTCGGTATTTTGATGTGGTAAGAAGAAATGGTACAACACACACAAAGAGGGCTTGTAAGTTCACATTTCAGTCTGTCTGCACTGTAATAGTAACAACGCAAGAACATAGGGATTATTATGCCACACAGTCCTAGAACAAAACAATGCATCACCCGTTGTAAGCCATTTCATTGGCTATACTTATTTTCTTACCGCGTTCACTTCGAATTGACTTGAGCAGCTATTCACACAGTGACGAGAATGGCCATGCTTTACTGGGTCTATCCTATAGGCGATTTATATAAAAAATATTTAAAAAAATTAAACTAATGCACGAACAATGGTTCCATGGGCGATCCCATGGAAATTGTGTCCGTCTTATTGCAAAATACATCAACATTTAATTTAACCGTGCAGATCGCTAGAACAAATCTCTAATAATACACATTTTGAAAAGTGTTGTGTGACATGGATCGCCATTGTCGCCTGGTGTCTGCTTTCTTATTCGAAAAGAGATCGTTTCGTCTTGACTATAAAAATTTCATTTGACTAAGTTTTACGCACTACTTGAACTCATATATTTCACGTTGTAGGTGTAAGCCGTCGTTCTCAGTTTTCTGGAAGTTCGTTTCTCAGATGTGATACTATTTTTTATGGACCGAACGAAATTTCTTTTGGCGTGAATCAGGACTCGTGGTTTTGTGGCATAAATGGAGAGCATTGATTAAAGCTCAGTTATGTCGTCTTCGAAATCGCTGACACGGATTTGAGCTAACACTTCAAGTCTTGTGTGAGGCGACACGGCACGTCATTGCCTTTTACTTTCTCAATGAAATCGTTTCATCTTATTGCAAAATTACATTTGACTAGGTTTCATACGCAGCAGGTCCCTGTATATAGGGAGAGTGTCTTAGCGTCAGAGTATTCATTCCACTCTCAAACGATCAAGAAGATGGAAGAGTCAGCACAGATCGACCTGCTTGTCAAATATATGTTAAAAGTCATACGAAAGCATAATTCACAGGCGAAAGTGGCAACAAAACTTACTCTTTTGGTCGTTGATTTGATGAGAGTCATACGAAAGTGTGTAAGTGCTGATGAAGTTTGCAAAGGTAAATGGGTATTTGTTTCCAGAATACCTGCTTCGTCTAAGAAAGAGAGACAAAGGTCAAGATACCTAATATCGTTGTCAGGAGAAAGGACACTGGGATTCAGAGTGCCCTAAGAGAAAAGAGAAGAAACAGAAACAAGACGATAAAGAGAAGAAGGATTCAAAAGAAGAAGAAATTGAAGACGAGGAAGAACTTGTGCCAGTGAAGACATGGAAATGGAAAAATTAACAATGTGAGCCGATGCGTTGGCCCTGATGTGAAATTTCATACTACCTTCTAAAAGAGAATAGACCAGAAAGAAAACGTAAGTGTCTCTTGGTCTTGACATTGTATAATAAGGATGGCGTGTTTTGTTTTTGCTCACACTTTATGAAATTGTGCTCTTTCAACTTTCTCTATCCCTCTGGATCATGTTTTAGTTAGAATTGAAATGGAAGGATGTTTTCCTTCACGCACGCTCTTTCGGCATGCAAGTCCGTAAACAATAGTCAGTCTATTCATATATCATTTTGTGTCTTGATGTTTCCTAAATCACACACTGATGCCATAAAATAACGGGTTAAATGGGTTTTGTAGTGTTGGGGTGGGGGTGGGGGTGGGGTGTAGGTGTTTGGCAGAGTTGGTCATTGCAGGTGAGGGCTTAGGTGCTTTCAAAAAACTTTTTCTTCTTGACTCTGTGTTGATGGAATATAATGGGTTATTTTTTTCATTCTCTGTTGATAGTATATATAAAGGGTTATTTCTTCACTCCGTGTGGATAGTGAATAATGGTTTCCTTCTTCCCTCTGTGGTGTGCCTGTGTGTGTGTGTGTGTGTGTGTGTGTGTGTGTGTGTGTGTGTGTGTGTGTGTGTGTTCGCGTACGTTGTGTAGATCGTATATTTGGTTGTTTTTTTGTTTGTTTTTTTCTTCTTCCTTCCGAGTGTGGATAGTATATTTGGGTTTGTATGCGTTAGCGACGTTGTGTGGATAGTATATTTGGGGTTTGTATGCGTTAGCGACGTTGTGTGGATAGTATATTTGGGGTTTTTATGCCTTAGCGACGTTGTGTGGATAGCATATTTGGGGTCTGCATGCGTTCGCGTACGCTTGTATGGATAGTATATTTGGTTTTGTTTTCCCTCCCTTCCGTGTGGATAGTATATTTTGGGTTTGTTTTCCCTCCCTTCAGTGTGGACAGTATATTTTGGGTTTGTATGCGTATGCGTCGTTGTGTGGATAGTATATTTGGGGTTTGTACGCGTTAGCGACGTTGTGTGGATAGTATATTTGGGGTTTGCATGCCTTAGCGACGTTGTGTGGATAGTATATTTGGGGTTTGCATGCGTTCGCGTAAGCTTGTATGGATAGTATATTTGGTTTTGTTTTCACTCCCTTCCGTGTGGATAGTATATTTTGGGTTTGTTTTCCCTCCCTTCCGTGTGCATAGGATATTTTGGGTTTCTATGCGTTAGCGACATTGTGTGGATAGTATATTTGGGGTTTGTATGCGTTCGCGTAAGTTTGTATGGATAGTATATTTGGGGTTTGTACGCGTTAGCGACGTTGTGTGGATAGTATATTTGGGGTTTGTATGCGTTCGCGTACGTTTGTGTGGATAGTATATTTGGGGTTTGTATGCGTTCGCGTAAGTTTGTATGGATAGTATATTTGGGGTTTGTATGCGTTCGCGTACGTTTGTGTGGATAGTATATTTGGGGTTTGTATGCGTTAGCGACGTTGTGTGGATAGTATATTTGGGATTTGTATGCGTTCGCGTACGTTTGTGTGGATAGTATATTTGGGGTTTGTATGCCTTCGCGTACGTTTTAGTGGATAGTATATTTGGGGTTTGTATGCGTTCGCGTACGTTTGTATGGATAGTATATTTGGGATTTGTACGCGTTAGCGACGTTGTGTGGATAGAATATTTGGGGTTTGTGAGCGTTAGTGACGTTGTGTGGATAGTATATTTGGGGTTTGTATCCGTTCGTGTACGTTTGTATGGATAGTATATTTGGGGATTGTATGCGTTAGCGTACGTTTGTATGGATAGTATATTTTAATTTTGGTTTTATTCTTCGATCTGTGTTTGTGTGTGTGTTAGTGTAAGAACGTCTGGATAGTATATTTGTTGGTTTCTTTTCCTCTTCCCTGTGTGAATAGTATATTTGGGGTTTGTTTTTCTTCTTCTCTCTGTGGTGTGAGTGTGTGCGTGTGTGTGTGTGCGTGTGTGTGTGTGCGTGTGTATTGGTCTCTGTTTGTCCCAATAAAACTCCCTTTATCCCTATCAAATACTTTCTACCTACCCACCTACAGTAGCGCGTATTCAGGTCAGCCACTTGGAACACTGTTGCCATTTATCCCCTAATTTCCAGTACAGTGACGTCACTGACGCTGGAAATTTTGAGACTATAAATATGGACTTGGGGTTTTCCACAGGTTGTAGCTATAAATATGTACTAGAGTTCATAAACAGGAACGTTACTCAAGCTGAGGCTATAAAAAGATAGTGGGTTTTCCAAAGGAATAACCCACAAGTTGTAGCTATAAATAGATAGTGAGATTTCATAGGAATTTCAGCTGATTATAGCTATAAATAGATACATGGGTGTTTATCCACGATCGTCACACAAGTTGATATTGTAAGTAGTTACTAATTTTATCCATTTTAGTCTAAACCATTGTAACTTAGTTTTCGGGGATATGTTTATTTTCCTTTAAATTCTGGGACAATTTCGTCATTTTAGCGTTACTTTTAGTCACATCCATTTTGTCGTTGAGCATTTCCTTGATTATAGCTATTTATAGCATCATTACAATTATGCAAATTTTTGAACACCCCAGCAAGATTTCAGGTTTTGGTAATGCTTTATATATAAATCTCCCGCTTGTACTAGTGTATGTATGTCTCTGTCTCTGTCTCTGTTGTGTTTGACCCTCTACCATCATTGTCCCTAGACAGTCCCACCATGTTCAATTCCCCTTGACGCTATACAGACCCTCCCTGTTTCAATTTCCCATGTTAATTTCCCTTGTCCCTAGACAGACCCAAACTCTATTCCCTGTTCAATTCCCCTTGTCCCTAGACAGACCCAAACTCTATTCCCTGTTCAATTCCCCTTATCCCTAGACAGTCCCACGAACTATTCCCCATGTTAAATTCCCCTTGTCCCTAGACAGTCCCACAATTTATTCCCCATGTTAAATTTCCCCTTGTCCCTAGACAGTCCCACGATCTATTCCCCAATGTTAATTCCCATTGTCCCTGCGGTACAAAAAAATTCTCTAATGTTAAATTTTCCATAGTCCCTACGGTACAACTCTCCAATTTAACATGGAAGTCCCCTAGTCCCTACGGTATCCCACTTCACTACTCATAATCATAGAATATATAAATGAAACCGGCCAGAAAGGTGCCATGGTACTTTTCGATCAGGAAAATGCCTTTGACAGATTGGAACAAAATTACATAAAAAGGGCTAGAGAAATTTGGATTTGGAAAAATCTTCCAAAAATGGACCAAAATCCTGTATAATAAAATAACCTCAAGGGTACAGGTAATTGGAGCAAGGACAGGTAAATTTGAAATTAAAAGATTGGTGAGGCAAGGTTGCCCACTATCTATGATATTATACGTAATAGCAATCGAAATTCTAAGCATAAGTATAAAACTCAATAAAAATATTGAAGGTATAAAGGTTCCAAATATAAAAGGAAAGGTAAAAATGCTACAACATGCGGATGATTGCACCAACTTTATAAAGGATTCAGATTCTTTTAAACACATACAAGAATTTGAAAAGTTTGGAAAAGCGTCAGGATCCCAAATCAACCACGACAAAACTGAAATCCTAAAAATAGGCAACGGGAGGGGAAACCACTCAGGACCACCACACCCCACTCCCACCCCATTTAATCAGAGAAAAAGTTAAAGCACTAGGTTATCTACTTTGGAGCAGGGGACGAAAAGGAAAACTGTAAGAAAATAAAAGAGAAAATTGAGAAAAATGTGACAACCTGGGCACTAACGCCATAATGCCTCATGGAACGGGCCCAAGTGGCCAAAAACTACATGTATGTCCATATGAATTATATTTTAAAATCTATAGATATTAGTAATACTTTACTAAGTAAAATTGATAACAAGATAGTAGACTATATTTGAGATTTCAAAACACATTACATTAATAAAGAAACTCTGCATAGGGTCAGGGAAAGGGGGGTAGCTCTACCAAGTCCCATACTACTAAAATGTTCCAATATTTTAAAGAGGTTTTTTAAAAATACAGTCAGAACCCAATGCGCCATTGGAAGGGATTTATATTTATTGGTTTGGGTAAACTTTAAGAAACATATTTAATATTAATAAAAATAACGAACTCACTAAAAAAAAACTCGAAATACCCAAAAAATTTAGAAGTATAAAGAACTATTACAAAAATATAGAGACAAAAAACAACTATGGGATCTAAGTGACAAATTAACATACAAATCGATAAGGGAGGAGATTACATCGAAAATTAAAAGTAAAAAAGAACAAGAAAACATACATGTAAACTGGAATTGATCTTGGGGGCAATGGGTCAAAATACGCTCCCTAAAAATCCAAAGCCTCTGCTTCAAATACATTCACAATGCATGGTTGACAGGAGAGGTTGCAGTAAGACGGTGCATGGTCAGAGGACCGCCTAAATGTTCTTTGTGTAAAAAAGGACCATTCAGTAAAATACACACGATGACACAATGTGAAAAATCCAGCGTTAATAGGGTTAAGATCATAGCAGAAATATGCAAAAATGACGTTTACAAGAAACAAAATATATTATACTTGAATGGTAACTTTAACAAAACGAAACACAATTTATGATAACATATTATATCTTAACAACATATAGGGAAATAGTATAAAAGGCAAACAAAGGGAGGGGTGGAGGCAATGATAATATCGTCAGTGGATATTATCCTAAAGGGACATAGCCCAAGCCCGACCACCACCTCCGGGGTTTCTTCCCCTGTTTTTTTTTTTTTTTTTTTTGGTTTCTTTCCCGTCACTCCCAAATTATATTACACTACAACCACCAACTCATGAGGGGCAGGGAATCTACATGGGGAATGTAAAAGACGAGGACATCATGTGGCTAAGTCACATGGCGCCACGCGAAGTGGACAGGCACATGAAAGTCTTGGAAAAAAACACCCCATGTAGAACATACGTACGTACAAAACAGTAGCACAAAGAACAACTTGGGGACACACAAAATAGGACCTTAAAAACTTCTCTCTATCCCAAAAATCATACAGCTTCTGCACAGTATGGTGAACCAATGTTAGTGGTCAAATAAACAATTTTGAAACTTTCAATAGGAAACTTAGAGCGTAATCTTTATTTAAAAAAGGGAGGCCTAATTCGATCCGGGTGAAGCACATTGGAAATAAACTAGGGTGGAGCGTGGATCAAAAAATAACCTACCTGTTTAAACATTTCATTAAATAAACACGAGGAAAGACACACTTTATCACTCAAATAATACAATAGCATATTTTGTATTTTTTCTTAAAATTAGCACACCTTTCCATCGTCCAAATTCTAAAACTGGAAATAAACTATATTAACAGGAATGGAACTCCATTCCGAAATATAGGAATTCAACTGGGGAAAGATTTGACTTAATTTGCTGTCTCAAACATACAGACCATATAGCACGCATATAATATAGCATTATCAGATATAGCAAACACTGAGACTTAGGAGACCTATAGCAAAGGTCACAAAAACTGACAAGGGAAGGAATCCCGAGCAAGGTGACAGAAACTAATCTCGGATGATCAACCCTTTAAAAACCACTAGGGAATAAAACACCCCATAAAAAAATTCAAAATAAATTTTTTATAAAATTTCTGTAATCAAACAACAACACACAGCATATCTGAGGGGGTACACACAGATATAAAACACCATTTTTTGGGGGGATTAGGGTGGTGCATCTGTCTGGTGCCCCCTTCCCCCAAAAAAATAATGCTAAGCGCCTAGCGAGGCAGATGTTTGTACCATTTTTGTAAGTCTTTGTCGGGGATCGACCCCAAGACCTCCAGCATCCGAGGCGGCCGCTCAAACAACTAGGTCAACAGAGCGGTCAGAAAAAGAGAGAGAGAGAGACAGACAGACAGACAGACAGAGAGAATTTTAAGGTCGGTAGCAATATTGTTTAAAGTAGAATAATGACTTAGATCAACTGTAAATATATTGAATATTTTAATAACCTCTCACTGGTCCGTCATTTGGATCAGTTTCTACGTCACACTCATTTTCATGCGCCGGCGAGTGAATGGCTGAGCGTTCAGTGTTTGTAGTGCTCTACGTTCTTCATTAAGATCATCTTTTATGTTTAAATCATAAGTGTGTTTTATATTGATTTAATCAATGTGAATAAAAATAGAAACATAAAATATGAAACAATCAACTTATCAACATCCACAGGTGATTGTGAATAACCACAAAGGCACAGAACTACATTGTGTAGCTGTCGCATATGGAAGTGATGTACAGAGTTCATTCACTCGGTCCATACGGTATTTTCTAATCAATCTGAACTCCGTTCAAATGGTAAATACGTGTGTTTGTATGTGATATAGATAAAATATATGTATAGTATGTAGCTGTATCAATGATATTCCACTCGTTGTATAAATATTTCATTAAAAGGAAACTTAGCAAGCATCGTTTCCTTTTAATGACAAATTTATACTTATTATATGCTCATTTTTTCCCGGTTAACTTTACATTGTCCGAATCGTTCAATATTCCCCGATACTGAACGCGCGCGACAATACACATATAGCATTCACGTGAATGAAGGAACTACTTTCTATTGTAAACAATGACGCATACACCAGCACTTTCGATTTGTAAACAAATCATATGCACTCGCGTAAGAGGCTCTTTGCGTTGTGGTTGTTTAAATTTGTTTCTGAATGAACTAAAACATGTTTCGTGGACT
This sequence comes from Sinohyriopsis cumingii, assembly GCA_028554795.2. Classification (NCBI taxonomy): domain Eukaryota; kingdom Metazoa; phylum Mollusca; class Bivalvia; order Unionida; family Unionidae; genus Sinohyriopsis; species Sinohyriopsis cumingii. The sequence continues at coordinate 11,082,498 of CM068831.1, read as the reverse complement.
GCAAAAAAAAAAACAGCTGTCTTGACATTTTGCGTTGATACACTGTTATGGATTTAGGCTAGCTACCTTATAGAAATGACGGATTAGGTCCTTACAAATAACAAGGCATATAACTGTTTTCTTTAAGTGGTGATAAGAATGGCAAAATAAAATATACTTACAGTTTTACATCCTGAATTTCCTCAAAATGTTTTTTCTTAATTCTGCAAATCCGAATTACATGAGCCATTTCATAGGTTTTCAATCTGGATTACACATTTCTAAAGTGTGCTGTAATTTCGATGATAAGTGCAATTGCATCCTCCTTACTGCACTCAGAATGAAATACACATTAAATTCCATAGCGTCTTTTTGAAAATTGCAATTGAAAGACTTCATATTTTTCACACGTTATGATTTCAAACATTCAATGACAGAAACAGAAACACATTTGCAGACGTAAACAAGCTTCTCCCGCGCCACTTCAATCCATGTATTTCATGTATAATTTGCACAGATGAATCCAGTCCAAAGTCACAAACTTTCGTCGAATCGAAACAAAATACCAAAATATATTCACTCCAGATCAAATGGAAAAGTCGTTGCAATGCGCATTCATTCACAATATGACTGCAAATTTCAATTTTAACTAGACACGCCATTTTCTTTCGAAAGTTATGTCGACCGCGCGACTATGTTCAAATTTATCTGGGCGGAGCTATGTGCGCATTAATAATAATGTCATTTTATAATGTCAATCTGCGCGTGTGTATTTAGTTTGGAATTCGGTATTCATTCATTTACGTTGTTTCTTGTAGTGTATTTTGTTTATATACTTAAACCTTAGGTAGAATTTAAAAAATGAGCATATAATAAAAAGGTTACTGCATTTGTATGGGAAAATATGAACTCGTTTTGTCGGAAGGATATACTGTACTCACAAGTTCGTGCAGTTTTCATTCCGAAAACTCGTTCATACTTTCCCATACAAATGCAGTAACCTATAAATCTCGTGGTATATCATTGATACGTCGTACAAACTTCATTGAAATTTCCCATGCCTTTTTAGGATACTTAAGTGAAATTCCCCACGACTTTTACGCTGCTTGATTGAAATTCCCCATGACTTTTTACGCTACTTGATTGAAATTCCCCGTGACTTTTACGCTACTTCCTTGAAATTCCCCATCACTTTTACGCTACTTCCTTGAAATTACCCATGACTTTTACGCTACTTCCTTGAAATTCCCCATGACTTTTACGCTACTTGATTGAAATTCTCCATGACTTTTACGCTACTTGATTGAAATTCCCCATGACTTTTACGCTATTTGATTGAAATTCCCAGTGACTTTTACGCTACTTCCTTGAAATTCCCCATGACTTTTACGCTACTTCCTTGAAATTCCCCAGGACTTTTACGCTTCTTCATTGAAATTCCCCAGGACTTTTACGCTACTTTCTTGAAATTCCCCGTAACGTTTAGGCTACTGACTTCCAAATAAATATGTTTAATTGTGTGATTCAGAGTTCTACCCTAGTCTGACTACTAGAACCTTAAACATAGAAACTAAGTTTTGTGCAACAATTAAATTAAACAAGTATGTTTTTTTGAAAGTGAACCTGACATTCATAATTGACCGCCCATATCCATAAGGTTCTATCTTTTGTAAGGAGAAATACATCTACCAAGCTTTGTTGAAAATCTTTCGACACATTTAATATCTGTAAAATATCCGTATAATAAACAATTATCGTCGGTAATGTTTTGATGCATTTAAGGTGCCGAGCATTCAAAAATCCGGATTTAATTGATTTGATTAAGATATATTAGTATTTATACGTTAAACAACAATTAATGTTTAATTTACTCTGTGCAAATGCGCGCCATCACTACATTGCTATACACTTTAATTAATTCCAAGGGTAAACAGTTGATAAGAAAAATTAAAACATTACTTTTATTTTAGTGATCAATATAATTAAATTAGTATTACTGATGTAGCATGGTGTCCCACCCAGTCACATTATCCGGACACCATGCCGACCAGTCCTAACACTAACCTCTCCTAATTCTGAGCGCCAAGCGAGGTAGCTGTTGGTACCATTTTTGTAAGTCTTTGATATGACTCGGCCGGAAATCGAACTCAAGACCTCCCACATCCGAGGCGGACGCTCTAGCCACTAGGCCACGGGAGCGGTAGTACTAATAAATATCATGTTTTGATTAAAAAAATTTCTTCCTCAATATAAAGGGGTGTTACATAGCCATACAAGATCACAATACATTTAAACTTTGTTCCAAAAAGGACATTGCTATGTATTGCTTAATAGCAACAATTCTTACGAAGATCAAGGGTAGGGCCGACTTTGTTGTGGCCTGGCTCCATAATGGGCGGATAGTGTTATCAGGAAATTTCAAATTTAAATTTGTACAGGCCTAATCTTTAATGGGCCAATTTTGTTATGGGCCGACCCCGTTGTTGCCGATATCGCTATGGGCCGAGATCTCCAGTTACCGAGTAAAGGAATCTATGATGTTTTTGGAAATCAAGTGTAGGCCGACTTTGTTGTGGTCCGGCTCGGTAATGGGGGGATCGTGTTTTGAGGAAATTTCTTATTTAAATTTGTATGGGCCTAATCGTTTTGGGCCAATTTTTTATGGGCCAACCTCGTTGTGGCCGACTTCGTTATGGGCCGAGATCTCCAGTTACCGAGTAAATGAATCTATAATGTTTTCGGAAATCATTCGAGATTAAAAATAGTATTTCTAGATATCTTGGGATTGATTGACACAAACAAAACTTGCATGCTGAATGAATATGGACAACGTAAAATTAGCATGTGGAACAAACTACATACAACTGGTTTAGGACATAAGTTAGGATTAATCGCACGTATCTAGTTTTGATAATTACATACCACTAAAAGAGACACAATCACATATTTTGAACAAAGGTATATTACTGATCGTTATTAATAATTTTATAATTTTTGTTGGCTTTTGCAATAAATGAAAATTGTTTTGGTTAGTGTTAAAATTAGTCAAACGTAATTTCTTAATTAAGTAATTAAGTGGTGTTCCTCAAGGATCTATATTAGGGCCTCTTATTTTTCTACTGTTTATAGATGACTCAGCCTTGTGCTCAGCGCACTCTAACAAATATCTTTCTGATGACAACTCTACATTGCATTAATCTAGTAAATCTCTCGACTCCATACAAGATAAGCTTCAAATCGACCTCAACAATATATCAGTTTGCTGACAACAAAACAAAATGCATACTAATATCTCTGAAACGAAATGTATGACAATCGGAATAAGTCAGCGTGAATGAACATGGATTTACCTTTTTACTCACAAAAATAACTTAGACTGGTCTACTGTCAAAAATCAAACATTTCTTGGTAGTTACATTGACCAAGATCTCATCTGAAATGCACATATTGGTCACCTATATGCCATGGTAGTCAAAAGAATAACTCTGTTAAAGTTGCTTTCGAAAATTTCTACCTCCCAAATCACTTGAACCTTTTCGGGGGGGGGGGGGAGGAATATATACTAGCACTGGTATATTACGGCTGTACCATATGGGGAAACACATCCAATTATAATCTGTCCGGAATTGATAAAATCCAGAAAAGGGCAGCCCGAAAAATACTGAAACTTCCTGTTATGACTCCCTCGAATGGTTTGTTTTCACATCTGCAACGGTTACCTATACAACAACGTATTCTTTATATTTAAGGAATCATGACATACAAGTCTTTAAACGGTCTTTCTCCAGATTATATCTCTAACATAATTGAACTAAGATCATTGAATACTGAGCGTAAACACCGATCGACGACTAACTACGATATCCAGAATAAAACTCGTATACTGTATCAGTACTTATGTAAGGAATTCCTTACCATTGAGGATACGTCATTCAAATTCCCTTGCTTCTTTTAAAAATATCATTAAAGAAATTCTTTCTTGACCAGCTGGAACTACATATTAATGGCTTTAAATAGAAATTTTATCATTATGTCCATACTTGATATGTCCAGGACTTTTTCAATATATGTAATACGTACGACTTATGCTGAAATGAATGTACATGTGTATATAATATTGTTCATATGTGTATGTTTCCCAGTATATTCACACATAGTCATTCATGTTAAATATGTATGACTGGGTGTGCGACGATGCCTAATTATTTGTATGATTTTGTATTTTGTTTAACATTGTCAATTGCAAAGGCTGAGGACCACACAGAAGATAAGCCAGTCACAGTTATGAAGTACTAGACTATTCATGTACAAACACCTTAAACAATATGATGTCAAACACACGTGCTGTACAAACACCTTAAACAATATAATGTTAAACACACGTGCTGTACAAACACCTTAAACAATATGATGTGAAACACACGTGCTGTACAAACACTTTAAACAATATGATGTCAAACACACGTGCTGTACAAACACCTTAAACAATATGATGTCAAACACACATGCTGTACAAACACCTTAAACAATATGATGTTAAACACACGTGCTGTACAAACACCTTAAACAATATGATGTGAAACACACATGCTGAATAAACACTTTAAACAATATGATGTGCAAACAACATGTTGAAAAAACACCTTAAACAATATGATGTCAAACCCACATGCTGAAAAACACCTTAAACAATATGATGTCAAACCCACATGCTGAAAAAACACCTTAAACAATATGATGTCAGACACACGTGCTGTACAAACACCTTTAACAAAACGAGGTCGAATACACGAGCCGTACAAACACGCTTAACAATACATCGTCTAACATGCTTGTGTTATGCCATTTTAATTGGCAAATTATTTGTTCATAGTACCAAGGAACTAGCGTCACTCCATATTTTCCAGACTTCAGCATAAGGGTCTAAACACGCCTGCTAATTCCTTAGAAAAGCTCATTTACACTGCTCGTTTCAAGATTTCCATAATGACGTGTAAGTGTCATCTTTATAAACGTGCTTGGTTTCTAAAATCTCGGGATGAATAAGAAAGCCCTAAAGTTGCGGGAAAACTGTTGGTTTTATGATTTTCAAAATGACGTACTAGTATAAGCATTTAACTATGAATGGTTCTAAGTTTCCCAGATGCCGTAATGACGCGAACTTTTTTGGACAATGTTAGTAAACAATGTAAAAATAAAGCCATGTCACTTATTTCTGAGATTTGTTATTTCTATGACTATGTTTCATTTTAAGAATGAACTTCAGCACTTGAGTCGTTCAGTTCTGTGAAGTACAAAATTTTAATTCTTAAATAGCAAGCGGTTTTATGACCTATACGATTCGTGCGCATTTGACTGCAGCACAATTATTTTAAATAGACCTGATAAAACAATATATATTATCACGTTACCATACATTTGTAGAAATCCGACGAAGAAAAAACTTGTATTTGAATTGGGACAAAAGTGCGTTTCCTCTTTTCCAAATTGTGGTTAGTACGACACTTAAATTTTAATGCTTTGTTGTGTTTTCTTCTTTCTTCCCGCAATGAGCACGTTGCACTTGGATATATTCCTATTACTTAATTGTCATTTACGCTCAAATTTAAAGGAAGCAAAAAATAAACGTAACAACAGCAATAAAAATGAATAGACCTTATCGACATAAATTGTAGGCGGTTGGTTCTAAATTAAATTACTGTGCAACCACTTACCCAGGTACACAATCTCAGGCTCCACCCGCTATATATTCCACTGTCGCTATGCTGGCTAATGGACACCTAGCAAACTCTGTTGGACGCATATACCACATTTTCCAACCTTACCTAAAACCCTGCTAATCACCTGTGTACTTATTTTTCTTGGAGATATTCGTAAGCCCTTAAGAAATGCATATGCATGACCTTCTTTATTTGTCTAAGATTTTGTTCTTACTCGATGTTACATAAGTTTTTAGTTTTAAAATGTAAAGGCCTGGTATAATTGACGGACAGTTTCTTTTAACGCGGTGGTTGTGTTAATTCCACCTTTCATCGTTATAAAAACAGCCTGTAGATGTTGAAACACATGACGTGGTCTATTGCTAGGCTTGCGCTAATGCGACGAGTCCAACGTGATCTTGAGGCAATTGGAGGTGGGGGAATCTGTTTATTGAGGCAATTGGAGGTGGGGGAATCTGTTTGGTGCCCCCCCCCCCCCAAAAAAAAATGATGTAATTCCCTCCTACTGCTTTATATTCCGCTATATTGTTTTTAAAATATAACATCCATCTCTTGTAACATTTTTTTTTTCAAATTATCGACCACTGCCTACATCATCTGTAATATTATTGTCTCGACGGTCTTCGTTCAGTCTTAAACGCACTCAGTAGTAATATTAGTAGTAGTAGTAGTGGTGGTAAGAAGAAAAAGAAGTAAGAAGAACGAAACAAAAGTAATAGAAAAAAAAGAACTAAGTACAAACACCATCATGTATAAATATTACCGGTAACTACATACATATCCTTATAATATCGTGACAAAAATACCTGAATGTATAGCAATAATAACAAGAACACAATTGATATTACTACAATTACGACTCGAAATAAGGTACATAATGCGTTGCTGAGTGGTAACGAAACAAATCAATTCAAATGCCATTAATGTATCGAGATCTTTCATCTTTCAAATATCGGTACACTTGTTGCTTAGACATGTTGCTCAACTTCCATTTGAAACTGAAAACAAACCCTGAAACAAATACAGTTTGTTGAATAATTTCACAGACACTTGCAGTGTATTTCCCCAGCAGAACACAAAAACATTATGTTAATCTAAAATTAGTTTATCACCATTTTCGTTTCCACAGGACAATGATTACTAATTAACATAACAAATAAATTAAAATGAAACATTCCAAGATGTTGTTGTTGTGGTGGTGGGGTTTAACGCCATTTTTCAGCACATGATAGGCTATGCATGGCGGCCAGTATTACTGGTGGAGGAAGAACCCGGGAAAACTCTGGGAAGAACCACCGACCCACGATAAGCTACTGGCAAGCTTTCTCACATATCCACATTGGCCGAATCCTAGACTCGAACCCACGCAGACAGAGGTTAGATGGCAGTGATTCGTAACGGAGAGCGCTTTAGACGAACTCGGCCACTCGGTGCCCCCATTCCAGGATGTAACTATGTGCTTGCGTTGATTGCAGAACTGAATGGTTTTAGGAAAAATTGGCTACTATAATATTTGACATGTAACAAAATCGTTCTCACGAAAACAAAAACGAAATGCACTTTGTGTGGTAGTGTTGGAAGTGCAAAAGGCACGCTCCACCTACAAGGTGATGGCACAAATCGTATTTTTTATTTACACATTTAATGTGTCTTATTCCGGATTAATGTTTACATTCAATGGATATATCTTGTAGAAAATCCCTTGAAATTCAAGGGGCTAATTATGTAGCACATATCGTCTGTCATGTATCCTATTGTCAAATACCTCCAATGACAATATACAAAACAGTCGGATGAAATCAACATATATCCGACAGTTGTGTATACAGCCTCTGCCACTTTTTATACAGTATGGTTCGTCGATGTTGGCATGCCCTGCCAAGCTAATCCAATACATTGCTTTCCGCATTGTCTTTTGCTCGGAACATCTTCTGCAAGAGTCGCATCCGCCATTTATACAATGGTGACGGTGTTAAATACAAAGTCGGTTAACAGGATTTCTCATTTATATATTTTCCTTGAAAAGCATTCATTCTAAACGAGGTTGTGGCTTAAAATGTTCTCATTGACTTTTCATTAAGCTATGGCTTAAGAAAAAGAATTTATAACCTGCAATGCTTTGATTTTCTTCCACTGAGCTTCTGGGACATTTTGTTTTAGGGATTCGACATAGTAATCGAATATTCTTAGACCCCGATGTGTTGAAGCACGTGTATGCGACGAAGAATAATATACAGTTTCGTCAACATTACGCCTCATGCTCCAAAGATCTCTAGTCAACCCCACTCTGGACTGATTATGATACTCTCCACCGTCAGGATACGTCATAATTTTGGAAGTTAATATAAGCCCAATTTAAGACTCCTAATAAGGTTAGTGTGTGAATTAGTTAACAAGACATGTTTCCAGCCATGTTTTAAAGTCAACAGTAGTGAATGGGGATAATAGAGCCTCAATGGGAATTAGCATTACAGACCCCCCCCCCCGGGAACATATAGCCTCAATGGAAATTTAACATGGAGAAAAATCGTGGGAACATATAGAATCAAGGGAATTTAACATGGAGAAAAATCGTGGGACGATATAGCCTCAAGAGGAATTGAACATGGGAATAGGGGACTGTATAGCGTCAAAGGAATTTAAACAGGCTGGGACTGTATAGCGTCAAGGGAAATTGAATATGGGAATAGAGTGTGGGTCTATCTAGGGACTACGGGAATTTAACATATGGAAATTGAACATGGTGGGTCTGTATAGCGTCAAGGGGAATTGAACATGGTGGGATTGTCTAGGGACAATGATGGTAGAGGGTCAAACACAGCAGAGACAGAAACATACATACACTAGTACAAGCGTGAGATTTATATATAAAGCATTACCAAGACCTGAAATCTTGCTGGGGTGTTCAAAAATTTGCATAATTGTAATGATGCTATAAATAGCTATAATCAAGGAAATGCTCAACGACAAAATGGATGTGACTAAAAGTAAAACTAAAATGACGAAATTGTCCCAGAATTTAAAGGAAAATAAACATATCCCCGAAAATTAAGTTACAATATTTTAGACTAAAATGGATAAAATTAGTAACTACTTACAATATCAACTTGTGTGACGATCGTGGATAAATACCTATGTATCTATAATCAGCTGAAATTCCTATGAAATCCCACTATCTATTTATAGCTCCAACTTGTGGGTTATTCCTTTGGAAAATCCCACTATCTTTTTATAGCCTCAGCTTGAGTGACGTTCCTGTTTATGAACTCTAGTATATATGTATAGCTACAAAATGTGGAAATCCCCAAGTCCATATTTATAGTCTCAAAATTTCCAGCGTCAGTGACGTCACTGTACTGAACACTAGGGGATAAATGGCAACAGTGTTGCAAGTGGCTGACCTGAATACGCGCTACTGTAGTTAGGTAGGTAGAGTGTATCTGATAGTGATAAAGTGAGTTTTATAGGGACAGAGACCAATAAACACACACACACACACACACAACATACGCGCGCAGACACACGCACACACACATGCACACACACACACACACACACAGAGGGAAGAGGAAAAAAACAAACCCCAAATATACTATCAACACAGAAGGGAGATAATACAAACCCCAAATATACTATCAACACAGAGGGGAGATAACACAAACCCCAAATAAACTATCCACACAAACGTACGCGAACGCATACAAACCCTAAATATACTATCCATCCAAACGTACGCGAACGCATACAAACCCCAAATATACTATCCATCCAAACGTACGCGAACGCATACAAACCCCAAATATACTATCCACACAAACGTACGCAAACGCATAAAAACCCCAAATATACTATCCACACAACGTCGCTAACGCATACAAACCCCAAATATACTATCCACACTCGGGAGAAGAAGACAAAAACAACCAAATATACGATCTACACAACGTACGCGAACACACACACACACACACATACACACACCACACACACACGCACACCACAGAGGGAAGAAGAAAACCATTATACACTATCCACACGGAGTGAAGAAATAACCCTTTATATATACTATCAACAGAGAGTGAAGAAAAAAACCCATTATATTCCATCAACACAGAGTGAAGAAGAAAAAGTTTTTAGAAAGCACCTAAGCCCTCACCTGCAATGACCAACTCTGCCAAACACCTACACCCCACCCCCCACTCCCAACACTACAAAACCCATTTAACCCGTTATTTTATGGCATCAGTGTGTGATTTAGGAAACATCAAGACACAAAATGATGGATGAATAGACTGACTATTGTTTACGGACTTGCATGCCTAAAGAGCGTGCGTGAAGGAAAACATCCTTCCATTTCAATTCTAACTAAAACATGATCCTGAGGGATAGAGAGAGGTGAAAGAGCACAATTTCATAAAGTGTGAGTAAAAACAAAACACGCCATCTTTATTATACAATGTCAAGACCAAGAGACACTTACGTTTTCTTTCTGGTCTATTCTCTTTTAGAAGGTAGTATGAAATTTCACATCAGGGCCAACGCATCGGTTCACATTGTCAATTTTTCCATTTCAATGTCTTTACTGGCACAAGTTCTTCATCATCTTCAATTTCTTCTTCTTCTTCTTCTGAATCCCTCTTCTCTGTTGCGTCTTGTTTCTGTTTCTTCTCTTTTCTCGTAGGGCACTCTGAATTCCAGTGTCCTTTCTCCTGACAACGATATTAGGTATCGTGACTTTTGTCTCTCTTTCTTAGACGAAGCAGGTGTTCTGGAGACAAATACCCATTTACCATTGCAGATATAGCAAACTTCATTAGCACACACTTTCGTATGACTCTCATCAAATCAACGAACAAAAGAGTAAGTTTTGTTGCCACTTTCGCCTGTGAATTATGCTTTCGTATGACTTTTAGCAAATATTTGACCAGCAGGTCGATCTGTGCTGACTCTTCCATCTTCTTGATCGTTTGAGAGTGGAATGAATACTCTGACGCTAAGACACTCTCCCTATATACAGGGACCTGCTGCGTATGAAACCTAGTCAAATGTAATTTTGCAATAAGATGAAACGATTTCATTGAGGAAGTAAAAGGCAATGATGTACCGTATCGCCTCACACAAAACCTGAAGTGTTAGCTCAGATCCGTGTCAGCGATTTCGAAGACGACATAACTGAGCTTTCATCAATGCTCTCCATTTATGCCACAAAACCACGAATCCTGATTCACGCCAAAAGAAATTTCGTTCGGTCCATAAAAAATAGTATCACATTTGAGAAACGCAAAAACGAACTTCAGAAAACTGAGAACGACGGCTTACACCTACAACGTGAAATGTATGAGTTCAAGTAGTACGTAAAACTTAGTCAAATTAAATTTTTATAGTCAAGACGAAACGATCTCTTTTCGAAGAAGAAAGCAGACACCAAGCGACAATGGCGATCCGTATCACACAACACTTTTCAAAATGTATATGATCAGAGGTTTGTTCTAGCGATCTGCACGGTTAAATTAAATGTTGATGTATTTTGCAATAAGACGGACACAATTTCCATGGGATCGCCCATGGAACCATTGTTCGTGCATTAGTTTAATTTTTTTAAATATTTTTTTATATAAATCGCCTATAGGATAGACCCAGTAAAGCATGGCCATTCTCGTCACTGTGTGAATAGCTACTCAAGTCAATTCGAAGTGAACGCGGTAAGAAAATAAGTATAGCCAATGAAATGGCTTACAACGGGTGATGCATTGTTTTGTTCTAGGACTGTGTGGCATAATAATCCCTATGTTCTTGCGTTGTTACTATTACAGTGCAGAGAGACTGAAATGTGAACTTACAAGCCCTCTTTGTGTGTGTTGTACCATTTCTTCTTACCACATCAAAATATCGAGCGTCACAGTATTGGTTCGCGTTTTCAAGCTGACCATTTTTTTTTTATATCTCACTTAAACATTTTAACATAAACACTCACACTCACATCGGTAGAGTCAGAATAGACGTGTTTCAGTATTGAGGGGCATGTTATCTTTTTTTTTTTTTTTCAAACTAATAAATTTGGGGTTTGTATGAAGTAAAGAACCGAAAGTACAGTGAAACTCAAGGATGATGACCCAATCTGTCTGTCTATTGATGCGTGTATTTACTTAAGAAGAAATATGACCTCTAAAACACAAAGAGATACGGCAAGCATGATTAGAATGAACATAACGATGTTTTCCTTCACGCCCGTGTAATTTAGAGTTTCAATCCTCTTTGAAAACAAACTTGGTCTCCTTTTGTAGGGCTTGAAATAATAAAAAACCTGAAAAAATCTTAAGCACTTTGCTATAGATAATTTCATCAACAGACTAAACAACATAAATACCGTTACAACACCAGAAAGCCTTAAATCTTCTATCAAAAAGAAATGCATCAAAACATTAAAGATTAACGATAACTAACCAATGAAACCGAATTTAACAAAGGCAGTGACATGTGAAGAAATGTCTCTCACTTTGGAAAGGTAGGCGAATGTACTCTGTCATGCACCATCAACTTGAAAAAAAATTATAAACAGAGAGAAACCTGAATTCAAAATTCAGTTGTTTTTTTCTTCAAAATTGTTTCGTTTCTTTTTTCTTTTTTTGGAACAAATCTAAGCACTAATATAGAGTGGAAAAGGGAAAATGCACACACAAGCTTTGATATTTCTGAAAAAATGAGGGGATATTCCTAACGTTCATAACCACCTATGGACTTGGACTTGTCTGTGACTTATCCACAAAACAAGATGTACATATTTCTGGTCAAGCTGCAAGTGTGTGCGTGTTTTGGAAAATGGTAAAACTTGGATATACAATTTTCTCGTGACACTTATAAAGTGAAGAGTCTGTGCAAGTGTCAAAAGCCAAAGTCATATAAGTTTTGCATTTTGTACGGCATGTAAAGATTTCCACTTTAGAAAATGTGAAGTATCACAAGTTATTATCACAAACAGAAGTGGAACATAGGGGCTTGCAAGAAAGAAAATAACCCAGACAGTTGGTGTCATCAAGAGTGCTAGAGACGGTACCCGAACTTGCTTGCTTGCTTACTTGAATTAAAGTGATTTTCGCTCTAATGGAGCATATATCACTGGTTTAATAACGCACCGCGTGATTTTTAATTACTCCTGGGGAAGGAAAGAGAGCCTCATCTCCCAGGCTTTTATGTACTCACAGACTACTTTTAAATTTAGCCACTCAGGTGTAGGACTAACTAGTCCTTAACAACCTGACTGAAAGGCTTTAAACATGAGTGGGAATAGTCTCACCACACACTCATTATTCTGTCCGAGCGTGGTAAAGGAGGAAAAAGGTGCTCAAAAAGACAGCCATGGGTGTTAAGTACTCAACAAAACGCTAGCCCGTACTTATTTCAAATCAAGTCCCGTTTTTTGCTAATGGACAGTAAAAAGTACCAATAATGTGTTAACCACTTGTGCAATTAGTTCAAATCTAACGATTCTGTTAAATTTCCTACTTCTCAACATATGTATCTAATATTAGTACTTAGTGTACATAAAAATAGCCATACTGATCTTATTTAAATTATTATGTCTAAGAGACATATACCAGTTTGGTCACTGTTAGGTTTAAAAAGTTAAGTTTGTTGCGGTGTTCCAATGGGTCAAGTTTGTTTCGAGAATAGTTTAGTCAAGGAGGGATACCAAGCCAAATATGGTTCCCTAGTTAATAAAAAACAATCTTTTGGAGCCCTAAAAAAGGCTGTTTTTTCTGTTAGAAGGTAACACGTCTCTCTTTTGCTTTCACGTTCTTTCCCGCACTCCTAGTCTCATGATTCTTGATATCAGGAAATGCGTAGCCATGATGGGCGGCAATGTAAGCAGCGGCTTCTACCAGTTGACTGAGGGGGCATCCAGTGTAGGTTTCTCTGTAGAATTGGGGAAGAACTCTGACCCTAATCCCCATTGAGAAGGTCTTGGTTTAAAGGTGTCTAGAGATTTGTATGCAACGTATTGTATGGCTCTAATAAACTACCCTGCTTTGTTGACGTCATACAATGCTTGATCTAGTCCCATTTCGGTGTACTTCTCAGCGTCCCCCTCCTCCTCCTCCTCAACCGCCTCAATTTCCTCTTCTGGTTCTGATACTAATTCTTTAGTTGAGGTAGTTAGTTTCAAATCCGCTGCTATGGTGTCTGTCGCTGTTATTGTTGTTGTGGTTGTTCTTTCAGCTGAGATTGCCTGTAGTATCGGAGTGAGAAAAGAACGTTGTTGTTGTTGTAGGGTTTAACGCCATTTTTCAGCACGCGATAGGCTATACATGGCGGCGAGTATTAATGGTGGAGGAAGAACCCAGGAAAAACCCGGAAAGAACCACCGACCCACGAGAAGCTACTGGCAAGCTTTCTCACATACCCACATTAGCCGAATCCGAGACTCGAACCCACGCAGACAAAGGTGAGATGACAGTGATCCGTAACGGAGAGCGCTTTAGACCACTCGGCCACTCGGGGCCCCAGAAAAGAACGTAGTGCCTCCGATAATTACATTTGAGTTTGCCATACCGTTTGTCTAACATAATTGGCCCTTTGTTTTGCCACCACTCTTTCCGGGGCAGGTTGTTTGTTAGGTATAGTCGGCTGTTGACTAGATGTTATTTGTGTTCTCGAGGTGGGTGGAGTGCTAACTGGCTAGGTCTGCATTTCTTGCTCCCGCTACTGTTGCGTATATTTCTTCCCTCCACACCGAGTTCTGGGCCTAATTCTTTTAATTTCGTTGTACCCGAACTTACATTATCCATATTATCACCAACAAAAAAAAAACGCACAAACCTAAAAGAAACACTCACTCACTTTTTTACAGAACATTACTATTTTTAAAAGTTTGATAAGCGACGGAAACGAAGGACTTAGAGTCGCACTTTCTAACCAAGATAAAGAAATCATGTGCTGATAGACTCACTTCTGTATTTTTTCTTCTAACTGACTAACATATCATAGGCAATGGAATGTTATTTCTTTTCGAGAGTATGGGGTAGCCCTGAAATTTTTTTTGGAACTTGAAGCTATGGCGATCGCTTAGGTTATAAGATGGCGGCCTCCTCTGACGACAGGATTTCTCACAGGATAAGGTCTGCTTCTTCGGAAAAGAGAAGAAGAACTCTTTGGTGTCGATGCAACTGTTGACAAAGCCTCTGTCAGGTTCATGCTGCTGCTGTTGCTGTTCTCTCTGCTGTTTATGAAGTCTGTACTTCTCCATCCATTCTTCTTTCTCCTTCTTGAATTCCTCGTTGAAGAGCTCTTCTTTCAGGTCTTCAGTGACTTCAGTGACTTTCAACATTATAATATTGTCTATCTCTTCAGGTCTCGGTATCAGACTTGTCATGACCCTATGCAAATTGACATAGGCTTCGTTCAACTTGGCTAATCTTGAGCACATCTTCGTAGGAAGATGAGTTAACAATGGATGGGCAGACTGGAGACTGCCCCGTTTTTATGGACGTGAAAGAAAACATTACTACACGGTTTTCGAGCCGGAACGTTCAAATAGTGTTATGGGAGGTATAGAGAGAAGTCAAAGAGCATGAATCAAGATTCATATAACCAAACAAACCACAAAGGCATTTTTTTCTTCAAATCACAACATTTTTTTATTCATACTAACAATCAACTCTAACATTTTTTAACAATAATCCAACACTATAACATCAAACATTTTTTTCAAATCACAAACATTTTTTCAATTCACACTCTACTTTAAACAGGGCTGACAACGTTGTGAATGAAATTGTGATTTCCACTGTTGGAAGTCATTAGGCCATTGATGGACACTACGTTTCCTAGTTAGAGACAAAAGATAAGCATACTGGTCACAAAACCATCGATGTACTTTCACATCGTTTCTAGACGAATGACGAGGATCAAAATGAGTCACTAAATGTTCTAAAGAATAGCCCAGGCTGCAATGATGCAGAAAATACACACAGTACTGTCCACACACCAAGGAATATGTGCCTTGTTATTTCACATTATTGAATCGTGTGGTCTGAGCATTTCTTCTCATAAAGTCAATGATATCGTCTTCCAAAGGGGGCAGTCCATAGGAATCAAAATATTCCACACATCCTTCTTGAGGAAAGTAGACGGCTACCCAGTGGGTTCCTGGGAGATGACTGTCGTCCGTGTTGATCACATAAGCTTGATGGTTTTGAGGTGTGCAATGAGGGAGTTCATCTTTTGCACAGACGACAGGATTTCAAGAAGCAGTGTACAAACTGTGGTTCAAAAGGTAATAAAGTTCTCAGGTATCCATTTTTTGTTTATTTTCTTCTTCACAGGTAATGACAAGTGGTCAATTTAATCCTGACTTTTTGCTTGCAAATGTCTGACAAGTAACCGTTTCTTCGCCTTGTCTCCCAACTCTGATCCAACAGAGCTTCGATGCGATGGATCTCTTGAGTTTTTAATGGAGGCCAATAATGTTCACGCAAGCCTTTATACCACTGTTGTAACACCTCCTCTTCTGAGATGAGACTCCAAGCTTCGTCCAGATATTCGTCCAATTTTTCTTCTTGACTCAGCATCAGGCATTTATCGTGTTGAATTTGACTGGGATGATCGTTATGACATCCATAGCAATCTTTCTTGATCAATTCCTTAATTTTTTTCTGTCAAGACTATAGCATAACAGGAAACTAAATGTGATTCTTGTTCTGGCCATCTAGCCTTCATCATGATGACTTCTTCGTCTTTGTCTTGGGGTTCTCCTTCCTCAGGATCTTCACATTTCATGTCCAAAGAATCCCTACTATACAAACATTGATAAAAGTCTTCCATGACTTCTAATAGTCTAGAATGACTTCTCTCAAACTGTTGGTTTATATCGTATTGTCCAATTCAGCATACAGGATGACGTTCACCGTATTATCTGCGCGTAGATTTTCTGCAAACTGAAATTCCACACGCATCTGGCTGGATTTTATAGGGTGAAAATGTCCCTCCTCGCTGTCTTGACTTACAATTCGTTAGAGAACCGTTTTCGAAAATGGAGTTTCACTGTAACTTTCCCTTTGGAGACTGGAATATTTTGTCCCAGATCTCCTCTTATAGCAATGTTGACAGTGTCTAAATACGACTTACTGACGGGCAAATAGTGAGGATGTACAAATTCACGGTGTACGTGATAGGTGTTTGCACCCTCCTGGTCATTGTTTGTGGTACTATCCACTTTGAAAGGAATGACACGCAGTAACGGAACAGAGGTGTGTCCCACCACGTTGAACTCCACCACATCGGAATACACAAAGATCAATTTCAGTCCTTGGTTCAGTTCTACCGGGTTTCCAAAAGCTCTGTAAAAATCCATATTACTTTTGATCTTGGGGCTCATATTGTTTGCGACCATTTCTGCATGTCCACCCAAAATTTCAAACAAACTACCATTGAACCTGAGGGACAATGTGTCCGTATCTTGAAATTTGATCACGAGACGATGAGCCACTTTATGGTACTCAATCTTCACACTTTTTTTGGCTCTGTTCAGTGCTTTGCCAAAGGCTAAGTTGAACCTGTCCGCAATAGTGTCCACCAAATGTTCACCACTAAAATAATAACCTGAAGGAATTTTCAAGGTGTAGATAATGAAGGCTGGATTGCTGGCTGGTCTTGTGTCCCCTAAAAGCCCGATTTTGTTGATTTCTTCCTCCAATTGGGCATTCAGGATTTCCACCTCGAAAGTGTTTTGCTTTTCGGTGACGTTTTTGATTTGTGTTGGGTGAATGATTTCCACTAAAGCCACTTCCCAATGGGCTTCGTGATCTAACTGGATGGTCTGAGGTAATTTGACCGTGTAACAGCACAATGTGTTCTTGGGAAACACCTCCATGGAACTGTCACTGGGTGAGGTTAAGTAAAATTGGTTGTTATTGCTCATAATTCCAAAGATTTGTGGCTCTCCGAAGCGATACTCGAAGTTAGAGGAGTGTCTCCGCCCAAAGTGGGGTTGTTGTTGGAGTGGTGACTGGCACTGACACTGGACACAAGGTTCCCGTTGTTCCCGTTCGAGGAGAATTTTAGGGAGGGATTAGGAAGCAGGTAACCGATGTAACTGCTCAATACAATGGTCCACAAGTGTTTGTCTCCTTGTTGCAAACTCAAATTGGCAATGGCTCACCGATGACACAATACACCACGAAGGTTTGGCAGAAAAAGACGATTTGCGTTTTAGGCACACGTTTTCCATACCACACCCACAAGGGTTGTGTTTGTAAATCTTGCTGAGAAGAATTGGGTGAAGGAGTGATCGCAGTAGCTGAATCTGTGTGAAAGGGCATGATGGTCACTTCTTTTTACAGTGCGAAGCGTCGATGCAAGAATGAAAACTGGGTGGATATCCTTTCCAACGTACTTTGACTTCTTTGACACGTCGTTTGCCCACTTTACGGTTTCTGCGTTTGACAATGCCTTTGATGTCGTACACGTCGTCTTTCTTGGTGACACGACTTGATTTGAAATAAGTACGGGCTAGCGTTTTGTTGAGTACTTAACACCCATGGCTGTCTTTTTGAGCACCTTTTTCCTTCTTTACCACGCTCGGACAGAAAAATGAGTGTGTGGTGAGACTATTCCCACTCATGTTTAAAGCCTTTCAGTCAGGTTGTTAAGGACTAGTTAGTCCTACACCTGAGTGGCTAAATTTAAAAGTAGTCTGTGAGTACATAAAAGCCTGGGAGATGAGGCTCTCTTTCCTTCCCCAGGAGTAATTAAAAATCACGCGGTGCGTTATTAAACCAGTGATATATGCTCCATTAGAGCGAAAATCACTTTAATTCAAGTAAGCAAGCAAGCAAGTTCGGGTACCGTCTCTAGCACTCTTGATGACACCAACTGTCTGGGTTATTTTCTTTCTTGCAAGCCCCTATGTTCCACTTCTGTTTGTGATAATAACTTGTGATACTTCACATTTTCTAAAGTGGAAATCTTTACATGCCGTACAAAATACAAAACTTATATGACTTTGGCTTTTGACACTTGCACAGACTCTTCACTTTATAAGTGTCACGAGAAAATTGTATATCCAAGTTTTACCATTTTCCAAAACACGCACACACTTGCAGCTTGACCAGAAATATGTACATCTTGTTTTGTGGATAAGTCACAGACAAGTCCAAGTCCATAGGTGGTTATGAACGTTAGGAATATCCCCTCATATTTTCAGAAATATCAAAGCTTGTGTGTGCATTTTCCCTTTTCCACTCTATATTAGTGCTTAGATTTGTTCCAAAAAAAGAAAAAAGAAACGAAACAATTTTGAAGAAAAAAACAACTGAATTTTGAATTCAGGTTTCTCTCTGTTTATAATTTTTTTTCAAGTTGATGGTGCATGACAGAGTACATTCGCCTACCTTTCCAAAGTGAGAGACATTTCTTCACATGTCACTGCCTTTGTTAAATTCGGTTTCATTGGTTAGTTATCGTTAATCTTTAATGTTTTGATGCATTTCTTTTTGATAGAAGATTTAAGGCTTTCTGGTGTTGTAACGGTATTTATGTTGTTTAGTCTGGTGATGAAATTATCTATAGCAAAGTGCTTAAGATTTTTTCAGGTTTTTTATTATTTCAAACCCTACAAAAGGAGACCAAGTTTGTCTTCAAAGAGGACTGAAACTCTAAATTACACGGGCGTGAAGGAAAACATCGTTATGTTCATTCTAATCATGCTTGCCGTATCTCTTTGTGTTTTAGAGGTCATATTTCTTCTTAAGTAAATACATGCATCAATAGACAGACAGATTGGGTCATCATCCTTGAGTTTCACTGTACTTTCGGTTCTTTACTTCATACAAACCCCAAATTTATTAGTTTGAAGAAAAAAAAAAAGATAGCATGCCCCTCAATACTGTAACACGTCTGTTCTGACTCTACCGATGTGAGTGTGAGTGTGTATGTTAAAATGTTTAAGTAAGATATAAAAAAATGGTCAGCTTGAAAACGCGAACCAATACTGTGACGCTCGGTATTTTGATGTGGTAAGAAGAAATGGTACAATACACAAAGAGGGCTTGTAAGTTCACATTCCAGTCTGTCTGCACTGTAAGGGTAACAACGCAAGAACATAGGGATTATTATGCCACACAGTCCTAGAACAAAACAATGCATCACCCGTTGTAAGCCATTTCATTGGCTATACTTATTTTCTTACCGCGTTCACTTCGAATTGACTTGAGTAGCTATTCACACAGTGACGAGAATGGCCATGCTTTACAAGGTCTATCCTATAGGCGATTTATATAAAAAAATATTTTAAAAAATTAAACTAATGCACGAACAATGGTTCCATGGGCGATCCCATGGAAATTGTGTCCGTCTTATTGCAAAATACATCAACATTTAATTTAACCGTGCAGATCGCTAGAACAAACCTCTGATCATATACATTTTGAAAAGTGTTGTGTGATACGGATCGCCATTGTCGCTTGGTGTCTGCTTTCTTCTTCGAAAAGAGATCGTTTCGTCTTGACTATAAAAATTTAATTTGACTAAGTTTTATGTACTACTTGAACTCATACATTTCACGTTGTAGGTGTAAGCCGTCGTTCTCAGTTTTCTGGAAGTTCGTTTTTGCGTTTCTCAAATGTGATACTATTTTTTATGGACCGAACGAAATTTCTTTTGGCGTGAATCAGGATTCGTGGTTTTGTGGCATAAATGGAGAGCATTGATGAAAGCTCAGTTATGTCGTCTTCGAAATCGCTGACACGGATCTGAGCTAACACTTCAGGTTTTGTGTGAGGCGATACGGTACATCATTGCCTTTTACTTTCTCAATGAAATCGTTTCATCTTATTGCAAAATTACATTTGACTAGGTTTCATACGCAGCAGGTCCCTGTATATAAGGAGAGTGTCTTAGCGTCAGAGTATTCATTCCACTCTCAAACGATCAAGAAGATGGAAGAGTCAGCACAGATCGACCTGCTGGTCAAATATTTGCTAAAAGTCATACGAAAGCATAATTCACAGGCGAAAGTGGCAACAAAACTTACTCTTTTGGTATTCAACGACTTCACATGGTCGTGCAAGCCCGTACAACACAAAAATACAAAACATACTGAGGCGTTATCACGGGGTCCTACTAAACACCGCAAAGTCCGATGACAAAGGCAGGCAAAGTCTGTTTATTTTTGTTTATGTTATACATATTCATATACATTATGATATATTAACATTGTTTTGATATTTAAATTTATAAAAAAAGGTACATACGCACCCTTATTTGTGTAAATAGAGTATGACAAAGTCGTATAACACAGATAGCGTGTGACAAAAGAAATCTCAATGTGACAAAGCCAGATTTAATAATTTTATATAATAATTGTCTTATTATTAAGAGACACGTAACAATATTATGAAAGTAATATAAAATACATAAGTTTAATATAAGTATTTAATCGAATATAGCATGCCAATGTGATGTAATAAACTTAAGATATTGTATGACAAAGACAGATTCATTGTGATAAAGTAAGATGTACTAATACTTTTATTAAGAATCGATTATGCTACAAACAGTAACAAATTATTCTGCCGCTGTCGGCAAAATTAGACGATGGTAATTAGTGATATCCCGCACCTGTAGCAGTTCGTGGCTATTTTACATTGTCTCCAGCAGATACACAAATCTATTCATGCAGCACTGTTCAAACAGTAACCATTTAATCAATCTTTAACTATATACAGGAGTCGACAATCTCAAACAAAGGTATTTCTTTTACTTTTGCATATGTATTCTTTTACATTATTTGACAATTAAATATTTTATTAACATTCATAATCATATATTCGTGATTAACTTTTGTCTGAACACGCGATTTTCGAAATTTGTGATTACCACATCTCACATTATATAACTGTTTACTTGCTTCGTGTCTTGGTAGACCTGCATCGTGTCCTTTGATTTGGCTTCTTGGCTATCTTTGGGTACTTATGGACAGTATATTTCCCATCCGAAGATGTCAGTCCTGAAACACTTGTAGTACTTGCACTCAGGAATTTTCTGAAGAGTTGGTATTTCTCTTCTTCTGTCTTCGATGTCCATGAAAGTTTGGTAATCTTAAATTTCGAAAATCGCGTGTTTAGACAAAAGTTACCCGTCCCGTATAATGCCCTTCTTAGGTCCACCATCTCCACTTTAACCAATTCGAATAGCTTTTCAACCAGTTCGTCGGTTTTTCTGGGCTCCCAGTTAAGTTTCACTTTTAATCTGTGGTTCATGCTTTCGGTGTTGTTGTTTGTCCAAAGTTGGTATTCGTCACTGGAAATAACGTAGTTCGCCAATTTGTCCTCATCATGCCGAACGTAATACTGCAGGAAGTCACTATGACGTTGTTCTTCAAGGTTGTTTTTAAGTTTGATGTTTCGCTCCTCAAAGGTCGCAGAGTCGTTTGCAGTTACAACGCCGTTTGCTCCGAAAATCATGTCAACGATTTCCTTTCTATCAATGGTACTCTTTGGGATCTTGTCAGTCATTTGTCGAAGTATATTGTCTTTTAGGTGTTTTGAACACAGTTTTCTTGAGCAGTCCGGAAATGCCATGTCTATAGCATTGATCATTGCCCGTTCGTCGTCAGTTCCCAAGACTATTTCAATGTTTTTAGTTTCCATGCCAAGCACCCCTCTCAAATGCGAAAAAAATCTGAAGTAATTCTGTTGGCGGCCATCCCAATGAAGCATGAGTGGCCCCGGAAGTATTGGCGTGTCTCCAGTTTCCTTGCGCAGTACCTTGTTCGATTTGTATACCGTGGTTGTGACAAAACACTTTCCCAGTGAAAATGTTCTATCGATGCCCACAACACCTTCTTTCGATGATAAAAACGACTTCAAGTCCAGTATTTGTTCATTAGTGTAGCACATTACTGAGGGTAAGGGATTGTCTCTAGAATGAATAATCTCAGCTACATACGGATGCTTATCGCTTAACATATGTATAACATTCAAAAGTTCGTCAGCAACGTTCTTCGAACCTACTCCACCTCTTTTTTCAGCCTTCACGCGAGTCTTAGCATTCTGACACTGTCGGATATCGCGTGGATAATTTAATGATTCATTCTTTGCGGGGTCCGTCAGTTTTCCATACACCTCAATGTTTTTTTTATGATGAATCTCTTTTCGAATCCTTTGAAGAGTTTGTAGATTGGTTCGTTCGTATGTTTCCGTGCATAGTTTTGCATTTCCGTGTGGCACGTCGGATGTAGCATACTGTCCAGCATACTCGACAATGGCAACATCTCTGTTGAATGTACCGTCAACGTGTGTAACCCGCTTTCTATAAGATGGTTGGCGTTTTAATGCTGTGTAGTACCTGGTAAATATGATTATATGTCTTCTCTGGTTGTGGAACGACCTGGTTCACAGCTTTTCAACCCTTTTCGTGAGTCTCAGTGTATACTACTACATCGTCCTTCACTATAACCTGCACGATTTTTTTTTTCGGTCCGTCGCCTTTCATCATAAATTTTGTTTTTACACAACGGCCTTTTCTATAATCCCATGCACCGCTATCGTCCCAATAGTGCTTTGGCTGTTTTGCAGATTTCCTTTCTGTGTTTTCTGAATTGTCAAGCACGATATACACATTCTCTTTGACACCTAAAGGAATTTTTTTCACGGTCGGAATTTCACTTACAATAATGTCCATTATTTGCTCTGAACTCAGCGGTCGACCGGCTGGTAACGAGTATGTTCCTGCGATATGTTTGTCTCTAGAAGATGACGTGTCGTCACAATCAGCGTAAGTATCATTACTTAAATCACCGATGTTGCTTCTGGCCGTGGTGGCAGAAACATTGACAGCATTTTCTTCATCGTGAAATATTGAATGATTATTTATGCGCGATTCATCGCACGTCATGCTTGCGTCATTTATCGATTTGGCTGGCGTACTGACCTTCTCTGGTTTGCGTGTCATCAATGGCACATGATTTGGAAGCCATATCCTGCCACTGCAACCTAGTCTAGACCACATTACACAAAGCGCTTCAGACGAATTTTCATTATGCCGTGGCTTATGCGTTCTTGTCAGCAATTTAGCTTGGAAGTCCGCTTCGACATTCACAAACGGATACACAGCGTTTATTGTACACTGCAACGCATCGGATGCGGATTGAATAATCCATGCACTAGAGTACCCACCAAGTTTCGCACAGTTCGCGGTTGCTCCGGCAAGCGATGGCGAACATAATGAAAAGTCCTTGGCGTAATGTTGCGTGCTATAACAGTCACAATTCACGGACATTTCAATGCACGTGCGTGCTCTAATTTCTGCACTTAACGTTTCACTGCCACAAAGTCCAATAGACAATGCATTAAACAAACAGTTCCCATCACCCGTGGCCATAAACGGTTGGAAAGTATCGGTTTCGTTGCGTGAATCACATTCCAAGAATCCTAGAGCAGTGAAATCTATACGAAGACTTGAAGTGTCCTTAACATAACTACTTTTTAAAGGCGGTAAAAGACATTTTTCTCGACGGGCAATAACACGGAGATGATAGACACTCAATGAAGCAGCCTACAATCATACATAAATAAATATATAAATATATATAACTGTTATGAAAATATCTCCTTCCAAGTGACGTGCTATTAAATGAAATGATGTATTCTAAAATGAAATATTTAACTCAAGAAATGAAATCATGAATTCTGATTCCAAATGATGTGGTATTAAATAAAATGATTTAAAGAACAAAACGGATTGATGATATCTGCTTCCAAATGACGTAGTATTAAATGAAATTATATTGTCTAAAATGAAATGATTTAACCCAAAAAATGAAAAGATGTATTCAGAGTCCAAACGATCTGGCATTCGTTAAAATGGTCTGAAGAACAGAATGGAATGGTCAACTCATATTCCAAATGATGTTGTATTAAATGAAATGTATGGAAAGTAAACAGTCTGATCAAAATGTAAATCAGCTTTGCGTAAATCCAAACAAACACATGGGGGCGCTGTTAGCCAGACTGATAATCGGCAGACGCCATTTAACAGCTAAGGCTAGTGTTTCTTCTCATTTGATATAAACAAGAACTATGTTTTCCAATCAGCATAAAGTGACTATCCACATTAATGAATGTGTGTGCAATTTTTTTTAATCTGCCTTGTACTGCACCAAGAGATTAAATCTTCATGTTATTTGGTCAATAGTAATTATCATGTTTAATGACCTAACGTAGCATACACACTAAACCAACAATTTGTTGCCCGCCACGTTTTGTATGTCTCATGTTACCGGCCATACGTACATAGGCATTATTCGTCCCAGTTCTATATGTAAGATTTATTCGCTTTTCCTCCATTTAAATTAGTTTGCCTTGACATATTACTGGGTTTATTCTTTTAGTTTTCGTCTGGGAGATCGAATATAATTTTATTAAAAATCATGATTCGCGACTTTTAGTGCATTTGAAACACCACATTCTCATTTCTAAACGTACTGAAATTTTTTTTGGGGGGGGTGCCTAGTCACATATTTTGAAAGAATTATACGTGAACAATAAACAGATGCCTCCTTTGGAGTGTTTTATGGCGAAGAAGAAACACGGATCATGCTTGAATAAACCCAAAATTTAGCAAA
Source organism: Sinohyriopsis cumingii (assembly GCA_028554795.2). Taxonomy (NCBI): domain Eukaryota; kingdom Metazoa; phylum Mollusca; class Bivalvia; order Unionida; family Unionidae; genus Sinohyriopsis; species Sinohyriopsis cumingii. The sequence continues at coordinate 11,057,178 of CM068831.1, read as the reverse complement.
TGATGTATGAAAATAACAAGGAAAGGCGATGGATTTTATCAATTTAAACTGCGATTGCAGTTGTTACAGGCGTTAGCGCTGATAATACTACTCCCGTAGATGCAACTAACGCGGATACCGAGTATACTGCAAGGTTTACAATGACTGCTCGTCGCTTATATTTCTCTACTCGCGTTGTGTATTTGTCGATGAGGGTTTTTAACTCGGATTGCCATTCGCGTACTTGATCGTAGCTATAATGTTGTGTAACATCATGCTGGACATTTAACTCTGTTAAGGGGGTCATTTATTATCTTACGCAGTAACCAATTGAGGTGTTTCAGCTACGAATTCCAAACACCACCAATAAGATGTTGCGGTTAATTTCTTATCGGCTGCTTCCAGTATAAATTCTTCTTCGGTTCCCTTGTTTAATACGGTAGTCACAACCCCGGAAAACTTGCGGGTGGAATGTTGCCATGGATATGTTGTGAAAATCTCAAATTTTGCAGCACTGAACACAGACAGCCTGTACACTCTAGTGACTGTTGCGGTATATTTGATAGTATTATTTTGTTTAGGCCATATTGCAAATCCAGATGATACAGTGTATACTATGTTGTTAATATGCCCGGGAGTTACTCCAGGTGGGATTTTAATCAAACTGGTTTTATTAACGATCTCAGGAATCCCACTTACGATATCTTGCTGTGTTTGTTTGATCGTGTCAATGTTGGTTTTGATATCAGAAAGTTTTGCATCAACAGTGAGCGGAGTGCCGAAGAATTTATCTATGACCTCATCGGTTTTTTGATAATTTCTGCGAAATCTTGCAAAAGCGCCTACGTGAACGTCATACTCGACCCGCAGCGTGGATAATTTACTGTCTACGTTGTCGACGTATAGTTTGTTTGCGGCGTCGTTGTCGAATTTTGGAGTTGTTACAGCTACTATCTTGTTCCCGTTCATGTTGAGTTCACCTGTCATTGTGTCACCGGTATTTTTTAAGCGATTAGCAACTCTCTGTATGATTTCATCTCTGATGGCTGTAAACGATATACCCGAGTCTCTGATTTTTCCGCTGTCAGTAAACACGGGAATGTTATCCGGGGTAGCTCCAAGAACCCTGCGAACTATGTCATTCCATTTGATATTAGTGGTTTTTAATTTTCCGTATCGGTCCTGAAAATAACAACCTCATCTGGGTCTATTCCGGATAGAGTTAAAAGATTGTCGATTTCATCTTTGGTTGCATATTTTGATAAATCTATGTCGCCTCGTTCTTTTTTGTCTTTGTTTCGATGAGAGATCTTCCGTAAATATCAACCATTATTCTTTAGGGATTGTTTAAAATGTTAAATCGGCCCGCGGTATACTCGTGCACGACTTTGTGACGCGGTTTGGTTGATTTTGATAACGCGTCAAGCACATTAATTACTTCACGGCCGCATATTGGCGGATCGGTTAGTGTTTGTGTTAGTAGCGTTGAATACCAAACTGGAATGGGAGTTGGAGTACTTCGTGCGTATTTTAGAAATTCAACTGGCGGTGCTAACCCGTACGAATCGAAATAGATAATTCCACGTGGATCGATCGCGTAAGCAACCCAATGAGTTCCAGGGTGTTCGCTGTTATCGAGATTAATAATTCCAGTTTCTGGATTATTCGGTTGTTATGGCAATTGATCTGGCATAAAAACACCTCTGAATTTTTTTATTTTAAATTGTTTAGCAGCATCGAGTAAATCAAAATTTGACATCGGTGTCAACGGCGTTTGGGGTACCATGAGGGCGGAGTTCCTGGAAGTCTTAGGCCGCGTCCGTACCATGAGGGCGGAGTTCCTGGAAGTCTTGGACCCGCTATTTTTTTTTTTTTGTATCCTCGCCCAGTTGCTTTCTTTAATGCCATTCCAGCAGCTGTTCCAACAGCACCTAACGCGCCTGCTTTTGCGACAGCTGGGGCAGCAGCAGCTATTATCCCTGGCAACGAGGCAAGGAGTGGAAATATACCACCTGTTTGAATCATATCCTTGATGGCTTTGGGAGCGAAATCAAATTGAGCTCCGGTTTTTGCTTGCTTTGCTTTATCGAAATGTTTTAGCTGGGTTTTAGTCAGCGATAACTTGTTTGGGCCACCATTAGCAATTTGATCTTGTTTTAGTGTTATCGTTGCCCCACATGCGCTCCCGTTTTTCGATTGTAATTTTTTCGCCTGACCAGGAGTCAGAGTGACATTAACGTGACTGTATGACATTTTTATAATAAACGCGATTGATCTAATTGTCTACATGTTTTCCAATGGTGCATCAACATCCCTCATTCGGCCACCAACACCTTCAAGTAACATTGTCTTATCGCTGAGTATAACAGCAATTGCTCTGTAATTATCTATAACTTCTCTTGTCACATGAGCTCTGAAATGCACATCAACGACAGACTGTCTAGTTATATCAAGATGCTCTAGTGAAAAGTAATAGATTGGATAATGCGTCATAAAATCCAATTGTGATATTTGCAAACTAGTATCAATATCTAGATCACGCGATAGATATTTCATCAAGCGATAATACTCACGTGCAACATGATAATTAGCAAAATGTAGTTGTATATTTTCAGACTGTTCTTGATGCCCGTTTATTTTTAAAGAAACGTCAGTAACACTGAGGGGATCAAATATCATATGACTCCGTAATTGTGAGTTCATTCGTGTAATATCTTGAAAAGCAATGAAAATATGTCGCGGTGTTATTCCCAGCTCGCTTTCCTCCTATGAGAACTTCTAGCCGTTGCGCATCACTGAAGATACTGTTAGGACAAGGAATAAAACCACTTCCCGTAGAAAAACCCTGTCCAGATTTTTCACCCGAGTCGGGCGATGCTTGTCTCCGTGACCGAGGTCTCCGCGCTGGCGGTGTTTCAACACCCTTTAGTTTATTAACTTGACTAACAAAATCATCATATTCGCGCTTATGTTTTTTACTGATCTGTTGAATATCTTTATACTCACGAAATACTTTTGCGTTCCATTCGTGTTCTGGAGTGTTATGAAATTGTGGCTTCACTAACTGACTTTTAAGTTGATATCCCGCCGCCGCAATCTTAACAGGATTTTGCATTATTTCCTCGTAATCATTCCGAGTAAAATATCTAGTTTTTAATTCCGGTCTAGATAGATCGTCGACAATATTTTTAACATCACCGATTTCGGCGCGTGTTTTATTAGCAGCCTCTACAGCTTCGGCAATTTGGGTTGGCAGGGTTCCGATAACATCTCGCGATGCCACTGTAGCCTCCGCGGTCTTTTTTGATAATTGAAGAATACCCTCCTTGCCAGCCTCGATATCTCCTACAATACCCGTCACAATTTTACTGGTATCTTTTGTAACGGATTTAAATAACTGTTCCGCGCCTTCTGCAAATTCAACTTGCGCTTCTTGTCTTGCTCGAAGTTTTTTTTTGACAGAATCCCTCACAGGAAGAAATTTTTTAATTGCTTCTAGCCGCTCTCGAGCTAATCTAGCAGTATACGCTTCTCCAATATTGGCCATTATTGATAACATAATTTTTTAATTCATAGCAGCAGGGAGGGCGATGCTCTCAACTTGTCACCGACACTATCGCGTACTTTCCTTAAGTTACAACAAAGAAAAAAAAACTTATCAGCGATAATCGGGTAAGCCAATTTGTCATCGACGAAGTTGTCTTACGCTGAATATCGCATTTTTTTTAATACGATTTTTGTGATCTCACAGGAAGCCGTATTTTGCGAAAATACGGGTGACCCATTTAGAGGTTGTTCGCCCTCCCCGCTGCTCTTTGTCATGCGTTATCTGTGTTATAAGACTTCATCATATTCTCTCTGCCTTTGTTCTACTAAATGTACGTATGTACCAATTTTACTTTCAAACAACATTAAATCACGCTTTTTGAAAATTTAAATATCAAAGCAAATATAGTATAATGTATACAAATATGTAGAAATAAAACAAAAATTTGTCTGCCTTTGCCTGACTTTGCGGTATTTAGTAGGACTGGTTATCACGCATGCGCCCAAACGAATTCCAGGTCCTGCTGATGAATCCGAGTTGTCAATGGTGGTTTTACACGCATAAATACGACGATATAAATCAATGAGTTGACACTTTCTATATGTGACGGTCTATATGTGACCTATAAATCAATGGGTTGACATGTTCTATATGTGACTTATAAATCAATGGGTTTCTATGTGACCTATAAATCAATGCGTTGACACTTTCTACATGTGACGGTCTATATGTGACCTATAAATCAATGAGTTTCTATGTGACCTATAAATCAACGGGTTGACATGTTCTATATGTGACGGTCTATATGTGACCTATAAATCAATGGGTTGACACTTTCTAAATGTGACTTATAAATCAATGGGTTTCTATGTGACCTATAAATCAATGGGTTGACACGTTCTATATGTGACTTATAAATCAATGGGCTTCTATGTGACCTATAAATCAATGCATTGACACGTTCTATATGTGACCTATAAATCAATGGGTTGACACGTTCTATATGTGACTTATAAATCAATGGGTTTCTATGTGACCTATAAATCAATGGGTTGACACATTCTAAATGTGACTTATAAATCAATGGGTTTCTATGTGACCTATAAATCAATGGGTTTACACTTTCTATATGTGACCTATAAATCAATGGGTTACACTTTCTACATGTGACCTATAAATCAATGGGTTGACACCCTCTATATGTGACCTATAAATCAATGGGTTTACATTTTCTATATACGTGACCTATAAATCAATGTGTTTACACTTTCTATATGTGACCTATAAATCAATGGGTTCACACCCTCTATATGTGACCTATAAATCAATGGGTTTACATTTTCTATATACATGACCTATAAATCAATGTGTTTACACTTTCTATATGTGACCTATAAATCAATGGGTTGACACTTTCTATATGTGACCTATAAATCAATGGGTTTACACTTTCTACATGTGACCTATAAATCAATGGGTTGACACCCTCTATATGTGACCTATAAATCAATGGGTTTACACTTTCTATATACATGACCTATAAATCAATGTGTTTACACTGTCTATATGTGACCTATAAATCAATGGGTTGACACTCTCTATATGTGACATTTACATCAATGGGTTGACACTTTCTATATGTGACATTTACATCAATGGGTTGACACTTTCTATATGTGACCTATAAATCATTGGGTGGACACTTTCTATATGTGACCTATAAATCAATGTGTTTACACTTTCTATATGTGACCTATAAATCAATGGGTTGACACTCTCTATATGTGACATTTACATCAATGGGTTGACACTTTCTATATGTGACATTTACATCAATGGGTTGACACTTTCTATATGTGACCTATAAATCAATGGGTTGACACTTTCTATATGTGACCTATAAATCAATGTGTTTACACTTTCTATATGTGACCTATAAATCAATGGGTTGACACTCTCTATATGTGACATTTACATCAATGGGTTGACACTCTCTATATGTGACATTTACATCAATGGGTTGACACTTTCTATATGTGACCTATAAATCAATGGGTTGACACTTTCTATATGTGAGCTATAAATCAATGGGTTGACACTTTCTATATGTGACCTATAAATCAATGGGTTGACACTCTCTATATGTGACATTTACATCAATGGGTTGACACTTTTGAATGTGAGCTATAAATCAATGGGCTGACACTTTCTATATGTGACCTATAAATCAATGGGGTGATAATTTCTATATATTGCCTATAAATCAATTTGTTGACTTTCAATATGTGACCTAGGTCTGTACGTATGAATGCATCAAAGGGTTGACACTTTCTATATGTGACCTAGGTCTGTACGTATGAATGCATCAAAGGGTTGACACTTTCTATATGTGACCTAGGTCTGTACGTATGAATGCATCAAAGGGTTGACACTTTCTATATGTGACCTATAAATCAATGGGTTGACACTCTCTGTATGTGACATTTACATCAAAGGGTTGACACTTTCTATATGTGACCTAGGTCTGTACATATGAATGCATCAATGCGTTGACACTTTCTATATGTGACCTAGGTCTGTACGTATGAATGCATCAATGCGTTGACACTTTCTATATGTGACCTAGGTATGTATGTATGTATGCATGCATGCATGCCTGCCTGCCTGCCTGCATGTATGTATGCATGTATGTATGTATGTATGTATGCATGTATGTATGTATCAATGCGTTGACACTTTCTATGTGACCCAGGTCTGTATTTATGTATATAAGTATATATGTATGTATCAATGGGTTTCTATATGTAACCTAGGTCTGTTGCTTCAGTGACAGCTAATTCTACAAGTTTTAAAATTATTAAATGTGCCAGAAAATATGTCCTTTTCAGTTCTCATTTTGTTGCCGCTTTGGAGTTAGTACTATCTTTCTATGATTCACTGGGTTTCCTCTCAAACTAATTACTTTTGAAAATATCTTTTTATTTGAAAAAATCTACATTGAATTTCAACCAAAAACAGTATTTTATTGGAGAATATTAATAAAAGCTTGTTCCTGCAGCAAGTATCTTTCTTTCTTAATTTGGGTCTAGGCTTTGCATAATTTGTTCCAAGATGTAAACCACACTGTATAAAGTTCTGTTGGTACTGGCCCTGTGGCAATCGTTCAGAAAAAAAGGGTTTTTGATATGTCCAGAAGGACAGTGTTGAGACCTCTTTTGTCTTGCGTTTTGATTTTAAATACTTGGGAAAGCATACTGATCAAACAAGCTTAGTAGCGGGCACTTCTTATGCTTGTCTGATAAAGAAACTTTAAATTAGACCATCCACCTTTTAGAATTTTGGCTTAGTCAACGGCATCTTTCTTTATTGTCCGACAAAGAAACAATCTGTAAACTACACCTAGTGAACTTTAAATTTAGTTTTTAAGATGTTTATTTAGCAGTTAAATGAATAAACATATGAAAGAGTGAGAGACAAGTTGATATGACATTTGAGAACTCCAATGATGTCCAGTGCCTTACAGTATCTGCCAGTCAAACCTTGATTTTCCTGACATTAGAGGCAAATACTGGATCTCTGATGATATGTTTATTCACAGTGTAATGGAAAAATATGCTGCCCAGCAACTCAGTTTAAAATTTTGCTGAGCATGTAAAATTGTATGTTATACAGAATAAAAAGAAAACTAGATTTGTACTAAGTTTATGAATCCTTTGACTCTGGACAATTAGAAACATTTAGGATTTATCAAGCTACCTCAAATCAAACATGCTCTAACACCTATGTAATGACATATGTAATTACAAAGACAACTAAAGTCTCTGTATAGTATAATACATAGATTTTACTTTTATACTATTCACTAATTTGGACCAAATGTGGCATCAGCTTGTGGGATTTGATTAGTAACAATATCTGTGAAATTTTATCAGTAATTTGTTCATGAAGTTTGGTAGGAACCACTGTTCCTCACCTCCTTTACAGATCTGGAAGAATGTATGATGCATATAGTGTTGTGATAAATTTTGATGATAAAGTCTATAGAGAAGAATGCTGAGGATTGACTGGTCAAACCGGTGACAGTTATGATACAATTTACCATTATCACAATGTAATAGCTGAGACCATGATGAAGGGACCATACATCCCTCAATTAAGGCACAAGAGACCCAAGGCTTCATGAAGTATTCTTCTACTAATGGGCTTGGGTAGATAACAATGTATGTGGCCTCAAATTCATTTTTGTCCTTAAAAAGACATGGTTCTTCTCCGAGAAAGGTGAAGGTTTGAAGGCTTGTTCTTGATGCTATGGGTACACCTCCTCCAAGGGCCATAACTCCAACTTTCCGGACATGATCGAAAAGCCATGTTATGTTGTTAGTGGTGAATCTCACGGACGCATCCATCCACATTACAAATGGATACTTCTTTCGAACAGTCTGTAAAAAGAAATAGGAATTAATACACTTGCTGAATCACTCATCTATATATATATATATATATATATATAACACATAGATGCATCCCTAGCCCCCTAGTCGAGTTTATACTATTAAGGCAGGCATGCGTTCATGAATTATACCAATACACAATGCACAATGCAAAAACTTAGGATTGTTGTTGCTGTTGTAATGGGGTTTAATGCCATTTCTCAGCACATGATAGGCTATACATGGCGGCCAGAATTATGGTGGAGGCAGAACCCAGGAAAACCCTGGAAAGAACCACCAACCCACGAGAAGCTACTGGCAAGCTTTCTCACATACCCACATTAGCTGAGCCCGAGACTTGAACCCATGCAGACTGAGGTGAGATGGCAGTGATCCATAACTGTGAGTGCTTTAGACCACTCGGGGCCCCCAACTTAGGATTGTGTTATACTGAACATTTGAAATCTTTGTAACATCTTTTTCAAACTCTGTTCTAAAATCTAATGATTTACGTCTATTTACCTATCTGTACAACAGAAAGGGATAAATATTCTAGATGGTCTATTATGCCTAGACTAGATGGTTTATTATGCCCAGACTAGATGGTTTATTATGCCTGGACTGGATGGTCTATTATGCCTGGACTAGATGGTATATATGCCCAGACTAGATGGTCTATATGTCTATACTAAATGGTCTATTATGCCTAGACTAGATGGTCTATTATGCCTAGACTAAATGGCCTATTATGCCTAGACTAGATGGTTTATTATGCCTAGACTAGATAGTCTATTATGCCTAGACTAAATGGTCTATTATGCCTAGACTAGATGGTCTATATGTCTATACTAAATGGTCTATTATGCCTAGACTAGATGGTCTATTATGCCTAGACTAAATAGCCTATATGCCTGGACTAGATGGTCTATATGTCTATACTAAATGGTCTATTATGCCTGGACTAGATGGTCAATTATGCCTGGACTAAATGGTCTATTATGCCTAGACAAGATGGTCTATATGTCCAGACTAGATGGTCTATCATGCCTGGACAAGATGGTCTCTATGTCTAAACTAGATGGTCAATTATGCCTGGACTAGATGGTCAATTATGCCTGGACTAGTAGGTCTATTATGCCTGTACTAGATGGTCTATTATGCCTGGACTAGATGGTCTATATGTCTATAATAGATAGTCTATTATGCCTGGACTAGATGGTCTATATATCTATACTAGATGGTCTTTTATGCCTGGACTAGATGGTCTATTATGCCTGGACTAGAGAGTCTATTATGCCTGGACTAGAGAGTCTATTATGCCTAGACAAGATGGTCTATATGCCTAGACAAGATGGTTTATATGCCTGGACTAAAAGGTTTATTATGCTTCTTTAGCATCTGAATCCACTCTGACAGTCTGACTGCAGTTTGTTGGACTCAGACTACAAGTGATCCTGTGATTTATCATCCATTCCATGATTTTACAAATACAGCTCATTACTGCTTTAGGATGACAATTGTTAGGGTCAGTATGACCCTTTCCAGGCTAAGGGATGACGGTTGTTAGGGTCAGTATGACCCTTTCCAGGCTATGGGATGACAAATGTTAGGGTCAGTATGGCCCTTTCCAGGCTATGGGATGATGGTTGTTAGGGTCAGTATGGCCTTTCCAGTCTATGGGATGACGGTTGTTAGGATCAGTATGACCCTTTCTAGACCATGGGATGACAGTTGTTAGGGTCAGTATGGCCCTTTCCAGGCTATGGGATGACGGTTGTTAGGGTCAGTATGACCCTTTCCAGGCTATGGGATGACGGTTGTTAGGGTCAGTATGACCCTTTCTAGACCATAGGATGACATTTGTTAGGGTCAGCCTTGACCTTTTGAGTAAGTTTGAAGTTTAAAGGAAATTTTCATTCACATCTGTGACACAAAGAAGTTTTCACACTAATTCTCTTGAGGGAGGGGAGTTGTTAATTTTTGGCAAAAGCTTTGAGCTTTATTTATTGTGATAGCCAGGTTTCTTTAAGTCAAATACAGTTGTTTTAATACTTTTACAATTTTTTTTTCTTTTACTACATTCCATATTAACTGAATGGAGAAGCAACAGTTCAACTGAGAGACATAGGATCTCCATATTTTACTCAGGCACCCTTAATAGTAGAAGCTTTACTCAGCTTATGTGGTACTCATTCAGATTTTTTGTTGCTGTATTAAAACCTAAATTTTTAAGGACCTTTTTCAGTTCCTTGCTGGTTTCTTTCCATGCATTTAGATTCCTTGCTAGCATCTTTGCATGCATTTCAGTCTCTTGCTGGCATCTTTGCATGCATTTCAGTTCCTTGCTAGCATCTTTGCATGCATTTCAGTTCCTTGCTGGCATCTTTGCATGCATTTCAGTTCCTTGCTGGCATTTTTGAATGCATTTCAGTTCCTTGCTGGCATCTCTGCATGCATTTCAGTTCCTTGCTGGCATCTTTGCATGCATTTCAGTTCCTTGCTGGCATTTTTGAATGCATTTCAGTTCCTTGCTGGCATCTCTGCATGCATTTCAGTTCCTTGCTGGCATCTTTGCATGCATTTCAGTCCATTGCTGGCATCTTTGCATGCATTTCAGTTCCTTGCTGGCATCTTTGCATGCATTTCAGTTCCTTGCTGGCATCTTTGCATGCATTTCAGTTCCTTGCTGGCATCTTTGAATGCATCATCAAACCATGGTCTGTTGATGTGTTTAGGAATTGCAAAACTGGTCAACATTGTATCCTAGGCACCATCAAAGAGTAAATATGGGTACCGGATCCACTGCAGTGTCAAAATGATAAAGTGTCAAATTTGATTCACAGAAGGGAGTATTACACACACACACACACAATGAGGTTATGGGTACACAAACAACTATACTGAGATTAATTGGGTTGTTAGGTGTTTTATATTTTACGATGATGAACAATCCTCCAGCCATCACAGTGTTTCTTGCAAGTTGTTGCATGCAATGAAATGTTGAGATTAACTCCATCATTTTCATTAAAAAAGTTTGCTGAAGGCAGAAGGCCACTGGGTCATATTTTTAGTACAAGACTTATTTCATCAATATTTGCCTATGAACATCAGCAATTCCAGTTAACTATGGTGCCAGACATTTATGGTGGAAGAACGAGACTTTCTGGAAAGTTTCCCTTGTGCACTATCAGGGTGATCTCCAGAGTCCATATTTCTGGATTTCCAGACTTATTGAAGACCTTGATAGCATCATTAGAGTCTTTCAAAAGTTTACAGAAGATTCTTTAATCTTCTTTCTATTCAGTTTGGAACATGCATTTCCAACAGCACCAGATGCTTGCTGTTCTTTTGGTGGATAAGATCTAACCAGTTTCTCACTCAACAAACCTTGGTTTTTATGTGTCACTGTTAATATGACTTGCAGGGCTAGTGTTTGGTGCTCTTTTTGTGGACTGGATTTTTGCACATTGCATTAGGTTTCTAATATGTCATACTCAAGATGGATTAATTGCCTTTCTGCTTCACTCTCAGCTGGGGTTGTGACTTGCACAAGTTTTGAAAGTGTCAAGATTTTAAATTTCTTAAAGGATTTCCTCCACCTTAGCTGTGCTGGCATAGGACTTCTACAACCTTTCTGACCTCAGGAAAGTTCATTCCTTTCTGGTCTTTACTTGCTGTATTTCCTTCTCCTGTTTCTACCTAGGCTGTCTCAGGAGTAATAGAAGTGGTTCCCCTTGCAACTTGTACAAGAAAATTTGTGCAGGACAAACCATCATGACCATTTTTCACTCATCTGGGACAGCCTTGTTTCCTCTTACATCTTTTTGAGGTGGAAATATTTCTGGCAGTTAAAGCAATGCTAAGTACAAGAGATGAATGGGTAAACTGAAATATTGAAAAACATGGCTCTGATGTAGTCAAAAGATGTTCAGTCTGATGTCAGAATGAAAGTGTAATCAACTTGTCATTTCAGCAAATGCTGATTTTTTTTTTACCAGGAAGACATTCTGAGATCAGAGATAATCAAGAATCTCAATCTCACTGCAACCATCCAAATCTCAAGACACCTCTAGAAGAGCTCAGATATTTCTTTGGTAACACATAAATGAGCATCTCTACAAAACACTCTGAGTGAAACATATTATCACAGTAAGCAATCTACAAGCTACTGCTGGAATTAAGTCCTTTGACATTCTTTGACTCTCCAGCTAAACCTTTCCGTGATTTTGCTACCACAAATGCCATGACAGCTCCATGAGCTTCACATTCTTTTCATTCAATGATGAGAAGTCATGGCCATTTTCCAGACTTGGAAGTGTCACCAACTGAATTATTCCTGGTCCTTTTGAGACCAGATCACACACTACCAGTATTAATGTTTGGTTTTGCTGGTTTTCCCATAACTGAAGATTCTTTCTTTGTCACCCGTGCTCCCCACCTAACTTGGAGCCCAACAAAAAGATGGTGATTCATGCTGATTTGCTTCATTTCTCATGTCAAAGCTACGGAGGTTGACATATTCCAGAAGAAATCTTACTTGATTTACACCAGCTGATGGAGGCCAGGTCCTTTCTTTGATTTCTGAAGCATCACATAATATTTCTTTCCTCACAATAATGACTTCCGAAGTGTAGATAACAGTGACACTGAATTTTTCATATTGCCCCTGAAGCTTGGAACAACTAGTTGACTATGAGACCAGACACTTCTGACCACCCATCTAACTAAAGTTAAGGCTGATGTAGTGTGCTGCAATGTAGAGGCAACAACCTGAACTATCATGATCCTCTCCTCCAACATGTGACACAACCCATGACTTGGCTGCCTCGTACAACATGCATGGGAATGCATCAGACCCATTCTATATCCCAAGCCTGCAAGGGGCTAACAATGTTTTAAATGTACTGACAATTTTAAAACTCCTATCTTGTCAGGTCACCTACACATCAACACAAATCTAGCTGCTAAATTCCATTTGTCTACCTAAAAAGTATTTTACATAATCATGCTTACAAGGGTTTGTAAAAAACAAAAAGGCCCAAAAGTTCATGAGCTTAAACTTTACAAACTGTATAATGACCTAAGAATCTAATCTGGTAAACTACACAAGGATATAAATATGCCAGCAAAGTTTAAATGTCCTCGATGCCATCAAAGTTGAATTTGTCCTCAATGCCAGCAAAATTTAATTGTCCTCGATGCCAGCAAAGTTTAATTGTCCTCGATGCCAGCAAAGTTTAATTTGTCCTTGATGCCAGCAAAGTTTAATTTGTCCTTGATGCCAGCAAAGTTTAATTTGTCCTTGATTAATTTTTTTCTCAAAGCAACCGTGATAAGAAGCTTCTCAAGACAAAGGGAGATAACCAAAGGATGAAATTCCTGTTGTAAGCACAAGGGCTCAATAAAAAAGACATCAGAAGGTCATCTGGTTTCTAGTTTCAAAAGTTTCACTTACCAGCAACAGCATATCAGAAAATCAATCTAGAAATCTAAAAGTACATGTGCACCATCCTGCATAAGACAATCCTATATGCTAGTTCTAATGAAGGTTATTTGATACAAGTCTCTAGTAGATCCTTTTACATGATTATCTCCCCTAATAAATGTAGCACTATTCTTATCTAGCAACTGTTTTCATAGACACATTGCCTTTATATCTGAACTGCAATACTTAGCAGTTTGAGCCTGTTCTGAAAAAAGTTGGCCTTCTGAGCCAACAATTTGTTTCTTTATAGATTCACTAAACTTTGAGACTACACTTACTTCCAATCGCAAGTGAATTAAACCACTCTTTGAACAAAAGTATCTTTTATCTTTTCTACGTGGATTTAACAATTCCATCAACAAGAGTACCTTTTAATCTTTTGCAAGTGGATTGAACAATTTCTTGAACAAGGGTACCTTTTATCATGACGTTTTTAATGGATCTTAACATTGTACCAAATCCTCAACTATTCAATTATTTTCTCTGCATTTTGATTTCAATATGCAACAACAGTAAAAACTGACTGAATGGTTAAACTCATGTACATAGAGTTCTCTGTAGCATTCTGGAAGTGGATGACATTTCACCAAAACAAGAAGTCCAGTATATCAAACTAGAGCCCAGATTTAAAACCAGGCCAGACCACATTTACTCTAAGCATCTCAAAATTTCTTCCTCAATATCTATCTTTCTTACTATTGAGCTGGTAAAATGAATTTTTCACAAAAATGCCAGCAGGAGTCAGCTACAAAAACAGTCTAAATATTGTTAACCTTGAGGAATGTTTCATCTCTGTGGAAATTTCAACTCTCTTTTCAAGAACAAAATCATTTCAACATGTTTAACTTAAAAATAACATAATGATTTTGCATTCTTCCTACTATCTGTGTGTGTATGTGTGTGTGATTTGGATTTTTAATATACCATATATACTCGCATATAAGCCGAAAAATTTAGGAAAAAAATAAGGCATGGAAGAAGGGGGGTCGACTTATCTGCGGGCCAAAGTCCAAGTCTGAAATTGTTAACGCCTTTTTCCCTCGATTTCCAGCATGTATTGTTTCTGTCGATCGCTGAAGATGAGATCACATGCCTAATGATGCCACATGGCTCATAAGATTTGTGCTGTCGTGAAGTGAAACAAATATTTTTTTAAAACTTAAGTGGTAGGATAATGAATGAAAAACATGTTTTAAAGTACTTGATGCCTATTTTGACAGCTGTCCATCCACCAGAAAATGCAGCCATACGTGTTATTTGAGCCAAGGTGGTACGTGTATTTTCCAAAAGAACCGCCATATTAGTAATCTCCAGTCAAGTATTTAACCCTCAGCTAATCAGTAATCATTAAACTCTACGGTATCGTATGAATGCATGCTAGCTTATTTCGGTGTAAATATGAAAAGAATCTACGTAAAAAAATAAAAGAATTACGATACTGAAGGTATATACGACAAACATTTTGATCGAGAGTAGAAATACATGTACGATAGACTTAAAGGCAAAATAACGAGAGGCTCCATAGGGGTTTGTTGCACACACGCTTAGGAAGGGTACATAACAGGGCAATATACAAGTCAGTATGAATAATTGTAAAACAATATAATTTGTGGAGTTTCTCTGACAGGTGTTTTAGAAGTAATGGGCAGCCGCAGTTTATATACTACTGTTGTTTAGTTGTTTGTAAAGCAAAGTGGTTTGTTAGCGGGTGAGTGTACAATAGCTACCATATGCTTAATCTGTGGTAAATGCCTTGGGGATAATAGGTTTGTTTTGTTTCACAATGCCAATGACCTTACTAATACATGCCAACTCTCAGATGTATTGTTTAATGAGATATGGTAGTGGACATGGTTTCTGCTCAAAGTTATAAACTGTCACAATACTTGAATAATGTCCATGCTGAAACCAATCATATTTTGATCAATTGAATCACACTACCGGTAGTTTAAAAAAACACACAAATAAACAACAATGATAAATAATTATCAAATACAAATTGATAACCAACCACACATGGAAATAATTACAGGATAAGGTATATAAATAGTATACTACCACTATAAGAAATTATTTCAGTTTAATCTCTCTAGAAGTTTATATTCAATTCAATCAAATAAAATGAATAGTGTTGGAAGTAAAAGAAAGCGTTCTGCTTATGATGCAGCATTCAAACTTAAAGTTATTGAATATGCAGAAGCAAATAACAACTGTGCTGCAGCATGCGAATTTTTTGTGAAGGAGAAGCAAGTACAGGAATGGCGGAAAAGCAAAGCAACATTAGAAAAAATGCCAAAATCCAAGAAGGCTCGCCGGACTGGGATTGCCTCTTTCCTTGAATTGGAGAAAGAACTCAGTGATTTTGTAAGTGAACATCGACAAAATGGATACATTGTCACATGAACTGCAATTCGTCTACGTGGTATGCAGATGGCGAAAAATGATAAATATCAGTTGGCAATTCAAAATTTGTTGCATCAGCCGGCTGGTGTTCTCGTTTTATGAACCGGAATGGTTTCTGCTTCAGGCAGCAAACGAAGATAGCACAAAAGCTACCAAAAGACTTGGAAGAAAAAATTGAATCATTTCAGCAGTTCATCATTAAACGCAGAAAGCAGTGCTCATTTGAACTATCACAAATTGGAAATATGGATGAGACGCCTATGACCTTTGACTTACCAAGCAATAAAACAGTCAATGCTGTTGGTGAGAAAACTATTCTGATAAAAACGACCGGCCATGAAAAAACGCATTTTACAGTTGTATTGGCCTGTTTGGCTGATGGATCAAAGCTGCCTCCTGTCATCATTTTTAAAAGGAAGACGTTGCCGAAAAGCATGAAATTTCCTGCTGGTGTTATCGTTCGTGCACAGCAAAAGGGATGGATGGACGAAAGTGGAAAAATTGAATGGTTGGAGAAAGTATGGAACAAGAGACCAGGTGCAATTCTTCGGAAGCCTTCAATGCTTGTATGGGATATGTTTCGTGCACACAAGACCGATGAAGTAAAAAAGGTCGCAAAGAAAATGAAAACAACACTGGCTTTGATACCAGGAGGTTTAACGTCAGTGTTACAGCCTCTTGATGTCTGCCTTAACAAACCTTTTAAGGACAAGTTACGAAAGATGTGGGCAGAATGGGTTTGTTCAGGGGCTGTGAAGATGACAAAAGGCGGGAATTTAATGAGGCCTGACATCGATTTGGTCGCCAAGTGGGTAAAAGAAGCATGGGACTCAATTCCATCGGAAATGATTGCAAAATCATTCAGGAAGTGCTGTATCAGCAATGCCATGGATGGAACAGAGGATGATGCTATATTTCAATCCGACAATGACGAGGAGAGCGACAAGGAGAACGACACACTATTGGATGACAATGACGACGTATATGATGAAAGCACGCCCGTAACAGAAGCCAAGTTTCGTGAACTGTTTGGTGAGTCTGATACAGAGTCAGATTTTGAAGGATTCTAAAAGTGACAGAACTTTTATAATTCATGATTTAAGAATGAGGATTAATTAAACTTCCATTACGACTTAACACTTTCGAACTGTTTTTATTTCAACATATAAATTAGCTTTCTTACTTTCATTTTCTTTAATAATATGATTTGCCTAAATAAACGTATTCAGAACTCACTTTGTGCATCAAGTGATGTACCAGTAGTCTAGAAATTATGGGTCGGCTTATACGCGGGTCATGCACTTTATCACAGTTTTACCAATTCAGGTTGGGGGGTCGGCTTTTACGCAAACGGGCTTATACGCAAGTATATACGGTAGCTTTAAAAAAAATTCAATCATATTGCGATGATGTCTGCAGTGTGGCAGTTTATAGTGATGTTTAGCACTGGGGCATTGTGTTGCAGACATGTAACATGATGTCCCACCCAGTCACATTAACCTGACACTAGGCTGACCAGTCCTAACACTAACTCGTAATTCTGAGCGCCAAGCGAGGAAGCTGTTAGTACCATTTTTGTAAGTCTTATGACATGGCTGGGGATCAAACCCACGACCCCCCGCATCCGAGCCAGACACTTTAACTGCTAGGCCAGAGGAGCAGTCTTCCTACTATCTCTGGCTCTGACAAAAAAATACTGACATGACCTATTACAAGACAAACAAGATATTTAAAATCTGAATCTGATGAAAATTTGAAGAAAAAATGCTTCAACTTAATAAAACTCATGTGACTGGACAAAATAATTTACAAAACTCAACCTTGGAAAATAACTTTACAAACCCAGCAATTCATACCTGTATAACCAGTGGCTTCCAAGCATACCCATGTAATATGGAAACATGATGGGGATAATTTTCAAATGGAAATCTTTCCAGGTTGCAATTACAGTTCTGTCTGAGCTGCAAAATACACAAAGACTTCAATATTTTTCTTATAAAATCCATTCAACAAAATAATGGACTGAATATGTAAAAAATTACTATATATCATTTATAGAGGAGCTCAGAGTAAGCAATGTAAGATTTCCATAGAGAAACTAAGCTAAATGTAAAACTTATAATCAGTGAACAGTGAAAGGTAGGTCACTGTAACCTGTTTTGACAAGCAGCACCCTCCAACAACTGTGTCCAAGAAACTCGAGATAAATATGAAAAGTAAACTCTGATGCCTACACAAAAAAAACCATCTCACTTATGTTTTGTAGGCAAGACAAAATTTTAGAAAGGTCTCTAGCAGTATTTCTGATGCAAAAAGCCTGACACAGGATCAGTGTACGAACTATTCTGATCTTTGACCCGTGAAAAGCCTGACACAGGATCAGTGTACAAACTATTCTGGTCTTTGACCCGCAAAAAGCCTGACACAGGATCAGTGTACAAACTATTCTGGTCTTTGACCCGTGAAAAGCCTGATGCATGACCACTGTGAAAAGCCTGACATATTACCATAGTATAAAATCTTGTCTTTGACCTTTGAAACTTGAAATGGGGGTTCAGTGGAATACTATCTGCATGTATTTGCCTACAAATTGTAGTATGTATATCATATGCCAACAAACCATGTTGTCTGCCAAACAATTAGATTATTATCTATGTAACATGCCTACAAATTGTGTTATGTGTAATATTCCTACAAATTGTGTTATTATGCATGTTATATCCCAACAATTGTTACTGTGTGCTATATGCATACAATTCTATTATGTGCAATATATGACTTTCAGTACCTTTAACACATTAACCCCTTGTGACGAGTTTACGTGGCAGGAGATAGTAGCCTACTGCAGAGCTCTGTAGTGTCAAGGTCATATATGATTAACTAAAGTGGGTGGTATTATAGAAAGTTAGACAGATGAGCTCTACAATGGTACCAAATAATCTGGAATTTCTAGTTGCACTACAACATACAGAGGGGAAAAAACTCATTTTTTGGACCCGATTTTTTTCTACCCAAAATTCGCTTGTGGTCGGAATCCGATTTTTTGTCTGGATTTTGGACTTTTTGGTCTCAGATCTAAGGCAGACCTGTATGAAATGCAGACAGACAGATGAACCTTTGCAAAAAAAAGTAGGATAAGATGGGCATTTGGAATATAGAGTGGTCTCAATACGAAAATAATGGGTCAAATAACCAACGAAAAATGATGTTTCTAACACAACTTGGCATTAGGTTAATGGAAAATCACTGTTTTAGGATGTAATCAGAAATAGCTTTCAAAATGTGTTTCCTACTCGAATTTCAGATGAAAACAACAAAAACCTCCAGGGGTTAATGTGTTAACATTATAATTAAACATATCTTCATATCAACTAATCCTAGTGTCTATACCAATGAGGAAACATTAACTGTACATGAAGAAATGCCCATATTGAGTGTGCCTGTGTGTGTGATTTGGATTTTTAATGTAGCTTTAACAATTTTTCAGTCATATCGCTACGATGTCTGCAGTGTGACAGTTTATAGTGATGTCCAGCACTGGGGTGTCATACCGCAGACATGTAGCATCATGTCCCACCCAGCCACATTATCCTGACACCAGGCAGACCAGTCCTAACACTAACTTCTTAATGCTGTGTGCCTAGCGAGACAGCTGCTAGTACAATTTTTATAAGTCTTTGGAATGACTCCCGGAGGGTTCGAACCTGCAACCTCCTGCCTCTGAGGCAGATACATTAACCACTATGCCACTGAAGCAGTTGCCCATAATGATATATATACCCAAATTTAAAAAAACAAATTGGTTTCTGAATTATTCTCTATATTATGTAGCATAATTTGTGTGTTCTTGTCAAGGCCCCATTAACTATTTCCGTTACAACATTAAATAATCTCAACATTTGTCTTTCTTTTAAAATGGACAACGACAGAAAAGACAGTGGCCATAGTGTTACAGTGTTTACTCTGGGAGTCACAAATTAACCTGCATTATAAGTAATGGTGCCTTACCCTGTGGACTGTTCCAAAAAGACTAGTAACAGTGCATAAAAACACAAAAGTGACCTGCAATGTGAGTGATGGTACCTTATACTGTGGACTGTTCCAACAAGACTCAAAACCATGTTTAAAATGACACAAAAATAGGTTATTTAATAATCTCAAAGTACATTAAAAGTGCTTTTCAAAAGTCAAGAACTGAAATTATGTTAAATTGTTCAAGGATCACTAAAGTAACATAAATTAGTGAATATAACACATGGGTTATCCATGTTTTTCCCTACCTGCAGAGTGTATATGTCCGAGTGTTGTAGAATTTGATTCTTGCTCATATTACCATGCTGTATTACTTTTTAAGGCCAGTTTCCTATTTCAAACAACGCATCACGTTCAAAATAGTAAACAAATCTAACCTTGATTACATTTCAGCTAAATGTTTACAAGTTTAAAGACAATATAAAAGCAAGAAGACAATATCAACATATATCTTCAATTTACTAATTTATGAAGAGTGGCAAAGCTGTTGTTCTTACTAAAATCTTAAATTGTCGTAGATGTAATTTTCGAATATGAACTTGTACAGCTCAGTAAATGAATGTCAATATTATTAAAGAGTGATACAAGTTTTTTTAATTAGAATGTCAACATTCGCTCTCTTGAAAGACATCAAAAACCTCTGCAAGGCATGCTTCATTGATGGTTGAGACCCGTGATGCTGTCATAGTTGTATTTGTTGCTAGAAGAGTCAACTTTTGGAAGGGTTTCACTTATATGCAATCCACTGCGAATAAAAGCAGGCATTATTTTTGCCCGAGATGCCATACCCTGACTACACTGTTTATTGTAAAATCGGAATGGGTGTAGTTCATGCCATTTGGCAATTATTTACAAGTAGATAATTATTTTATTTTTTTATTTTGAATTAATAGATAGGTATGGCTTTGTTCCTGCACTTAACAATGAAACTAAGTGGCATCACAGTGGAATGCTTGCGACAGCTCGAGGTGAGGCAACTAATTTTCAAATGACCCAGTTCAGTTGAAATGGTTTTGCTCTGGTATGTCCTTTTATCAAGTGGAGCACACTGATTGAAATTTAGACAGTTTAGGGATTCACTGGTAAACAGAAAGGGTGACTGACCATACCCTACGATTTTGGTTGTTTAGTATTCTTTACGAAATACTGTGGGTCATGTACATCTGTGGGTAATCTATTTTTTTTTACACACAACAGAAAAACTGTCAGTAATACATGCATGTGTGTTAAATTTGGAGATGTATTATATTCACTAATTTATTGTAAGTCAAATAACTGAAAGAAGGAAACCTAACTGAATTAATTTTAAGGGATCCATGGTTATGACCATCTTTTTTGATAGATAGTACATGTATAATGAAGTTATGTCTGAGGGGGAATCCTGTATTTCATACAAAGTTATGTCTGAGGGGGAATCCTGTATTTCATACAAAGTTATGTCTGAGGGGGAATCCTGTATTTCATACAAAGTTATATCTGAGGGGGAATCCTGTATTTCATACAAAGTTATGTGTGAGGGGGAATCCTGTATTTCATACAAAGTTATGTGTGAGGGGGAATCCTGTATTTCATACAAAGTTATGTCTCAGGGGGAATCCTGTATTTCATATAAAGTTATGTGTGAGGGGGAATCCTGTATTTCATACAAAGTTATGTGTGAGAGGGAATCCTGTATTTCATACAAAGTTATGTGTGAGGAGGAATCCTGTATTTCATACAAAGTTATGTGTGAGGGGGAATCCTGTATTTCATACAAATTCTGAAGCAATCTTAGAAAAACTTTAGCTATTGGTAATGGCTATTTTGGTTACAACTAAGGGGATTATACAGTGAAGCTGCAGGAATTTCACACTAAGAGAAAGAAAGTCCATTCTATAAACACCTTTATCTTCTGTTTGTCTGTAAATCCCAGGTCAAAAACAATTAAATCCATCCTGAGGTACTGAACTCTCAGCATTGTATTCACATTCTCGACAAGCTCTAAAAGCTCTGAAAAGTGATTGGCTGATGCTGCTGTAACCAAGGCAGGAATGTCAAACTTCTTGTTGCTATGGTTACTGCTGCCTGGAAAAAGGTCAAGGTTTTTCAGGAGAGGTAGTGCAGATTGCAATGAATAGCTCTCAATCTTATGCAGATCTTCCTCCTGTGTGGCACCAAAGTTGCTCCTACATATTCTTCCATCATTCAGAGGTAGGCCTACAAAATAAGATACTTAGTCAAAACATTTCTTAAGTATTTAAGATGAAGTAAGTTCTTTGAAAAGTAGTAGCACTTTTAAAGTTGACAGAGACCTATGGAATAGCTGATAATATACAGACCGACATGGAGGATTGCAACAAATCCAGGTGGATATGGACAGGAATCAAACCCATCATCTACCAAATATGAATCTAAGGTAATCAGTGGGCCACAAAATGGTACAGAGCTAAAATGAATATGGAAACATCTAAATAATAATATCTTTTGCAAATATTCAAATACAAAATCAATATTTGGATTTTCGCTGACTTAAAGTGCGTAGCCATACCTAAAATATGACTCAGCAGTCATCCCTTCTGTCAGTGAAAATAGGGAAATCTATAATACTCACTCCACTTCTCAAAATCAATATCAGTTGACTAACTCACATGGAAAAACATTAGTGAATTACTTCTACTACCGCTCAAATTTAGACCTGATGTAGACTTGAGAAAGTCTAGTCTTTGCATAGACAAAGGGAAGTAACTCTTACATATTACCTTCCCTTTCCCTGCTAGGTGGTGCGCCATATGCCAAATGTCAGCTGTTTAAAATTGGGTACTATCTGAGACAGGATGCTTACATTGCTGGGAGGGTTGGGAGCGCTTTATACTAATATGACTGGGTAAGTTTTTCAAAGAAACACAACGTCAAATAAAATTTCTTTTCTCTGTCAAATACATTACCCAATCATGTTAACATTAGCAAATAGGCAAGAGAAAAAGGAAATGCTGAGCATCCAACCTCTAGATAAACAAACTCTGTACAGTTGATACAACCGAATATAAGCATATATACATGTGGACTCCTGCACCTGATAAGTAATTTCAAAAGGAAGATATGTCCTGGGTAAATCTAGTGAAAGTTGACAGGTCCTGCCCAAATGAAGCGGTTGTGTCAGGAATGGCATGGTCTGGTGACTGTCTCGGCAGCAACCACAGGACCAAACAGATTTAACTTTATGTGAGGCCATTTCACACAAATATAAAAGAGGAAAAAGTGCACAAGCCAACCAACTGATTCAATCATATCTTTGAGATATTGCATTGAAAGGCAAGGCTTGTAGAAATAGGTCATATTTTATAAGTTGAGATCCTCATCAGACATGCCTATTTCTGTGAGAGATAAGAGTAGGCTCCCTTTAGTCAGGACATTAAAACTTGTGTAGCAATGTCCTGCTCTATTAATGGGAGAAAAAGCCTCTGGCATCTGGACCAGATTATCTTTGTGTGCTTCAGATAAATCTGGCGAGCATATACAGGTCTTGTAGCCTAGCCTCTCTTGAAGTATCAATCAAAGAGAGGGGCTGAAAAGTTATTTCTAGCCAGTAGACAGAAGCCTGTTCTTAGCAATGAAACCTGGTTGTGTCATCGAAATAACTGAATCATCAAAATGAAACTGTCGGTAGTTTGTATCCATGGACAGAGCATGGAGCTTGCATCTGAGCAGATAGCGACCTGTGGTTGCGGGATTCCAATGGAATTTCCAATGCTAACCATTTAATATTTTGATTTCACTTGAGATGCCATCTGCAAAGGGTTCGTGTAGAGGCAACTGAGATTCATGAGATCTGCTGCCGTACTGAAGAAACCAAGGAGTTGCAGGAACACTCTCGCCATGATAAAATTGTTAGAAGACACACTCCTTCTGTCAATAGGCACCTGCACATGGCCAGTGAATAAGGATCAGAAAAATATGTGCCAATCAAGTCCAGACTCCTGGCAAGTTCCTCCCCTTTAATAGAAAGTAAGTTTGATTGAGCCATTTTCATCCTGAACTTCAATGCTGTAATGTATTTGTTGATACAGATGAGGCTGATAAATGGCCTGAGCTTACAGTTGGTTTTTGACACTAGAATGAGCCTGGAATAAAACATGAAGAGTTGGCCTCCAAAGAATCTCCACTACCTCCCACTTGCCAAAAACTGGATCTCCTTCTGCGTAATTTGACACTCCAAATCTGATGGAATAACAATTATGATAGAGTAAGATAACAAGTGAGGAGGCTGGAAAAAATAATCCATTGCTCCTTCGAGACAACATGGATTGCACATTTAGTTTACGAAAATAGGTCAATCCAATGCCAGTGAAAATTAAGGAGTTTCATGCCAAGTGGTAAGCAGTCTGTGGGCAGTCAAGGTGGTTAGTCCATGGTAGTTGTTAGGAATCTTGGGGAAAGAGAAACCTTGTTTCTTATATGCTGTTTTAAACCTCCTCCTCAACTAAGAGGCCTGTTGCCTCCGTAAATTTCAGAGAGGTTGAAACTGTTGCAGACCAGTATTCAGTCTCTTATCTCTCAGCTAACAATTGAGACCAATGTCTGGGCATAATGCATGGCCAGTTGAAAGGGCATTAATGTCTGGGCAAAATGCATGGTCAGTTGAAAGGGCATTAATGTCTGGGCAGAATGAATGGCCAGTTGGAAGTGCCTTAATTAATGTCTGGGCAGGATGCATGGCCAGTTGAAATGGCCTTAATATCTGGGCATAATGCATGGCCAGTTGAAAGGGCCTTAATGTCTCGGCAGGATGCATGGCCAGTTGAAAGGACCTTAATGTGGGGAGGATGCATGGCCAGTTGAAAGGGCATTAATGTCTGGGCAGAATGCATGGCCAGTTGAAAGGGCTTTAATGTGGGCAGGATGTATGGCCAGTTGAAAGGGCCTTAATGTCTGGGCAGGATGCATGGCCAGTTGAAAGGGCCTTAATGTGGGCAGGATGTATGGCCAGTTGAAAGGGCAGTTCTTGTGCTGCCTGCCTCCTTACTTCCCTCTTCTACTGCCATATATTAACAGAAACCCAAATGAATATCACAGGGAGTGCCAAGGAAAGATGTGGTTAGAGTGATGATGAGCAAAGACAGATGTCTTTTCTCACCAAATTTAATTTTTCACATTTATCATTCAATTTTACTTTATGCTAGGTTCTGAATTACTGGATTTTCTGAGAAACAATGTTGCCATTTCACTGTAGTGAAAAGGATCATAATTTTCACAGGCTGTCAACTGACCTGGATAACATTATACCGATGAAATTTGAATTTATTCAAAGATGCTTACATAACTGAGAGGTAACTATGGCTGCCTGCCCTTAATGACAACTACAAATATTTTTTACAAGGCATGATTTTTTTTCTTAATGTGCTATTTTACTTTGAATTAGAAAGAAGAATTATGTTATTGTTGATGATTTTTGTGCAAATCATCATAAAATGCTTGCTATGAGTAAATAATGGATATATTTCAGTTTGAAGAAATCTATCCATTATTCACTTGTTTCAAGCATACATCCTCTATATAATGGTTACGTACACTGACATATCAAAACGCCATGTAAATTCTGTTCTTCCATCATAACTCTTAACAAGGAGGCAGAGGACTAAAAAGATGTAAGAATGTTATTACTTACCTGCTCTATATCTTTGCACACCTGAAAAGAAAGGAACCCCAGAAATGATTAAAACATCTAAACAAATATGTCACAACATGTGTAAGGCAAAATATAAAACAAAAGATATGTTGAAAACTAATATATATTCATAACTGTATGCAACTGAGAAGTTACTTGTCCATGTGAATTATGGAGAAAATATTCAAGATGTTGATATCTCATGTGTTTTGAAGAAAATTATATGCAGATTAATAGTGTTCCTACATAACAGAGGCAGAAGATACCTGTACCGAAGGTCACCACTAAAATACTTTGAAACACAATTATTTGCAAATCATGCAATATAAATTCTTAATTCAAATAAATGCAGTTTTCAGGTTTGGAAGATTCAAACAAAGGTTTAAACACAAAGCTCCATAACTGACCATTATTATATCTGCAAATATTTACAGTTTGGTTACTAGGCAGCTTGGCAAATTCTCAAAGGTACAATAAACTTTATATTAATAAGAATCAATTAAGTATCATAAGTTTGTGCTGTCTGATGTTGACTAAATACAAAAAAGTCTAAAAAAATATTTAAAAACAATGAGTTCAACAACCAATTCAATAAAATGTTCTCTTTAGCTCTCAGATCCATGATTTAAGTACGTACAGTTGTTGTCAGGGCTGTACAAATAGAATTATCCAACATCTTCGAATTAGCCCAATATCTCACTTAGATCTTACTCGTGCACAAGTCCCTTTTGCTTCAAAAACAAAAATCATATGTGCTAAGTTTTACAATGTCTATTCATATCTCAGAAATAATATGGAAAAATGGGAAATTCAATGAACGTTACATTAACTACAACCTTTGCAGAAAACTGACACTGACAACTTAACACACTGATCATTACAGCCTCAAGATCAATGTCTGATTCTGAGGAGGTATGTTTCCCAATGATTTGAAAAACCAGTCAAAATGTGGAGTTTTGTGAGGTGGGCCTGACTAGATGTCATGTTTATTTCAGGTCTTCTTAGCTGCCTGTTTAGTTGGACGAATCTCCTGCAGTAAAGCTGACTAATTTGATGTTTCAAAATGAGGCACATGCAGAATTTCCTAGTAAATCGAACACCCCCAACATGACTCATGTTTACCTGTCTGAGGAACAATATTATAGTCTCGTCAACAAACCTGTCCTGGAAAAAATGTCAGATTGGAAGAATATCAAATGATGATGACTTGTACATGGTCACAAGCTGCAAGGTGAAATTTGGTAGAAACTTCACTGATCAATTATAAATACATGAAAATTATTCATACTTATAATTTTGTAATATCTGACAGCAAAAATATTCTGTATAATTCACATACTCTGGCCAGTCTGTACAAGATGTAGACTGACCAGTGTGTACAATATATAGACTCTGATTAGTCTGTGCAAGGCATAGATCTTGACCAATCTGTGTAAGACATAGACTCTGACCAGTCCGTGTAAGATACTGACTCTGACCAGTCTGTGTAAGACATAGACTGACCAGTCTGTACAATATATACACTCTGACCAGTCTGTGCAAGACAGAGACCCTGACCAGTCTGTGTAAGACATAGACTCTAACCAGTCTGTACTATAGTCTCTGACCAATTGGTGTTAGACACAGACTCTGACCAGTCTGTATAATACATAGACTCTAACCAGTCTGTACAATATATAGACTCTGATCAGTCTGTGTAAGACAGAGACCATGACTAGTCTGTATAAGACATAAACTCAAACCAGTATGTACAATATATAGACTCTGACCAGTCAGTGTAAGACATAGAACCTGACCAGTCTGTATAAGACAGACTCTAACCAGTCTGTACATTATATAGACTCTGATCAGTCTGTGTAAGACAGAGACCCTGACTAGTCTGTATAAGGCATAGACTCTAACCAGTCTGTACAATATACAGACTCTGATCAGTCTGTGTAAGACAGAGACCCTGACCAGTCTGTGTAAGACATAGACTCTGAACAGTCTGTGTAAGACATAGACTCTAACCAGTCTGTACATTATACAGACTCTGACCAGTCTGTACAATATACAGTCTCTGACCAGTTTGTGTTAGACATAGACTCTGGCCAGTCTGTACAATATATAGACTCTGACAAGTCGGTGTAAGACAAAGAATCTGACCAGTCTGTACAATATAGAGACTCTGACAAGTCAGTGTAAGAGATAGACCCTGACCAGTCTGTGTAAGACACAGACTCTGACCAGTCTGTATAAGACATAGACCCTGACCAGTCTGTGTAAGACACTGACCAGTCTGTACAATATAGTATCTGACCAGCCTGTGTAAGACATAGACTCTGACCAGTCTGTGTAAGACATAGACTCTGACCAGCCTGTGTAAGACACAGACTGTGACCAGTCTGTGTAAGACACAGACTGTGACCAGTCTGGATATCTCACAACATATAGTACTCATGCTCGATGTCAAGATAAGCGGATTATGATATAACAATGCACTGTTTAGATGGCTTGTCAATATGGACAAAGAATTTGTTTATGTAATAGATAAATTTCAGTTCATTTTATATCCAGTTTGAGGTTCCTTTCATGGGGCCTCTGAATTTCTCCACTCCAAACCAAAGGTTGTATATACAAGTTTAAACAGCCAACAATGTCGGCAATAAAAAAAATCCCCAGATCATATATTTTGCCACCAATAAGGGAAAAAATCCAACTTTGCAACATTGGCGAAGCCTTACGCAATCCCAAAATAAATTTTTTACACATTATTTTTCATACTTTTAAGAAGAAAAAACTACTTTTGCGTGGACGAGAAAAATACAGTTAAAATTTCAGGAGCCACGCCACAATCATCTTGTATTATTCATACGCGATCTCTTCCCCAAAATGATAATAAACTTTTTACATTTTTCTCATACTTTTAAGAAAGAATATTTTTGGTATATGAGAAAAATACATGTATATGAAATTTCAGGAGCCACACCACAACCATATTATATCCGAATTCGTGTTATAACAGAGCGTGCTATAGCAGGGTCACACTTTATAACAATAGAGTAAATTCCAATACTTTTAAGTTTTCATATCACTATTCCCATTCACAAATGCATGTATGGTATGTTCTGTGTTTATTCATTTCATACAGTATTAAATACACAATACTGGTATAAAGTTATCTGGATTTTAATAATCTAAAAATATTACTAGTAAATTAAATACTACCCACCGCAAAGTGGTGTCCATCAATGTTGTAAAACATAGGTGCTTATAAGCAAGTGTATTGCTTCCATTTTCATGCAAGTCCAAATGACCTCTTTTTGAAATAGCATTTGTGTTTTGCTGTATAAACACTGTGCCTGGTGAAACAGAAGTTTTGATTTAATTTGTATATTTCTTTTCCAACGAAATGACATGGATTTGAAATAATATTTGTGTTTTGCTGTATACACATTGATCTGGATGAAATAGAAGCTTTGATTTAATTTGTATATTCCTTTTCCAACCAAATGACCTTCATTTGAAATAATATATGTGTTTTGATGTATAAACATTGTGCTGGATGAAAAAGAAGCTTTGATTTAATTTGCATATTCCTTTTCCAACCAAATTACATGTATATGAGATAGTATTTATGTTTTGCTTATAAACACTGTGTTGCATGAAATAGAAGCTTTGATTTAATTTGTATATTCCTTTTCCAAAAGTTATATTAAAATTTGCAAGTGATATTTCCCAAGTATTCTGCCACTGCTTGTGGCCTGATAAAACCTTAAGGCAGCCCTCACTTTGTGTTCAATTTTACCGTAATTCCCTCGCTCGTATAGGCAACATCCTCTTTGTTTTCCCATGTGACAACTCTCTGACCAACCCGTGAGTTTGATACTTGCTAAGTGCCAAGTAAAAGAAAGTGGTTATTTGAACTTCCTGTGATCTCACCGCACACTTAACACATGTTCAGTTGATGCATTTAATAGATTTCACAGACTGTATGATCAAAGGGTTACATACAGAGCCCAAGCTAAGTCTGTATATAAGCGATGACATATGACAGTGTAGCCAAGGAAATGGTGTCGGACAATATTTACGAATACTAGATGCCAATATACAAAGATTACACAACAATGTAAGTTGCCATAACTTTTTTCACACAATCAGTTGCTTTTTGTTGTTTTGGGTTTAATGCCATTCTTTCAGTTCATAAAACATGGCAGCCAGTATACCTTGTGGAAGAAGAACCCAGGAAAACCCTGGTAAGAACCAATGACCTACATGGAGCAAATGGATGAATTCTTGGATTGTTACAGAATGACGTTAGATAATGACATTACAAGACAATGAGAATCACAAAAATGTGGTCTTATCAGTCATTATTTGTAAGATGTGTGGAATATTATGGGATATTGTGAATAAGATCATTCTGAACTATAATTTGTATACCGATATCTGACCTATAACTGAATTCGTGGATTTATCAAATAAATGGATTTAAAACATCAAGCTTTATGGATTTTAATGGATTTTATATCAAGCAAATGAACAAACTTTAAGTTGCACATTTATTTGTTACATATTCCACTCAATAATATATTGAGGATATCTGCTTAAAACAAGTGAACAATGGATATATTTCCTGAAGTGGGTAAAAATACTGAAGTACATTATGTTATTCACTCACAGCACGCAATTTCTTTTTTATTTTATGCTCAAATGTACTGGCCAGCAAGATGTACTCTGTGTGTAGTCTGTATAACAGACTTAAGTAGCACATTTCTTACTGAATCCTGCATGAAGTCCATGGTTTACTGTTTATGTTGTGCTGTGATTTGTGGTTATTTACACAGAAAAGAGAAACAGTTATATAATTCTCCTTTCCAATTCAAAGTAAAATAGCACATTAGGAAAAACAAATTAGCACCTTGTTGGATTTAAACTAGAGTTGGCTTTAAGGAGAGGCAGACATTTTACCACTTGGCTATGTAGGTCACTCCAGCAAATTATCACAATTAATTGACTTGGAAAATCCAGTAATTCACAGCCTAGCATAAAATAAAATTATATTTTACATAAGGATTGTCTTTATTTATCATATCTATCTTGCAAAAAATATACCCTAACTTATTGGAGGGTCAAAGAGA
This sequence comes from Sinohyriopsis cumingii, assembly GCA_028554795.2. Classification (NCBI taxonomy): domain Eukaryota; kingdom Metazoa; phylum Mollusca; class Bivalvia; order Unionida; family Unionidae; genus Sinohyriopsis; species Sinohyriopsis cumingii. The sequence continues at coordinate 11,026,538 of CM068831.1, read as the reverse complement.
AATTGGCTTTTTAGCCTTATAAGTGGGAGGGGGGTTTGACTCATAACTGAGTTGACTTACAAGCGAATGGATAATGTAACAATTTTTACATGCTTTTAATATGAAAGGGGTGTGTGTTGTGTTGTGATTTAGACTTTTAATGTAGCTTTAACAATATTTCAGTCATATCACTACGATGTCTGCAATATGGCAGTTTATAGTGATGTCTAGCACTGGGGCATCATGCTGCAGACATGTAGCATGATGTCCCACCCAGTCACATTATCCTGACACCAGGCCGACCAGTCCTAACACTAACCTCTTAATGCTGAGTGCCAAGCGAGGCAGCTGTTAGTACCATTATTGTAAGTCTTTGGTATGACTCGTCCGGGGATCAAATCCACAACGTCCCGCATCCGAGGCGGACACGCTAACCGGATATGAAAGGAGACCTTAATAAGTAGTAAATAACATATAAATGGGGAGAAAGGGTAAGCTGTCAGGAACTTCAAAATGGAGGCACAGGTAATAGAATTTTGTATGGGAAGCAAAGGATTAACGTTCAGTTTGAGTTTGAATTCTAGATATTTATATGACTATCTTACCACGGATAAACAGATGAATGATCAGCAATAGTGTCACTATAAAAAGGAGCAATATTAGCTTTTTGTTGTATCTCATGTCACCAAACTGTTGTTACAGGACCTGAAAAAGAAAAAGACAGTGGTTATTCAGTCAATTGAAATCAAGCCAAATTATTGTTTGGAACCTTCCTTTTTCATTCAGAGAGGACATCAAGCTAATTATAGCAACAATAGTCTCAGTAGCAGAGGTTGACGTGGCAGCCGATTTATTGTTTTGGGTACAAAAATTAAGATCTTCAGTAAAATGACATTTTGTAAAATTCTAAATTCGTGAGTGGGAAAATGATCCCATAGAAAGATCATTGTTTGTTGTTTGTTGGATTGTTGTCTGTGAAATTATAAATCCATTATAACCGAACTCCATGAATAACAGTGGATACACAATAACAGAAGTAGACAAAAGGTCCCACTTTCAACTCATCATTAAAAAGCTCTAAACTTAACTGAATTAGGTTAGCAAAATTAGCTACAGCTTAATTGAATTAGGTTAGCAAAGCTAGCTACAGCTTAACTGAATTAGGTTAACAAAATGAGCTACTTATACCAGGGCTGATCAAATCCCATAGCCTGACACCAATGACTATTCCTTTTTTTGAAGCAGGTCAAGTAAAATGTTCTAGTCCTAGACAAGTGGTTTTTTTAAAATTATTTTAAAACAAGTCAGGCAAGTGCTCATTTTAATATATTAACTGTTTTGTCTACCTTCATCTGGGCATAACGAATGCTTGAATTTACCCTACATCTAATCATTCAAATCCTGTGAACACTGCAGAAAATGGTTGTTGATAACTGTCACGTGTGTGCAAGTTCTATTACTACTTTGACTGTCTATTGAGCAAAGCAACCAAATTAATCGACCAATCAAAACAGTTAAAAGAATACAAACCTAGTATGATTAATGACCAGTGTTTTAATGGATCACCCTGTGATTTCAATGCACCAATGCAACAAAATAAATGAAAGGCACTTTACCAACATACATTAAGTGTCCATTTCCTTTATACAATGATTAATGGACAGTAACGAGTCTCTGGCTTTTTTAAATCAATTATACAGATGACTGACTATAAAATGTGATATTGTGTTTGGAGCAAAACAAGTATGGTGCAACGCTTAAAGACCAGTCTATGTTTCCATATAAATAACAACATGTATGTTATGATCAGTTTAGCAGAAATAGTCATTAAATGAATTTTGCCAAAACATTATAGCACAAAACATTATTGCATTCACAGTAATTAATTTTATTTTTTGCAAGCTAAAATCTTAACCACTTGTTTTAAATATGTGGGAAATATTTGATCCATCTGCTTTGATGCGCACTGATCAGCTTTAAAAAAACTAGGCACAGATACAATTAATTAGGCATATTTTGACGTGCACAACTAGTGTCTATCCTTGCTTATACATCTAATCAAACTGCAAACAATAAAAGGTCATGATCTGCCATAGTAGTGTTAATATGCCTGCATATCAGGGTCAATGCTGTTTATTCCACTGATTACTCCTAGTGAACTGGACAGATCCAGATCTGCCTGCACATTGCCATGGTAGATCTGGGTCTATGCTGCTGGTCTTATCTTACAGGCAAGTATATAAGGTTGGTGAGAACAGGGTACATTGTACAAGTGTCCAGCAAGTAATTTCTGTGGAAATTATGGAATAGGAAGAAGCCAGCATACCAGCAAAAACAACTTGACCAAGATCTTGAAAGTTAGGTACAAAACCTCACTAGCCTAAAAGGTCTGGCTCAACTAGAACATCAGTAATAGGTTTCACATACCTTAACCACTACATGGATACAACTGTCATGATATCTGATAATGAGAGTCATCCAGTATCACACCTTGGTGAAGTCAAAATGCATCCCTGAAACACCACCAAGCACTGAGTGTAGCATGAACCCGCATCTGTAAACTGAAATTGAAAAAACCAGCATTGCATACTTGTATTGTATTCGTAACTTAACAAACTGTAAAACTTTAACAAATCTGGCACAATTTGACATAGTTAGGAAAAGCCCAGTAAGAACAAGTGACCCACGGGAAGCTACTGTCAAACTTTCACATACCCACATTGGCCGAGCCAAAGACTTGAACCCACATGGACTGAAGTGAGATGGCAGTGATTGGTGAAGGCAAGCACGTTTGACCACTCTCCCACTCAAAGATATTGACATTACTAGAAATCCAAAGTTGAAACTATTTTGCTGTCTTAGATGCCTAGTGTTTAAACCATCTGGCAGTGATACTGTATGCAAGATTTTTCTGTTTTTCCTGTTCTTGACTTTCTTTACATTTCCCCTTTAACCAAAGGTTGCTGCGATTCCTTACTGACAGTCTAATTTGATCTAGTCTGAATCTCACCCTCAAAAAGTGTCAACCAGAATAATCTACCCAAAGCTTAAAACAAGAATTAAAATTTGTTATTCAAGGGTGTCAACTCATAAAAAAAAAATACAACAGTGCCCATGTACATGAAGATCAGTTCATGTTTGAAAAGATGCATGGTATCATTTTAATTATGGGCTGATTTAGTTATATGTTTGTGTCAAACCTTTGTAATTACTGATACTTAATTATCATTATAATTTTAGTAAGTATTAAAAGTTATTTGCACAAAGTATTAAAAAAAAAAGCACAAATCTCACCATAAAAAAGGTATGCAAATATTTACATATGCCATGGATATCTTAAGTTTTTTTAATTTAAAAAAAATCCAAAATTGCCTTTTAACTATAAACATGAGATTCAAGATTTTGGTTCAGTCATATCAATGTTGTCAAAAAGGTCTAATCTAATTCTTCATGCTTTTGTTTTGGCACAGACCCAGCAATCTAATAGTATCAGGCAGAAGCTATATTTTTGTCATTGGTGAGCATGGCAATAAATGAAATCGATGCTTAGTCAGGTTACATCTTCAGTCATTATTATCTGATGTTTTTCTTTCCGTTTCTTTTTGTCCTTGGCAAGTGCTATATTAACCTCAGAATTTCCGCTTTCATTAATTACTGGATGTAGTACACCTATGGAACTGGAAATTCTACAGATTGCTCCATGCCATTACCTTTAGTTTATTTAACTAAATGGGCAATCTTAGATTTTCATTTAATTACCTCTGGCATATAAAATATATTCACATAATTTGTTCTTTCTGGAATATTGTTCATTTTTAATTTCCACTTCCTCATTTGGCAATTAAGCTGCTGTTCCAAGTTCTCTTTCAAATTTTCGGTTTTTTGTATTTTCTAGATTTTCTTTCCACACTAGTGACTCCAGTTTTTTTTCCTCCAAAACTGTAGATCTCATCTTTTTTTCTGATGTCTCAAATAGTCATTAGGTCCTAAACGTTCCATAGAAATAATTTCAAGGAATTTTTCCAAATTATTTAAAAATAAAAACAATATTATCCGTAACACAGAAATTTTGAGAAGATGCACCCAAGCATTTATGCACTGATATTTCCAATTCGAAGCACTTTTGTTGTACACCATGATATTATGGTTTGTAATTATATTTTTCTAATAATAATAATAAGCAAAACAAACTTTCATTTAAGTGATTTTGGTCCAAATTATTTACTTTTTACCTATTTCGGGCACAAGCCATGTAAACATGTCACCCGGGCATAAGTGAATTTTTTTTATTTTATTTGACTGGGCAGAATTGATAAATCATGAATCAGTCAGAACTTAAAATATAAGGATGAGATTATGACTGTGAGATTCAGAATGTGTATTTATATATTTGCAGTGGAAAATATTATATGTGATTTAAAGTATATAAAGACATAACGATGATAAAAAACAAGGTCAGATCTGTCCAATCAAGTACAATAAAGTGACTTCATTTCATGAATGAAGCTATCAATAAAAAAAATGTAATTCCTGTAAAAATCACTGAAATTTTATTCTGCTTTTTTTGTCATTATTCAAATGCACACAAATCATAATTATATATATATATATACATGTATTTATCTTCATGAGTATTAGGATACAAAATATGTGCATTTTGGTTTTTTTTCATGTATTTTGTTGTTTCTATATATACTCGAATGCTGAATTATCATGGGCTCTGTATTATTGTGGCAAACAGGATTTTCTGAACAATTCTGGACACATGCCATCTAGCGGTTGTTTACAAACATAAATCTGTAGCCAGTAAGGATGCAACTATCTTATAGCGCACATTCCTCTAAAAAGTCTGCATTTTTTATAAACTTACATTGAAAAACAATGAACATTGCCTTTTTTGTAAAGCCGATGTAATTCAACTGATCCTCCTCACATAGAAAACTGTGGTCGAACTTGCTATACCTTTATTGGTATTGATTGAAATAAACTCAGTGTATCGTCTGATGGTTGATGAATATAGGTCATATACCGATGATGATGTACATGTCCTTACAAGGATAAGCTTTGAATTGCATTCCATGGTAAGCAATTTGGACAAAAATTTGACCAAACGTTGCTAATGATCATACTAAGAATATAATAACAGGTAACTTAAACTTTCAATAATAATAATAATAATAATAAAATAATCTTGCATACAATATTATTATCTGCCCCACAATGCATTTAAAATTCATATCAAGTTAAATAATATTTGTTCGTAATTTGTAATGTTGTTATTAATGGATGTCCACTTTAATTACATATGTGTGTTCAATTTGATCATTGGATCCTCTCATTGTTTGGAGGAAATATTCTGCCAGTGCAAGGGTGGACATTCTTTCTCATAGGTAAGTTGTTGCTGTTGTTGTGTGGTTTAATGCCATTTTTCAGCACACGATAGGCCATGCATGGTGGCCAGTATTAATGGTGGAGGAAGAACTCGGGGAAAACCCCAGGAAGAACCACCAACCCACGAGAAGCTACTGGCAAGCTTTCTCACATACCCACATTGGCCGAATCCTAGACTCAAACCCACGCAGACAGAGGTGAGATGGCAGTGATCCACTTTAGACCACTCAGCCACTCGGGGCCCCTCATAGGCAAGTTGCAATTTATGTTTATTATAATACGTGTGTATTACCATAGTTAAATTAGACATATACCCCGATAATATAGAGTTGTTTGCCCATGGAAAGTTAATTTGAGCTTGGGTCAGCCACCATATGTTGTTTTATTACCATTTACGTGCCTCAATTGACACAGATTTTTTTATAGGAATAGAAAGTGTGAAAGTCATAGAAACTTTACAAATTTAAAGTAAGCAGCAATAGCAAAACAGTTTTAATACGTACTGATAAAAACTTTAAGTACCACGATAATACAGCATTCTGGGCTATAGTGTAACATGGTCATATTCCAACCAGTAGGGTAATTCCGACCATGGATTTACGTCCTTCTGTTTACTTACCGTGTTCGTTGTTATTATTTGTGTACATCCATATGCAAACTAGTTAAGATGTTTTCAGGCCATAACTTGACAAAATGACTTTCTCACTTCAGTATTCTCTCTTCTTCGCGAGTTCAGAAGCAGCATTCATAAAAAAATTTATTCAGGACCCTAGTCAGGCATCAATCATTCAAGATTTGTATAGCTTTCAATAATATAATAATTATGTTATTGTAGCTTTTAAATAATGCTTTGTCTCGCAAAAAAGTAAAAATTGCACCAGTTTTATGACTAATTACAATAGTATGCAATGTTCTGTATAGTGGTTGGATTTACCCCAGGTTCTTTATCATAAGAGGGCAATTCCAACCAAGAACACAAGCTTAAAGAAAATGTAAAATTATGACCGGTTTTTATTTAACTTTGAAGGAAAAAAATATGAATAAATATGTAATTAAAAACAAATAAATACAGAATTCAAGGTATAAATTTATAAAAATAAAAAAAAGTTAATTCTCTCCAGTTATCTCTATAACATCTACAATTATCTATATAGCAATGTCACTTTCTACCTGCTATCCATAAAAACAATTAAAAGCTTTTAAATCTGTAAAGATCAACAAATTCTTTTGTATTTACAGATGAAACTTGAGTATATACGGTCCATATATGTTGGTCGGAATTACACATATCAGAGGTCGGAATAAGCCACAACACGGTCGGATTTACCCCTGCGTATATAGTCATAATAAAATCTTTTTTTTTTTCCTCTCAGTAAGATCTCAATTTATATGCTTTTTGAATAATGAAACTTGTTGCAAGAAGCCCGATTGACTGCTTTCCGTATCGTAATTAGGCACACAGTAGTCGGCTTCAATAATGTAATTGTCGATCTCACGTAAACGATCGCAGTGGTCAGAATAAGACCATATTACCCTAGTAGACTAGGCGTAGTACCCCGTTCGGGAAAGTAACGGGTGTTTTCTTTTTTTAAGCAACATACCATATGCATTTGTGCAGACAAACACTTCTTTATGTACTTGTGTCTTTCCTATTTTCTTTCTCTTAATTATTCTGTCTGAAACAAAGTATGATTGCAAACATCAAAATAGGTTGTTCGTACATATCACCCGTAAAGACCAGGATTATACCAACTCTTTTCTTCTGGAAAAAAATAACATTATTTAAGCCTTAAACTTCCAAAAGTGAACATAATGCATTGTATTCCTGCTAATGGATAAAGAATGGTATAAAATTACTGAACCATATCCAAAATATGATGGCCTACCTCATCTGCGTACTCGTTGCTATTTGAGAGATGGCGCAGCCTAAAGTACACGACAAGGTTCCGGTATCACATGTATAAAGTCAGTACAAATATAAATTTTATGGATACTGGTATAATATGCATGATGCTTACCACCACAAAATATACAGATTAAGTAAAATTGCACACACAACCCCAATGACAAAACTACATGAATCATAAAAATGTGATGTTAATAGAGTATACATTTTTAAACCTTTTTATTATATGCCAACATTACTTAATACAATCTGAAATAAAAGTGCTTTGAACTATGATTGCTAAAATACACATTTAACTGGTGTTGAACATTTATGTGCATCGAATACATAAAAAATAGTAATTTAATAATAATAAAAATAGTATTATTATTATTATTAGAAGTATTATTATTATTATTATTTGAAGTATTATTACTATTAGAAGTATTATTATTAAAAGTATTATTATTAGAAGTATTATTGTTATTATTATTATTATTATTAGAAGTATTATTATTATTAGAAGTATTATTATTATAAGTATTATTATTATTATTAGAAGTATTATTATTATTATTATTAGAAGTAGTATTATTATTAGAAGTATTATTATTATTATTATTAATAGAAGTAGTAGTATTATTATTATTAGAAGTATTATTATGATTATTATTATTATTATTATTATAAGCACGTGGAATCCAAATAATGATTAAACTCTTTTGATGACTCAATAAACATTATTTAATAAACTCAATGGCAAATCCAAGTAAAAACAAAAAGTGCCTGGAACAGACTGACATTCTACAGTCTGAATTTGTATTTCTCCAGGATGAAGTCAATCATTTATTTTTAACTGTTAAGCTATGAAACCATCTCAGATATTCTTGAGTGAAAAGACTTCAAATTAACCATCATAGCAGTCATATTGGATCTAAGACCAGCACCATTTACACTTAAAACAAATTAGTAATAATATAGGGCACCCAAGGGCAGAAAGAGGAGTAGGATTAACATTATACCATAGGTTTACACTGGATGCTGGTTGGAGGAACTATCAAAATTTTAACATTATGCCTCCATTTTGAAAACTGTTTATCAGTTTTTTCATGCATATTTAATTGATAATATGTACTTGATCTTTGTCATTTTGAGTTTTGCCTACCTGACTATTGTCATGCTTATAAGAAGTAAACAAGAAGTTTAATTGAATTTGAGTTCAAGACCTGACCTTGTTTATGAGTTAGTGGGGTTTTCCATAGAAATTACTATCACATAAGAGGACAAGTGAAATATGCATATACAGAGATTTTAAAAATAAGTATTCATTCCAGATTAATATCAGTCTTTTGGAATCTATGATCAGAGTTTGCAGGTATGTTTAGATATAATTTGGGAGGAATTGTTTTTTTAAGTTATTCATTAGAATTACAAAGTGCTCCTTGACTTTGTGGACCAAACACTACTTTGGGACCATTGAGAACTCATTCTGAAATATAGTATCGTGGTACATCAGGAAATTTAATACTCTTGGTATAGCAGAACATTCGAGGTTTTTGATAAATCAGGACATTCTAAATTATTGAAATTCATTAAGGAAAATTCTATACTTTTGGACTTGTGATAGAACATTTAGGATTATTTGTGATTTAGTTCAGAATACTGTCCCTTTTTGGAGTTTTGCTTTCTATTCTAGGGAAATAAATTATTTATTGATTATACTATGTTACATGTTTAGGCTCGATAAACAGCAACACAAGAAAGAGTGAAAACAACAAGCTTTGAAAAATTTAACAAATGATTTATTTCCCTGGGAAAATACTGCAAAAATGAAAAAATATGAACTTACGGTTTTAAGAATCAAATCCAAAAATATCCAAGAATAATCCACGAATACAAAGAAGTCCTAATAATAAAATGTTCTAATGAATTCAAATTTGACTCCCGACGAAGAATCCAAGATGGAAGGCGATGACGTATGCTGTAACCTGTACTATGTCGAACTCTACAGTTCCTAATAGAAACAAGAAATATCACTCCAGTTCTGGAAATCCGAATAAATTTTATAAGAGATGTCTTTGTTCAAAAACCTCGTATGAGCACACGTATATTTCCAGGAAGAAAAAAAAATAATTAATCCTTTTGAATACAAATAGTCAAGTGTTATAAGCCCAGACTACGATTATTTTCTTGAAAACGATGGTTTAAAAGTTTTTTTACGCATCGGATTTGGGTCACGTGATCATGTTTACATATTTAAAAAAATATAATGTCCTTGATAAGAACCAATCATTTTACTCCGAGTATATAAGTTGTTTACTTCACTAAAGCTATTTACAAGTCTAGGGTCACGTATTCACTACAACCTCGATTTCACTCATTTAACTTCCACAATAAAAAAAGATATAAAAAAATAGCTTGTTCACGTGGCTATTACTAATTTTGAATTAAGGTCGAAAACCAGGTCAACCTTATGTGTTTATTAAAATGAACAGTCAGGGTCAAACTTTTTTCTGGAAAAAGTACTAGTTCCTAATAAACATAACTTCATTATTTTGACATATAATGAAGTTAAAAAGCAAAAATATTTTAAAATTTCAAACAATTAAATCAGATACAAAAATTAAATCAAAAATACATAACATTTCCCCCATAAAGAAAAAGAAAGATTTATATGATAAATCTTTCTTTTTACCACAGACTAATTATACATGAGGTTCAAACGAACTCATATAAATTACACACAGTGTACATGAAATAATACATTGTTTTATCACAGGAAAGTGCGTCTGCCATTAAAATATCTTTTCTTTTGACGTGCCTGATGTCAAGATCATATCCCTGTAACAACAGACTTAACCTTAGTAGACTTTGATTTTTATTTTTCATCTTGCCGATGAAAGTAAGGGGGTTGTAGTCGCTAAACACAATAATCGAAGAAGGAGCTGAACTAAGGTAAACTTCAAAATATTGTAATGCCAATATCAAAGCCACATATTCCATCTCGATTGTTGAATAATTTCTTTGGTGATTATTTAATTTCCTAAAAAAATAGTTCACTGGATGATCAGTACCATTTTCATCTTAAATCAAAACTCCTCTAACCCCAACATCACTTGCATCAACAGACAATTTAAGCGAGTGGCTGAAATTTGGAGAGGTAAGAACAGGTGCGCTTTTAGGTATGGCTTTCAACTTGTGAAAAGCATCTGACATTTTTCAGATCAAAGGAACTTGTTTTTCGTACTCAATAAATTTCTCATGGGTTCAGCAATTATAGAAAAATTGGAACAGAATTTTCGATGGTGTCCGGCCATACCTAAAACTCGCATCAGGTTTTTATATTAACAGGCACGGGTTTGGGTTTTCCTACCATTTGGCAGGTATGACAAGATCTACTATATTTACCAACATCACTTTTGATTTTTGGCCAATAAAAGTGAGTCAAGATCTTGTGATAAATTTTATTGATCCTTAAATGACTAACCAAAGGAATTTCATGGGCCAGACTAAGTATTTCCTGTCTGTAAGGTATTTGAACTACAATTTGATAGCTCACTGACCATTCGTCATCAGAAGGTACCTCGGTACGTCTCCATTTTCTCATACAAATTCCATTTTTTAATGAAAAAACAGACAGGAACCTCAGTAGCTTCAGTTTCACTAATGGCCCTTTGAAACAAACAGGAGATCTCAAGATCTTTTTCCTGTTCGACGACAAGTGATTTTCGTTTATCACCCTGATTAGAATAAAGACAATGAGTCGTTAAAAAAGGATCACTGTGATCAATACATTCTGACTGATCTAAACAAGGAGTGAAAGTGACGTCATCAAAAGCCTGACCAATACATTTGTCAGCTAAAGGAATAATTTCCTTATCAACATCATTCTCAAGAGCTTTCCTTGCCATAGCTCTGGTAACTGCACAAGCTGAGAGTAAATCAGGGAATTCTTTTTCAATTGGATCTATTTTCTAATCGAAGCAAGGCTTGTCAGTTACAAGTGGATTAACCACAACCTTGTCTCCAGCTAGGTCGTTGCCTAGTAATAAATGATTGCCCTTAGCTAGTAAAACAGAGACTGTTCCGACTGTCACAGGTCCTGAGACTAAGTCTGATGACAAATGTACAGAATGGAGAGGAATATTAACAAAGCCGTACTCTACTCCCTGAATAAGAACACTCTCATTAGAAGACTTCTCCGAAAAAGGCAAAGTACCTGACAGTAAAAGACATTGATAAGCTCATCTGTCCCGTAAAATTTTAATAGGGATAGGATTGCCCGAATCGCCCAAGAGTGATATTGAACCCTTCCATATGAATGGTTCATAATTTTCCATAATAAAATCAGACTGGGGTTTATTAAATCCAACAAATGCATTGCTTTCAATACATGACCGTCACCTTGGCCTTTTAGAAATAAGAGAATTTGAAATAGGTCTGTCTTCATTATGATGCCATTTTTCAATTTGTAACAATCAGAAATAAGGTGTCCTTTTTTTCTTGCAAAAGGTACACGAAGGAAGAGACAAGGATTTTGAATCAAGCTTATCAGAAGCTTGAAATTTTAGAAGTTGTGCCAGTTTGAGTTTTAGAAGCGCTTGTATTAGACTGAAATACTTTTCTGCCAGAAGGCTGTTGAGTAGAAGTCTTATTTACAAATGAACTTTATGAATTAAAATGCTCATCAGCAGCTCGAGCAGCATTTTCCAAGGTTTCAATCTGATGCTCGTCAAGATAAGACTTAATGTTACTATGGACACAGTTTTTGAAATCTTCAAGTAATACACTTTGTTTGAGACTTTCATAATCTCGTTCATCTTTCATGGCTAATCACCATCAATCAAATAACTGCTCCTTTTCTCTAGCAAATTCGATATGAGTTTGTCCAGCTTCTTTTATACAGTTTTCGTATTTATGTCGATAAGCTTCAGGGAGCCCGGACTAACTCATAACCCCTCAATTTGCATTCTTTAACCACATCATAGTTACCACTTTGGTGAACTGAAACTGAATTGTAAATATCACTAGCCTTACCAGTGAGTACACATTGTAACAACTGAGTCCAATGCTCCCTCAGCCATTTCAGATTTTCAGCAAATTTTTCAAAACGTGTAAAGTATTTGTCTACTTCTTTTTCTCTGAAAGGGGGCACTAATCTAATATTGTTTGCAAGATCAAAACTTAAATTTGGATTTGAAGTATGAATGTGCTTTTCACTTGCCAGTTCCGTTCCTTTCATTCTTCTTTGATATTCTCTCTCTGGCTTCTCTTTCTCCAACTGTAAATGCATTTGTTCTTGCTGTAACTGCATTTGTCTTTCTTTCTCTCTTTCTTCCTTATCTAACTGCATTTACATCTGTTTTTCTTTTCTCTTTCCTCTCTTTCTCTCTCTCTCTCTCTCTCTCTCTCTCTCATCTTTCTCAAATTGTAACTTTATTTGTTCTTTTTGTAACTGCATTTGCATATCTCTCTCTCTCTCTCTCTCTCTCTCTCTCTCTCTCTCTTCCTTCTGAAGTTTCAGTTTTCTCAACTCTAATTCCATCTTGTATTTTAATTCTAATTCCTTTAGGCCTACTTGTGTTTCAGAGTCTGATACAGACTTACTGTTCGAAACCAACGCACTTTTATCCAAAACATTCTTTTATACTTAGTAATGAACCAAAATATTTCTTATTTCCTGTTTCGTTAAGGAAGCCTTTACCTCAGAAAGATCGTATTTTCTGGCAAGTTGAATCACTTTATCTTTTGTGAAAAGATCTAATTGTTCCTGGGTAGGATTTGAAAGAAAGATTTCAACTTTTAATGACCTTTTAGAAAAAGCTTGCAGATTTCTATAAAAATTTCAAAAACATGGAGAATTAAAATTTCAAAAAACAAAGTTTTCTGAAATATTCTGGGCAAAATTCAAATTAATCCCTTCGACGAGCGCCTAATTCTTACGTTACGTGTTTAGGCTCGAATAAACAGCAACACAAGAAAGAGTGAAAACAACAAAAACAACAAGCTTTGAAAAATTTAACAAATAATTTATTTCCCTAGGAAAATACTGTAAAAATGAATAAAATATGAACTTACAGTTTTAAGAATCAAATCCAAAAATAATCCAAGAACAATCCACGAATGCAATTTTAGAAGTCCTAATAAGAAAAATGTTCTAATGAATTCAAGTTCGAGTCCCGACGAAGAATCTTAGATGGAAGGCGATGACACATTGTGCTGAAGTCTACAGTTCCATGTAGAAACAAGAAATATCACCCCGGTTCTGGAAATCCGAATAAATTTGTATAAGAGATGTCTTTGTTCAAGACGCTTATATTTCCAGGAAGAAAGAATTAATCATTTTGAATCCCAATAATTCGAAATAACTCCAAACTGACACAACAAAAGAACGCCTTGATATCAAGTGTTATAAGCCCAGACTCTGATTATTTATCGAAAACGATGGTTTAAAACTTGAATTTTACGCCCCGGATAAGGGTCACGTGATCATGTTTACATATAAAAATATCACGTAGCCCCTGTATGTCCTTGATAAGAACCAATCATTTAACTCTGAGAATAAAAGTTGTTTACTTCACTAAAACCTATTTACAAGTCTAGGGTCACGTATTCAACACAGCCTCTATCTCACTCTTATAACTCGCACAATAATTTTTTAAAATAAAAATATAGCCTGTTCACGTGGCTGTTACCAATTTTGAATTAAGGTCGAGAACCAGGTCAGCCTTATGTGTTTATTAAAATGAACAGTCAAGGTCAAACTATTTTCTGGAAAACGTACGAGTTCTTAATAAACAGAACTTCATTATTTTGACATATAATGAAATAAAAAAATAGGAAGATTTTAAAACTTACAAACAATTAAATCAGATACAAAAATTAAATCAAATATACATAACAACTAAACATGTTGGTTTTGCTTTATTCTGTTGCACCTTTTACGACCTAGAGTAGTAACACTTTGTGCAGACAGACGTGTTAAATAGTGACCTACTATCAAATATATAGAGATCTACTGTCACCCACACGAGCGTAGGTGTTTATGTACATTAGTAGTGATGTAAGGGTTACTTATCAAAGTTCACCGCTTTTATGCCGAATGACTTTATCCCCGCTGAAACGCCCATGCATGCGTGTGTGCAAAGCGCATGCAAAACCGATGAATCTCCGCAGACATTCTAACAAGGATATGCGATCGCGCCCCACTGTCCATTTCAGCCCCTTGCTGCTCTATTGATCACAGGTCAGCGAGCAATACTTTCAACCAATCTCTGCACTTTGCTCTACTTTTTCCTGGATCTGATTGGCTGATTCCATATCGTTCTTGGACTGCTTCTGCAGGGAAAACATGCAAGTTTTGTTTTACCGCAATAATTTGCGATGCAAGGCCTGTTTGTCTTTGTCGCATTTTAAATACGTATCAATATTATACATACATGCCGAATGACTTTATTTGTGCGCGACGTTGTCAGACGTTTTCAATTTCTACCAACACCCTCTCGAACTCCGCCGTGGTCATTATATCGTTGATAGCCATGAAGTACAGCTTGACTATTATTCTGAAACTGATCCAGCAACACCCAAGCCAAAGACTGTTGAGCGGTGCGTGCAGAAATAGCATATTGGACAGCAGACACGGTTAAAAATTCTTGTGTGTGACTGTTTTCTTAGTGATTTCTTCTCGTAGCTGCGATTATACTTCAGTTATCTTCAATGGCGGTAGTTTTGAAGGTCCATCACAGGTCTTCTGTAAATAAAATCATCGTGAAGTATAAGTGTCATCGACAGGCATACATGGTCCAGACATATCGCGGCCGGGTTTCACACACACACACACACACACACACACACACACACACACACACACACACACTTCTAATCAATCACTTCCATTACTGGTATGCAATCATATAAAATATTTTCATTGGAAATATTTATATCCGCGATTAATGTTTGCATGCTTCCACGTTCACCTAGAACTCCACTGACTATGCCGTTGCTTTGTGTCGCTATCATTCATTCATGTTTTCGTCCAAGAACTGTTATACAGACAAGTGCGTCTTTTAAAAATACAAGCATGGATTTTCCTTTCGTTGGTCAAATTATTATCGATTTAAGATAACTGATGGAGAATTTAATCGCGGTTGATTTGTCGGAAACATCCACTTCATCATTTTAGAAACAATCACTGGGTGATTTAAATTCTGATGGCATTGTCAGCGACATGCGTTTTCGTGTGCTAATGAGATGATCCTAAGTTGATCTCGAATGGGTATTGGTATATCAGCGTGATTCCAACTATCAATTTCTATTTGACCCTGAGCAAAATTAAATTTGATTGTTCGTTAACCCCGTTATCATGCAGATTTTAGAACCCAAGTGGAACAAAAATTGTCCGATGTTGGCATGGCCACCCAGCTGATCCAACATTCCGTTTTCCGATTCAATTCCATTATCACCTGGAACGTATCCTAAAGTCACCGATTCTGTTAAGTATACAAGGTCAGCAGTCTTCAAATAGCAATACCAAAGACGGTTAATAGCGCTTCGTACGCAACATTCATCCCACGTATCTCTATTATTTCAAACTTGTTAATCTTGAACGAGCCTGCAAGCGAGACAGGCTTTAGTGGCTTATCGCACATGCTGTCACGCTTTTCGCAAGTGCATGCGATGTTTTCAAGAACCAATTGTTCTAGAATCACCGTCTGCCTTTATCAGAGCCACGATATATACGATTATGACGGCCCCTAACGGAGCCGCTTTTGCAATCGCAGGAGCCGGAGACGCTAACAATTCTGTAATGTTCGCAAGAAATGGAAATACTCTTCCGTCGTGTTGCATCGCGGCGACCCCGGCTACGGACAATTTGAGAATTGGTGCTTGGCCGCTTGTAAATGACGCAGCTGTATCAGAGTCAATATCAGTGGGTGTTTCCGGAAAACTTGGTCTATGAAAGTTTAAAGTGTTTTCTTTTTCATCGCTGTCTTGTAGAGTTTACCTTGGTTCAACGTAACTTGTTGATGCTGATGCAATATTTTATTTGAAAAGTTACAGGTTTAATTGACAACTACGAACCTGAGAAAACAAATAGTTTGCTTCCCTACATTCACGTCAATGACCGTCATTTGTTCACCAGGGCCCTTCAACAGTATTACAGCAATGCATCTGCAGTTGGGAAGAGGCTGGTGAATTACACGAACATTAAATTACATGTCGACCAATGACTACTTCTACAGCTCGAGGTGTTCCAGTGAAAACGAATAAATCTGGTACAATCTGTTGAAGTCTTTTTGGAGAACTTTGCAGACGTGTGTTGTTCTTTTGATCCTAGTTAACGTAGGGGTTACTTCGAAGCTACAAGTTGCATGCACTGTGTGTGGCTCCTCTGTACGCGCTATTATGTTAAGTGATCACAGGTTTCAGAGCCGTCGTGGTCAAAGTAACCATTGCAAATCAAACTATGAGTTGTCGCATCAAACTAGAGAGTGCCATTGCGGGACATAATCGTGTCACCAGTCAAGGATAGATGTTGCCTGATCAGTTTGCTATAACCCTGAGCGATTTAATAAAAACCTAAAACTGTATTGGTGGATCTAGCACCCCTGACTTGGTACAATTGGCGGCTCGGTCACATCTGACAGCCTTGTAGCAAAACACGCATCAGACGTGTTTGGCAACTGGTGTTCTATATAATTGAATCGTCAGGGAGGTGGCTACAACCTTTGATTGTTGCAATCGTCTATTGGTGAAACAGGAATTTACTTATGAACGTGCAGGCGTGCAAACTCCGTTGTAAATGACATATCCGAATTTCATCGTCCGTTCCGCCGAGGCGAATTTCAAAACATTCTTGCCAGGCTCTGACATAATCTTACACTGCGAAATTCCGCTCACTCCCCCACAGTAAAAGTCATGGAAGACAAACAGCTGTTGCATGCTAAATACATGTTTGCTGCTTTGATATGGAAAATTTATTATCTTTTCTTTGCTATGCAGGTACGCCGTTCGTAGGAAATCTTTGATTACACAAGAAATGGTGTCTAGTCACCAAGGCATCTTTATTGCTAAAAACAAAAGATCAACTTTAGTTCGCTCGTGCATAGAAGCTTCGCTTCTCATTGTGGGTAATGCAATGGGCTGAAAGCCACTGTTGTAGGTGAACACATTAACGGTGATACCAGTGTTGTTTGAGTCGTTGAGACTGACCAATGTCAGAAACCTTTACGGTAAATTCATCGTTGCCATGTTCAAGTTCACCATATACTTTTGCTTTTATCGCGGCTGATCTGTAGTGTAGTTTACATGATTCAGCGCGGATAAGATTGCTCTTTCAAATAACGGTTGTCGTTGTTTTTTGACATGTTTCACTGCTCACCGTGAAAACCACGCTGGCGTTGAAATATAACTCGACCCGTGGGAAGGCTTGTACAATGAAACACCCACATGAGCACTCTTAGAATCGTTACAAAAACCATGTCGATTCCATCATTAATGGTTTCGGAGTCTTCGAGTTGCAAGACCATAAAGGCACCACTAGCAAAGTACCTACAGGATCTTTTAACGCCATTTCTGGTACCTTCATTTCAACCTTTGGTTTGGGAAGCGAACAGAATTAGCATGGTAAAATCCGCAACGAGAATAATGTTCACCTTGGACCCTGACAACATCCCCGTTGCGCCTGCCTGATTGAATATTGATATGATACCCGGACGATTGTTTGAAAGAAGATTCATTGATTCGCAGTTAGCCTTGTATGCACTTAGAATGATTGCCTCACAATCTTGAAATTCACGAGTGTGCCCATGTGACATAAACTTCGGGACAGCAGACAGTTCCATATTTATTTACTCTCGGTCGTGAAGTTCCTCATTCAGCATATGACTG
Source organism: Sinohyriopsis cumingii (assembly GCA_028554795.2). Classification (NCBI taxonomy): domain Eukaryota; kingdom Metazoa; phylum Mollusca; class Bivalvia; order Unionida; family Unionidae; genus Sinohyriopsis; species Sinohyriopsis cumingii. Next base: position 11,008,393 of record CM068831.1, on the reverse strand, counting down.
GCTTGAAAAGGTCTGAATAAAACAGGACATTCCGCAAACACTTCCGTATTTCTTTATTGCTATAAATCTACCTTATCTCCACATCAGTATTCGAACGGATACGCTCAAATACTACAAAAAGGCAACATCAGAATGTAAGTAAAGAATACACATTCATTAGGACACTTGTGTTTACAATATTAAGGTCCTTGTTTCTTAAACATTATCGCGCACGAAAATTAAGCAAACACTGTTCCAATTAACCTAAATGGAACAAGAAATTTCATGTAAAAATAAGTTGTCCAAATTTGCACTTGGAAAGAAATTTTGAAATTTAATAAATTTTCTGTAGAGGTAAATGTGATTGAAATTACAAGTAATTAGAATATCACGCAGTTGATGCATTTGATGGTTTCATTGTTTAACTTCCTGTAATCATAATCTAGAATATATATATATATATATATATATATATATATATATATATATATATATATATATATATATATATATACGAATATTATGATTATGCTTATTTTCCTTTTCTTGAACTTTGAAAAGCACTTACAATAATACTATATTTCAATAAAATCAAGCTTAACTTAATTTTAAGATTTGATAATACAAGTAGTTTGTGGACAGAAATCACATTTTCTTTCACACTATTTTTGATAAATAAAATTAGTAAATATTACCTGTATAGTTGCTAATTCAATATATGAATTAGAATAAACAAGATGAGATAAAGAATCGTACAGATGTGACCGAAGTCTTTGATACGTAAATTCGTTAACAGTTTTTAAATTTAGTTTGCATTTAAAAATTTGACATAGTAAATTAATTGATCAAATAATTAATATAATAATTTGTTGAGATGATCAATTATTGAATTCATTTATCCATGTGTTTATTTATTGGTATACGAATTTCAATAAAACACCTACAGGTAAAAGCTTATCATCTATTTAGTTGGAGTGGTTCATATGGAAAAATTATTAAATTAAAAAATCTTTTGATAAAATTAGAAATATGATTGAAGTTTTGGCACTTTATAATAAATGAGGAAAATAAAAATTATGCAATGCAATACGAACCAATTATACGAAATAAAAATAGAAAATGTTATATGGTATAATAATAATGTACTTTGGGGCAATTATTTCGCTAAATATCGTTTCCTCAGCCATATGTTTATGCAAATTAGTAATATTTACGGTTAATGTATGCAAATATAGCTAATATAGCTTCCATAGTACAGAGCACTGGGCTATATTAGTATTATAATGGCGGAATGTCATGAGATACACGTATGGCTGCGTCCATTAAAACTGCAATGAAAAGGTATATAGTAGCTGTGATATGGTGGCGGTTTTCCTCATCAGCCACCACACGTACGATTTTGGCCCGAGTGGCCTGTGAAGGAAATTCGATCTGAATTGCGTTGTTGTTGAATGCAGCTACCTTATGATCGGGCACGGGTCGTCTGGAGGTAGTCCTAACAGTGCTATTATTATCTGCCATTTTTGTACTTCTTGGTAATCAATACTGCATGGACTAACACGAATTGCTTGAGTTGATTCTCGACTGTCTTTTTTCTCGACAGCATCCACATTCGCGTCGGCAAATCTTTGCCGGGGCACGCGATGATACTCATGAACAGTCCTTATGGTCGGCATAGCTGATTACGCGACTTGACTCCGATGCAACATGTAAGGCATGGTCGAGAATCGGTGTCAAAAGTAACGCAGTCGAGTGAGATTTATTGGTTTTGTAATGGCATGTTCTACCCCAAAGTTCGTGTTTTCCAAGATAAACGCATTTACATCTGTTGTGTACAAATCGGTTCCGTACCAGTGCTATCAGACTTCTTACGTACTAGACGTTATTTATCTGGATTCCTCTTCTCTTTCTCAGCTGCCGTGCAATTATGTTCTCCTTTACGTTCTTTAACATTTGAGAAAACACAGCATAATGTCGACGATGGTGTACAATTTCAATGCCATCAATCGTACAGTGATTTCGATGATGATATAAATTTTTGCATCATGGTCAGGCTCACACTCCATTCTGTCCAGCCAAACTTGTTTATCTTGTTACAATAGAATGTGCTTTACGTAAAAGTAGGCCAAATTGGTCCACAAGACCCATTTCCAAATTTTACACAAACATATATATGGTCACTCTGTGTGTGTTTGTAGTGTTTGTATTTAATGACAACAAACGTCTTGGAATGCTATTATACTTTAGCAAAGGTCTTCCATTTGAATACCTGGATACCTTTCATTCAGTATCTCCCATTGATTGCATTCCCTTTCTTCTGCGGTGTTGTACATTTTTTCGTATCTCTTCTCAAGAAAAGGGAGTGCAGATATCATCTGTATATTATAAGCTGGAGGTACCCTCTAATTTGCTTGGGACGGAGCATGAATCATCATTTCTGTCTTCGCTGGTCGTGTCGCTGTCATCGCTGGCGACTCCTCTAACGTCAGACACTTAAACTTTTCTTAAACCATCCCATACAACATGTGTCGAACTTATATAGCAGCGTAATGCTATTCCGAAAATAATTAATACTACAGGTAGACCCGCAATCATACGCGTAGCAAGGCTACCGCAAGAGGCGACAATGGGAGTGCTTCCGGTCTAAATTCTTTGACTGGTGTGTTCGAGGATCCCTGTTTGAGTGTCATTGCTGATTTATCGCTTTACACACGTGCATGCATGGACGCGGCAGCAGGGGTAAAGTCGTGAGGTATAGAAGTGGTGACCCTGGTCAGTAACCGAAATACAAAACCATTAATTTACCACTACTTCCACACACTATACTTACACACACAGACATACTATCACACCACGCCAAAACAAAGGTTAGCAGTGTTTATATGCACACTATTATCACACATAAGATTTTTAAGTTTTAGCTAACTGTGAACTCAAATATACATACACAAATGTACAAGCATAAAACACATGTAATGGAAACGATTCCGAATAATACCTCGCTTTTCGAAGGAATTTGGGTCATACTTAGAAGTAACGTTTGTGTTGTCCTGGATTGTTGACGTTTATCTATATCAAGGACAACTGCACCTCCAGGGCCAGGATCTGCGAATAAGGGTACATTTGATCCGAGTATTCGCTGGATTTGTCGACAGTAAGATTGTTAAGATCTTCCAGTCTTCCACTTGTTGGTGCTGTTGTAGTTGTAGTTGTTGCTGATGTTCTGCTACCAGCTGTCTTAACCGTGCGCATACCCTCATCCATCATGAATCGAAGAGCGATAAATCCCTCTCCCTTCTCTCTCGCTCATTTGTCCTCTTTTGCTCCTTCCACTTATTTTTTACATATCCTCATCTAACAGTTTCCAGATGAGCCCGAGGTTAAGATTTGTGTAGACACCTCAAGATCCGTAGCTATTGAGAAACTAGTAGGCCCCCTGCCCTTTTTTATTGTTAAGATGGTTTCCATGTTCATTCGTTCCGTCCCCGGGTGTTTGTATACATTGCACTCTCTCTCTCCTCAGGCACTGCACTCTACGGCTGCTTTCCTCGTCTATTGTAAAATGTATTAGTTTTCCTTTGTTATCGATCGATTTGTCCTTTTCATATTTACAATTTATACAATATATATGCTATATTTGTTTTAAAACGTTAATTTATCTGAATAATATGTACACGTTTCATGACTGACAATTTTGGATAGTCTGTTTTGAGTTGTTTATTTATTATTAAAAATAAAATTACCATTAAGAAGAAGAAAAAACGAAAATGTTTCTTGTGATGTGTCTGTTTGCTATGTATCCAGTATTATGCCTAGTTTAAATAGTCTCTTATATGAGCCGTTCTACCTCGCGAAATGCCATCAGGACATATACACTCATAGGCCACAGCTAACTTAAAGGCACAGTCTCCTTTTATTTATTTATCACATCTAGGTGTATTACCTATATTATGCTATTCTTATCTTAGTATTTTATAATTTTTCTGAGATTAGTTGTTCTTGTTGTTTTTAAGGTTATACTTAATAATATTTATTTGATGGGTAGGCTCGTCCTCTTCTCATAAGCAGTAGGATTTTTCTAGCATGTGACGGTGGGAGTTGGGCTAGCTATGAGCATCATTGACCCGTAGTGGAAATGTTATACCCAAGGGTATGAATAAAATACGCAATGGAAACATGAATGCAATGGGGAAAAAAGGAATGGAAATAAAAACAGCAATGGAAATAATACAAATTGTGTAATATCATCTTTTCTCCACTGTTTGAACTGAATATGATTTCTGGTGATACATTGACATCAAAACATCAAACATCAAACATGAATATTTACTATAAATGGCAGTTTTACTCAAAGAATTTGTCACGTACATCTGACTTATGGAAATCATTATACGCAATGGAAATCATTATGCGCAATGGAAATCATTATAAGCAATGGAAATCATTATACGCAATGGAAATCATTATACGCAGTGGAGATTTTAGAAGTTAGTACATTTAATTTAGTGGTATGTATCTTGTAGTATGGATAATTGTTTGCTTGGTTATTGTTTTACTCTTAACTGAAAACTTACAATTTAATATTAAAAAATAATTAACTAATTCACGTGAATGTTAACGGACTGCCACATAAAAGAAATCCGCTTCCGCTATTGGAATTTCAAACATAGTAAATTATTAATCCATAAACTTTATTTTAAATATTATTATTTATGAATATTTGTTAATTGTACATCTTTCGAATTCCAAACTCGCTTTAAACAATGATACAATTAAATGGAAATATCTTATTTTATGAAACACCTCGAAAGTATATTAAGGAATGTCTATAAATTACTAAACATAGTTTGAATATATTTATGTTGTGGTTTCTGCTGGAGAAAATTCAACCAACTAATTTGAACCATGACTGATGACTCTTCGTGTGTTTTTAACCATAACTCGTGTCATTTGGTATTAAGATTGAAATACTTTCGTTAACCTTCCTTAATTCACAAAATATCCACTTTAAAGCAAAATAAATCATTTGTTTAAATTGTACTAAAGCTTTATACTATCAAAAACAAATTGGGTAATGAACCTTTTTTCATGAGTCATTATTTCCATTGCATATGGCGATTGATTTACTTTCTCAAATGCGCACGTTTCATATAATTATTGGCGTCAGTTTTTAAAATTTAAAATTAATGGCATTCTCCTTTATCCAATTCAGATATGTATTTATCTGATGTTGAAAACGTCTTTTGATTTTCTTTAATTTATAAATTTAAAAGACAAATTATCATTCCCATTGCGTTTCATTTTTTCGTTGCGTATTTCAGTCATACCGATACCCAGCCCCTACCTGAGTAGTTGTGGTATGCTGGGTTTGTTTTGCTCATACACAGAAAACTTTCCATGACTTAGTGATATTGCTAGAAAAGATTTGGCGACTATGGATGAGACTGAGTATTCATAGTTAACGTTTGGCTACTAATGGTGAGATTGGGCATGCATAGGTAACGTTTGGCTACTAATGGCGAGATTGGGCATGCATAGGTAACGTATGGCTACTAATGGTGAGATTGGGCATGCATAGGTAACGTTTGGCTACTAATGGCGAGATTGGGCATGCATAGGTAACGTATGGCTACTAATGGTGAGATTGGGCATGCATAGTTAGCGTTTGGTTACTAATGGTGAGATTGGGCATACACAGTTAACGTTTGGCTACTAGTGGTGAGATTGGGAATGCATAGTTAACGTTTGGCTACTAATGGCGAGACTGAGCATGCATAGGTAACGTTTGGCTACTAATGGTGAGATTGGGCATGCATAGTTAACGTTTGGCTACTAATGGTGAGATTGGGCATGCATAGGTAACGTATGGCTACTAATGGTGAGATTGGGCATGCATAGTTAACGTTTGGCTACTAATGGTGAGATTGGGCATGCATAGTTAACTGTTGGTGACTATTATGGCTATGGGGTGAATTTCAACCATGCTTAAGCATGGAGCATGAGTAAATTATAGGATTTTAAATCAGTGCGATGGTTTTGTGTATAGAAAGCTAGTACAGAATAAAGTAAAGGCCAGAAAGATGTACTCCAAAAGTGTTTGACCAGCTGGCAACAGTCATACGATTTAAAGCTCTGACACAAGACAAGATGGAGCTAATGGAAACCCACTAAAGACTAAAGCTAGTAACGGCTGAATGGTCTCATCATACTGGAGAGAAAACTCTATTTAAAAACCACAGCAGGCATAGGATTCACTCATGCGTACGCCCAGATGATTTTTAAATAACAATTATAGAAAGCACATTATACAACAATTGATGTGGCTGTGCCTAATCGTACAAAGCTACTACAGGATGTGACCACCTCTCCCTCATAATTGAGCAAATGGGGTAGAGGTTTTGGAGGAATCAAAGCGCTAAATCCTTGCAATCATAAACCAGTAACAGTGCCAAGGCGCGAAAGGCCATCGCCAGCTCCACGGCGAAAGGTCACACCGCCAGGAATTGATCACCACCAAAACAGACGACAGGACAAACCTCCAAAGCGTGAGACGCCAACGCCTGCCTCGTCATCTCTGTCGAATCGGATGGGTATTGGTATCACAGCCATAAAAGATTACCGCGCCCTGGTGCCACCCATGCATAACCGTGAAGCACGCTCAACCGCCTTTATTGAGACTATGACCCTTGAATCGCTGGAAGACCAGTAACTATGGCAGCATTATGATTAGCCTCATGCTGGTGTCCCAACCAAACAGAGTTGCGTCAGCTCAACAGGAATCCGTCCAGGTCACAGCCTATTTTCTCTGCCTCACCACTGCTGCCATGAGGTACTCAAGTGCGCATTGAGAACTGCATGTGCAAGAGTTCCGGATGGCACTTTGTGACATGTGTGAAACTAGAACTCCGCATTACGCAGTACCACTCTTACCTCTCGTAACGCAACATTCTGACACCTAAGCGTATTCCGCCTCGCTCAGTCATCAATGTAAAAATGCTCGACAACCGCTGAGCACCTATTGGACGACAATTTAGAGTGGCCCTACAAATATTGTCAGTTAACTTCAATAATGTAATGGTGGTCAGAGTCCTTGTTTCGGAGAACGGTATCTACCTGTTACGCATTAGCGAAAAGGCAAGGGCATACCTGTCTGACCCGATTCATGGTTCGAAGTGGAAGGCGAAGCCGGCATAAACCACTACATCTGGATCAATGATCTGGGTTGATTGGTGCACTCGTACGGCAAATGCATGAATAGAAATCACTTCTGCCGCAAATGCAAGCACTGGTCGCCAAGAATCATAAGGAATCGTTCCACAACACAAATCATTACACAGAGCACGACTTCAGCCTGGTTGCCACACATGACGTGTACTCCTACGAGTAGATGATCTGCTGAGACAGTTTCAACAGCCAAAACATGGAAGACTACCATGACGTCGATCTAGAATGGGCATACTTCTGCTGGCAGACGTTTCGAGGCTTTCCCCGCAACACAATGACGAAATGCGGCCTGGACCACTCCCACTTCTACGGTTCTCTACAGATGAGCTATGATGATTGCTCAATACCGCAGGCGTGCAGCTCCAGCTGCGCAAGGACATCGACATGCACCTGTTCATCGAGAGGGGTATGTGCTTCAGCATCTCGATCGATCGTTATTCCCTTGTACTAGTTCTTGTAAAATATGGGTATATACAGTCATGGCTTCTTTGACCGTCAAATCAACAGTAATCATGAAAGCGACCAAACAAATTAGAACGTCGGCCTTTTAACTCAGTGCATATTCCAAGCGGTCTTTCAATTTATTGTATAATTAGCTTCTACAGAATTTAAATTAAATAGTGTGTTATATTAAAAGTTAATCTCTAAAAGTTTCAAAGTGAATAATTCCACAAAACCTTTGGCAAAATAAACCAAACGCATGTCAACTTGAAGTACATTATAAAATAAAAAAGGTATTACACATAAAATATAAAGCTGTAAAGTATGAAAACGTGAAAATATATGGCTATTTATAGAACATTAACCACATTCCTCAAAGTGTCTCTCATTGCCCAAGAAAACTAAAAACAAGTAGGCTGACCCAAGCGAAATCTAAATGATGTACGGCTCTGATGTACGCCGATAATTTCATGGGACTGATATAAAGAATAACATAAATCTGCCTCACAAAGTGGCAGTCGATACATTGGACAAGAATATATTCTACTTTTAGTGGACACGGCAGGGTATGCACTCTGGTCAAGGTTCATCTATCCAGAGTTAGGTATAAATCAGGCACATGTCCTATATGCAATCGGCACAATACCATTTGATTTGTTATGAAGGATGTCTCCCTCCAGTTATGGATTTCGTGTCTGTGGGGTTTTCATTCCACATACTTTGCCAAGTATAGAAAACATGCAGATTTATTCAATATTTGAAGTCAGTATATGTGATCTTAGATTTCTGGCTCAGGGAATTTGACTGCTTTATCTGCCGTTTCATTACCTATGTAAACACCAAAGTGACTAGGCAGCCAACGGTAGAAAATACTTTTTCCAGATTGAATAGGCAAATAATGTTTCAGATGGTTAAGTATATGGTTTTGCAAGGTTTCATTGTGGAAAAGGAATCAGACAAGATGATGAATTTTTTGTGGAACCGTTTCAATGTAATTTAGAGATGTGAGTATGACTGCCTTTCCCGCGGTTAAACAGGAGGAATTATCCGGTAAATGGCTCGAGATGGTGCTAACGGGCATTGCAACGGAAGATGACATCTTTCGAACCGTCTTTATGCACGAACTAATGGCTACGATAGCATGCTCAGATTTCATTGAATTTATTCTGAAAGGGAAGAGGACTTGTTGATAACTTCATACATTGGGAAAGATCAAATATTAATTTAGGGTGTTTTCGATAAGCAGGATGGTGATTTGGGACATGGAATTTTGCAGTATTTCCAACATTCATTTGTGTTCTTCCTAAATGAGGATGAATTCATAAGGAATAAGGTGGAATGGAATTTGGCTTCCCTGGGGCTAGACACTACATCGTATCCTCGATTATATGAATTAGTGGATAACTTTGTATTTAGGCCTAACGACTCCGTCATATCCTAGATTAAATGGATTAGTAGATAGTTTGGTATTTATGCCTAACGACTCCGTCATATCCTAGATTATATGGATTAGTGGATAGTTTGGTAGTGTACCGAAGGGCCAGTTTTGTTCGTCTGAGACATTGTAATGATTCATTTGCCTCATTATCGAGGCTTTCTGAAGGGGGATTCTAAATTCACCGAAATGGTAAGTCACAGGATCAAGCATTTTCATTTAAAACCTACAAGCTGATCCATGCACAATCGAGGGAGCCAAATTTACATCTTACTAGAAATCTGTATAACCAGAACAAGACCTACCAACCTGGCATGAATCGTGTTCCATCCAGGACTCGCTGAAACTTGTCTTAGAGATTATAACATGTGGAAGGACAATTTGTTTACGGTCGAAAATAAACTCTAAAAATTTGGTCTTCCCCCTCCACAATAGGACTAACGCAGCCGTCAAGGATTAGGACATTTCCATTAGGGCATTTCCCTATCTTGTTAATGTATTTATGTCAAACAGGCTGACTTACAATATACTGCCCTAAGGTACAGCCGTCAATAATTAGGACATTTCCCTATCTTGTTAATGTATTTATGTCAAACAGGGTGACTTACAATATACTGCCCTAAGGTACAGCCGTCAATAATGAGGACATTTCCCTATCTTGTTAATGTATTTATGTCAAACAGGCTGACTTACAATATACTGCCCTAAGGTACATCACTATCCCGAGTTGAGCTTCCAGAAAGGGTGGTGCCTATCTTAACAGTAAACATTCTGTGTTTCAATAAATTTTATATCAAAGTAGCTATTTATCCCGTAGATCTAGTTTGGATAGACCATTTAATATGCAATACCGCCATATTGTATCGCAAGCTATCTCCAGTTCTACAAGATGGTAACAAAATGTACTTTCTTCACGAACGTTTCTCAGATTTGTATACCGGTATTACTTTTGATTCGCGTCAAGAGGACAGAAAGTGACTAGTTACCCAAATTGTACTGAAAGATTAGTTGTTTTGCGAGCTGTGAAAATGTTTCCGAAGTTGATTGTGGACATCGTCTGGCACTGTTCACAAGACCGTCCAAAAGGAACCTTGTAGCTCCATGACTGTGAAAGGTATATTGACATTTTCGTCGGTGACAGATTTAAAATTTAGAGTAACCTTTCCTTTCTGGTTATTGCCACGGGAAAAAGTTTCAAAATCATTTTCTTGTGATGAGTTTTACCAGAATGTTTTGACCCATTTATTTGAGATTTCTGGAAAGGTCATAGCAATTTCATCCGATTTATTTAAGTGTTCGACACAGCCGATTTTATTTTGCTAATGACTTTTCATACCATAGTCCATACTGATTAAATATAGGAACGAGAGTTCAACCTAGAGACATATGATCTCCTTATTCTATCTCGCTTACTCTCTAATGGTACGACTCACTATATATGGTATTTATTCCGATGTTCCGTTGCTGGATTGGTATTGAAATATGTAAGAATTTTATCAGAGTAAAAGTGAATACATTATGAGTAATCGTAGACTTTGAGACAATAATTCTCTCGAAGACTGAGGAGGTATTTCTCTCGAAGACTGAGGATTGTTCCAAGATGCTTCTAATGCTGATCGCAACTTACCACCGAATGAATATCAGACCAACATTCCTCCATTTTTCTTTTTCAGCGTGCAAGGGATGCTCTTAATCTTGTCTAAATATCGATTATAATATTGATTTAAATTTGTCTAAATATCGATTTTAATATTGATTTAAATTTGTCTATATATCGATTATAATATTGATTTAAATTTGTCTAAATATCGATTATAATATTGATTTAAATTTGTCTAAATATCGATTTTAATACTGATTTAAATTTGTCTAAATATCGATTATAATATTAATTTAAATTTGACTAAATATCGATTTTGATATGACTTAAATTTGTTTCGATATCGATTTTATTATTGATTTAAATTTGTTTAGAATATTTTAAACAAAACTCTGCCAGTGAAATAATATATTTTTGTATTCTTTTTCCTTTTCTATGTGGTAGCCTTTCGATTACAATTGTATTGTCAATGTTGTGTTAACCTTTCGATTAGAACTTTGTAATGTCAAGAATACTTGACCTTTTGCTTTGAAATACATCATGCCAATAATACCTTAAAATTTCTATTGTAATTCACTGATGCTGTTATCTTTCGATTAGAACTGCCTAATGTCACAAATATTCTAGCTTCTAAGGATAGTAAATTGTGTCCCAAGATCAGTCCTTGGCACGAGAAGTGACTTTGACTTTTTCTACCCGAAAAAAGAGGAAAAACAAAGGAAAAACTCCACTCGTTGAAAAATATTTCTTTTTAATAAAAGTTTTGATTAAAAGTGTTCACAGCTTCTTTTATTTTATTTTCATAGTCCATTGTTACTACTGTACGTCAAGAGCAAGCGATGGTGAACACTGGTCCCGGAATTATCTCAGTTCAGTTCTCTGTAAACTAATTCAAACTGCGGTCAAGGTAATTCAAGATAATTAAAAAGGCAAATTTCAGTCTTAAAAAAGCAGATTTTTTTTAAATTGCACGTCTCTGATTATTCTGTCCGAAATAACATGATGAATATTCTTATCGCCTTAGAGATTTAGTATAACACCTTGTAATAGTCCTCAAAAAGGCAAGCATATATATATATATATATATATATATATATATATATATATATATATATATATATATATATATATATATATATATATATATATGATGATATCATTAAAAACTCACGAGATTACCAAAAACTACTAAATATTATTCCACTCGAATATTTTTTTGCTAGATCATCAAATTGCCGCAATACATGGTCCAGGTATAGCAGGATTCCAGCGCATTCCTCAGCGTCTCAGAGATGGACTTTTCGACAGCAGAGCTGAAAGAATAAGAGCCTTACGTTTGAATTATAATTATAGATGTGTTTTATTTGCATAACTGATACAACACTCCATCATTATAAAGCCCTTCATTATAGCACATTTCCTGTTATAAAGCCTTTCATTAAAACACATTTCCTGTTATAAAGCCCTTCATTATAGCACGGCTCCTGTTATAAAGCCCTTCATTATAACACATTTCCTGTTATAAAGCCTTTCATTATAACACATTTCCTGTTATAAAACCTTTCATTATAGCACGGCTCCTGTTATAAAGCCTTTCATTATAACACATTTCCTGTTATAAAGCCTTTCATTATAGCACGTCTTCTGTTATAAAGCCTTTCATTATAACACATTTCCTCTGATAATAATAGTAATAATAATAATAATAATAATGAGGACTTTGTATAGCGCCTAATCTTTAGAAGCTCTAAGCGCTTTACAACATTAGACAACACCTATAACAAATTTTTAGATTCGTTACATATATAATTTTCTTCAGTATGTTACGGATATCCGTTTTATTTTATATTAAAGTTTTATTTAAGTCATTTGAGTTTTTGACGTTTATATTTAAAGTCATTAAATTCAGTGGCTGGTTTATGTTACTGTAAAAGTGCATGAACATTACGTGCAGAATTGTATTAATAAATTAAGGCAGAATAGCAATGTCAAGGCAAAAATAATTCGTCCAAGTATGCCAAGCATCAAGCTCACGTAAACATCACGTAAAACTAGAAGTACTTTTTATCCGTAGAAATATGCACGCCTTATTTGATTATCGGCTCAATAATATGAGAAGGTAAGAACTTGACTGTTAGATTATTTCACACTCAGATAGTTTAAATGTTCAAGAATCTTTTTAGGTAATTCAGATTGTGTTGATCTGTTGTGCACATATAGATTATATAAGAGAATGAAAACGCCATATTAGGATTCGTCAGTTCATATGCAGCTTTTGTAAGGGTAGTGAGAGGAAATAATGACTTATTTATGATAAATTTGGCCATACGGATGGGAAAACAGTTGTTCCATAAAAGTACACTATGAATTATGCGAAATTACTCAAGTACTTGAACAATTAAATAATTCAGTTTGGTTATATGAAACTTTCAAGGACTTTAGTGATATTCTACTTCACGGGATTACCTTAAAGTAAATTAGTTTGGATTTGGATTCAGAACTGTAATTTTTCCGTGACGCCATCACGTTAACACATAAATATTAGAACCTTCATTAAAAATACCTTTGGATAGTTTCCGGATTGATGTAAATTGATTGTACAATTTAGGATAACACTCTAGGGATTCTTACACTATAAATTATTTTTAATTCTTTCTCTTTGTTTATGAATTTATATTTTAGAAATTGAATGCCTGTTTGTTTTTATCTTGTCTTATTACTTAGTTTAATTCCCTTGGCGTAACAGTTGCAAGACAGGCTCGAAATAAGGTGGTATATGCTCAATGGCTCACATGGACATCCGTATAGTGATGGAATACTGTATCAGTGACGTGAACGTCTATAGCATTAATCACATCATGTGTTTAATTATATCAGATTATTGAAGATATATATTATGTATTCAATGATCAATGATTTTAAAATATTTCATAAAACAAATCAGTCCATCACAGATTGTAGAAAACAATAAATTAATGTTTTTTTTTTTTCAAACTGTAATTAAATCAAGTGTTTTAGCTAAAATGAGATATAATAATGCAAATAGTAAACATTATTACTAATCAAAAATAGGGTAGAATTTTAGATACTCATTATTATTTCATCAAGGCTTGAAGATAATAAAACTGTTGGACCGCTCCGGTGGCCTACTGGTTAGAGCCTCGGAAGCGGGAGGTCGTGGGATCGAACCCCGTCCGAATCATACCAAAGACTTATAAAAATATCTGCGGCATGATGCCCCAGTGCTAGACATCAATATAAATTGCCACACTGCAGACATCGTAGCGATATGACTGAAATTTTTTTAAAGCTACGTTAAAAACCGTTATCACACACACACACACACAGACACAGACACACACACACACACACACACACACAGACACCCACACACACACACACACACACACACACAACTGTTGAGACTGGGGTTGAGATTCTCTTTCAACCAATCACACGTTGCTTTACATTTGCAACATCACTTTTGATTGGTTCAGTATGACACTTGATCTCAAATTCAAGCTGGAGGATTTATCATTTCCAGGTCAGATATCCAGTAATTGAAAAGTATAGAACATATTAGCAGAAACCGATTGCGAGGTCAAAGATATACGGGTAAATATTATTTATATATGAAGATGTGCATACACCCATGTTAATATTTGCATAGCCTCACGCTTGGAATGCGTCCAATGCAACGCCAATACGCATGCATCCGATGAAATCTTCTGCTGACCATTCATTGTGTAATTCGTTATATAACTGGACGGTAATAAAGTATTTGAAAAATTATCCCTCATGGATACACTGTTATACAATCATCATAGGTATGGAGGAAAAACAAGCAGAAAATATAATTACTAAAATCATAAAATGATTGTCTCCCTTAATTTCATGAGCGCAGACAGACAACAAACTGCAAGAAAATTATTGTCTCCCTTGCTTTAATGAGTGTATAGTCATTCCGCAAACGGCAGAAACCAAATATTCTTTTAGGTATGTACCCCAAAACATTATCCGAATATATAGCCAAATGAAAGAAAGAAAAAATATCGCATATATTTCATACCAATAATACTAGCATATAGGTTAGAGAATTTTAATTCATACTCTACAGAGAATTGAACCCAGGTCCGTGGGTAAATGGCACACAATTATTTGCCTGCACACACGAGCCCATATTCCCTCACGACTAAGCACACATCACCAAAAAATGATGCAAATGATTCGGTGTTATATGCACTCGTGTGTAGCAGACACTTGCAGGACGACCTAGAAATTAAAAATTTAAACATAAAAATTCTCTAACCTGTATGATAGTAATATTTGTTTTAAATATTAATTCTGTCTACTGTTATCAAGCATTCACTTTTTAATCCAGGGATTGCACTTTCCGTTCTGTATATATTCCATTTTTAGCAATATGTCGGTTCATTATTGTCTACTCACATGACTGCTGCATATCACTAATGATGTCATTCACGGATATTCCAAGTTTCTTAGCCTTTTCAACATCTCCCAACAACTGGTTTTCCACTAGTTTAATTTCTGAAAGTTCCAATAAGACAAATATATACCAGGCATTTTTTGAAGCAGTTATTGTAACTTTCAAATTATGGATCTGAATTGATATAAGCGAAATCAAAACCTAAAAATGTACTCTATGATAGTGATTATTGTTGGCAAACATTCATTCCATTAATTACTTTCAGTTTACCTTTTTGCGTGTATTGCACTTTTGTATGTATGTATGTATGTATGTATGTATGTATGTATGTATGTATGTATGTATGTATGTAATCTATACAGATATACATATTAATTTGGCTTTTCTATTATACTTACCTTTCTGTCTGAGAGCCTCAACTAATTTATCATTATCTTCACTTGGGACCACACCAGCCCACTTTCCACCTGTTGTAAATTAAATTCCGATATTATCATTTGTATATAATGCCAGTGACTGCATTATCATTTGCACTGAAGGCACATTTATAAGCGATACTGTACAAGATTGAAGTTCCAAAATTAATATATATTTTCAGAGCCTGGAAAAACAGACTTTGATTCTGGTTATTGACTATACTCTTGTACAAAAAGAGTGAAATGTTAATCGTCTATGATCTTCACAAAAACATCTATCTTGAATGCGTCATGGAATATCATAAGGCTGTTTCCTGTCATATTGAATTTTCATATTATATAAGTCGCATTATCTTCAAAATTTGATTTTATAAAACAGGTGCCGTTTGGGATTCTTTAGCGGAGAGGAGTGTGGGAACATTTGCTTCTCCTTAGCAATTTAATCTCTAGAGCTGCACATCGCCTGCTTCTGTCGGCTACAGAATCATTATTACTATCTCCGTTGAGGACTCACGGTACTAATTCAGTTCCCATAGTAAACCTATGCAAACACCATGATATTACAAATTCAATAACTTAAAATTTTGAGCGCTCATTGTCAAACCTATATATATATATATATATATATATATATATATATATATATATATATATATATATATATATATATATATATATATATATATATATATCAGTATAGATGAAACCTGGATATCGGCTTCTTTGTAGAGGAAAGTATATGAGCCGCGGCATTTTCTGGACCTGCATGTGTTTAAAACATGTGCTTTCAATTTCGCACCAAAGAGTCTGGTGCTAATTTTAGTAATGAGTGTTCGAAACTCAAGACTGTTAAAGTACTGAAATTCCATCAATAAAACAATGTCTCTATTTTGTTTCACTTACATCTAGGATAAGCTCTCAAAAGGTTCTTTTTCCTACATAACTTACATTATTAACCAGTCATAGTCAGCCTAACCCATATATACTCTATTTTAGGTTCACCCATTTCTAGGCTGGTTCCCATTTTGCCATACCATTAGTACCGTGTGTCCTTGATGCATTGGTTATGCCATGAATGTATGCGACAATTTTACATTGGGGATGCCTCTTTCTAGGACAGGAAAGACATTTTTCAAACTAAATGTAGCGACCAGTTTGTACATTCGTTATTTGCAAAAATGTTGCGGTCGTCCAAATTGCTTCCGTTGCGATTCTCTAATATACTTATCTTATATTTTAAACTGCTAGTCAAACGGACGCATGTTTCAGAATTATCAACTGATGGTCAAACGGACGCATGTCTCGATATGATCGACTGATGATCAACTGGATGCATGCCTCCGAGTGATCGACTGATACCCAAAAGGATGCATCCCTCGGTATGATCGACTTTGGCCAACTGAATGCATGCCTCTGAGTGACTGACTGATAGCCAAACGGATGTATGCCTCATAGTGATCAACCAATGGTCAAACGGATGTATGCCTCGGTATGATCATTTTTGGTCAAATGGACTCATGCCTCATAGTGATCGACCTATGGTCAAACGGATGCATGCTTCGGTATGATCGTCTGATGGTCAAACGTATGCATGCCTGAGAATGATCGACTGATGCTCAAACGGACCTACGCTTCAAAATGATCCAATATAGTTTGAATGAGTAGAAACAATTCATTACCATTCAGCAGGAATAGCTCGTCTCGTTGTTTCTGCATTTCTTGAGCTAATTTCTTCCAGTCATTGGAGGATGACGTAAGATCAATTTCTTTCTGACGATCTGATGATAATTCAATTGGTGTCTCCAGAAAGGTCGCAACATCTAAAATGTATGCGGTTGCATAAACGTTTCTATACAATAGTTGATACGTGATCTAATTTCAAGCAGAATTACTTCATATAAAGGCGTACTCCAACCATCAAAAAAAATATTGCTTCTATTAAAATTTAAAGTTGTCCAAGTTAGCTGACCAGCTTTTATGAACAAATTTTTACATATTCACGGTAAAATTGAGAGGAAAATAAACACGGAATAAATCTATCCGCTAAACAACACTTCCTTTCAGACTAGGTTTTACCATACTCAAGCACCCTAGTGGCGCCTCTGTAAAATTCCATCCGATCCTGTATATGTGGCTTTGTATGCATTATTTAAATCTTACACGTGATTCTTGGTTTAGCATCAAATTAGACCTTATTTATACAGCAATTTCTCGCAACTTCTATTATTATGTCATGTTGATGTGGTATTATTGAACTCATTTTTTGTGTGAAAACCAATGACGTTGAAAAAACGATTGATTAATGAATTGTAGCCAGTAGCTGTAGAGGTGCAAGGATGTATGTCACCATAGCTCTACCAAGATTCCCTTTCTAAAGTACCTTCGTCAATGTGCTCAGATTTTCATACATTAAAAAAGCCAGTTGGGTTCTATATTTCAAGACTTGTTACAAGTAATGTTTCAATTGTTGTATATAGACTGAATATCGTGTACCTTCCTGTTTTTCATCATCATGTCCCTGTCTCAGTTTATCCAATGCTTCTTTCAAAGCCTGTGAAAATAAAAGTTCTGTTTTAACGTCTGATTGTCGATGTTCGTCTGAAACTAAGCCTAAATACAGTCAATTTAAATAAAGCTTATCAGCATGCATTGTTAAACGTGAAGGTGATAACTATATGCGACCCTTTTCACACAACCGTTGAGCTTAGGGCATTTCACAGGATAGAGAGAGAAAGAGACAGTTCACAAAGCCCACTAATGATAACTACAAGTGAAGACATGCCTAGGTTGCCCGGTTTAGCGTTTGTTAAGAATAACTAGAAAGTATGCACCTGTGCATTGGCTGTTGCTACTTCCGGTCACACTTCTTGCAGCTTATCTATGTTAGCTCTTGTCTGAAACAAACTATAGTACACATGCATTGTTGCTGGTGTAGGAAGGTATTATATTGCCGTGGCGAGGTAGAGAAAGCGCTGCCATCAATCAGCAAAACCCAAATGAATTTAAATTGCAGGAGATACCAAGAATACATTGAAATCACGACAATTTATCAAGTATTTGTGCCTGCAAAAATGTATATATGTGTTTAGGAAGATAACTGTGTCATCACTGGAGACCTGAGATTAGAAATGTACTAACGTACCACAACGTATTTGTATGAATGACTCAAAATGGGTACATTAGAATATCTAAATAGAATATCTAAATAGAATATCTAAATAGAATATCCAAATAGAATATCTAAATAGAATATCCAAATTGAATATCTAAATAGAATATCCAAATAGAATATCTAAATAGAATATCCAAATAGAATATCTAAATAGAATATCTAAATAGAATATCTAAATAGAATATCCAAATTGAATATCTAAATAGAATATCCAAATAGAATATCTAAATAGAATATCCAAATTGAATATCTAAATAGAATATCCAAATAGAATATCTAAATAGAATATCCAAATTGAATATCTAAATAGAATATCCAAATAGAATATATAAATAGAATATCCAAATAGAATATCTAAATGGAATATCTCAATAGAATATATAATGGAATATCTAAATAGAATATCTAAATAGATTATCCAAATAGAATATTTAAATAGAATATCTTTCGCAACAGTAGACATTTAGTGAGATTTACTCTCTCTCTCTCTCTCTCTCTCTCTCTCTCTCTCTCTCTCTCTCTCTCTCATTAAACCTGCAGATCAACTCCACCATCCGTGTCTTTACTGGCGTCCTCAGTTGTCGTTGCTAACGTAGATGGACTCATCGGCTCGACAGCATCTTCCTGAACTATGTCGTTCTGCTTTCGTAATTCCATCTGCCGTAACTAAAATGAAAGAAGCCATGACAACATTGTATTTACTGTTTTTGCTGTCCTATGTGTATTTTCTAATTCGTTTTTAAATGGCATGTTTTATAACATTATCTATCCATGTCGATTCATATTCGATGTGGTCAAAGACTCTCGATTCCTTTTTTGCCCTAACAACGATTATAGCTATACAAAACAAAATGTACGATGCATCACTTGATTTACAGGGGCACTGGACTTTTGTCGAACATTCGGGCCTAATGTTAGTTATCTAACCGACTGCTAGTATGTGTCATACAGAAATTTTAAATCGTCAATAAAAAAAAATGCTTTTATTCTAATTCACATGAATTAAGTGTGATTATAATATCTCTAATTTTATGTTCTGATAATGAGTAGGTGTGGTTATTAATGAGTAGGTGTGGTTATTAACGAGTAGGCGTGGTCGACTCTGCTCTGGCAATAGGTTAGTTCCCTTCATTGATCAACAGATCGACAAATTAGTATTTAAAACATTTCCTATTTAAATAAATTAGTACAGTCAATATCGCAGGCTTAGGTCCCAAACGTGATCTATTTAAACCAATGGAGTTTACATCTTAGCCGTATGAGGGATCACCACTAAAGACTTCGATCATTGAATAAGTGTTATCAATTGTTATTACCACATTATGTATATTATTTTTATACCTCATTCATTATTTAACATTTTTTTTATGAAATCCAGTGTATCAGAAATAAATTCACACCAGCAAAGACTATGTTACCTATGTCAGATACTTACATGGATACAGCAAATAAAAATTTCAGCACCGGTTGCATTTTCTAGAATAAATATTTGCTTTGAGATGACTGGCAATTGTAGTGCAATGTACCTTTCTAAGGACTGGTACTTGTAGTGCAAGGTACCTTTCTGATGACTGGCAATTATAGTGCAAGGCACCTTGCTAATGACTGGTAATTGTAGTGCAAGGTACCTTTCTAATGACTGGCAATTGTAGAGCAAGTTACCTTTTTGATGACTGTCAATTGTAGTGCAATATACTTTTCTAATGACTGGCAATTCTAGTGCAAGGTACCTTTCTGATGACTGGCAATTGTAGTGGCAATTGTAGTGCAATGTACTTTCCTAATGACTGGCAATTATAGTTCAAGGTACCTTGCTAATGACTGGCATTTGTAATGCAAGGTACCTTTCTAATGACTGACATTTCTAGTGCAAGGTACCTTTCTAATGACTGGCAAGTGTAGTGCAAGGTACCTTTCTAATGACTGGCAATTGTAGTGCAAGGTATCCTTTCTAATGACTGGCATTTCTAGTGCAAGGTACCTTTCTAATGACTGGCAACTGTAGTGCAATGCACTTTTCTAATGACTGGAAATTCTAGTGCAGTGTACTTTTCTAATGACTGGCAAGTGTAGTGCAGTGCACTTTTCTAATGACTGGCAATTGTAGTGCAAGGCACCTTGCTTATGACTGGCAAGTGTAGTGCAAGGAACCTTTCTAATGACTGGCAACTGTAGTGCAATGCACGTTTCTAATGACTGGCAATTCTAGTGCAGTGTACTTTTCTAATGACTGGCAAGTGTAGTGCAAGGCACCTTGCTTATGACTGGCAAGTGTAGTGCAAGGAACCTTTCTAATGACTGGCAACTGCAGTGCAATGTACCTTTCTAATGCCTGACAATTATAGTGCTAGTGATCTTTCCAATGAATGCAAGCGACCTTTCTAATTAATGCAGGTAACCTTTCTAATGAATGCGAGCAACATTCTTCCCAAGTTATTAAATCTTGGGGGTAAAATCAGATAGGAAATTTGAATGATTTTCATTGGAACATAAATAGGATAAAATACAACTTATTTCTAGAAAAAGTGTAGTGATACAATATTGGAGAGTTGTCATAATCGAACTTCACTATTTTCGGATGTTTCTATTGCAGATTGCCAAACTCTTCATTTAACATTGAACAAATAAAAGCCACCACAGATCATCCAAACGGAAATGCGATGTTGCGCCCTTTGGAAATGAGAAAAAAGATACTTTAATCGTTGAGCGAAGCGAGTTTGGTTGTTTTCTTTTTGTCTTTTTGTTTTGTGTTGTTTATCTTTTCTTTTCCTGTTTTTTTTTTTTTTTTTTTTTTTGGCAAATGTTTGCTCTGTATGTAAATGGGAACACTTTATTTCATTTGATATAAACGTATATGTATGTCAACACGTGACTTGATTGGTTGAGTCTGTCCCTCATGGGTTAAGGATAACCTTCGTGAGTTGAGGATTATCTTCATGCGCTATGGATTATCTTGGTTTAACGGAATCCTTTTCGCTTGAAACATATCTTTCGAGCATAGAATAATATAAAATACAAGATACGGGGAATTTATCTCATCTCCGTGGCAATACGGTAAGAGCAACATATAATCTCCAAGAATTTTGGTAGTCTAAATTCGGGTCCATGATTGAAATTTTCTAGCAATACTAGATATCACCTTTGAATGTAATACTAGATATCACCTTTGAATGTAATACTAGATATCACCTTTGAATGTAATACTAGACATCACTTTGAATGCAATCGATTGAGAGTGATCTCAATAAAAAAAAACATTAAACAGAAACAACAGCCGCTAAACCAAAATATATATCTTTTTCAAAAGAGTGTGTATGTGTATTTTTTATAACCACGAACAATTTTCATCACAGTGAAATGACTTGCAAAATGTACAATATGATTGACAGAAATGTACAATATGATGGAAAAAACTGTACAATATTATGTACAGAAATGTTCAAAAATGGGTCTTACCGCTCTCTGGAGATCGGAGAGCTGAAATTGAATCATAAAAATCACATAAATTGATGAGACCGAAAGTGCTGTGACAGTTTACCAAGAAAAACTCTCATCAAAGCAAACAGTTAAAGTGTCATGATAACTGCACATCTATGATAACCGAATATACATTTTCAATTAAATCCTATAAGCAGTGCGGAAAGAGAATTAATGAAGATCTGAATTCTCAAAATAACACAGTTTTAGAAGGAAAAACAATTGGAAACAAAATGGGACAGATGAAAAAGTAAAATCTTTCTAGTCTACACCAGGCACATATCTAACGTACAAAGTTTCAATCAAATCTTTGAAGCGCGAAGCCATAAGGAACTTAATTCTCCAAAGACACCTAGATTATTAGGTTTCCAAGAAGTACCACTATAAGTGGATTACATCAAAAAAGAAGAACCTTTCTTAGCTTTATGACCACTGATATGCTTTTAGGTAACTGCAAGAAAGAGTTCGTGTATGTCTGTGTAACTGTGTCTTTAAACGGCTTTTAACCAATTATGAATTAATTAATTAATTAAACATGATATGGCTCGTGCGAAATTTTAAAGCTTTTGAAGTGTGTACTACATAAAATTATGTCCTACCTTTTCTTTGATAAGTTGGATCTGAAACAAAGTGAACACAAACAAATGGGAGATTAAATAATGAATGAAATACGTAGTAAATAGAAATATACGGTCCAGAAAAAACATGGAACTGTTATCGTACAATATGATCCAGAAAACACGAAACTGTTATCTTACAATATGATCCAGAAAACATGGAACTGTTATCTTACAATATGATCCAGAAAACATGGAACTGCTATCGTGCAATATGATCCAGAAAACGTGGAACTGTTATCTTACAATATGATCCTATAATAATAACAAGTACCCTTCAATCATGTGTTATTTAAATATGAAGCTTCTTTATAGATGCGCAGAGAAGTGTTTTTATTTACTGGGTGAATAATTTACATTTCAGATCTTTCTATTCATTCATTCATTCATTCATTCATTCATTCATTCATTCATTCGTTCGTTCGTTCACTCGTTCATTTATTCATTATTGCTGAAATGCTGCAGCTACCCAATATACACCCAATTAGTAATCTCAAAATGTTAAGGACGTAGGAAGCATAATTTGTCAATTGCTGTACATGAAGGCATTACTTTCAAACAGAAGGAAATTGGAAATCATTTAAGTCTTGCAACTCCCAAGTCCCTGCCTGTCCCATACACGGAGTGATAAAAACCATTGCAAATGTACGTCCTCTCTTGAGTCCCATACAACGATTCCTAAAACCCCATTACAAATGTACGTCCTCTGTTTAGTCCCATACAGGGATGGCTGAAACCATTATAAATGTACGTCTTCTCCTTAGTGCCATACAGGGATAAATAATAGTACAATTACAAAATGTACGTTTTTTGTTTGTCGTTTTTGTATTCACATTCATGATATATATTTCCAAATAATAAAAAAGCTATCACAGTTCGTGATATTTAGGCTGATATTGCAAGCCAATTTACTTTTTTTAATGTAAAAAACGACGCTTTTGCTTTGCGTGTAAATTTACACTTTGGTCTACATGGGAGAGAGGCCTATTCCCAATGTATGTCATTGTAAAATATGCAGTTAATTAATAAATTAATAGCAATAAAACAGCAAATTCGATTTATTGTACGATAACAGAGACACCATTCATTTCACTTTGTGACCATACATGCTTTTTTTCTACTTTCCTTCAAAATATTTTTACACGGAAGCTTAAATCTTACCTTATCTACGCCTCCTTCGGTTCTATGAACTGAAAAGATAAATAAAATAACTTTGAATGATCTCAGATCACGTAGCTCATAGAAAGCAGAACAACGATAACAATGTGGACACATGGGTGATATGTAAAGTTAAGCAGCAGGCAGTAAAACAATTACCTTGGATAACAACAATAAGCCAACAACTCGATTATTCATGTCAGATTCGATAATAAAGAGAAAGGTGAGAATAAATTGTGTAGAAACAAACTTGCATCATAGTGCAATCAAGTCCAATTTCTTCTGCTATATATAGTGCACAACTTAACCGTAATTAAACATAGCTAAATGTAAAACACTGCATTGTTTCTCGACCCATAAATAAATGCATTGAGAAATTGCCAGAAATTGAATCACAGTCCTAACAATTTACCAAATGCTTAAAAATTGCATAACCAGTCATATTAGATGGTGTTTCACAAATTAATAAGCACTATACCAGTCAGGCTATGAAGATCTCACAAGTGATGTGACAAAATTAAATTGTATTGTATTCAACAGTTTTTACAGGGGTGATATATTTCGCATAATTAAAACGAAAGTAACAATGTCCAGAACTAGACCTAATGCCTATAAGTTTTGACGGGATCAAAGTGTGGTTAAGCTAGTTGTGTTCATGAATAACATTCAAAAAAAAATATGTTCATTTGTTGATTTTAAACATTAAAAAACATATTCCAATGTTTTACAACAGGTCCAGATTTTCGGATTACGTTTAAAGATGATATCAATCAAAAATGCAGTATCAGTCCTGTAGCAATATGTTTACACAGTGCAGTAATGAAAGATGTAAAGTAGGTAATAGAATATATTTTTCAAAGATCAGTTTACAAGGATTCAACAAAACCAGAGACAGTATGTATAGTAGAGTTTTAAGCTGGATTTAAGACAACATATGGTAACTCAGTATATGAAATATTTATAGCCGGCCATAATTTCAAATTACAAATATCCAAGTCGCTTACAGACGGGAAGATTTTAAGAAATACATTTGCGAACAAAGGTTATCAATATACACCAAACAAGATGGCAAATACACCTAGAAAAACAATGGAAGACCATACGAATGAACGACATAAAGATTGTACTCGTCAAATTGAAAGGATATGACGATTCATTTAACAGTCTAGAACAGAACCAAGTCAAAACACGTAGAATACAAATGGGCAAGGCCCAGTCAATTCTAGATTTTTTACAATGTAATAGAAATGACAGAACAAAAATGTCGAGTGAAAATACCAGAGATACAAAGAGTGTACAAAATCACTAACACTAATATGGTAATATGTTGAAGAAAAAAAAATTAATCTGCAAATAATTACATATGGATGTGGAGAAACATTAAAATATACTCAATACATTTGTCAATGAAAATCCAATTTTATGTAAATATTTGAAATTTTAATGATGGGCATAAGTTTAACATAAAAAGCTTTGCGCAGTAGTTTACCCTTATCTAGCCATTCCGTTTCATACAATAAATTAACTCACCTTAGCCAAGATAGTGTGATATATTCAACGTGATACACAACTCTTTCAACAGAAACTCAATTTTTCGCGTACAAATTATTTAGCAAATTTGAAAACTCCATTTTAAGTTTTGATGATTACAACTATTCTGAACAGATAAAGAGCGCTGGCATGACGTTTTTGGAAGAATCAGCTAAACAGGGTGGTGTGGGCGGCAGTATGTAGTTGTGTTATTTCCTACCGGTATTTTGCTCATACATTTGTTCCAGAAATAGTTAACGGGCTTCATGTTTATTTCAGGATGCGAATAATGGCGTTTGAATACAAGGTACCTTTACCCTATGATAAGGTATTCAAATCAAATCCGATAGCATAAATATGGCACAATTTAGTTTGATCTGCAACAATTATAAATTTCTACAGACTTCAGATATTTCAGGTGAAAATGAAGAACAGGAAAAGATTAATCGGTAATGGTACGAATGAACATAAAGTTGTACTCCAAGATTTCGGGAAGACTACACCTGCTGTTGTTTTAGCTGCTAACAAATGTAAACACAACAATGGAGCAAGTAGTGTTGAATGCCGAAATCACTGTCAGCTGATGAAATGAACTGTATGGCAGACAAAGATCAAACAATTGTGTGCGGCCTTTCTGCAATGTATCTAGAGATTAATGGATGCGGGGAAGGCTAGACTGAATCAAAGCAAACGGTCTAACGTAACCTGCATTTTATGCAAATACGGTTAAAATAGAACATCTCATACACAGTTTGTTTGACAGTATTAGTCAATATTGAAAAGTTCACATGGCTGTTTGTCCTAGGAAAGCAATGTTAAGACTGAGGTTTAAACATAATTGTAAAATATCAACAAGACATACTGTGTTCAAAATTGAAACTGGAATAATGTTGTTGGTGGAGAAACGATATTGTTTTATTGGCAAATGACATGGTTAATAAAATGGGCAGTGATGCTAGATACATCAGTAATTAACATGATTAATAAAATGTGCATTGTTACTGGATACATCAACAAATAGCATGATGGGTAATGTTGTTGCATAAAACAGCGATTGATAGTAAACCAAGTTATCGTCAGTAACTGTCATCTTTGTACATTTTAGATCATTCTGATATTTGACAAATTTGTTTTCATCTTTATGTATTTCTACTGTTCTCTTTCTGATATTTTCCCTCTGTTTGCCGATTACAGTGTTATACACTAAAAATTTACACCTAGGAAAACCAAGTCACCAAATTTCTGATTGCATAGCTGCTAAAAGACCTGACCTTTTTGACAAGTTAGAATGATCTGGAAATGAATATCTGACCCTCATCCTGGTTCTGAAATTGTGTCTTAGTTTTTGTATAGGGGATATTTACCTGATAATGAATTATTTGTGTCGTATACAGCAGTCTTAGAGGAGCCATTTACTTTTAGTTCAATTATTATTTGAGAGATTTATTTATTTTCATTAAGTATGATTTTTAATGATCTGGATAATGTGTAGGTAGTGTTAGAAAGTTCAAAGGGGAAGGGCGTTCTTTATATTAATCTTTCTTACTTATTTTCTATCCCCAGTGCGTATTATGTATGATTTATTTTTTATCACTTCATGTGGTATTGGTAAATCAGGTATTGAAGTCTTCTCTTTTATTTATTAAACTATAAATATTTCAATATATTTAATTCTAGTATGCGTTTATAACTTTTAATCATTTGCTTTATCGTACATTTCAGTAAAATGGCCACCTCGTTGTGTATATATTATCTGCCCGATGGGAACAGTTGTATCTGAACATCACCATTTATTTGATCTTTCCATAGTGTCAAACGGCTCTAATGTATGATTCCCACACAAGACCAGCTTCGTTATTTTTGGAGGGGAGGGGTCTGCGCCAAACAAATATTAATATTTAAAAAATAATATTCCTGTAGTCTTACTGCCATAGTAAATATTGTTTACTCTAACATAATATCCATATGATATTGCGATAATAAATATTGTTTTTTCTAACATAATAGCCATGACTTACTGTGCTAGTCAATATTCCTTTTTCTAAAATGCAACCATGTCCTACTCAGCAAGAGAATATACATTTCTAATTTTATACCTACCTTAAGGGGTTAGCGTATTGCGCCACTGCAGTTGTACTGGAAATTTAATTTCTGGACATGTGTGTTTATTTTATTTACTTCACCCACGCGAAAACAGATAACGAACAATTTCGATTTCACTGTCATTCAATACAGTAAGTTTACCTACTAGAAGTGAAATTTGAAATGAGATGACTATAAGTATATTTTAAAGGAAATGGTCAGGGTGAATACTTTAAAGGAAATGGTCAGTGTGAATACTTTAAAGGAAATGGTCAGTGTGAATACTTTAAAGGAAATGGTCAGTGTGAATACTTTAAAGGAAATGTTCAGTGTGAATACTTTAAAGGAAATGTTCAGTGTGAATACTTCAAAGGATATGGTCAGTGTGAATACTTTAAAGGATATGGTCAGTGTGAATACTTTAAAGGAAATGGTCAGTGTGAATAATTTAAAGCAAATGGTCAGGTCAGTGTGAATACTTTAAAGGAAATCGTCAGTGTGAATACTTTAAAGGAAATCGTCAGTGTGAATACTTTAAAGGATATGGTCAGTGTGAATACTTTAAAGTAAATGGTCAGTGTGAATACTTTAAAGGAAATGGTCAGTGTGAATACTTTAAAGGAAATGGTCAGTGTGAATACTTTAAAGGAAATGGTCAGTGTGAATACTTTAAAGGATATGGTCAGTGTGAATACTTTAAAGGAAATGTTCAGTGTGAATACTTTAAAGGAAATGTTCAGTGTGAATACTTCAAAGGATATGGTCAGTGTGAATACTTTAAAGGATATGGTCAGTGTGAATACTTTAAAGGAAATGGTCAGTGTGAATAATTTAAAGCAAATGGTCAGGTCAGTGTGAATACTTTAAAGGAAATCGTCAGTGTGAATACTTTAAAGGAAATCGTCAGTGTGAATACTTTAAAGGATATGGTCAGTGTGAATACTTTAAAGGATATGGTCAGTGTGAATACTTTAAAGTAAATGGTCAGTGTGAATACTTTAAAGGAAATGGTCACTGTGAATACTTTAAAGGAAATGGTCAGTGTGAATACTTTAAAGTAAATGGTCAGTGTGAATACTTTAAAGGATATGGTCAGTGTGAATACTTCGAAGTTGGACAACCTGAACCTACACGATGGCTCGACAGCAATCTTGAACATCGCCACTGGTACCATAGCCTACATGACTTTATACTGCAGATAAACATTTATATACTTTCCCTGATGAAAATAGAATTATAAATCGAAACAAATTATATTTGAAATTTAATAATTTTGATGGATGAACGGTCTGTCAATCGCATGTGTATGTATGTACATTCAGATATAATTTATAAACGAACGTCACCTCTCGATAACATTAAGCTATATTTGCTAATGTATGACTTGACGAGAACAGTTTTTTATTCGAAAGGATCGATGTTAAGTTCCTATATTTCTTTGTGCAAAATCATTCACTCGCCAAGTAGGTAACGCTAGCATTGAAAAAAAAAATTATTCTAATAAAAATAAATAGCTTATAGTGTGCTTATTTGCATTCAGTAATATATCTTATGTTATTCTCAGCTTTGAAGAAAATTAGCTCTTCTCCAGAGTCATTTGCAAAAATTCGTGCAATGCTTTAGAACACAGTTATAATAGTTATTTCCATTTCAGCTTTGTAAATATATCTCCAACATATATAATGACCTATATACATATCATTAAAATTACATTAAAAGCGCTGTACTCACCAATGGGAACCGCTAGACACAAAGTGTACAGAGAAAAAAGGCTTAAAATGTATATAGGTGACATCGTTCTGTTTCCACTGATATTCTGAAAAAGATTTATATATATAATGTATGTACGAGTGTGTGTGTGTGTGTGTGTGTGTGTGTGTAGGGTGAGAGACAGAAAAGTTAAAATCTACGTGTGTGTAAGTATTGGGCAGGTGAGAGATTGTACAGATAAAATCCGTGTGTGTGTGTGTGTGTGTGTGTGTGTGTGTGTGTGTTGGGGAGGATAAGATACAATAAAGTTACAATCCATATATGCATGTGTACAGTGCTAGCTTCAAATATGATTTTCTATAAGTAAATAAAAAATTTGTCGCTTTCTTTTCAATGGCTGATATTAAAATATTCATTTTAAAAAATTCATCACAGTGGATCTGCATAATCTAAAGAGAATATATTCCTTTTATTTGTTTACTCAGTCGCATTGTTGTACATTCAGTCCGTATAAATACCAGTGACTAACTATTAATTGTGTCAGAATATATTTGCAGTATATATTATATCATGCATGTTTGTGCAAGAAAAGAAAAACTATACTTAAAATATCTTCTGTGTGTGTGTGTGTGTGTGTGTGTGTGTGTAGATCAGTTACTTACTTCAAAAATGTTGATTTTTCTAACTTTTCACGATTCGTTTGCGAGCACCTGTGTGTACACGTCTACAGGTATCTGGTCAGAGAAATATGCCGATATAAACATGAAAACAAATAAACTTCCTTTACATAAAACTGTTTAAAGTTCACGCCATAACGACATGGCATACTTCATGAAAATCCACGGTTCAAAGTCCACACTCATTACGACATGACGTACGAGTTGACCTCCTCCAAGAATATTTTCGTTTCTAGTTTATTCAAGATTGCATGGCTTGGCGATTTTGAATTTCGAAACTGTCAACCCAGTGTTAAAGAATGCCACTGTATATAAAAAGATACACTAAAGTCCTATGTTTATGGATTGATGACTTTTGCTGTTTGTTTCAAATCCAGAAGCCAAATTTCTGCCTCGATTTATTCTTACGACCCTTTTCCTTCCGATATATTATGGTATATGCTGGTTCATTCACTGAATGTGTAATACACCTTTTAAGCATGTTAAGGTCATTGTCACGCATCAAACATTTTCACCTACTTATATTTTTTGACATATTATATGTATTTAAAAGTAAGGTGGATACTGAGAGATTGGATGCAAAAAGAAGCGTAATATCTTGTAAACCATCTTCATGGGATAAGTGTATATATATATATATATATATATATATATATATATATATATATATATATATATATATATATATATATATATATATATATATATATATATATAATACTCATTTTTTCATGCCATAGAATAAATTCAGGAATTGTCTGGTTTAGCAGAATCATAAGATCCCAAAGCTTATTTTAAAGAGACAACAGTTAGCTTTTGTCCCCTAAAACTTACTTGGTTTTATTATTCGATTCGATGACATGATGGGGGTGTATATATGTCTACTCTTTGCTCTCTTTGCTCTTTCCTTTGACAACCTCTGCAGTTGACATTAATCACTGGTAAACTACAGGGGCGCATTAAATATACACTTTATAGGTTTATGAACGCTCAGTTATATACGTTTTCTATTTTGTTTCTGTATTACTTTTTATTGTCATTGTAACTAAACATAGAACAGGAAATTTGTGTAATAATTTATACTGATTATTCTGAGTTTTTAAATACATATTTAATAACAATTAGAAAATATGCTTAAGTTAAATAAATCAACATGAAAAGAGAAAAATTGAAATTCTAAGTTTTTTCAATAGCCTGGTGATTATTTTCTATATGGCCTAGTGATTACTTTCTATATGGCCAAGTGACTACTTTCTTTATGGTCCAGCGATTACTTTCTGTATGGCCCAGTGATTAATTTCTATACGGCCAAGTGACTATTTTCTACATGGCCTAGTGATTATTTTCTATATGACCCAATGATTACTTTCTTTATGTCCTAGTGATTACTTTATTTATGGCCAGTGATTGCTTTCTATATGGCCCAGTAATTACTTTCTATATGGTTTAGTGATTACTTTCTATATGTACTTTCCACATAATATTCCTCCATACAGCTCTTGTGGCGCAGCATTCTTATTTCGTCGACACGAACTTTTCACACATATGTAAAGGTGATATATCATAGTGCAGTCATAATTGACGTATTTTACAAAGAAGAAGAGCACAAAATATGTTATATTAAAATAAAATATCTAACTAAAGTGGATGGACCTGTATTCATAAGCACACACACACACACACACACACACACATTTACACAATAAATTGACAAGGGCGCAGTTACAAAACAGATTCCAACACTTAAGCTTTCTGTCAAGGGAAGAAACAAATCAGAAAATAAAAATCGACACGTAGCATGAATGAGGGGAAACATGAGTTATGTATTTGAATGACAGTGGAAACAAGAGCTATGTATATGAATGACAGGGGAAACATGAGCAATGTTAATAAATGACAGGGTAAACAAGAGCAATGTTTATGAATGACAGGGGAAAAATGAGCTATGTATATGAAAGACAGGGGAAACAAGAGCTATGCATATGAATGACAGGGGAAACATGAGCAATATTTATGAATGACAGGGGAAACATGAGCAATGTTTATGAATGACAGGGGAACCATGAGCTATGTATATGAATGACAAGGGGAATCTACAAAGAAAATTATTTAATTAATGAGAAAAGATCAAATATTATCGAAATGTGTAAGCTAAATGGAAATGGTGTATTGAGATCAGAATATCGAAAGTTACACACGTACACAGGCCACAGTCAGAGGATCTACGTAAATGTGTGTTATCCTTACGCAGAACCGCAGTGAGTTACTCTAATGCTGACAAATGTCAGAGGACGGAAACTGTGCGTCGCCAGAGCAACACCATTTAAGACCAAAAACATCTATAATTTGCATTCAAATTATAAGCGAGGTGTGTGTGTGTGTGTGTGTGTGTGTGTGTCCGAACTTTATCATGCTGCGCCTAACATCGAGTTCCAATACTGCTATAACTTTCAGGATATATCAATGTTAGCGATATGATCTCAGCATACAACATTATGTTGTTTCTGTTGGAGGCAGTCTCGGACAAACCTGATAGTGCAGTATGAAAGCTGGCAATGTGTGTTCGTGCGTGTGTGTGTGTGTGATTTTGATTTTTAACGTAGGTTTAACAATCTTTCAGTCATATCGCTACGATGCCTGCAGTGTGGCACTTTATAGTGTTTATCCTGACACCAGGCCGACCAGTCCTAACACTAAGTTCTCAGTGCTGAGCGCCAAGCGAGGCAGCTGTTATTACCATTTTTGTAAGTCTTTGGTATGACTCTTCCGGGGCTCGAACCCACGACCTCCCGCATCCGAGGCTGACGCTCTAACCACTAGACCACCGGAGCGGTTGAAAGTTGGCAATAAATTATCTGAGTAAAAGATTCCGTTCAAACGAAGTAGGTCATATATGTTGACAGTAAGGTCATGAAACATCTTGACTGAACTTCAAACAGGAACTGATCATTGCCAAACCGTATGCTAGTAATATTCAAAGTAAAATCAACCTTTAAATACCGTGTCAGAAGCTTCTCCCCCAACACACACACACACACACACACACACACACACACACACACACACTAAAATTCTTCAAATAAAAATGTTTCCTTCATGAGACAATGAGGAACTTAAACAGCTTTTGCAGTTATTTTAATCATAAAAAGTGAAACATGTACTTATTTTATATCTTTTCATCTTCAATTTGTATAAGTCGTTTGTTTTCTTTTCGTTTTTTTTAAATATAAATATTCTTAAAACATTCACATTAAGAATAGAAACTGAAAACAACATCAACAACAACAATCCATCTCCACCATATTCCAAAAGATTTACAGCGGCACAGCTAAAGGCTTTTACGTGTGTTTAAATGAAAATGACCAAACTCTTAATTATTGTTGTAATAAACAATGGGGTTTTAGTAAAGAAAAATAATAAGAAATATTTAAATTTCACATCTTATTTTCGCTTTCTTAGCTATTTGCAAATATTGTCTTTATACATAACACAACAACGCAAGTGACTTAATAATCTAAACTTGTATATGCTGTCTCACTTACCTTGTTGCTCGCTTGGATTTTGTCAAGACGATTGTGAAAGCCTTGAAATTTAATCCACTTAATTTACTCGGAACTTTGTTTTAGGGTGAAACTGTGAGAGTAACAAAGTAAATCGGAAGTGATAAGTTGGAGTGCCGTATACCAATCCCTAAAGTGCGTCAAAACGAATCCACACATCGTTATGTTGATAAGGGTATGCAATCGAGGCACAAGAAAGGGTTTAGAGAACTTTCTCCTGTGACTTGGTAATTCTGTATCGATGTTTGTGAGCACTTTTTTTTTCGCAGTAAAAGTGTTTTAAGAAGCAAATAAGTTTCTGCACAATCCATACCCTTCATTTCTCAAATGCTTTGAAGCACACGGCTCTAGATCCAGTTAAATGTTTTAAAATTATAACTTGATGATAAAAATGTCACTCAAGTTAAGGATGCAAAAACTCGAACAGTAAAAGAAACAAAGTTGTTCGAACAATACAGACAGCCACGCTAATATGAAAGGGCAAAACTTTACGTAAAACAGTGGACTATGACAATAAAACATTTCGAGCAGAAAGAAACAACAGATGATGAAAAATGAACTTGACTTGGTGGTTATTACTTTAGAACTCATATCGATTTTGGTTTCCTTCCATGCACTAATTTCAAAGGTACTGAGCAAAAATAAGGCTCATAATAACAGAGCGTTAATATTAGTCGAACAGGAGCCATTATTAGGTCAAATGTTTGCAGAAAAAGATGAGAATCAAACTTGTCCTCGATCTTCTAATAGTAATTACGAGATCAATATTTGGCGTGAAAAAGTGAGAACAGAACTTGGCCTATATTTTCTCGATATTAAGCTTCATGCCGTTACAAGCAAGTGGCCTCTCTATTGAGGGAACCAAACACCTGCCGGAGCATGGCTGCTTAAAATCCATTGTTTTCCCCTATTTCATAAGAACCTCAAGACAACTCAAATGTTCTTTAACGCGCGAATACTATAAATACTTTCTCTCTAATCACTTAATGACAACACATCAAGCAACTCTATTGTCACACTTTCGAGTTTTTATCTTATTTCACATTTGTTTTTATTCCCAGTAAGCCTTGCCAAGCCTGATTATATTATACTGGCAACCGTAGTGACTCATAAAGACGTATATCTACTCACATTTGAATGGAGGTTAAAAGGATGAAATAAGTGTTCTTTCTTTATATAATTGTTACGAGACGCGAAGTGAACTTTCAGGGAAGCTTTGAAGTTCCTAAAGGCCCGGTTTTGTTCCTAATGTCATGTAGAATAACCTGACGTTAGTTTCATAAAAAATATATATAACAGAAAAAGCTAAATATCATGTGCTAAGCCAAATCTTACCGAAGCCACCAAATAATCTTTTTGTTACACGCAAGGGGTTTCCCTACCAAAGGACTAAAAAATCTGCGTGAACGCACCTTGAACTCAGTTTTTTTCCCTATTTCCAAGAACCTCAAGACAACAGTAAATACTACAAATTACAAATAATTTTTCTCTAATTACCTAATGACCATACATCATTAAAATCTAACTTCACACTTGCATGGTTCTTCTTGTTTCACATTTGTGTGATTCACCAGTAAGCCTTTCCAAGTCGAATATTAGTACTTCACACCATGCAGTTAAAAAACACTACTCAAACACCTGATACAAAGAATTATACTGGTCTCAAATAATTAAATAGGTATGCCTACAATTACCAGATAATTCCCTAACACAATAACTTTTGGAGAAGGTCCATTGAACGACACAAATCCATGATATTATAAAGTTCAGTGAATGCTGTATAGTATGGTATAGTATGACGCCTGACCCTTTAAATTGGCTAATTACACGAGTTCAGAAATATCTTCGAAACACCGACTACCCAAAATCAACAAACTATCACTAAAAGGTAAAACAGTCCTAAACCGAGACCCAAATACAAATAATACATACCTACATTTATTACAGTACTAAATTTGATTTGAACCGTAAAGTAGTCTTTCAAAAGTTATCAACAAAATGTTTGACGCCGTACATATTCAACGTTATTTAGAGTCGAACATTTTTGAAAGAACATTTTATTCCCCTTCATACTAACGAATAGGGGCGTATAACTATTTTTTTATATAAAATTCATTCATTTGAACTTCAGTTTACAGCAAGTTATAGAATGCCGTAATATTGGAACTTAGATCTTGAACTTCC
The DNA here is from genome assembly GCA_028554795.2 of Sinohyriopsis cumingii. Classification (NCBI taxonomy): domain Eukaryota; kingdom Metazoa; phylum Mollusca; class Bivalvia; order Unionida; family Unionidae; genus Sinohyriopsis; species Sinohyriopsis cumingii. The sequence continues at coordinate 10,972,684 of CM068831.1, read as the reverse complement.
TTTTTGTGCTTAACATTGGTTCAAGAACATTTCAGATAAATATTGTTTGCATGACTTATTAATTGTTGATGAAAAAGATGATGAAAATGGAGAAAGAGAATAAGGATATGCAGCTTCGTCTCCGAATAAAAGACTAGTAATGTACACTTTATACCTTGTCGGTCTATTTTTCGAACCCCGTTACTTGCACGTGCAAGTTTAAAACGACCTACAATCAACGACGATGACTTTCTCAAAGCCTCCATTTTCCACCATCAGGAGATCTGCCCACCTTCTATTTCCTAGTTGTTTTTAATGTGCTGTACTTGCTGCCAGACAAGTAAATATTGATATTGTAAACCCTTTATCGAAGTTTAACTTCAAGCGTACAAAGAAAAGCGCTGGACATTTTCAGCTTTAAGTTTTTTGTTCGTTCTTTCACTTTCCCCCCAGGAGAACCCCAGTCGAAATACCTGTAGCGCTAATTAAAAGGGGCATATTGATTTTTGAGCTTTATCAGCCAGCGTGATCCCAGTGTTTTCACCTGTCCAATAAATTTATCGCCTCTCTTTCCCACAAGGGCGTGTGCAACTTATTAATTTGCACACTGGGGTGGGCACAATTATTGATAATCCCACAAGGTGCGTCACCACGCAAACAGTTACTCATATGTGGTCACGTAAAACTGGACATGAAACCGAGATTTTATCAATCAGTGGATTTACTATTTAGTATTCTCGTCTTTTAGTTTATCTGAGTAAAACCTTTGAGAGTGAAGACCGATATTTTCTTGATATGTATTGTACAAAATTTAGAGTATTGAATCAAAGGTCATTTCGTGTCCGCTTCACAGATATTTTTAAAATTGTTCTCCGTGTTCAAGCATACGGTATGACCTAATGAAATTATATTCTGCCCTATGTCAATGGTATGACCAAATGATATGACCAGCCGTCCTTAAACATCATCCGTCCATGAACGTATACTATCTTTTACTTTTAACAAAATCGCTCTTCCAAATTTTATTTTATTTAACTGACGTCAGTAACCTTTTCATACTTCATGCCTTCATGTAAAATCTGTCAGGCCACATTCTTGCATCATTATATATATGACGTATAGATAAATGATCGAACCGCTATCATTTCAACCTTACTATTCTGAACAAATGATTCATGTGGGTTCTCAAAATATGACAGTAGTTACTTGAAAGTTTTGTACCATGTTCATTTGTAGAGAAACTTTGCCAGTGTTTACCAAAATACGATAAAGAACAATCTGGTTACAAAACCTTTTTATCTTGTTTTATACGACTGCTGTTGAAAAACGTAATATTTTACTAAATTCAAAGAAAGTCGTCCGCCATGTCGGGCATCAAAACAACAGCCCAAAAGGTCTAAGTGTTTTGACGGCCGAGGACGTGGTCTGGAAAGAATGCATTTCCTAATATCTACGTTGCCTTAGTGAAATATCACTTACATGTTTGTTTTGTGTCCTTGTTTATAAATAACGATTCCAAAGCGTTGTGACCAAGACAGCTTCATCTTTTGGCAATGTATTACTTAAGTTACAAACAGAACCTCTCCTTTTTCTTTCTTCTAGCCAGATCTGAGATGGGACAAGGTCATTAATTTGTAACAACGCTTTTAGTCCAGCATTTATATTCTTACATAGATAGATAGATAAATAGATAGATAGATAGATAAATAGATAGATAGATAGACGGGTGGATGGATGGATGGGTATATCACTTTAGTCACTTAATTTCATTTCCTAAAAACAGGTTCGAGAAAATGTATAATATTTAGTACCCTGAGACTCTGACAACTCGCAGACATCATATAAACCAACGTCCTTTTTCTTCATCTGGAAAATCACCTACCCACTTTACCCCTGCAGGTTCTGGAATATTGGATAGGTTTCATGCACCATATGACATGTCCCAAGAGACTACTAATTAAAGCAGTTCCAAGTGATTACTAATATAGGCGGTCCCAATAGACTAATAATGGAGGCAGTCACATGAGACTAATAATGGAGGCGTGCGCCACGGTAGTTCCGTTGTTAGCGTGCCGGGCTCTTGCGACTTTTCATTTTTTGACTTATGCCAACAAAGTCTTAAATGTATGGTCAGGAAAAAGTCATGAATTAAACATGAAGACTTAAACAAACTCCTTTTCGTTTATTCTAGACAGGTCTCCACTGGTCATCAACTTTCTAACAAAGTGTTCTAGCTGTTTGTTTTGTTCTGTATAATACGTCTTAGGTGTATAAAGAAAATGCGGCGTCCTAATTGTGTATATCAAAAACAGAATTTTGTGTTATAGACCTAAGGCCTAAATTATTGAAATAAATTGATTCTGATTTTAATTTAATATTATCTTAGGTTATGTGCGCCAAGGTTAGATTATAAAAAACCTTTGACACCTTTATCACATCAACTAAAGTCATAAATTCTCCTTAATGAAAATTGTATGTCACGGTATGGTGAAATACAGCTAACGTCAAAAACAACAACCTACAGTTATCGACCTTGGATGAGATGAATATCAAGTTTGATAAAGCAATGAACATAATTCTGACCGTTGCAGAGGGGAGGTCAATAGACCTATTTTTGCTGGTTCTTAAAATCTCGTGTTCACCGAAACAAACATCTATAATTGTATCATAACATGATTTAGTGCAAACTATGATATTTATTTTGCTGCAAATAGTTGAAATACCATTTCAGATACATGATGTCATCAAAACAGATTATGTCATCACGCACTCGTCAACGAAGTCACAGCAGTGCAATGTAATGAATTCTCCTACATAACGTCGTTTAATCCATTGGAAGATAATCCCCCACATGAATTACGTATTAATCTCTAATGCTATTCGACAAAAACTTAATCTCAAACTCTTGTTCATCACAAAAATTTAGGAAGTTAATTTAAGTACACAGTATAAAAAGATCTGCTTGTAATATTTTCCTTTAGAAAATTTGTGCAAGTAGTTTCATAACAAATGATCCATCTCGTCAGATCTTTTCTTGATGTTATACAATCTTTTGCGGACACCTGGGATCGTCTCTTTGAAAGTCATATATATTATTCGCAAATAGATTGTGGGCTGTTGTGTTTAAAATGGGCCTAAAAGTTTAAGCTGATATCGAACGGATGTTTAGATCCTCAAATAGCTCGGTGTCTTTGGTCGTGTAGCATTCATCTGTCAGCAATGCATGACATCCGAACGTTCAGTTTAAATGTTGCATGCAAGTTGTCTCAAAGTCCACGACAACTTAATTGAACAAACAGAGTTCTGTCAAGTCCAATAACAAATGAAACTTATATGAGATATACGTCACTATTTATTCCCGTGTGATGTCAATGTACAAAGGCTTTACCCATTTGTAACTGCGCAACTGCTCTTTTAGAAAGCTGACATAGTTTATCAGAGAAAAAAAAATTTTGTAAAGGAAAGAGAAAAAGATGGATAAATGTCGTATCACCCAACCATGACTCACTATGCACGATGTAATATCAGAATATTAACACTGTGAGGCTGTACAGAAAATATATATTTATAGTATATATAAAAAAAAAACACTATTATTCTAACGATTCGACAAAATCCGCACAAAAACAGAACAAAATTTAAATATACATAGCTATAGATTTAGCTATCTTGCTTGCTATTCCCTTACTATTGGTGAAGTTAATAAGCTATCGTGCTTGCTGTTTATATACTATTGGTGAAGTTAATAAGCTATCGTGCTTGCTGCTTATATACTATTGGTGAAGTTAATAAGCTATCGTGCTTGCTGCTTATATACTATTGGTGAAGTTAATAAGCTATCGTGCTTGCTGTTATATAATATTAGTGAAGTTAAAAAATTATCTTGCTTGCTATTATTTTACTATTGGCGAAGTTTTCAATCTATCTTGCTTGATATTCACTTTGTTATCAGTGAAACTTCAAATCTGACTTGCTTACTTTTCCTTTACTATTGGTAGAGTTAAATAGCTATCTTCTTGCTATTCCCTTATTACTGGTGAAACTTCAAAGCTATCTTCCTTATTAATGAAGTCACAAAGCTCTCTTGCTTGCTATTTCCTTACTATTGGTAACGTTTCAAAGTTATTGGACATACTTGTGAAAACACTATGGCCTGTTTTAGATATAAAATGTTATTTTATCTCATTAGCCGACAAAACATTATCTACATATTCAATCACATATAGATGAATATGACAAAAAGATAAGGGATGAAACTCTCCGCACGCAAATTTCAGACCCACCAATGCATTTACATTCTGTGCTAAACAAACCATACTCAAGCAGGGAACATGTTTATCATGCATGAATAAATAGGACAGTTTATCATGCATGGATGAATAGGCTAGTTTATCGTGCATGGATAAATAGGACAGTTTATCATGCATGGATGAATAGGCTAGTTAATTATGCATGGATAAATAGGACAGTTTACCATGCATGGATGAATAGGCTAGTTAATCATGCATGGATAAATAGGACAGTTTATCACGCATGGATAAATAGGACAGTTTATCATGCAGTTACAAAACAATGTACCCTTCGTTTTTGGAGTGTGCAGAAAAGAATAAACACATACACTACACCTAAATTAAACTGCTCCCCCTCCCTCCCTTCCTCCCGAGTTTTGTACTCTGATCGGATTATAAGTGTATGAGCTTTGTACTCTGATCAGATTACCATTGTATCAGCTTTGTACTCTGATCGGATTATAAGTGTATGAGCTTTGTACTCTGATCAGATTACCATTGTATCAGTTTTGTACTCTGATCAGATTACCATTGTATCAGCTTTGTAATCTGATCGGATTAACATTATATGAGCTTTGTACTCTGAATATTATGTAAGCTAGAACCATGTTTAAACGCAGTTCAAGGTGCGCGAAATAATAATAATAATAATAAATAAGGAGAAGAAGAAGACGAAGAAGAAGAAGAAATAAAGAAGAAAAAGAAGAAGAAAGGAAGCGTTAAAACCTGAAAACTGAAATATGGCTATCTAATTTTTCTTCCCAATAAGCACAATTTGTCCTTTACTTTTAAAAGACCAGGAGATAAAATGGGAGTCGATATAAGTTGTCGTATTTTGTTTTTGGGGTTCTTATGGGGGTGAAAGGTTTCTTTTGTTGGGGGATCGGGAGCCGTGGATGGGGAAAGGAATTCGTGTGAACTGCAGTATTTTTTTAAATGTATTTTCTTCATTCAAATTTGTTTTATTGTCGAAGAAAATAAGATTTGTAACATATTTACGATCAGAAATTATATATGTATTACTGCGTGTAAACAAATCCAATTTGACAACAATACATAGGATTAAAGAGATGTGGAACCTTTCCAAAAAAATAGTTTAGAATAAAAAAAAAAAAGAAACAATTACTTGAGGAAGGTCAGCTTTTGACTTCTTTGCATTTTGGTGTACCAGCATTACTAAATGAGAGTCACTAGGTGGTTAGCTTTACTCAGAGAGTCACTAGGTGGTTAGCTTTACTGAATGAGAGCCACTAGGTGGTTAGCTTTACTCAATGAGAGTCACTAGGTAGTTAGCTTTACTCAATGATAGTCACTAGGTGCTTAGCTTTGCTCAATGAGAGTCACTAGGTGGTTAGCATTACCCAATGAGAGTAACTAGGTGGTTAGATTTACTCAATGGGAGTCACTATGTGGTTAGCTTTGCTCAATGAGAGTCACTGGGTGGTTAGCTTTACTCAATGAGAGTCACTAGGTGGCTAGCTTTACTCAGTGAGAGTCGCTAGGCGGCTAGCTTTACTCAGTGAGAGTCGCTAGGTGGTTAGCTTTACTCATACTCAGTGAGAGTCACTAGGTGCTTAGCTTTTCTCAATGAGAGTCACTAGGTGGTTAGCTTTACTGAATATAACAACCTAAAACTCAAATTCAGATAATTTTACTAATTTATGTAATGTCCATTTTTATCTCACATACGTTTCTCCAAACTTATATGAAAACAAAAAATAACAAGAATTAAACAAATATCGGGGCAGAAGGTTATATTTTAAAAAGTGACAAGTGGACCCAGCTGGATTCTCGAGTTTCATGTCCATCATATTTGTTTTTCAAGAGCTTTAAAGCCAAAGGGAGAGTACACTCAATGTCTACGAGTTCACCATTAAAATTCTAAAAGTAGTTTCCCTTATACTGTAAGCATCGGTAAAAATAAGAACTAACACATCCCCAACTTCTCACCCGTCCCAACCCACAATCACGGGAACATTTCATCCACTTGTAATTGCAACTGGAACGATACATATATATAAAATTTATTAATAAATAGAGATAAACAGTTTTAGTAATATTTGTATTATGTATAATATTTAGAAGTATAGAAAATAAATACATAGAAAAGCGAAAGAAAAATAATTAATTTTAAAAATAAAAAAATTATTAAGATAAATGGTTAAAATATACATACTATCATAATCTTTACAACTGTTAAAGAAGGTATCAGAACTCAATTTATATAATAAAAAATATGGTGTGCATAACGCTTACTATCAAGTATTTTATAAATGATTAATCATATTACAATGAAAATAATTTACAAATTCACTTTCACTTTTAAAGAATTAGTAAACTTATTTTTATGTTATTAGATTATACTTTCACCAAATAAGATTTTCTGCAAAGTAAAATAATATGAAATATTCATATCCAATTGTAAACAGGGGACATAATTCAGAAAAAAATAAAAAAATAAAAAAATAAAAAAAATTTTACTAAATGTCATATAGTGTTTTTGAATTTAGACCTTTTGGATATAGCGTATTAAGATGGTGAATCCAATAGGTTTCCTTTAGTAGACGTTCCATTTCAAAATCAGCTTTAACAATAGGTTGGAAGGAGAAATCTTGCAATGTATGGGAATTTGTGTTAAAATGTGCGGTAACATGAGATGAAAATGATTGATCGATATAATTTTTTATATCTGATCTATGTTGGCTCATACGTTTAGATATTTGTTGACTGGTTTGTCCAACATATTGGGTGCCACATTTTTTCCATGTTATCAAATAAATAACATGTAATGTTGCACAATTAATATCACAACGCATATTAAAAATTTCTTTCGTATTATTACTATTGAAAGAAGTATTTTCATTAATAAATGAACAGTGTGAACATCTAGGTCTATTACATTTAGTTGATGATCCTATTTTATATGATGGCTTTTCTAATTTGGAATTAGGAAATCATTAAGATTTTTAGTTCTTTTATAAGCAAGTGTGGGTTTGCTTTCGTGTAGCGATTTAACACTTGCTTTACATGATAAGTTTAATAAATCCCAATATTTATTGATAATTTTACCTATATTAGGCAAACTTGGATTATATTCAATAACAAAAGGAATGATATCTTCATTTCTATTTTTGATTTTATATTGTAAAGATTCAAGCTGTGTAAGAGAAGATACCTTTTGGAAAGCAGTATTAATGATGTCAATAGGGTAATTTCTATTTAAAAAATGCTGACCTAGCTCTGTCAAAGATGATTTAAAAACAGCATCATCCGAAATAATTCTTCTGTATCTTTTTGCTTGACTATATGGTATCCCATTTTTACATGATTTAGGATGGCATGAAGAATCTTCAACATATTGATGAATATTCGTGTTTTTAACATGAACCATGGTAGTAATGACATTATTTTCATTTTTCACGACATCAACGTCCAAAAATGAAACTAGTTTTAGAGACATTGAATGTAAATTTTATTGCTGGATGTAATTTGTTTAAATTGTCTATAAAGTAATAAAGATCTTCTAATGAATAACTCCAAATCATAAAGATATCGTCTAAAACCTTAACCATACATCCGGTTTTAAGAGGCATTGATTTAGAAAATCATTTTCTAATTTTCCCATAAATAAAGATGCATAAGCAGGTGCCATAGGACTATCCATTGCTGTTCCCATTTTTTGGAGATAGTTTGTATTACCAAATTTAAAAAAAGTTATTTTCGAGCACAAGTTTTATCAAATCACAAATATGTTCTTGATTCGTTATCTTCAAGATAATATTTACACGCTTCGGTACCATCATTGTGTGGTATATTCGTGTAGAGTGAAACCACATCAAGTGTAACAAGGAATGAATTTTCAGTTAGTTTCGGTAAAGATTTTAATTTGGTAATGAAATCAAAAGTATCTTTGACGTGTGAAGGTAGTGATTTCATTAGTGGTTGTAAAATGTGATCAATATATTGCGATATATTATTTGTAACTGAGTTGTATGTAGAAATAATGGGTCTACCTGGATATCCTAAAGGTAGTGACTTATCAACCGTTTTATGTATTTTTGGTAAAATATAAAACTGAGGTGTGCGTATTTTATTTGGGAAGATATCTAGTTCATCATATATGGAACAATTGTGTACAGATATTTGATTAATACATTGGCTTATTTTTTCTTTCGTTTCTTCAGAAGGATTATAGGAAAGTTTTGTGTAATATTCTTCATCATTTAATTGTCTTTCTACTTCTTTAATATAATCCTCCTTATTCATTATTACTATGGTGCTAGACTTATCCGCTTTTTTAATAATAATACTTTCATCTTGCGATAAGCTACGTAAAGAATTTAGTTCTTCTTTAAATATGTTTGTAAAATGTTTTCTTTTAGGACTGCTATTTAAAATTTCTTGTTTAGTTGCTTCAATATAAAAATCGAGATAAATATCTCGTCCACTAGAAGGTGTAAATGTTGATTCTTTTTTATTGTAAAAGGGTTTATTTTGTAGATGGAAACTATTTTCATATTGTGAAGATGTACATGATTGTGAGAAAAATTCTTTTAATTTTAACGATCTTGTGTATTTGAAAAATGCTTCTGTTAAATTAATATTATCATGCACTTTGGTTCTCGAACAATATGATAATCCCTTACCTAGAAGAATGTAATCACTATTAGTTAGAATTCGTTTAGAAAGGTTTAACACAATTTCTTTTCCTCTTTCGATTTCCTTTTTTCTTTTCTTTTCTTTCCTCCATCTGTTCTTGTTTTGTATTCTAATGAATCTCCTATTCTTTCTTCTGTTTGTGTAGTTTTTAACAGATCCTTGAGGGTTTCCATTAGACTTCGTATTGTTGCTATAACGGTTCTGTTGGATTCTTGTGTAGTTTTCTTCGCCCCATTTTTTTACCGCATTTGCATAGGTCGCCTTTTGTGTGCCTGGGGCTGTTAAGTTTTTTGCTTGATCATTTTTGCAATTGTTTCGAATGGATCTATTATTTTTTTCAATGTGATTTGGTTGATAGGTAATTCTTGCTCTTGGTGATGCTTGTTTCATTTATAATAGATATATATCATTGGCGCTTCAGTCTCAAGAGACCATGCGAATGGCACCTCGGAGTGTCATCTGCCTCCGGGATTTTGGCATTGTGGCTGTGCAGGACTATGCGCTAGTGCCAGTCCCTATTAGAGTTGATGCAGACATACTAGGGAGTCTGAGCTGCTGAGGTTGCTGCAGCGCTTTTCTTTCTCTCACGTTTCTCTGCCGCCAGCTGGCCTCTCCTCACATCAGCGACTGCTATGCATTTGCGGACCGTCAGTCTACAAGTGCCTCGGGCCACTGCCTGCACTTCTCAGCCGTCGGGTGAAATGCCGCATGCCTTCATGTCCCTCTTGCACACATCCTTCAAACGGAGTGAGGGGCGGCCGACTCTTCTGGTGCCAGTGGCCAGCTTGTCTATATAGGATGTCCTTTGGCGGCCTCCCATCCTCCATGCGTCCGACGTGTCCCAGCCATCTTAGGCGGTGTTTGCCCAGCAGGGCTTACATGCTGGGGATACGTGCACGCTGCAGAATCTCGCTGTATGGGACACAGTCTTGCCAGCTGATTTTCAGGATGCGGTTTAAGCACCCTATATGGAAGGAGTTGAGCCTGCACTATTTCCTCATGTAGGTGCTCCAGGTCTCACTTCCATACAGAAGTGTGCTGAGAATGCAGGCCTAGTTGACTTGGATCTTGGTGTGCTCTGTCAGCGCGTTGTTTTCCCACACCCTCTTCGTTCATCGAGCCATGATGGTGTTTGCCTTTCCAAGCCTTCTGTCCAGCTCCATATCAATCGAGAGAGTGTTGCTGATGGTTGACCCCAGGTAAGTAAAGTTGTTGACTGCTTCCAGGGTGACACCGTCGATTTTGATGGAAGGGGCAATGGTGGTATCTTGCACGCTGCCGTTTGTCTTTTTCGGGCTGATGGTGAGCCCAAACTGTTTGCAGGCATCGGCGAATCGGTCTCCCACTCTCTGGAGGGCATCTTCGTTGTGAGTCACAAGAGCAGCTTCAGGATATTCCTGATGAGCACCGACCTTACTTTGGTCTTCGAGCGCAGTTGTGATAGGTTGAACAGTCTCCCGTCGGACCTGGTGTGCAGATATACGCCGTCAGTGGACGAGTCGAAGGCGCAGGACAGGAGGACAGGAGCAGCGAGAAGAAGATCCCGAAAAGGGTCGGCGCCAGCTTCACGCCGCTGTTGGTGGGGAATGAGTCTGGGGAGGATTCATCATACAGGACTGTTCCCTTCATATCCCTTCATATATATATATATATATATATATATATATATATATATATATATATATATATATATATATATATATATATATATATATATATATATATATATATATGCAACATCATATGTACAAATGAGAATAATGTATATTGTTTATTCCAATCAAAGTAAACTTGTTCAAATTTGAACACTTCCGACACGATTGAGACTTGGTGAACACACAACTAGAATGGACTCATAAACACGCAATTTTCCACTGCCGGTCCGTGTTTGTAAAAATAAATTCTTTCCCTCAAATACACCTGTAATGGCTTCTGACCGGTATATAGTTATACTTTCGATGTTAAACTGACAAAGTATACTTTTTGACAAAAATCTCCGGGGGTTAATGTGTTAACATATCGGAACCTTCATAGTCAGATTGAAGCAATGGAAAGACTGCGTTTATATAGGTCACTGAGGAAAGGATTCATTTGTCAATGGAAAGACTGCGTTTATATAGGTCAGTGAGGATAGGATTCACTTGTCAATGGAAAGACTGCGTTTATATAGGTCAATGAGGATAGGATTCACTTGTCAATGGAAAGAATACGTTTATATGGGTCACTGAAGATAGGATTAACTTGCCAATGGAAAGACTGTTTATATATGTCACTGTGGATATGGTTCACTTGTCAATGGAAAGACTGCATTTGTATAAGTCATTGGGAACAGGATTCCCTTTTTCAAGATATATTAAATTATTTGGAGATAGAGACTTTGTTACACAATCACTGTGCTTAGAGCGGGTAACTTCCATATCATAGGCTATAAATAAAAATGTGAAATATTTGTTATGAAGGAAAATGGTGTCAAATTTGTAATGTTAATGTTGAAAATGATTTTTATTTTATAACTACATATCTGCTGTACAGAGAATTACGAAGAAAGTATTTACCTTCTTTCCTATAAAAAACCCAAGATAAAAACGATTTATGGCTTTTATACAGAAAGATAACAGAAAAATACCGATGATTGATTTGGCATTGTTTATTATAAGAACCTTAAAGACTAGAACAAAACCAATTTTATTCATCAACTCATTGTTTATTATGAAAGCCTTTTTTATAATTAAAAAAACTGATTAATCCATCAACCTACTGTTTATTGTTCAAGCCTTGGAGATAAGAGATCCCTATTGTATTCATCAACTGCTGTTACATAGGCTCAGTATTTCTTAATTTCACGAAAACCTGTTTTGCTGCTTGCAGGTTTTAGGACTGTCTTTAATTTATACTGTTTTGTCATTGTGCAACATCTTTGCATGTTTAATCTAATGAGAAAAAAAATACAGTAATGACTAATTGTATGGGTACTATTTTTGACAGACACACAATATTCTACTGTTACACACCAAAACACCTTTTTGCACGGCATCATGGATGGATCTCTGTCCTGGGCATATCCCCTGAATTGCAAATAAGCACATCATTATGGCAATTACTATTATTATTATTATTATCATTATTAGTAGTAGTAGTAGTAGTAGCAGTAGTAGTATTGTTGTTGTTGTTGTTGTTGTTATTATTATTATTATTATTATTATTATTATTATTAATTGGTGATGGTATTTTGGAACATCTCTGGCAATAAGGCTGAAGCGAAGGAGGGTGAGTTGCTCACAATCCGCATTAATAAATGAACTTTCCACTTAAACCTGAGTGCAGAACATATATAATGAGATTAAAAAATTAAAATAAAACGTAACAAAGAAAAGAACACCTGACATCAAATATAGCATGTACAGCAATCATATTGTTAGGGATGCGGTAACGGTAATCTATTGTGTGCGGCATACCGGACTTTCAAGTTGACAATATTACCTCCCCTGTCAGCTCTAGTGCAAGCAGTAATTTCGTCTTCCTTGTAGGATTTCCATTTATTTTAAGTTTTATGTGCAATTTATCTTATTTCCGTCAATTTCTAAGTGTTCGTTTTCTAACTGATTATATAAATGTTAGCGATTTTCCTGAAAATCAGCAAAACGTTGCGATGTGTTTTAAGAAAATAAGATGTCAGGAACATGGGTTCCGATAGTGTGAACTTGCTAGTTCTCAGTGAGTACGGCTTTGAATCCATTTCAATCCAACAATTAGGGACATCTGTAAGGACTTGCTTTCATCAGAACTCAGGTTATTGTTGATATCATTTGCAATCTATTTCTAACTTTTTTAAAGCAATGTTCATGATAATCGTATCGTGCTGATCAAACCGTTAAGTACACATACCATTTAGCAACTTCTTTTTGGGCTTAGTTATAGATTAAATTTAAAGTATTTCGCCCTATATTGTGTGTGTGTGTGTGTGTGAGAGAGAGAGAGAGAGAGAGAGAGAGAGAGAGAGAGAGATGCATGGTCAGGAGATAGCTTGGAAAGACATCAAGATTTTTTTTTTAAATCTTAGATGAATAAAACCTCTAGTAAACTCAGAAATAATAAGAGGCAATCACATAATACAAATTTTAGGCATACTTTACTTTTCTTTTCTTATTTAGTACTAACCGCAACTTACATCCTTAATAAATGTAAAATCTTCAATTATTAATGTTAGCCCAGTTTATCTGTTCCTTTGATTTTGCATGTGTACCCATGGTCTGTTTATCAAGATATACAGTTCTCACGCTCTCACTCCAGACTAGAATATCGTGGACCTACGCACTTTATGGAATCTTTGCGCATGCAATCCTTCCAGACATATTTGTATTAACCTGATTAAATGATTGAGATTTCGTCATATGTAACCCCTTGCTTACCCAGTGTATAAGCAGGTTTTAGCAAACCACGAAACAACTACTGATAAGCACTATTTTTCCTCTTTTTAAGGCAATACATTCAGTTGGCTGAATGAATAAACGTTATGACGATTAGCACTCTTCTATAGACCAAACAGCGAACTCTTCACACTCAAAAATACGAATGTACTCCATTCAGGATGTTGGAAAGAACTGTAAATCTTCGTGCATAACGCGCACACAAATGTGAAAAGTGTAGGTTTTGATCTCCACCAAATAATGCGCAGGCATATTAGAGTATAAGCTGTTCGTATCCTCTCTGATATTTAGCTAACAACATATGCCTAAATCCGCCGATGCATTATGCTGCATAGAGCCCTAACTGAACAGTTATCGCAAATTAATGCGCGCAGTATAAGACTAAATGCAGTAATGCAATATCAAACCCAAATGTTATATGGTTCGAATTCAAAATACACATGGCAATATATTGGTTAATTAACTCGAAAAGATGGCCAATAAACAACTTTGGAAATCATTTTCATTATTAATTAATACGAAATCTTGTTCTGACTGCCTCAGTTCTGGAAAGTTAATTAAGAAACGGTTAACGCCAGAGGAACAGCTTTTTATGGCGTATTTTCATGTTTGCACGCGATATATGTGCATTTGACATGCAAGCGATTGGCCTGTGTTTCAGTCTATTGAAGAAGTAGAATTAAAATGTAAACATGCATACGGTTGATATACTTAATACCTAGAGGTCAAATATAGACGGAATATACAAAATTACATTTTACCAGTGCCCGTTTGTGCATCATGTAAATGCATTCATGCACACATACATACATACATACATACATACATGCATACATACACACACACACATACATACAGTGAAATATAAATAAAATGACTAATTTTTTGAACATAGAAATTTGTGTTGTATGTAGTTTAAAAGACTTTGTGAGTTATCTGTGTATGTGTGTAGTATAATAGACTTTGTGAGTTATCTGTGTATGTGTGTACTATAATCGACTTTGTGAGTTATCTGTGTATGTGTTTAGTATAATAGACTTTGTGAGTTATCTGTGTATGTGTGTATAATCGACTTTCATAGTCATTAAGCTGTGTATGTGTCTAATATAATATACTTTAATTGTGGGTTCTCTGTGTATGTCTGTAATATAATACACTTTCATTGTGGGTTCTCTGTGTATGTGTCTAATATAATATACTTTCATTGTGGGTTCTCTGTGTCTGTCTTTAATATAATATACTTTCATTGTGGGTTCTCTGTGTCTGTCTTTAATATAATATATTTTCATTGTGAGTTCTCTGTGTATATGTCTAATATAATATACTTTCATTGTGGGTTCTCGGTGTCTGTCTTTAATATAATACACTTTCATTGTGAGTTCTCTGTGTATGTTGTTAATGTAATAGATTTGGTGAGTTCTCTGTGTATGTGTGTAATATAATAGACTTTCATTAAGTGATGTCTTTGTATGTCTTTAAAATAATGTACCTTCATTTGAGTTCTCTGTGTATGTCTTTAAAATAATGTACCTTCATTTGAGTTCTCTGTGTATGTGTGTAATATGATAGACTTTCATTGTGGGTTCTCTGTGTCTGTCTTTAATATAATATACTTTCATTGTGGGTTCTCTGTGTCTGTCTTTAATATAATACACTTTCATTGTGGGTTCTCTGTGTCTGTCTTTAATATAATATACTTTCACTGTGGGTTCTCTGTGTCTGTCTTTAATATAATATACTTTCATTGTGAGTTCTCTGTGTATGTCTTTAAAATAATGTACCTTCATTTGAGTTCTCTGTGTATGTGTCTAATATAATATACTTTCATTGTGGGTTCTCTGTGTCTGTCTTTAATATAATATACTTTCATTGTGGGTTCTCTGTGTCTGTCTTTAATATAATATACTTTCATTGTGAGTTCTCTGTGTATATGTCTAATATAATATACTTTCATTGTGGGTTCTCGGTGTCTGTCTTTAATATAATACACTTTCATTGTGAGTTCTCTGTGTATGTTGTTAATGTAATAGATTTGGTGAGTTCTCTGTGTGTGTGTGTAATATAATAGACTTTCATTAAGTGATGTCTTTGTATGTCTTTAAAATAATGTACCTTCATTTGAGTTCTCTGTGTATGTCTTTAAAATAATGTACCTTCATTTGAGTTCTCTGTGTATGTCTTTAAAATAATGTACCTTCATTTGAGTTCTCTGTGTATGTGTGTAATATAATAGACTTTCATTGTGGGTTCTCTGTGTCTGTCTTTAATATAATACACTTTCATTGTGGGTTCTCTGTGTCTGTCTTTAATATAATACACTTTCATTGTGGGTTCTCTGTGTATGTGTCTAATATAATATACTTTCATTGTGGGTTCTCTGTGTCTGTCTTTAATATAATATACTTTCATTGTGGGTTCTCTGTGTCTGTCTTTAATATAATATACTTTCATTGTGAGTTCTCTGTGTATATGTCTAATATAATATACTTTCATTGTGGGTTCTCGGTGTCTGTCTTTAATATAATACACTTTCATTGTGAGTTCTCTGTGTATGTTGTTAATGTAATAGATTTGGTGAGTTCTCTGTGTATGTGTGTAATATAATAGACTTTCGTTAAGTGATGTCTTTGTATGTCTTTAAAATAATGTACCTTCATTTGAGTTCTCTGTGTATGTCTTTAAAATAATGTACCTTCATTTGAGTTCTCTGTGTATGTCTTTAAAATAATGTACCTTCATTTGAGTTCTCTGTGTATGTGTGTAATATAATAGACTTTCATTGTGGGTTCTCTGTGTCTGTCTTTAATATAATATACTTTCATTGTGGGTTCTCTGTGTCTGTCTTTAATATAATACACTTTCATTGTGGGTTCTCTGTGTATGTGTCTAATATAATATACTTTCATTGTGGGTTCTCTGTGTCTGTCTTTAATATAATATACTTTCATTGTGGGTTCTCTGTGTCTGTCTTTAATATAATATACTTTCATTGTGAGTTCTCTGTGTATATGTCTAATATAATATACTTTCATTGTGGGTTCTCGGTGTCTGTCTTTAATATAATACACTTTCATTGTGAGTTCTCTGTGTATGTTGTTAATGTAATAGATTTGGTGAGTTCTCTGTGTATGTGTGTAATATAATAGACTTTCATTAAGTGATGTCTTTGTATGTCTTTAAAATAATGTACCTTCATTTGAGTTCTCTGTGTATGTCTTTAAAATAATGTACCTTCATTTGAGTTCTCTGTGTATGTGTGTAATATAATAGACTGGTTGTGAGTTCTATGCATGTGTCTAATACAATAGACTCTCCTTGTAAGTTTTGTGTAGGTGTATAATATAATAGACTTTGTGAGTTCTCTGTGTATGTGTGCAATATAATAGACTGGTTGTGAGTTCTATGCATGTGTCTAATACAATAGACTCTCCTTGTAAGTTTTGTGTAGGTGTATAATATAATAGACTTTGTGAGTTCTCTGTGTATGTGTGCAATATAATAGACTGGTTGTGAGTTCTATGCATATGTCTAATACAATAGACTCTCCTTGTAAGTTTTGTGTAGGTGTATAATATAATAGACTTTGTGAGTTCTCTGTGTATGTGTGTAATATAGTAAAATTTCCTGTGACTTCTCTTTATGATTGTAAGATAATACGCTCTCATTGCGAGTTCTCTATAATAAGATGATTTTGTTTACAAAGGCCAACAGTGCAATTAAAATAAAGTGAAAAGAAATTAACGAGAACGGATCGGGAACTGGCTTTTCCACCCCGTAAGTAACTGAAGGCATTAGATGAAATATTCAGTTTATTTCACTTTAATATAGCACAGAGTTTAGTTGCTAGTGCTGGTATGCCTACAAACTGATTCATGTCATTAATACGAATTGTTGCAAATACAGACCTTTCTTGTTTAGGAAACAAACAAATTCTACTTAGGTAATAGAAAGTAGGATCCAAGTATATCCATTACATTTGTACATGTACAGTGTACATTTAACATTTAGGTAACAGGAGGAAAAAGTAACTATGCGATTTAGAACTCAATAATTGAAGCCTTGTTTAAAGCATTTTGTTGATCTCAAGACATCGAAAATAAATGTTCATAAATCTAAACGTAATGACACTGAGTAAAGGTTTAATCTCTCAATCCATTACTAAACCTGACCTTGAAGAATATTTTACAAAAATAAATACGACAAAAGATTCAAGTAAATTATTTGTTCATTACTGTATCTCTACATTATGTTTTTTTTTATGGAATAGACCACAAACGACATTGAAGTCAGTAATACTGGCACATCTCATAATAAACAATGACAACTTTCCAAACCTTATGAGGTCGTGACCTAGTGATTAAGCTAAGCGGAATAAGTTCATGGTTAATTGCAGTAACTGCATTTACCACATTGTGAAGGGTTCTCAAAGTTTTCTAACACTATTAACTTAAATTCTGGCCTAAAAATCAGAACAGTCTTGAGCATGAATATGAGATTAATATTTTCTTTCAACCAATCACAGATTACATAACTTTAGAAATGTTGACTCTGATTGGTTGATATTGAAAACTCAATCTCAGATTCAGCGGCATGATATCCGTATCTTAGTGAGACGGATTCCGAAAGCGCGCGTCAGTTGATTGTGTCTAAGTTTTTCTTTCATATCTATTTTTCTCGCTTTATTTGTTCTTACTTTCACATATTATACTACAACAGAAGAACTAATTACATAGCTAGTTCATTATATGATCTTTGATACAAAAGACCAGGTCATTTATGTAGGGGATTTAAGGAATAATTTGCTTTGATAGTCTTCGACGGGTAAAAAATGGCAACTCCGATTACATGCTCAGGCTTGGATACTGCATGTATATAAATATTTCGATCCAACGTATTTTACCAAGACTATCTGCATCGATTGCAGGCTACTTGTTTAGATTACCATTTCAACGTTTAAACATGATAAACTTATGGAAAAGTTTTGTAAATTACATCATCACATCATCAGCGGCCATATCGAATTACAGTTGATGGAATGTGTCTTTCATGATGATGATGATAATGATGATGGTATGAAGTTGTTGTTGTTGTTGTTTTGGGTTTAACGCCATTTCTCAGTGCAAGATAGGCTGTACATGGCGGCCTGTATAATGGGGAAAGAATTAGGGAAAACCCCTGGTAAGAACCATCGACCGACGGGAATCTGCACAAACAGATCACAATGATCGAAATAAATTCTTTGAGATAAAAGAATATTATGAAACAAAGAACTGAAAAGACCAGACATTAAGCATTATGTTGATATCAATATTAGTAATTTGTGGCTTAAATGTGTCTGATTGAAAATGGTATATCTTGATCGATTTAAATGGGTACGGCCGCCTGCTTATGCTCCACACAGGTACATGTGTGACCAGCAAGAATTAAAATTGTCTGCTAGTGACCTTGCTGAGCAGGGTCTATACCACGTCTATGCTGTGTATTCAAGTTTATTCTAACCAATTGTTGCTTACTGTGCTATTTCATTCTAGATGTTATACGATGTGCAGTCTCTCGTTAAAATCTGACATTGATGTCTGCTTATCATTTCCTGTCTGTTTCTCATCAAGAGAATTGTTTTAGCTACGAAACTGATCACTGAAATTAAATTAATAAAATACAACAAAACAAGACAACTGAACCATTACCATCTTTATAAAGTATGGAACATTTATTGCATAGCATTAAATATTATTTTGTTAAATCCCTATTTACTATTTCCTTTCTGTTTCTCTTCAAGTGAATTGTATTAGTTACGAAATCGGTAACTAAAATTATCTTAATGCATCTGGCAACAACACAAGAAAGTTCAAGTGTATATCAAGGTGTCTTTTGATTTCCTTTATTAAACGTCTCTGGTCAATCATCCACCTACAGTATCAATGGGAAGGCAATTTATTTACTTTGTATCTGCCTGTCTGTCTCCTGTTACTCATATGAGTTCCTTCGCACCCTGACCACCCATGTTTAACAAATTATGAGCCTGATAGTGCCAGACTTACCGCTGCTTTGTTTGGTCGATGTGGCACTCTAAGGAGAATGTATACTATAACGAGCACGTGTTGTAAGAAGCAATGACTTTAACGCTTATATTTTGCTTGGTATCTACTAAAAAGTGAATCGTTTCAAAGAAAGGCGGACACAGAAATCCGCAGTTTTCTTTGACAACTCCACTAAGTGCTTCCTTCTAGAATGATCCGGAAAAACAGTTTTCTGTTTATTTCATTTGTGTATTTTGAAAGATTTTTTGGTGAAAGCTGTAACTGTAATCCAGTAATACAAATAGGGGTCCAATCTGATGGAAAGCACGATAGGTTCGTATCTATTGAAACACACCTGCAGTTTGACCAAATGAAGCAAATATTTGAAAATGTGTCCAACACTCTACTGGACAACCAAGAAGACCGTTTCCGGAATTTTCTTAACCTGCTTCATTTTGAAACACGACCAACCGACTGCCAGGATGTAAGGAACATGGGACACCAAAAAAACAATGTACATAAAATTTATCCTGCGGGAACCAACGGAATAAACGTTTATTGCGATCAGACCACAGATGGTGGCGGTTGGACAGTTTTCCAGAAACGGGTTATCGGATCCGTGGATTTCCATCGAAACTGGTTTGATTATCAGATTGGATTCGGTGACTTGGAAGGAGACTTCTGGCTCGGAAACCAGCAAATCCACGTAATTTCTTCTCAAGGTTGGTATGAACTCCGGATCGACTTGACTTATCCGGACAGTCGGAAATGGTACGCGAAGTATAACGTGTTTCGCGTTGCTGATCTAAACGACAAAATACCGCTTGCTTCTGGATGGATACAGTGGAAATGTAGCCAACAGCATGCAACATCACTATGGAAGGCGGTTTTCCACCGCTGACCAAGATAACGATGACTACTCTGAAAACTGTGCAGCATTGTACACTGGTGGCTGGTGGTTTGGAACCTGTTACGATGCCAATCTTAATGGCCAATATCGGCCAAATGATTTTCGCAAGGGCATCGTCTGGCGTTACGTGTCTTTATCGCAGAACCCCATATTTACAGAAATGAAGATGCGTCGACTGGGAAATTAAAGTGGTGAGTAAACTATGATAAAAAAAGTTCCTATTTGTGAAGAAAAATCAGTGTATTTGTCAAATTATATTGTTAACATTGTAAGTATTAATCAAATAACATTATTGACGGTAAGGTTAGTATAGACCGATGACCTAGCCACAAGGAGAATCTTAAACGGGGAAGAAAGTTTCTGGAGCATAAAGAGAATTTAACATTAGACAGTCATATTGTAAATCATCCCTACAAAATCTATTGTGAAATGTCGATTAATAGGTTTGCACCAGATAGGTGAGCCCGTCTGGGTAGAAACATTATAATATATCAGGTCTATTTTGGCTGGAAATGTAACAGGTTACGTTAGTACAAATCAAAGATACTCATTTTAAAAAAAATTGCTAAATATGGTACAGACAGTAAGTTTACAACAATAAAATAAAACCATAGTAATAGTAAAGTGGTCATTTGAGACCAGAATGCATAACATATTGCTAAGTGATGGATCAGCAACGTTGTTATTAGACCCTGTCATCGTTAACGGGCGCGTCTAGAAGGCTTTGGCGGTCATGGTACCATAGGTTTATGTGGGCAATGATAAACAACACAACAGTTAAAGACGCGATGTGTCTACGTGATACCGTCATGTTCAGCCTGAGCGCAGGTATCCAGAAGAGAGAGAAGGCAGGAAGAATGGAGTGATGAAGGCATTACCTTTGAAGCGTCTGATGACTATCCTGAATAGGAGGTTGCGGACTACATAGAACCCACACACCCCACCCCCGAAATATACAAGGCTACAAGTGGTAGTTCAAATGTATTTGACTATCTCGTAATCACGTATCGTACTTGATACGACTGGACCCAAGTCCCTTACCTTGTACGGTGATGGTATTCCATACCTCTCCTCCTTCCATAGTTACCATGCGCGAACGTTTCTTTAGCGCTTCAGAAGAAGAATTTATGAAGTATTTAGACAGTCTCGAGGATCCGCACGAAACTGACCAGTTTAAAAGAGCGTCGAATTACCAGATAAAACTCATATGCAGAAGGAGAAATCGAAATTACGCCTGGGAGGTCGGACACACTACAAATAACACAGCTCAATTTATACCCTCACCTAAATGTTTGATGAGATCGAACATGACCCTGGGCCAGGAACCTATTGTTTTTGGCATCAATGACTGTCACTGCACCAGGCTCCTTTCTGGCAGAAGCTCTAATTCCGTTCTTAAGGATTGTACGAGTATTTATCACGTTCCAAATAAATATGAATTCATCCACAAACAGGAAACTATCTCGAGACTAAGTCTAAGATGAACTCAGCTTACCATCTGCGAGAATCCGGATTTGATCGTGATTTGGGGTGTTTACGCAGAGATGTCTGACGCTTAATTGACAAGTTTGCGAGAAGAGCCTGCACACAAGTGATAAGTCTTCTAGTGGTTTTTCGAGAGGGACAGCCACCAAGGAACACCCGAGATCCCGACGCATATCGCTACAGTGCTAGACGCCTCCGCCATACCACCGACAGCGGTGACATTTTGCTCCATCTCCTCCTTGAGCTGAGTCTCCATATGGATAGTTCCGATATCGAACGATACTATCCGCCCCTTTAGTTACTGTTGCTGCGACTCACAGGCGACAGATTCAACAGACAATATTCCCAACAATATTTCTGATCCTATCCTACCTGACTGAAAAATGCGTTCAGATAGTGCTTTAAAGAAAGGCTTGCACACAAAGAAATATTCATGAAATTAGAATTTTCGATGGCGAAAAGCAGGTCATTTCAGCACCTTGTTTGCGATATATGAAGAAGATCTAGCACCCTGACAATCTTGAAGAAGACATTAAGCTAGAAGTGGACAAAATAACAAAATATTTCTGTTATTGCAAAATTATGCATACTTATTAATTATCAGAGTTTCTAATAAGGCTTCCATTTTTAAATTTAAAATAAAGCTTTCGTTATGTATTTGCACCTTTAAATTTATATCTTATATGTATATACGAATAAGACAAGTACCTTTTTGATCTAGAGTTAATAATTTAATTATGCTTAAATAAAACAACCTGTAACAATATCACACAAGGGAAAACCTGAATATTCACCACTCGGTATTTCCAACCATGATAGGTTGGTCCTATATTCGTTTCCTAATGTACAACTTCCTCACGCTCTAATCGAGAATGGCTTAAGTTTCAAAACATCTCAGCAGACTTGGTTCAGTTTATAACATACTGGAGAATAATTGGCATTCGCTGGCCGATTTCAAGCGATAGGATACAACCACGACGGAAGTTGCAGTTAGCGTTCGGATAGTCTTGGGTTTCACCCTTAAACAATCTCTATTAGACAATTCAGTACTAAATACAAGACGACGAAATCGACAGTAATATATATATATATATATATATATATATATATATATATATATATATATATATATATATATATATATATATATATATATATATATATATATATATATATATATATATATATATATATGAGAGAGAGAGATGTGCAGGGGTATCCTCTTGTGACCCTGTTGCTACATCCCCAATCACAAGAAGTTAGAAGAACCACACATATTAGAAACAAGTTGTCTTTGTATCTCCAACATCGTCCACCAGAAAGAACTATATATCAAAATTCCAAAAATTCACATTCATTGTCAAAAAGGGACGTGCTGAACTGCTGAATAGATTTATTGGTCTCCGGAGCCTATCATTTTGGTTCGTCATCTAATGCAATAAAATGTGAACTCTCTAATCAAGATTAATAATTAAGAATATAAGTACTAGTATAATCTGTTGTAATGTTCTCGATGGTAGCAGACACATTTGGATGTATTCCCTGATGATGGAGGTGTTGGAGAAATATTTGATTTTGTGGCCGCACATTGGAGAACACCTGAAACAAGAAATATGATGATAGAAGATTAATGTATTTCGTCATTTATGTTTGACTGTATACAAAGAAGAACTTCTTGAAAGGACAAACTGTATGCATGCGTTACGACTAGTATGTATGGACATGCAACTGAACAAGCACAAAGCTAGGTGTCCCATCCATATACGTGGTGCCCCATCCATATTCGTGGTGTCCCATCCATATACGTGGTGTCCCATCCATATAAGTAGCTACATGAACATGCAACTATGTTGCAGGATTTTACTTTCAAAAGCTTTGTTCTGTAGAGATTTAATAGGCTTGAGTCCTTTAAGACACTAATGCAGTAACGTTGCCGGCATTAGAATCAATAATGCAGTAGTATTGCTAGCCTTTAAGTCAGTAATGCAGTAGCATTTCCAGGTTTTTAGTCAGCAATGCAGTAGCATTTCCAGGTTTTTAGTCATTAGTGCAGTAGCATTTACAGCCTTTTTGTGTCAGTAATGCAGAATCATTTCTAGCTTTTAAGTCAGTAATGTAGTAGCATTTCCAGTTTTTCAGTCAGTAATGCAGTAGCATTGACAGCCGTTTAGTCAGCATTTCCAGGTTTTTGGTCATTAGTGCAGTAGCATTTCCAGCCTTTTTGTGTCAGTAATGCAGTAACATTTCCAGCTTTTTAGTCAGTAATGCAGTAGCATTGCCAGCCGTTCAATCAGCAATGCAGTAGCATTTCCAGCTTTTTAGTCAGTAGTGCAGTAGCATTGCCAGCCGTTCAATCAGCAATGCAGTAGCATTTCCAGACTTTATGTGTCAGTAACGCAGTAGTATTGTCAGCATTTAAGTCACTAATACAGTAACATTGCCGGTTTTCTTTCCCAGTCACCTGTGGTTTGGAAATATTTGCATAGAATTATATAGATGAAAAATGACAATTAAGAAACCTGTGTTATGTATATTTACTTTGCTTTGTTTGTTACTTTGTTTTACTTTATTTTATTTCATTTCATTACATGCTTTTGTAATGTAACATTGTATGTTAGATTTGACCCCGTCCAAAATTGAGTTCATTTCTGCTTGACCCAAACTGACTCTTTTATTTTCTTCATTATAAACAACTAACACATAGCTAAATTATTCTCTATGTATATGGGTTTAAAATCAGTAGTATTATTAATAGAATAAGTAAATATGTTTATTTGGGTCTACGTTTTGGAATTTCCTGAGTGTGATCCAGGTTATGATTTTGATTTTGTGAATATCAGGATCATTCTAGAGGCTTTTATCCGTTAGGTAATTTTTTTAATTAAAAATAATGCTAGTTGTGACCTGAGGTCAAGTAGAGATGGGTTCGATCCCCGGCCAAGTCATACCAAAGACTTAAAAAATTGGTACTAACAGCTGACTCGCTTTGCGCTCAGCATTAAGAGGTTAGTGTTAGGACTGGTCGGCCTGGTGTCAGGATAATTTGACTGGGTGGGACATCATGCTACGAGTCTGTGACATGATGTCCCAGTGCTAGGTATCACTATAAACTGTCACACCGCAAACATCGTAGCGATATATCTGAATTTTTTTAAAGCTACGTTAAAAATCCAAATCTCTCTCACACACACACACACACACATGATTTGCAATATTCGCTTGGTTAGCCTTGTCTTGAGGCTATGAAGGCACCTCACTAAGACGTATTTAATTTTTCTCATACCTCAGGCGATTCATCGTACTTCATCCCCTTTCGTTTTCAGTGTGATCGACTGTCTTGCTGGTTCTGGCTAGATGTTCAGTATCCCTCTGCGAATAATACATGCCAATCTGAAACTTACATTGTAATGTCCATATGATGTAATGTGTCTAAATAGACGGATTACTGAAATGCTCTCAAACACTTTATTACATATCTTACAAAAAGGTCTACAAATTTTGTTTAAAAAAAAAAAAAAAAAAAAAAAAAAAAAAAACATTTCTCTTTTGTGGCTATATCTGGTTCCAAAGACATTCCACTAACTGGTTTGTTTCAATGGTTTGTTCCTGAAGGAATTTCACGACTGTAATTTCTACCGATTGCTGATGTGTTTCTTCATGTTTTGCACAAGGTCCTGAAGCATATAATGTACTTTGCTTCCACGAGGAGGCTGAAACTGCATTATGTTGGTCAAAC
Organism: Sinohyriopsis cumingii; assembly: GCA_028554795.2. NCBI lineage: Eukaryota > Metazoa > Mollusca > Bivalvia > Unionida > Unionidae > Sinohyriopsis > Sinohyriopsis cumingii. The sequence continues at coordinate 10,947,179 of CM068831.1, read as the reverse complement.
CATTCTTTCTATAAACTGAATTTCGATGTCACTAAATATTCCTTTGTTGCTGTCTTTTGACTTGGAAAATCAAACATGCAATACATCGGTAGTTTCTTTAGTTATGCCTCTGCATTAATATCTGTCAGAAAAAGTTACGGATTCTGCACTAGATTATTTGAAATTTTATCTTTGACTCGGCTTGTCGCGAAATCAAGACGGTAATACTGTTATATATGTTTGGGAGTAAACTTAAACTCATTTCAATTTAAGTCCCTCCGCTCTGTGAACAGTTAGTGCCAAAGCAAGCAGTAATTATATCTTTTGAGGTGTACTTACATCTCTGTTTAAGTTCGTACTATACTTAGTCAAAGAATATCGCTTCAACACTTCCTGTCTTGTAGGTGACGTGAAATACAATCCAACATTTTCTAAATATATTCAACATATGACTAAACATATCACTTTCAAGTTGATTTTTTGATTATTTTTTTTTCTATCACAGCCTTCTGCATCTCCCTTGTCTTCACTTTAATGTACACGGTCCTCGTCTGACAATAAGATCATGTATAAAATTAAAACAACATAAACTCGTAAACGAATATACAGCCTCGCCCCTCCTCCGAATTCCGGGGTATGACAATGAGGTGGAGTGCATTCAAATTCCCTTGTAGACCTTCAGTTTTAAGTACAACCAGCCCTATTCAAACCCCACCAGTAGCGGCTGGTAACATTTCCAGAACCATTGAACATTTTTAGGGACATAGTGGGTACAACCTTGATCCAGCCCATCTCTGTGGTGATGTGGGGCTGGGTGTAATCATACACAAAATGAGTATACGTGTCCACTTACTCATGGCCCCCAATAATTAATCTAATCATAGATGTTTATGAACTGGACTGCTGGATTATACGTTTTTCGGGGATATGGTGGGCAACGTAATGGAGCGTTGCGAGTTTTATTTTGCAAACACAGTAAGTATATATATATATATATATATATATATATATATATATATATATATATATATATATATATATATATATATATATATATATATATATATATATATATATAATCACTGGATGCTCCGTATGCGGAAAAAAAATGTTCAGACTGTTAATTTAAAGTATTGACAATTATGTGTCAAGTTTGAAGTATTCACAAGTATGTGTCAATAAATGACAAGTTTGAAGTACTCACAATTATGTGTCAATATATGACAAGTGTGAAGTATTAACAATTATGTGTCAATAAATGACAAGTGTGAAGTATTCACAATTATGTGTCAATAAATGACAAGTGTGAAGTATTCACAATTATGTGTCAATAAATGACAAGTGTGAAGTATTCACAATTATGTGTCAATAAATGACAAGTGTGAAGTATTCACAATTATGTGTCAATAAATGACAAGTGTGAAGTATTCACAATTATGTGTCAATAAATGACAAGTGTGAAGTATTCACAAGTATGTGTCAATAAATGACAAGTGTGAAGTATTCACAATTATGTGTCAATAAGTGACAAGTGTGAAGTATTCACAATTATGTGTCAATAAATGACAAGTGTGAAGTATTAACAATTATGTGTCAATAAGTGACAAGTATTCATATCCTTGTTGACATCTAGATTTGAATGTTTGACAATTCCATAAAAATTAGTGTCCAGATTCTCACTAATATTTTGTCCTGAAATAAAAACATCGTCTATAGATAGATTGGTGCGGACGCTGGAAGGAATCTTGAATAAGCAAAATTTACCAGCTTCATATCTCGGCGACAATAGATAGATAGATATGGATGGATGGATGAGAATATTGATATAGATGGATGAGAATCTTTTAGAACCAAATCGTACCATCTACACATTTTAATGACATAACTCAAAGACCAATAAATTAGTCTGTTCGTTGGTACGTAGATAGTATGTTGGCAGTAATCTTTATTAACAAACATTTAACAACTTCACATTTCGGCTACGATAGCTCACAAACAATAGATCCATGAATAGATAGCAGACGGCTGATATGGAAGAAATACTTCTCTGTAAAATAAAAGCATATAAATAATGAACAAATATAAGTGATGAAAAGTTAAAAGGAAAACTAACAATAGCCTATAGCACCATGATTTATTTGTAGTTTTGAGTTTTAGGTATATTTAACAGAAAAAAGACGAGTGTTTCAAACTTTTTTCAATTAGAGTCATTGTTTTTGAATTTGCGAAAAAAGTGACGGATTCTGCACTAGATTGTTTGAAAAGTCGGCAACAATGCAATCTTTTTTTACCTTTTGATTCTTTTTAGCGCGAAAACAAGTTGGTCATACTGTGATATATTTTTGGGAGTAAACTAAAACTCTTTTCAATGTCAGTCCCTGCGCTTGGTAAACAGTCATGTGAGTCTGAAATTGAGCTTCAGAATAAACTTGCAATCTTAAGCACATGGACACGCTTTCAGTATGAAGAAGACTGAATCACGTGATTAGATATGATTCAAAATGAATCATGTTGATAAATATATAATGCTGGTAGTAATGACAACAATGACTAGATTTAGATTTTGGTATCAAAATGATACCCGAAGATTAAAGATTGATCTGTGAATGGTTGCCAGTCTCTTCGACTCTATTTCCACAGCTAACTGTTGGCAGTTTGATTCTCTTTGTAAATGATTAAATATGGAAGTTGCTATACCGTCCAAGAAAAAGTTGAAAAATATTAAAGTCTATTTTGTAAGTGTATAATAATGTGTCATCGTAATTTGTCTTTTCCTTTTCTGCAACAAAGTACTGATTCTGGTTTAAATGATTAACGATAAATTAAAATTCTGTACCATACGGACTAAAAAATATTTGGGCCTGTCCAGCTGTGATTCAATTTTATGACCACTTAATATTCTTTAAAGATGGTCTCAGGAGTCAGTCCACCAACTCATCTAGTCATTCTCCCGCATCGATCCTCCGTCAGTCCTCCTTCGCTCCCTCATTCCCTGTATACACACATCCATCCATCCATCTATCCATCCTTCCTTACATACATACATGCTCATGCACGCAGACACACACACACACACACACACACACACACACACATACATACATACATACATACATACATACATAGAGTGAGATATAGATCAAATGAGGGTTATATGGAGAGATTCGTTTTGGGGGAACCGCTCTGGTGGCCTAGTGGTTAGAGCGTCCGCCTGGATGCGGGAGGTCGTGGGTTCGATCCCCGGCCGAGTCATACTAGAGACTTACAAAAATGGTACTAACAGCTGCCTCGCTTGGTGTTCAGCATTAAGAGGTTAGTGTTAGGACTGGTTAGCCTGGTGTCAGGATAATGTGACTGGGTGGGACATCATGCTACATGTCTGCGGAATGATGTCCCAGTGCTAAACATCACTATAAGCTGCTTCTTTGCAGACATCGTAGCGATATGACATAAAAATTGTTAAAGCTACGTTAAAAATCAAAATCACGTCACATCACATCTTTTTGGGGGTATTCATTATTACTTGTTCATTGTTGTTCATCAAGTATTTGAACATTACAACTCTTCACAAAACTTTGTCTTGTGTGTAATATAATAAACATTAATTCTGTCTGTGTGTAGTATAATAAACTCTCATAGTAGGTTCTCTTTAAGTGTGTACTATAATAGACTTTAATTGTCAGTTCTCTGTATGTGTGTAATATCATAGAATTTCATTGTCAGTTCTCTGTATGTGTGTAATATCATAGAATTTCATTGTCATTTCTGTGTGTGTGTGTAATATCATAGAATTTCATTGTCAGTTCTCAGAAAGTGTGTGTGTAATATATAATTTCATTGTCAGTTCTCTGTATGTGTGTAATATCATAAAATTTCTGTGTCAGTTCTCAGTAAGTGTGTGTGTAATATCATAGAAATTCAATGTCAGTTCTCAGTAAGTGTGTGTGTAATATCATAGAAAGTCATTGTTGGCTCTCAGTAAGTGATTATGTAATGTCATAGAAATGCATTGTTGGTTCTCAGTAAATGTGTGTGTAATATCATAGAATTTCATTGTCAGTTCTCAGTGTGTGTGTAATATCATAGAATTTCATTGTCATTTCTGTGTGTGTGTGTAATATCATAGAATTTCATTGTCAGTTCTCAGAAAGTGTGTGTGTAATATATAATTTCATTGTCAGTTCTCTGTATGTGTGTAATATCATAAAATTTCTGTGTCAGTTCTCAGTAAGTGTGTGTGTAATATCATAGAAATTCAATGTCAGTTCTCAGTAAGTGTGTGTGTAATATCATAGAAAGTCATTGTTGGCTCTCAGTAAGTGATTATGTAATGTCATAGAAATGCATTGTTGGTTCTCAGTAAGTGTGTGTGTAATATCATAGAAAGTCATTGTCAGTTCTCAGTACGTGTGCGTTTAATATCATTATAATTCATTGTCAGTTATATGTATGTGTGTAATATAATGGACGCATTGTCAGTTCTCTGTATGTTTGAAATATCATAGAATTTCATTGTCAGTTCTCTGTATGTGTGTCATATAGAATTTCATTGTCAGTTCTCTGTATGTGTGTAATATAATAGACGCATTGTCAGTTCTCTTTATGAGTGTAATATCATAAAATCTCACTGTCAGTTATCAGTATGTGTATAATATAGTAGACTCATTATTAGTTTTCTGTATGTGTGTAATATCATAGAATTTCATTGTCAGTTCTCAGTGTGTCTGTAATATCAAAGAATTCATTGTCGGTTCTCAGTAAGTGAGTATTTTAATATCATAGAATTTCACTGTCAGTTCTGTGTGTGTGTGTAATATCATAGAAATTCATTGTCAGTTCTCAGTAAGTGTGTGTGTAATATCATATAAATTCTATGATATCGTATAGCAAATGCCACAAATTTCACATTTATTGTAAAAAGGGACATGCTGGATTGCTGAATAGATTTTCTACTCTGTGGAGACTGTCTTTTTGTTTTATTTATCTGATGTAATAAATTGTGAACCGTTTAATAACTTACCCAATGGTTGCCTAACTTTGGACCTGTCACCTGATTATGGAGGTGTTGGAGAAATATTTGTTTTGGTGACGGTATATTGGATAATACCTGAAACTACAAATATGTTGAGGGGTCCCAAGTGGCCGAGTGGTCTAAAGCGCTGTCCGTTACGGATCACTGCCATCTCACCTCTGTGAACGTGGGTTCAAGTCTCGGATTCAGCCAATGTGGGTATGTGAGAAAGTTTGCCAGTAGCTTCTCGTGGGTCGGTGGTTCTTTCCGGGCTTTTCCTGGGTTCTTCCTCCGCCATTAATACTGGCCGCCATGTATAGCCTATCGGGTGCTGAAAAATGGCGTTAAACCCTACAACAACAACAACAACAAATATGTTGATAGAAGAGAAATGACTTCCGTCATTTATGTTTGACTCTATGTCATAAGAAAGAAGAACTACTTTAAAGGCCATACTCGGGGCCCCGAGTAGCCGAGTGGTCTAAAGAGCTCTCCGTTATGGATCACTGCCATCTCACCTCTGTATGCGTGGGTTCGAGTCTCGGATTCGACCAATGTGGGTATGGGGTTCTTTACGGGGTTTTCCCGGGTACTTCCTCCACCATTAATACTGACCGCCACCTATCGTATGCTGCAAAATGGCGTTAAACCCTACAACAACAACAAAAACAACAACAAAGGCCATACTCAATGCATGCATTACAAATATATGTATGGACATGCAATGGGACAAGCACAGAGTTATATGCCCCTTCCTTTACGTGGTGTGCAATAATAGTTGCTGGATATTACTTTCAAAAGTTTTGTTGCTTAATAGTTTAATAGGTTCAATAGGTCACGAGTGCAGTAAAATTGCCAGTATTTAAATCAGTAATGCAGTTACATTGGCAACCTTTAAGTCACTAATGCAGTAACACTGCCAGCTATCATTACCAACCACCTATGGTTTGGAAACATTTAGATAGAAATATATAGATAGAAAATGTCAATTATAAAGCCAGGGCATCATTTACATCTGATAGGCTGGCTATAATGGCGGCCAGTATAAGTGGATGTAAAGTGTATGGCAATATCTGTAATAACTATCCATATTTAGTATAGAGGAATCATTCCATATCACATAGATAGGAATTTGTAAACTGTTTTGAGCTACTGCAAATGAAAAGTAGTTTGTGTCCAATAGAAAATGTGTCACAACGCCATGTCTCTCGTTTGCCATTTTCCTTACTCAATGATTAGGATGTATGTGCGGGGTTGAATAAAGGTACTTCCTAAAAATATCAAGATGGCTACTTTGTGCGGGGTTGAATAAACGTACTTCCTAAAAATATCAAGATGGCTACTTTGATGGGTTTCTGGTAAAATTACCAATGACACATTTATCACATCCAACGGAAGTAAAATAACTTTCCCAAACATGGCCAGGTAATGGTATTTCCTGTGAACTTTAACTTTTTACACTGTCTTTCTTCAATGTCGAATGTTTGCGAATGGCTTGTTGTTTCAGTTGCTTTGTTTCTCCCCAGATACTCTTTCCTAAAATGACAACAGCTCATAATTAAATATTTAGAAGTTTCATCATCATTAATAACGTCATTTGCATAGGCATAACTCAATTCAAAGGATAAAAACTACTTTTCCGTAAATCATTCAAAAGTCAGGCGATTTGTTAACTATACACTCACCAATGCAGAACATTTTATAGCCATGCAAATTTAAATTTGCTTATGTTTGAGGTAGTTACATTGATATGCCAAGACATGAAGAACCGGAAGCACTTATCACAAACATTTGCAAGGCGTTTTGTAACGTTTTGTTTCCTAGTGATTTCGCTCAAAGATTCCACGAGTGCTGAACTGTCCTTTCAAATTGTTTCACCAACTTCTAAGTGCTCAATAAGGGTCTTCTCCAATACCAACTGTTCCACTTCCTTCTTATGTTCGGAGGTTTACACATTTAGCAATTTTCTCTTGGTTATTCTTGTCCAGGGGCGGTGTATGCATCTGCCTAAGACATGTTTTATTTTTCCATTTACCCCCGGTTATTTATCGTACTTCTTCCCCTTTCTTTTTCAGTCTGTATGACTGCCGTCAGCCTTACTGGTTTCTGGCTGGATGTTCAGCATCCCTATGCGAATAATACATGACAATCTGAAACTTACATTGTAATGTCCAGATAATGGAATGTGTCCAAATAAATGGTTTATTCTCCATTAAGCACTTTATTACATTCCTTACAAAAAGATCTACAGATTTTGTTTTCAGCAAAATATTTCTCTTCTAGTGGCCATATCTGGCTCCAATGACACTCCACCAATTGGTTTGTTTCAATTATATGTTCTTGAAAGACACTAAACTGAATTTCATTTACACTAAATATTTCTTCGCTGCTGTCAGTTTATCATCTAACCTGGAAAACCAAACCTGCAATGCATCCGAAACGTCATGGAAGTGCCCACAAAAGGACAAGTTATCTTCTCCTGGCTTCGCATAAAATTCGGTGCAAAAACGTGACGGATTCTGCACTAGATTGTTTGAAATGTTGGCAACACGCAGTCACTTTTTCCTTTTGACTCTGCTTAGCCCTTAAACAAACTGGTCAGACTGTGAAATATTTTTGGGAGTAAACTAAGGTTCGTATCAATGTCAGTCCCTGCACTTTGTTAACAGTTATCTGAGTCTATGGTCAAGCTTCAGAATAGATTTGCAATCGTAGCACATGGACACACTTTCAGTACGAAGAAGACTGAATCACGTGATTAGATATGATTTCAAAATGAATCATGTTGATAAATATATCATGTTGGTAGTAATGACAACGATGACTAGATTTAGATTTTGGTATCAAAAATGATACCCGAAGATTTGAGTTTGAGTTTGATCGAAGAATGGTTGCCAGTCTCTTTGACTTTCTGTCTGTTTTCCCTGTTCATACTATAAAAGCTGTTAGCCGAAAAAGCATGCCTTCACCCATGATGATATTGATTTTTGGGTTGGAGCTGATATCACCTGTTCATTAATAGCTGCAATTATTTGCTACCACTTTTGGCTGCACACATCAGTGTACATTTTATATACTTATCTGTATTTCTCGTGGCTGTGGAGCTTCCGTCGGCTGAAGGGTTCTTTTGGTGACATGTACATTATATTTGCGGAGCAAATCCTATGTTGGTGACTTGTAAATCCACCTGGAATAGCACAATCATCTGTCCTATGACCATTTTGAATTTCGCGCTAGATATGGATATTACCAATTACCGGTATGTGTCTGAAGTGTACGCAGAATTCTTCCGGAATGATTTGCATGCAGCAAAATTGCTAATTTTAATGCACATGTGACATCATATCAACATATCGTCCGTCAGTATCAACACAGATTTGGTGGAGTTGGTGTATCGGACTATATAAGCTGTAGAAAAGTTACTCACCGCACCATAATGGATTAGGGACAATGGGTATTCGGGAAAATTTGCCTTGTAGAAAGAAATCATTTTATTGTAATAAGACAAGAGATCTAGTTTGCTCCAGTTCCCAGTTTTATGAAATTTCTCAAAATTTCTCCTGAAATTGATATTTTACATTCTTGTACTACAAGATATTTGATTTTATCAATTGCACAGAAAGGATCAGAAATATCTGCATAATTTTCAAACTATACACCTGGGAATTATTTAAAGTTTCCTCAAAGGATAAAGCATGCTTCTTTTCAGAAGAATTCGATAAATGGTTACTTTATTTTAATTCTTGGTACCTGTTTAATGTTCAGTGAAAGTTCGTTATTGTAAATTGACCAATAAGAAAAATATTCAAAATTTCGAATTACAGATAATAATTCGAGATAAAACTTGGGCGAGGTCCTTTCTCTGCCAACGAAATATGATGCATCTTTCTATACCACGTTTTTGGAGCTCGATACATTCGTATTTTCCATAGGGATAGAGTTTTAATGGAGAAGAATTTCACATGTTTTCCTAAGTGGTTATCCTGGCTGTTTAAAAAATGACCATGTCTATGTTATGTATTTAAAATAAAAATGGTCCTTTAATTTGGTGTATAGCTGATGGGTGTACCTTGGGTTACAGAGTATACATTTTGGCGTTACTACAGATGTTCTCCGATCATAAAACTGCTAGCTCCGCTAGTTCGTTTTCACTTCTTGGACTTGAAGGGTAAATATATCGTAATTCATTCATTGCACTTCAGAAACTAGTATTGACTAGTCTAGCAAAATTCGTTTTCCCTGTTTTTAATAACTGTTAAAGATAGTGTTCTTTAGACTAATTCAGGCTGATTTTTTCGGGCACGTGCGAGTAGCCATTTTAGTTAGCTGTGTGCTTAGATCACGTGCACTATTCAAAAACATTTCAACCACATTACATGAAAGTGACATAGAGATATGCTAACAGTCTCTCTATCGTGCATGTTGCAAATGCATACAACTTCGCCTTATACGTGTCACTCTTTCAGAATAACATAATATTTGTATAGCGCACTTAAACCCGAAAACAATTTGAAATAATTGTCAGGAAGAGAGAACGGGCAACCAATGGAACCAACAGGCTGTGCTTGTAACAGCTGAGGGGATGGATCAGTTTAGGCAATGATGATTTTCGAGTTTGACTGATGTATTGTACATATCTGACTCTTTATATCTCATTTGTAATCATAATTTTTTTCTCCTATCTCTCTTCAGCGGAACTTTGTTGTCATGAAAGTTTAAAATCCATCAAAACAACAAAAATTTCACGAGAATTTTTAAATTATATAGCCTTTATAAATGACAAGTATATACTTTATATCAAATTTCAAATTGTGGTCATTCATATGGAAAAATACGTTCACATCGGTAAGTCCCTGAATCGTTTGATCTATAATCATAGAAACTTGACAGTAATAAACACACTGGCATGCATATATCGTGAAATTCTTAAAATAAGATGTCTGAACAATTTGTTCGCTGTACGAATTTCTGAAGCTTCTGCCATGCAAAGTCATCTGTGTCCAAAAAAATAAGAAAATTATGAAAGAAAAAATTAATAGAAAGTTCATATTGATTGTTAGAGTTAAAATGAGACGTTCCGGGCATCAACAACATGAACGGCTTACGAATGGTGGAGTCAAAAACTAGACACGGATAAAATAACAGTTCAGAAACAACACAGAAAAAGAACATGTAACCGACGAAATACTAGAACAGTGGAGTAAAGACACGAGAACTTTCAAGTTCAGATATTAATCATGGAGACGACCTGCATTAAGGATATCAGCTAGGTACACTGACCCACTGTAAAACCATCAGTATGTTACTCACGATAGGGCACTGGGCATGCGTACCAAGCTAAACATGTGTAAAGTCTTCATCATTACGAAACACTGATGAAATACAAAAGTCACTAGCGCCATCTAGCGACAGATCTAAATGGCATGTGACTTCCTTTCGATATAAATTCTTTCAGAGCAGCCGAACGACAAACAGTTTACACAGCAGTACAATAAATAAAACGGAACAATTAATAATTCGAATTACTAAAATGTGAAAAATGAACATCTCTACATAGTGATAATGTTGTACCTACGAACACAAGGCTATTTTTGATCGATTAGAGAAAAACAATTTGCCGTACGTAAGTTATTGTCGCTTAGCCCAGCTCAAATGAGACAGCATGGAAGCTATCTGAAAATCAGAGGGATATTTTGAATGATGAGAAGTATATAAAACCCGGGGGGGGGGGGGGCTGGGTTTACCACAAAATGAAGTATGTGAGACTTTTCTTTCTATCTGTCTTTACCCGTGGACATTTTCTATCTTTCCTACCTTCCTTCTGGTGGTTTTCTTTTCCCCGAACCGCCAAAGTTGCGCATAAGAAAAGTTAAGGTCTAATGCAACTGAAGTGTTGTATGAAAGATAGGTATATGAAAATATAGATGTCCCAACAATTTCTGGACAAGAATTTCGAACACATGGCCTATTACATGAATGGTGCATAGTTAGCACTGTGCCACACCACAATACCGTGAGTGTTTGTTCAGATCCGACAAAAAAGAACATCCCCCAAGCTGAAAATTTCGCCAGATTGATGCAAGAAAATGTTGCTTTGGTAAAGGATTGTTGATACGTAGCACAAACTAAATAATAAAATAGTATTGCCTCATTACACAAGCTACCAGACAATATTGTTTCGTCACACTGTACCTTCTATATAGCTTTCTGTGATGGAGTTAAGAAACTCCATTGACAGATACCTCAAAGACAGATATGGGGGTTTTATGACGTAATCAGGTTTAATACATGTACGCCACAGGATTTCAATGTCAGACATACCACATCTTGTATGAACCCTACTTTCTTTCGCTGACGTTAATAATCTCTTGAACAAAGAGGCACCGACAGCCGTGTTGCATATGACACATGACTATATAGAACAATAAAGAACGAAAGAGATCAAAATATAATAGAAGAAGACCTGAAGAAGCGGCAGATATCGGAAAAAGATGTAAATGCCATTCTCCAATAGTCAGTTCCCAGCTATCAGGACGAGTGACAACCACAAGTGTATATATATATATATATATATATATATATATATATATATATATATATATATATATATATATATATATATATATATATATAAATCGCGCACACACATTGGAAACTGCCATAACAATTAAGTATGCTGGGGAAACTCTGTACGGCGAGATAAGTGGAAATAACCAAGTCACAGCGTCTCAAGAAATTTTCATAAGACCATATCCTTCTATACGACCAGATCACTTGAAACAACCATGTCACAACGTCTCAAGAAATGTTCATAAGACCATAGCATTCTATACGGCCAGATCACATGAAACAACCATGTCACAATGTCTCAAGAAAGATTCGTAAGGCCAGAGCCTTCCATGGAACCGAAAGACCTTTAGTTTCAGCACTGGTGCTGCAACATGCTTGACCAGTATGGGATCCTGTTCTTTTATTGTTACGAGTCTGTGCTCTAAATATAAGTTACAGAAAAGAGCGAAAGAAAACAAACTTTGTAAAATTTTATAAATAATTTATTTGCCTAGAATACAAAATAAAAATTAAAAAAAAAACATACGGTAGTGCGAATTAAATCCAAAAATAATCAAAGAATTACAGAAACAAGTCTTAATAATTTAAAGTCCGGAACACAACTCAGTAAAAGTCCAGAATAAATCCTAAACTGAAGACGATGACGTGTATGTGATAGCTTATAGAGTGTTGATGTGTCAACAGTCTTTTGTTGAATCACAGTAATATAATTCCAGTTTTGAATTTAGTATAAATTCCAGTGAATGTCTTTATCCCGTAATTTTAACAGAGCACTTTTTGATTGTGCTACAACTTATAGCGTGAATGACTCACAGTTGCAAGATGTTATACTTGACCTCTAGTCACAATTAGCATTAGAAAAAATCCCCATTGCCTAATGGAAAATAACCTTCTAGAATGATCCTAATGTTTACAGAACAATAACCTTGATTATGTAGAATTCACTTAGGATATTCCAAAACTTTGACCCAAATTAAACATATTTACTTCTTCTATTATTAATAATACTGATTTTCAGCCCATACACAAAGGGAACAGTTTGGCTATGTATTAGTTGTTTACAATGAAAATAATATATAAAAAAAAGTCAATTTGGGTCAAGCAGAAATGAACTCAATTTTGGACAAGGTCACGTCGAGCATACAATGTTACATTACAACAGCATTTTTGTTCTGAGTTGATATTAGTGCACAACAAAATTAACATTCGTTATCAACACGTTATGATACGACTTTCTACAATATTTAATCGTGTATCAGGGTAATGTGTAACGTTCTGTACCAACACGTTATGATACAACTTCCTGTAATTTCGTGTTCGAATAAAGTGTAACATTCGTTATCAGCACATTATAATGTATCTTCATGTAATCTCGAATCAGGATAAAGTGTAACATTCTTTATCAGCACGTTATGTAATGACTTCTGCAATCTCGTATCAGATAAAGTGTAACATTCGTTATCAGCACATTATAACGTATCTTAGTGCAATCTCGTATCAGGATAAAGACAAGCCTGCTATACCAGATTGTAAACAATAAGGTGGACATACCTCCAACATCAACAACCAGGAACCATACCCTTATGTATTAAAATCCATGTGGAAGTATATATATTACGCCTTTGTTAACAAATAGGTTTCTCTTCACGTTTTGGGGCACTACTGAAAGAGGGCTAAGGTACACGGTAAAGATTATGGTCACAGAACTCTCAGTTTGGAAAATAACTACCATGCACCTGGATTACTTAATCTGCGTGGGTTGACACATTTTTTAACACGTTAAGGAAAACCATGCACCTGGATTGCTTAATCTGCGTGGGTTGACACATTTTTTAACACGTTAAGGAAAACCATGCACCTGGATTACTTAATCTGCGTGGGTTGACACATTTTTAACACGTTAAGGAAAAGCATGCGCTGTCTAAAGCAGACATGTGGTAAAATAACCACTCATGTGTTCTCAGGAAATAAACTCGAAATAATACAACTTGCACGAATGTCAGAGTAATTGCTGACCCAATCCTTTCCCCTTACCAAAAAAGCTTGTTGTAGCTATTACAAATGTAAAATTAACATGACGTTTCAATTTTGCATTATGAGGCCCCTGTAGTCCGATAAATCAACCCCTGAAATCTGTGTTAAGGAAGATTAGAAAATACATGCATATAATTATGGCGGTAATCCCCCTCCATACAGTATGGTGAATTAAATCGTAAAGTCATAAATAGTTATATCAAGTAATCCGAACGAATTCCAGAGATATTCCAAATTATGGTCTGTAATGTACTGATGTATCAACGGCACAGAATAATCACAGTGATATAATCACAAAATACCTTTAAATGAATTCACAGTTATCCCGTGACAGCGTTAAATCCAAATAGCCTTGAAATGAATTCATAATAATTTAATATTTCGACCACTGTAATTCCAACGAATGATTAAATAAAATAAATGAATTTTTCTCAAAATAACGCTTCCAAGAATGAAGATATTACTACGAATGTCTGGTTCTAAGCATACATGTTCTTGTATAGAATGATAAAACACAATAGATAGGTAAACAGCATTCTTCATTATCTGAACTAGTAAACAGGGTAACGTGCTCTACACTAACGAATCAAGAATTAGGTCGGCTTAGCCTTTTCAGAAAACCCACGACTTTTATTCAAAACTTCCTATGCTTACATGGATTCAACCTTGGAATTTATGAATGAATATATGCACTATACATGATTACTAAAATGACCACTTCTAAGAGTGCAAACTCATTAATAAAGTTAATTTGAATTTAAAATATTAATAAACAACCCTTACTAGCTATAATCACGAATGATAATACAATGCCTAGATATGCATAACACAGTGTATGGTAACGTCTATCTGCTTTGTGTGTGATATGTATAAGTGCATGATACTCTCTCTAAGGCTGTTTATGTGACATTTATGCAATTTATGTATGGGGCCCGAGTGGCCGAGCGGTCTAAAGCGCTCTCCGTTACGGATCACTGCCATCTCACGTCTGTCTGCGCCGGTTCGAGTCTCAGATTCAGCCAATGTCGGTATGTGGGAAAGCTTGCCAGTAGCTTCTCGTGGGTCTGTGGTTTTTTCCAGGGTTTTCCCGGGTTCTTCCTCCACCATTTATACTGGCCGCTATGCATAGCCTATAGTGAGCTGAAAAATGGCGTTAAACCCCACAACAACAACAACAATTTATGTATGCATATCACACACATACGTATGTATCCGTGTATGATAACGTATATGTGCGTTGTGTGTTATATGTATTTTTATGTGTCAGTACATGATAATATCTATACTTATTGTATGCGATACGTATGCATTTTATGTATCAGTGTATGATAATGTGTGTGATATGCATCCGTGTACGATAACCTCAATGTACCTTGTGTGTGATATGTAAGTATTTTATGTGTCAGTACATGATAATGTCTATACTTATTTTATGTGATATGTATACGTCTTTATGTAATAGTGTATCATAATGTATATATGATTTGTGTATGATATGTATGCATTTTTATGAATCAGTGTATGTTGATATATATATATATACTTTTGTGTTATATCTATCAGTGTTTTGTTATGTATATTTAATCTGCAATTTTTTTTACTTTTTATTCATTATATGATCTGAATAATTGTATTTTGGACTTAGCCTTGTGCAAAATCAAGTTTACGTTCTTCCTCACCGGAATTATCTATTTTAGTGTAGTAAACAACATGTTTATCTCCATCTGAGTCCAGAATATTCCAAATTCCCCATTAATTACTGGGTCTACCTGTTCTTTACCACAGTTTATATTATAATTTTAGTAGCAGACATTTAAACATTCCAGAATGAAATTTTTTATTAGGGAACAGTTTTTATAGAAAATGCTAATTGTGACCTGAGGTCAAGTAGAGGACTATATAATCTTGTTTATCTAGAAACACTTCATCAGTGCTGCAAGATCTGTTCAGAATCACTTGTATTATTGTTGTGTCCAATATTTCTTTGGGGCTGGACTTTATTTATTCAAGTTATTTAATTCAAAGTATTCTTCTCTGAAAATACAAAGTGCTCAGAAAATAGCATTTTTGGAAATAGAGACTTGGATTGATAATGAAATTCAGCAAAGGATATATTCTTGGATATAATTATTGTGAACAGCACATCGTTACTATTCATGCCATCACAGGTACATCAACACGTTCAGCGTGGGATTTATTTTGGAAAACCACTAAAGTTTATTTATTATGACTTGTGTTGGTAATTCTATGATTATTTGGGATTTAATTAGCAATACCATACGTTCCCTTTTACGTTTTCACTTTGTATTGTAGAGAAATAAACTACTTGCTGAATTTTACCAAATTTGTAGCTTCTCACTCTTTTCTGTTACTTTGTTTAAGACAATAGAGCCTGAATAGTGTGATGATGTCCATATGCCATTGTGTATGATATGTCTCCGTGTATGATAATGCAAATATGCCTTGTGTGTGATATGTACCAGTGTATGATGTAAATATGCCTTGTGTGTGATATGTATCAGTGTATGATAATATCCATATGCCTTGTGTGTGTGCTATGTATCAGTGTATGATAATTGTTACGAAATGCCCGATACGGCTCATTTAGTCTTCTATACTTTTCATATAATCAGGTTGTCTTGTTTCACGCGCCGTAATATTTCTGTAAATGTAATTTTTCGTCGTATCGCGTGACGCATTTATTGCTCGCACGGCACGTGCGAAATAATATATTATTGCGCACTACTATATATATATATATATATATATATATATATATATATATATATATATATATATATATATATATATATATATATATATATATATATATATATATATATATATATATATATATATCGGCTAGAGATATTGAAGGGCACAGCCAATATAGAGGGAAGCTCTAAACATATTCAGCTGTCGGGCAGGTGCCATTGTAATTTAGTTAGAGCCAAACAGTTGGGTGAGTTGAATGTTTTTTAGTCAACTCTTTTTATTATTTACAATAATTATTCAGTTTCGTAAAAGCACGTTCATTGTTGTATTATGTGGTCACATCGTTTATCGTATTTGCAATTCAGTTTATTAAGATATAACCTAGGCAATGCGGTAGCGAGTTAATTTCATCTAGTCGCTATCACGACTAATTTCGAAAACATATTATGTATGTATTAATGTCATAGCATTACGTATATTTGTTTTTATTGCATAGCATTCCTATGTCATACTTCGCATCTATCGTATATTCTTAAAGCAGTTGCAACAAAACCCATTCCAATTAAAGTAGACTGTTGGAAAGGTGTGTTTATTTTCCATATTCAGCTCGTCGGTTATGAGCAGCCGAATGGGCTTGTGGATACCATGACGTCTGGTGTACCATTACTAGTATAACCCACCAATTCAGTGCCAACGTACGGGTACAAGTGCGATGGGGAAAGTGACCGTGCCAGAGAGAAGGCCGTGTCAACCTGTATTTTCCAATCAAGTAGTGTATTGACTACAAGTAAAGCACAATAACAACTAGTGTATTGACTACAAGTAAAGCACAATAACAACTAGTGTATTGACTACAAGTAAAGCACAATAACAAGTAGTGTACTGACTACAAGTAAAAGCATAATAACAAGTAGTGGTTTGACTACATGTGAATTGTGACAGTAGTGTCTGACTACATAAATGTTTGCAACCAGTAGTTGATTATATAGGTTTGCAACAAGCATTTGTTTATATGAAAGTTTGCTAGAGATATTTGGATACAAGAAGTTTATATGGAGTTGCTAGAACTTTTTGACTACATGAATGTGACATAGTAGTCAAAGTATATTTCATATGTGTTTTATATTCATTTTATATGCTTTTCTGTGTTATTTTCATATCATTAGTACCAGTGTTTAATACATTGTCATTTGTCATCCACGAACGTGTTTGTTTCTTTAAAACCCTGCCCGGTCTCAAAGGGTCAGCTCGACTACGTTACAATAATATTCATATGCCATGTGAGTGTGTTATGTATCAGTGTATGATAATATCCATATGCCATGTGTGTGCTATGTATCAGTATATGATAATGTCCATATGCCTTGTGTGTGATATAACTGTGTATGATAATATCCATATGCCTTTTGTGTGTATAATATAAATCAGTGTATGATAATGTCCATATGCCTTGTGTGTGATATGTGTTAGTGTATGATAATGTCAATATAGCTTCTGTGTGACATGTATCAGTGTATAATAACGTCAATATGACGTGTGTGTGATATGTGTCAGTGTATGATACTATCCATATGTTTTGTGTGTGATATGTATCAGTGAAGGATGATATATATATGCCTTGTTGTGATATGTATCAGCGTATGATAATATCCATATGCCTTGTGTGTGATATGTGTCAGTGTATGATACTATCAATATGCTTTGTGCGTGATATGTATCAGTGATTGCTAATGTCCATATGCTTTGTGTGATATCTATCAGTGTATGATAATATCCATATGCTTTTTTGTGTGATATGTATCAGTGTCTGATAATATCAAATATGCCTTGTGTGTGATATGTATCAGTGTATGATGTCAGTGTGTCTTTTGTGTGTGCTGTTATCAGTGTATGATAATATCCATATGCATTGTGTGTGCTATGTATCAGTGAATGATAATGTCAATAAGCTTTTTGTGTGATATGTACCAGTGAATGTAATGTCCATATGCCTTGTGTGTGTGATATGTGTCAGTGTATGATAATATCCATATGCCTTGTTTGTGTGATATGTATCAGTGCATGATAATGCCCATATACTTTGTGTGTGCGATATGTATCAGTGTATGATAATGTTAATATGAATTCTGTGTGATATGTATCAGTGCATGATAATGTCCATATGCTTTGTGTATTATGTATGAGTGAATGATAATGTCATTATGCTTTTTGTGTGAAATATATCAATGCATGATGATGTCCATATGCCTTGTGTGTGATATGTATAAGTGTATGATAATGTCAATATGCATTTGTGTGTGATATGTATGAGTGTATAATAATGCCGATATGCCTTGTGTATTATGTTCTAGTGAATGACAATGTACATATACCTTGTTTTATATATATATATATATCAGTGTATGATAATGCCAATATGTCTTGCATGTGATATGTATTATGCATGATAATGCCCATATGCCTTGTGTGTGATATGTATCAGTGTGTAATAATGCCCATATGCCTTATGTGTGTATGATGTGTATCAGTGTATGATAATGTCAATATGCCGTGTGTGTGATATATATCAATGTATGATAATACCCATGTCTTGTGTATTATGTATTAGTGAATGACAATGTCCATATGCCTTGTATTATATATGTATTAGTGTAGGATAATGCCCATATGCATTGTGTGTGATATATATCAGTGTATGATAATGTCAATATGCTTTGAGTGTGATATGTATCAGTGCATGATAATGCCCATATGCCTTGTGTATTATGTATTAGTGAATGGCAATGTCCGTATGCTTTGCATTATATATGTATCAGTGTAGGATAATGCCCATATGCCTTGTGTGTGATATATATCAGTGTATGATAATGTCATTATGCCTTGTGTGTGATATGTATCAACGTATGATAATGCCCATATGTTGTGTGTGTGATATGTATCAGTGTATAATAATGCCCATATGCCTTATGAGTGTGTGATATGTATCAGTGTATGATAATGTCAATATGCCGTGTGTGTGATATGTATCAGTGAATGATAAGGCCCATATGTCTTGTGTGTTATATGTATTAGTGTATGATAATGCCCATTTGCCTTGTGTGTGTAATAATGCCCTTATGCCTTGTGTGTGATATGTATCAGTGTATGATAATTACAATATGCAAAGTGTGTGATAAGTATCAGTGTATGATAATGCCCATATGCCTTGTATGTGTGATATGTATCAGTGAATGATAAGGCCCATATGTCTTGTGTGTTATATGTATTAGTGTATGATAATGCCCATATGCCTTGTGTGTGTGATATGCATCAGTGTGTGATAATGCCCTTATGCCTTGTGTGTGATATGTATCAGTGTATGATAATTACAATATGCCTTGTGTGTGGGATATGTATTAGTTTACGATAATGCACATATGCCTTGTGTGTGTGATTAGTATCAATGTATGATAATGCCCATATGCCTTGTGTGTGATATGTATCAGTGTATGAAAATGTATGCCTTGTGTGTGATATGTGTCAGTGTATGAAAATGCCCATATGCCTTGTGTGTGGAACGTATCAGTGTATCAAAATGCCCATATGCCTTGTGTGTGTGATATGTATCCGTGTATGATAATGCCTATATACCTTGTGTGGGATGTATGCATTGTTGCGTCTATAATATTCATGCTGCTGTATCTGCACCTGCAATTAGCTGATTGTCGGAGTAAAATATTAATGTGTCACGTTGCCTGGCCACGATTACGTAAGTCAAGAACAAAGGAATTGGCTAGAAGCCATGTATATATGTTAGACCCCGCGGCTATAGTGGTCCTGTTCGGAATTATGACGAGAGCCCAGCTTGTTCGGTGTCAAAAATCACATGTGAACGTTGAAAGCTTTGTTCAAGAACAAAGGACCCTTATTGGCGTCGTAGATCTCACCACGTTGACAGACGGCCGGAGTATTGTCTGCCAAGTTGAATAGAACAGGGTAGAATCGATATCCAATCGATAACCATTTCAACCCGAATTTAACTAAATACGGTAGACTAGAAACCCCCAGTCATTGTGAAACATCGTGCTGAGAAGTTGTAGCAATAACTCCTGGAAGCCACTCGTGAATTGGCGGGAAACCTTAGGAAATTCTAAGGAAAGACAAAGCTTCGTAAAGGAAGCTTTATGGGGACAGACTTCCGGTGTGGTTTAGTCCCAAGTCTCTAGGAGAAAGAGACGGAATAGAGACTAGTGGAGAAGTCGATTGTGAATCGAAGGCTAGTCGGAGAGCAGAGTCAAGGAAGAGGAGGAAAAGGAGTCGAGGAGGAGAAATTGGAGAAGAGCAGTCAAGGAGAGAAGGAATTGGCGGGATAGGAGAGATACAGATGAGTAGAAAACAAGGACAGGTGGAAAAGCGATCTCACACTATAAATCACAGGATCCAATAGGCTATCACTTGGTCGAGAGGGAGAAGAGTGATTGGGAAATTAGCATTTGAATATTGAATTGATTGAATTGTATTAAATTGTTATTCTATTGAATTTGACCTTTGTGTCCTCAATAATTTAACTGTCGGCATTGCTGGCTGGGGGCTCGGAGCTTTACCTCTCTATCACTAATTTCACTTCCTACGACATCGATCCTGGGTGGGACTTCCATAGTAATTTAAATAATGTATTGGGAGCACCCCACCCCAACCCCCCAACCCCCCAAACCCCCAGGGTGGGCGCTTCGTCCGGGATATGAATTAGACATAAATATTATCTTTACGACCTAAAGTTTTATTTGTTAGGAAGTATTAGTGAGATAGTTGGGAGATATTTTCCATCCTGTGTATTTTGAATTTTTATGATTTTTCCTCTTGTGTATGTAAAATGTGATATTTGCATGCTTAGTAGATCTTTAATTACTTGTAGTAATTGTGAAGCAAATATCGGGCAAATTATCTTACCTGAACGAAGTAAGTGGTGTCAACAGGTAAATATTTGGTTAGAAACGTGTAACATCTGTCAATTGTTTAGTAATTCGAGACAAGGCATCACTTACTGTTAGCATCATAATAAAATGGCTACAGAAAGACAGATGCCACAGGCTCGGAAGATCTTGGGTACGAAGGAGATCGCCTGGCAGTGTTTATAGAGGAAAGAATCAAGGAATGGAGGGCAGAAAAAGCAGCGAACAGAGAGCTGGAGCTGGCCAAGATATCAGCGGACAGAGAAACACAGAAAGACCTGGCCAAGATAGCAGTGGACAGAGAAACACAGAAAGTCCTGGCCAAGATAGCAGCGGACAGAGAAACACAGAAAAAGCTAGAGCTGGCCAGACTCGCTTACGCTCTCGAAATGGAAAAGGTATGGTTAGCAGCTAGGGACACCGATAGGGACGACCCCAGTACGATTCCTGGAGGGAGCGTATGACCATTTATCGATCACCGAATGGTACAAATAATTATGCCGCGGTTCAATGACAAAGAAGAGTCTATTGACGATTTCCTATTAACGTGTCAGCCTTTTTGCAAGGTGCAGATCGCGAAGTTTACCACGGCTTAGCTGCAGACGACGCTGACGACTAAGGCGTGCTCAGAAAGGCCCTCCTTTGCCTTTATCGGCTGACCGCCGAAACGTACCGTAAACGTTTTCGGGATTCGACGAAAAAGACAACGGAAGTAGTTAAGTGGGACACCCTAGGGACTAGGGGACTTCCATGTTAAAAAGGGTATATCCACTCTGGGGACTATGTAAAATTTAACATAGGAGAAAAAAATATCCACTCTGGGGACTATGTAATTTAACATGGGAGAAAAAAATATCCATTCTAGGGACAAATGGAATTTAACATTAGTATAGAGTGTGGGTCTATCTAGGGACAAGGGGAAATGGAACAGGGTCGGGACCCTATTTTAATATGGTCCCGACCTGATGGGTCTATGGAAAGGGAACAGGTGAAAATTGAAACAGGGAGGGGTCTCTATTTTTTTTAAAACAATAAAAAAATGAAAAAAAATGGGGTAGGCAATGGAAAGTCTCTCTTTTCGAGAGACGTGGGTGGCCCTGAAAAGGGCCTTTGGATTTTATCATTATTTTCTTCTTTTATTTCCTCCACTTCTTCCACCAAGTTCTCACTTTTTCCATCATTCCTTTCTTCTTCTTCTTCTCCTCCTCCTCTGGCATCCAGTCCGGATGGCCCAAGGCTCTGAACTTTTCCTAGACTTTGATCCAATTCTGATTGAGTCTCTCAAACTCTGCCTGTTTCTTTTTGTTTTCCTGATCTTTTCTTTCTTTATTCCATCTCTCTTTAATCTTCTTTACCTCTACCTCCATCACTTTTCTCATTAACTCCTCTCCTTTCTTCAGTCTGTCCAGACCTCTCTCTCCACAAAAGAACACTCGGTCCCATACGACATATTTTCAAGAAAGCACCTGACTTTGCTTGCATTGTCAAGTGCTTCCTTTAGGCTTCCCACTCTGACATAGGCAGGATTCATCATTCCTCTCAATCTCTTTTCCTCCTCTTCCATCATTCCTGCTACCACTTCTTTTGCTACGCTTAGGCATTTAGCGTAGTCCAGGTACTCTACTATCTTCCATTCTTTTTCTAGTCTCTCCACTACATATATACCATCCATTATCCAATAGCATATATGTACCAAGTTGTTGAACAGGTCAGATACAGCTACCATTTTCTTTCCGTTATTCCGTAGAATGGTGCGAACGACGAACACTGTGGGTTCTTATACGAAAAGCGCGGACGTGAAGGAAAACATCCCCCTAAGACACAAAATTCATATTACCTAGATCATTACTTAAAACGCGCGGACGTGAAGAAAAACATCCCCTACTTTTCTCATTTCATATTATCTACTATCCACATACGTGAACCAGCAATAAACAAACCCCAAATCTACTATTCACACACGCAAAGCATTAAAATCAAATCTCAATAACCTACTATCCACACTAACCTATGCTAGCGCTTATAAACACACAATCATATACATAAACTCATACACTAGGAAAAAAAGAGTCAGTGTTTATATTCACACTACTCTACATACACACATTGGCAAATCGATTACTATTTCTTTTCTAGAGATTGGGGTAGCCCTGAAAAGGGCTGTTTGTTTTTTTTTGAACTCCAGTGACACCTGGTTAATGATGGCACCTTCCAGGCCTGGCACCACACACACATCTTCTTCCCCAGTCTCCTTTTACTTTTTTTCTTGAGAGCGCAGAGGGAGGATGATTGGCTTCAGCACCCCAATCCTCTGTCTCTGGTATCTTGTAAGCCATCCTCTCTCCTATTTTCTTTTCCTCCTCTTCCCTCTGTCTTCTCTCCTCCTCTTCCTTTTTTATTCTTCCCTCTTCTACTATGGCCTCCGCTGCCAGTTCATTTAACAGGCGCCTGGCATATTAAAGATGTATCTGGAGTTCAAGAAGTTTGCTCATTCTGGTATTCATTGTCTTGTTAACGAATGAACAGGGTAGCTAGACTGCCAAGCGATTTTCAATTTATAGTTAAAGCGCGGACGTGAAGGAAAAAATTCCCCTAAAACAAAAGTTATATTACCTAGATCATCACCAAACAACGCGCGGACATAAAAGAAACACTCACTCACTTTTTATACTATCCATTACTAATTTAAAAATTTTCATTTTAAAAAGATTATATACTATCCACATACGCAAAGCAATCAAATACCAAATCTACTCTCCACGCACGTCAAACAGCAAAAAAAACATTATCATTATCCACACAAACGTCCTTGATCTCTTTCAATCACAAACACATACACTCACACCACAAAAGAGTAAGTGTTTATATTCACACTACTCTACATACACACATTGGCAAATCGATTGTTATTTCTTTTCTAGAGTATTGGGTAGCCCTGAAAAGGGCTGTTTTTTTTTTTTTTTTTTTTGTTTGCTATGGCAATCTTTTAGTTTCTCAGAATGCCACGTCCTCTGACGATAGACTGTCTGACGATAGGTCTGCTTCTTCGGAAAGAGAAGAAGAACTCTTTGGTGTCGATACGACAATCGACAAAGCCTCTGTCAGGTTGCTGCTGCTGTTGTTGATGTTGCTGCTCTCTCTGTTGTTTCTGAAGTCTGTACTTCTCTGTCCATTCTTCTTTCTCCCTGTTCATTTCTTCTCTGAAAAGCTCTTCTATCAGGTCTTCAGTGACTTTTAACATTCTCACATTCTCTATCTCTTCTGGCTTCGGTATCAGACTGTGTCTGACCCTATGCAAATTCACGTAGGCTTCGTTTAGCTTAGCTAGTCTGGAGCACATCTTCGTAGGAGGATGAGTCGACAATGGATGGTTAGACTGGAGGCTACCCCCGCCTTTAAAGTCAAAGCGCGGACGTGAAGGAAAACATCCCCACACGGTTTTCGAGTCGGACCGTTCAATGAGTGTCATGAGAGGGATAGTAAGAAGTCAAAGAGCATGAATCAAGATTCCTATAGCCAAACAAAAGACAAAGGCATTTTTTCTTCAAAACACAACATTTTTTATTCAAAATTACTTAACAGTAACAAACAACTCTAACATTTTTTAACAATAATCCAACAATATAACATCAAACATTTTTTTCAAATCACAAACATTTTTTAACTAACACTTTATTTTGGACAGGGCTGACAACGTTGTGAATGAAATTGTGATTTCCACTGTTGGAAGTCATTAGGCCATTGATGGACACTACGTTTCCTAGCTTGAGACAAAAGATAAGCATAATGGTCACAAAACCATTGATTTACTTTCACATCGTTTCTAGAAGAAGAACGAGGATCAAAATGAGTCACTAAATGTTCTAAGGAATAGTCCAGGCTGTGACGATGCAGAAAATACACACAATATTGTCCACACACCAAGGAATCTGTGCCTTGTAATTTCACATTATTGAATCGGGTGGTCTGAACATTTCTTCTCATAAAGTCAATGATATCGTCTTCCAAAGAAGGCAATCCATAGGAATCGAAATATTCCACACATCCTTCTTGAGGAAAGTAGACGGCTACCCAATGGGTTCCTGGGAGATGACTGTCGTCCGTGTTGATCACATAAGCTAGATGGTCTTGAGGTTTGCGATGAGGGAGTTCATCTTTAGCACAGACGACAGGATTCCAAGAAGCCGTGTACGAACTGTGGTTCAAAAGGTAATAAAGTTCCCAGGTATCCATGTTTTGTATGGTTTTTTTCTTCTTCACAGGTAATAATAAGTCATCAATTCGATTCTGACTTTTTGCTTGAAAATGTCTGACAAATAACCGTTTCTTCGCTTCGTCTCCTCACTCTGATTCAGGAGAGCTTCGATACGATGGATCTCTTGAGTGGTTAATGGTGGACAAGAATGTTCACGCAAGTCTTTATACCACTGATGCAACACGACTTCGTCCGAGATGAGACTCCAAGCTTCGTCCAGATACTCGTCCAATTTTTCTTCTTGACTCAGCATCAGGCATTTATCGTGTTGAATTTGACTGGAATGATCGTTTTGACATCCACAGCAATCTTTCTTGATCAATTCCGTCATTTTTTCGACCAAGTGTTTGGCAAAACAGGAGACTAAATGGGCTTCTTGTTCTGGCCATCTTGACTTCATTATGATAACTTCTTCTTTCACAGTCTCCTCACATTCCATGTCCAAAGTTTTTCCACTAGGTAAAGAGGGATAACAGTCCTCCATGGTTTCTAATAATCTAGAATGACTTCTCTCAAACTGTTGATTTCTATCGTATTATCAAATTCAGCATATAGGATGACGTTCACCGTTTCATCAGGGTCTCGTTTTGCAAACTGAATTTCCACACAAATCTGGCCGGATTTTATAGGGTGGAAATGTCCCTCGTCGCTGCCTTGGTCAGGAGTGAAATCGAAAGCCCACAAAGCATAGCCTCCTGCATAATCTTCGTACGATATGCCATGACTGGTGTTGGTTCCTAACTGTCCGGTAGCTTCGTACAAGGACAAGTACGACCTCAAGTAATTCTTCTTGTCAAAGTCGGGTTCGAAAGGTCGTGTACACAAGGTTTTGCCATCGCGACTGACTTCGATCTTGGACACGCCAAAGTGTTGAAAGTAGAAAGGATTTTTATCGGCAGCTCCATTGAAGGCTGTATTCTCGACGATACCAACGCTCAAACGTTTGGGTAACTGTCCTTGGAACAGATGATCTTCGATCATGGATCGCTGTCCCTTGGGAATGGTGAAGGTTTTCACTTCCACGCGTCGTATGGGATACTTGGCGGTCGTTCTGCTCAACGTCTGACTGATGTCGTTTCCCACTTTAGGTAACACTTCCACACGGCGTACGTAGAGTCTGGCTTCTTGGATTTTGGTTTTGTAACCGTCACTATCAGCCATTAAATGGAAAGCGGTACTGCTACGATTCAGTCTCAGGCGGACATCCACCCCGTTCAGCAAATACTTTTCTTGCAACCACATGTCCAAATGCAAACGATCCATCAGTTCTAAACTCTTTCCATCTTTGATTTTGTTTCTTAGTTCTACAAATCCCTCATTGTGGTCTTTCTTTGTATCAGTTTCCAATATTTCAAACTGGTGTGCATCGTCAGCTTCCCATACCACACAGGCATTGAGATGAGTGTTCTTGGCGTCTATTCCGTACGTCAAGAGATTTTCCAGGTAGGCACGATAAGGGTAAGTATCCATGCTGCTACTGACTAGTTTGTTATTCAAGTACAAGTCCACTCCACTAAACAAGGAATGCATGAAATTGTTGACGGGAGCTACTGCTTCAGTGTCTATATCACCTCCTGTCTTATCTAGAACGTTGACTTTCAGGTACAAGTAACTGCTATTCAGATCGATTTAATCTTCGGGCTGTCCTTTGATTTCAACCTCGATGGGAGCGGAATCGGTCAATGAGGAGACGGGATGAAATTCCACCCATTGGGATTCTTGCATGGTCATCATGGTGGGGGACATGGCAAACAGTTCCAGTTCTGACTTGGAACAGGCGCAAGATTCTCGGTGCATCATTTTTCTCTGTGTTTCAATAATCGAAAACGTCCAAGTCTCGAACGGTTCTTCTTTTCTTTGTCTTTCTAGCTTTAGACGTGTGAAGTCTGGTGAAAGGGTGTTTTCTTCGTCGTCTCTTTCTGCCTTGTCCTTGCTGAATGCCTGACTCGGTAGCGTGCAGGGCATTTATAGGAGTTTCTCGTCGGCTCAAAAGGTCTTTACCCGTTTGCAGGAAGACATTTTTGCCTGCCCTCATGAAGGCTTCATTGGGATTTTGTTTGTCGATGATGACATTTTGGATAAATTCTTTGCCTTGCGTCAGTGCGGCATCTTTCAAGGCGTGCAACCCGCGTGTCACCATCGGTTTCAAGACTGGGGCCACCGAACGAAAGGCCGATTTTAGCATATCTCCTAAACCGTGTCCTCGCTGTCGAGCAACCCCTCGGTACACTGGATACATGACTTACGAATCGTGAGAGAACCGTTTTCTAAAATGGAGTTTCACCGTGACTTTCCCTTTGGTGAATGGAATACTTTGTCCCATATCTTCTTTTATAGCAATGTTAACACTATCCAAATACGACTTACTGACAGGCAAATAGTGAGGATGTACAAATTCGCGGTGGACGTGAGAGGTGTTTCCACCTTCCTGGTCATTGGTTGTGGCACTATCCACTTTGAAAGGAATGACACGCAGTAACGGCACGGAGGTATATCCCACCACGTTATACTCCACCACATCGGAATACACAAACATCAAATTCAGTCCTTGGTTCAGTTCTACAGGGAATCGAAAAAACTTGTAAACTTCCATATTGCTGTTGATCTTCGGTTTAAAATTTGGAGCCATTTTTGTGTCTCCACCTAAAATATCAAACAAGTCACGATTAAAACTGATGGACAACGTTTGGGTATCCTGAAATTTCATCAGTAAGCGACGAGTCACTTTATGGTACTCCAGGGTGACACTTTTTTTATTCTGTTAAGGGCTTTGCCAAAGGCTAATTCGAACCTGGAAGCAATGGTATCCACCAAATGTTGGCCACTAAAATAAAACCCTGACGGAATTTTCAAGATGTAGATACTGAAGAGTGGATTGTTAGCTGGTTTTACGTCGCCTGAAAACCCGATTTCATTCATGGTTTCTTGCAATTGTTGGTTCAGGATTTCGACCTCAAAAGTGTTTTGCTTTTCAGTGATGTTTTGGATTTGTGTTGGATGAATCATTTCCACCAAAGCCACTTCCCAATGGGCTTCGTGATCTAATGGGATGGCCTGAGGTAATTTGGCCGTGTAACAGCACAACGTGTTGTGGGGAAACACCTCCATGGAACTGTCACTGGGTAAGGTTAAGTAAAATTGGTTTTAGTGACTCATCATTCCAGAGTTCTGTGGCTGTCCGAGGGGTTACTGGACGTCAGAGGCGTGTCTCCCCCAAAATGGGGTTGTTGTTGTTGTTGTTGGAGTGGTGACTGACACTGGCACTGGACACAAGGTTCCCGTTGTTCCCGTTCGAGGAGAATTTCAGGGCGGGATTGGGAAGCAGGTAACCAATGCAACTGCTTAATAAAATGGTCCACAATTCTTTGTCTCCTTGTTGCAAACTCAGATTGGCAATGGCTTCCCCGGTGACACAATACACCACGAAGATTTGGCAGAAAAAGACGATTTGCGTTTTAGGCACACGTTCTCCAAACCTCACCCACAAGGGTTGTTTTTGTAAATCTTGCAGATAAGAACTTGGTGAAGGAGTGGTAACAGTAGTAGCTGCGTCTGTGTGAAAGGGCATGATGGTCACTTCTTTTTATAGTCGATGACATGCGAAGCGTCGATCCAAGAATCAAAACTGGGTGGATATCCTTTCCAACGTACTTTGACTTCTTTGACACGTCGTTTGCCCACTTTACGGGTTCTGCGCTCGAGAATGCTTTCGACGTCGTACACGTCGTCTTCTTTTTTGGTGACACGTTGTAACTCGGGCAAATAAAACGTTCCTTTCAGCACTTCTCCGTTCATGTCTTCCAATTTATAGACGGCAGGATCAAGGCCATGCACTCGTCCAGTGACACGAAACAATTCGGTAGTCCAGTTAGGTAAGTAACCTTTGTCGAAAGTGCGTTTGGTTTTGCCAATGCGTACCCAATCTCCTACGGCCAACACTTCACTTTTCTTGGGGACAGCCATCGTCGGGGACGTACCAAACAGGCGCTCAAACACCAGCACTTCGTTGTCGGGAGTCACTTCTTGCGGGGCACGTCCGATGCTTCGATGGTAAGATTGGTTGTACGCTTGCACCAGGTACGGTAAGATGTCGATGTACTTCAGAGTGTGGTGATAAGTAAAATATTTCCACATGCGTTCTTTTAAAGTGCGTTGAAAACGTTCCACGATGCTGGCTTTGGTTTCAGGATTCTCGGTGGTAAAAAAATGAATGTCACGTTTCTTTAATTCTTTTTGGAAAGCTTGGTTCAGAAATTCGGTACCTTTGTCCGTTTGCCATCGAAGATGGTGACGACCACTTTGTTTCAACACTTGTTGTAGGGCTCGCACTAACTCGCTGCTCGATTTGGAAGTCAAGGGCACGACCCAGGCAAATTTGGAAAAGACGTCGATGACACAAAACAAATATTTGTAGCCATGATTGTAGCTGGCCAAATGAGAGACATCGGCTAAATCGGCTTGCCATTGATGATCGATACCCTCCACTCGGGTGCGACTTCTGGAAAACTTGCGTCGAATGGGTTTGTGTAAAGTGTAAGTAGCTTGTTCCTGTAACCATCGTTGCACTTGAGGTAAACGGAGACTTTTCAGTCGAGTTTTGGCAGCACGATACAATTTGTGAACTCCTGCGTAACCTGCAGGATGGGAGGGATCGTAGTAAATGCTGGCTAAGACTTTATCCATTTGTTGGTTTGTGTGTTAATAAGGCACCCACTCTTGGAAGATGCTACTATTTTTCTCTTGGGGTACTTTCTTGGATTTGATGCTTTGCGTGTGCGACCGGCAATAGGTGTCGAAGAGGAGGATGTCTGAACAGGGGATATTGGCTTTTGTTTCACTTCTGTCTTCACCTTCTTTTTCTCTTGTGATGAAGAAGGGGTGGTCATCATCTTTTTAATCCATCCAATTCTGGAGGTAGGTGGTGTTGTTAACTTGCGTACTTTATCTGGTGGAGTTTGAAACCCTTCTTCTTCTTCTTCTCCTTTTTCTGTCTTGGTCACTGGCAGTAGTGGTGTTGTTATTAGTGATGGTGCTGGACTTTTCATCAAGGTCTTAAAATCTTTCAGAGTGGGAAGAGCTGTTTCGTCTGAGGCTTTTTGGTGAAAGAGTTGCAGTCGTTGCAAGAGTTGACCGTACTTTTGCGATTTTTCTGTTTCGGACAAATCTTGGCAATCCATCAAGGACTGCAATTCGTGTTGTAACTGGGACATCTCGCTCAAATGGGGATTGGGAGGTAAATGCGGGGTGCGTTGTTCTTGCCAACGATGGTATTCCATCCATCGTTTGTAAGGTACTAAAGCTAGTTTTCGTCCTTCCATGGGGTTGTCAAGGGTCGATTCTGAGATCTTGGGACTTCAGAGGGCTTTTTATCTTGCTCCCACCAGTCCTCCCAACATGGTTCCCAAGACTCCTTTCAGCAATGGGCCTAACAAGAGGGGTAAAATGCCTCCACGTTGGACCAACATCTTCTTCTTTTGACGAATGGGAATTTTCTTTTGAACCATTTGGCGAAGAACGTGACGATGTTTGCCTAAGGATTGTTTCTGGTGTTTGGACAAAGGGATCGTGCCTTTCAAGACGTTCAAACAACATTCGCACACAATATCGATAACTTCTTTGGAGGCCGTTTGAATGAGTTTTTTTCGTAGGGGTGGAGAAGCTTTGGACAGGACAGATAACATGGCCCCATGTTTGACTAAACGAGGAGGCAGTCCTTTTCTTTTCTTTCCTTGGGGTTGTTTAGGAGGGGGATGTTTTCTGGAGGGTGACATCTTTGAGTCTTCAGCACCAAAAATACTGATACCCCTACTTAGTCACAGGCCTTTTTTATACTGGAACGCGTCGCCACTGGTTGTCTTTACGTCGTATCAACTTGAGGACAGGCATGACACGTCGAGCAGGGGTACGTAACGGTCTAAATAGAGCCAGTTCTTGCTTGGACAAATCCAGTAAACTTTGTAACATACCCGATCTTTCTTGAACTTTGATTTTGGGAGAAGGTACTTTGTGATCAGCGGCCACTGCCGCTAAATTGTAGGGACCTGCCACTGGAGAAGCTCTTGGGGTCATTAACGGAGAAGTTCTTCATGTAATCAACGTCTCCAAGTACTCTTCAGTTCTTGGTGTCATCAACGGAGAAATGAATGAAAATGAGGCTACCGGAGATGCGGTCACCGCCTTTGCAGGTCGTAGTTTGCGAGTGTAAGGTTGCGTCCTGGCCGAAGTGCCTCTCTTGCGACTAGTTTTCTTCTGTGGGCTTTTCTTTTTCTGGGGACTTTTTCTGTTTCTTTTTCTGGGGGCTTCTTTTCTTTTTCCGGGGTGGTGCCTGGTAAGAGGAAGGTCCCGCCACTGGAGAAGTTCTTGGAGACACGGGTCTCCTTGGGAACTTGGTCTTGACACCGTGGCTCTTTCTCTTGTTGGAGCTTCGTTTGACTTTTTTCTTGCTGAGACCTTTGGGGGCATTAGGATCCCATCTTAAGAGAGAGCGAATGATGACCCCTCCTAGAGTACCGCTCCCTCCAGGTTTCAAAATGATTTGGTGTTTGGTTTGAGTGTCGATGCGGGGATCGGCCAGTTGGGTCAAAGCGACTTTGTTTCGATCAAAAAAGCGTTTGGTTTGATGAGGAATCTGAATGATCCCTTGCAGTAATTGACGTGCCGTCACCGTGAACCATCGTAAGACTTCTTTGAGACTAGCTTCTAAGACACGAGCCCGTATTTGTGGATTTTTTTCTCCACTGATGCCATACAAGGCACGAATCAATTTGACGGGAAGATGCGACTGAAGGGACGTCATGTTCAAACTGTGTGTGAGACAGTGTCTGAGGTTTTTATAGAATTTTTTGTTGAGTGAAATTAAGTCGAGGACGGAGACATGTACAGGACAGGCCCTCCGTCTTGGCACCAGTGGTGAAACAAGTGGGTACGAAATCGCAAATCATCGGGGGTCGTAGGTTTCAAATCGACGAGTAAATAGGCGAGTGGTGTGTGAGTGGCATCGTCGTACGCCTGAGTCAGCCATGGCGTTCCTAATTGTTTGGCTAAGACTTGCACTTGCGATTTATCTCGAGGGCTTTTAAACAAGACCACTTAATGTGCATTGAGACTGATGGTGCGATGGGCTTTACTTTGTTGAAACAAATTTTGGGTGATGTAAACGACACTGGCATTACGGTGATGCCCTTTGCGCGTGAACCACAGTTTAATTTCTTTTTCGTCTTCTCCTAACATGTCGTCGAAAATGACCAAATGGGTTTGACGAGAGTCAGAGACGATGCCGTCGTCTTCTTTAGGAATGCCTTCCACAAACACGATGGAATCGCCTTGACTTTCTCGTAAGACGCTGTACGCCGATTGCCACTCTTTGTAACACCACACGATCCGCTGAGGTGGTCGATCGATCAAATGATGTTTATGTTCGATCAAACGTTTGATGAATTCGGTTTTGCCTGAACCGCTAGGTCCAGCAATGAGCATGTTAAAGGGATGGCGAAGATACAAAGCCTCCCAACTGGCACGATCTAAGTGTTCGTCGATGACTTTGACAGTAGAGGAAGAAGGAGCAGAGACAGCAGAGGTAGCCATAGTGTTAGGAATGTCACTTGTGACACGAAAACAAACAAGACGAGAGTTTATATACTTTTTTCAGGACACGTTTATTGAATGTTTCAAATATGAACAACACGAAAGACAAAAATACATAAAAGCCAAATAGTTATGTACAGGAATAAAAAAACTCATCAAAACGATCAAAGTGGAATATAAATAAGTCTCTGTACAACATGTTTTGGGTAACCAAGATGTCCTAGGGACAGTGTGTAATGTTCTTACAGTCTCTACATGAGGTACTGTCACAGAAGTGTCCTCCCTGAATGACCTCTCAGGAATGTCCATGACAGTCCTGTCCTGAAGCGAGCGGTTGTTCTCGGTGACGGGTTCTTCTGTCACTGTCACTAACACAGGTTGAAAAGTAACTTTTTTCCTTGAACAACTCTTGTGCATACTGGGCCACTTCTTGGGTCCAAGCCTCAAAACCCCCCTTTTTCCAGTCACGAACATCTGTCCAATGGGGGTGTAAGTCACAAGCTACACACACATCGTCATACACGTCTTCGGTAGCTAAAAGTTGACGAATCTTTTTTTCCTGTTGAGCTCGAGAAATATCCAGATGAAAACGCAAGACTTTAAGCAAAAGGAGTTTTTCGTGACCATTTAAGGCCATGGGGGATGTGGTAAATACTGATCGTAAAGAGTCCACAAAGAATCGGCTGGTAAACGAAATCCCAGAAAACAAGTCACTAAGACACACACTATGCGTCGTCCCAAATTGAATGGATACAGTTCTTGTAATAATCGATGGTAATGATCCACGGTTTGAATATGGTCATTGAGTTCCTTCCATGGAATCTGTTCAATCACTTGTGACATAAGCCGTGGCATGGATTCCTGATTTTATAGTCTCTTTATTTCGGAAGCAATAAAGGTACTTTCTAACTAGACATCTTCGTTCTCCAGTAGGGAATCTAAATCTTGCATACTGTAACCGAACCGTCAGAGTTTGTCTAGATGTTTCGTCTTCCGCTAAGCAGATTCCACGTAAAATATGTTGGTAATCCTTTAACTCGTCTTCCTCAATACGTTGCAGTAGGTGAATCTCGAAGTAACCAAAATTACGAACGTTTAGTTCATTCACTAACTGAAAGTGTTCAACAAGGTCTGACCACTGAAACAATTTCTGACGAATCAGTCCTCTTATACCATTCAGGGACCAATGGTTAAAGATCTGGTGACGTAACGGATGCAATTGTTCTTTACGTTTGACTTGTATTTTGACCAGCTCTTGGTAAATGCGTTCTCTCAACTCCACAGGCAAAGCACGAATGTTCTCTTGTAAAGTATCCATGAATAGGTCAGTCCGTACAATTCACAATCTTCTCCTAGAGCAAAAGTAATCCACATAGTGAGTAATTTCTGACCACTGCCATTCAGGGTAACGTCCAAGAATGTCACTGAACTCTTTTGATGTAAACGGTCTAGAGTAATATAATAGGAAGAATGCACACTTGACCCAGAGAAATCTAACACACTGGTTGATGTTTTTTTCACTTTCCTCTTGTGAATTTCTCGGCACAAAAGTTCTACAGTCACCCATTGAGATTTCACTCTGGCAAACCCCTGCCAAACTTCCTTGTAAATCTTCTCTTGCAGTTCTTTAGGTAATGATTCAATATCGTTTTTGAAATGAAGTTTAAATACTGGTCTCGGTGATGTCCAACATTTGACTCCTAACCAATCTGGTTTCTTCTTCGTCAACGACATGGTAAGTTACTTCAATGTCTCGGCCCCACTAAGGGTAAGCAATGACAATTCTGTGACCATCGAGCATGTTCTAGGTAGGCCGAATCTTGTGGTTCCCAGTGGCGAAGTGACACACCGCAACTGAAGCACTTGACTTTATCCCCTTCGCCCAAGTAGAAAAATCCGGCTCTGGCTAATTCTTCGGGGGTCGGTCCTCCCAGATACTTAGGCCATTTTCCTTTGAACGATTGAAAACGATTTTCAAAGTTGCAGTATTCCGACAAACGCACAGGGAACGAATATTCGTCTTTCACAGGTTCGTTTCGATGAGGGCTGGGTGACATGGACAGGAGTTTGCTCAGGGTTGGATGACATCCGTAGGGGGGTAGACGTGAAGGTGGACATCCACCTTTAAAGCGAAACCCAGTAAAGTGTCCAAGAAGACGAGCGGCATCGCTTTCGCATCCCTCAGGTTTGACACGCACAGCATCACTTTCCATGATAGAGGCAGTGAGAACAAAGTTCCCATGATGCTTTACGGCGTCCCTAAGGTCACGGCGTACAGCATCGTTCCCATCGCAAGGCTCACAATCGCATTCCACTTCAGAAGCCCCACACTTGAATTGTGCCTTTCTGAACTTGTTTTGTGTTTCTCTGAAAGTATTCATCTTGTTCGCTTGGTCTTGGTAGTCACAATGAACTATCGATCTTGCCTAGGGTTCCTTTTCATATACAGACCAATACCGACGTGTCCATACGGTAAGGTGAAATGATTAGGAAGTCGCACTCGCTTCTGGTACACGATTTGATAGACTTTTTCCAGGGATCGACTGACGATGTGGTGAGTGGGTAAACGTACAATCTTGTTGGGTTGGTGAGTGGTCACTTTAAAGTGTTTACCCTCTCCAGATTGCAAGGCTTCTTTCAATACCCCAAAGTTGACCACACGACTGGTACGATAATTCAGAGTCAATCCTTTCACTTTGCACGTCGTGTGCACTTCTCCTTGTTTGTCCCGGTATTCGTAGCCGTAATTATTTGGACCGCCACTGACGAAACTTAGAATCTTGTCGTCGGGATGCTCGTCTGTCCAGGCTCCTAAACGGTCTCCTTCGATGTCAGGGTGATGTTGAATCGGGTGATGGATGTAAATGCAACTGTCCGTGTCAAAGTACAGGACACATTCCCCTAACAGTTCTAAAGCTTCGTACAATTTTAAGCGAGCATGAGCTGTCACGTAAGCCGCAATGATGACATTTCCAAAGGGGTCGTCTTGTACAAAGTCCAGATCTTCTTCGTAATTGACCAAGATCAAATTCTCTCGAACGACGTCCACGTGTTTCATGTATTTGGTTTTGTCGTGAATCATCTGGAAGTAGCGGGAAGGTTCGGTCAAATATTCCGTCTTGGGTAAACACGGTCGTTGTGCCATTTTACCCCACAAGCAATTTAACATCACTTTGGCAAACGATCGCCTGCCTTCGTTTTTCTCGATGTGGTCTAAAGAGATGCCTTCTTGTGCTCAGTATTTCTCTTTGAATGTCTTTTCGTCTTCGGGAGTGTAACACCAGGAAGGATAGCCGCTAGCTTAATGCTTCAGTTTCACAAAGGCATCCACGTAGTCTACGAAAATGCCTTTCTGCGTGGGGTCACCCTTGTGGTATTGTTGTGTCTTGGGAAAGTGGCAAATTTCGTACACTTCTAACAGTTGGTATCCCATGTCCAAAGCTTTGAACAATTCTACGCTGACCCACGTCCCCGTCAAGGCCCGTTCTTCCTGGGTGTGATGACAAGGTTGATCTTGGTTGCACGTTTCGGCACAAGTACGGCACAAAGGAAACATCAGTTTGCCTTGGCACTGGTGAGGTAAGACGGGATGGTACAAGTCCGTGGGAGGCAAAACTTTGCACTTGATCAAGCCTTCGTATTGTCGAATGTTTTTCAGGTCGATGTGTTCGGTGAACAATTGTGGGTGCACTGCAGGAAAGCGACAATATTTGCACACGTAAGGACACAGCGAACACACGTCCAAGTATTTGATTTCTTCTCCTTTCTCTTCGTCAGCATGGCACAGCAAACAGGTGGCATTGGTCCTTCCTCCGTACAAACTATCCCTCGGGTTCAGGGGGTCCACGAACTGGTAACTTTCCACGAGGCGTTTAAACTCGGGATCGGTTTTCAAACGGTGATCGTACTCGTGTTCCCACATTTCCACCACTTGGTATCCTTCCTGTTCTAACTTTAGACGTCGCTGACAAGTGGCCTGGTACAAGTCTTCCATGGTTCGTTGTAAAAACTGATTTTTAGTGCCGCGGTCAGGGTAACAGACGGGACATCCGTGAAATAAGCAACCGTTAAACTCTTACACGATCTTGAGGTTTTCTAAGTCACAGCCATCGACCGAATGCGTTCCGATGGTCTTTTCGCCCCGTCCCTTGCGGGCATGCTGAATCCCCTTGTCTTCCTTGTAGCACAAGTAATGTAACCAGCGTAGGGCTTTGACCGAGTATTGACGTTTGACATAGTTGGTCGTTCAAGGACTGATGACAGCCACGGTGTTTTCAGGCATGAATCGTTGGCGGTACACTAAGGAATACGCTTTGGCAATGGTGCAAGCTTCTTTCAAAGGATAGACCCCTCCCTGTTCCATGAACAGTTCTCGAAATTTTCCACAGCAACGCCGTAAAATGTCCACGTCGGAACGACAATACTTTAGCATTTCTTCCTGAAAGTCGAAAGGGTCCGAGGCGTGAGCTTGGTACCAAGCGTAGAAAGCGTCTCGTTCTTCGGTACGCATGTTGTCAGGGTCGTAATAGTGAGCCTCGGGTAAATGGGGTAGAACGGCGTGTTGATTGGCTTCGGTATTGAAAAAGTGAGGAAAATACCCTTTAGCCATTTCTGTCATTCCAAATGTTTTAGGCATTCGGCTGAAAGGCATGGCCAAGTAGCTCATCGAATCTTTAAACTGCACTTGTCCCACTTGCATGAAAATGATTTTGGCTCCATTCAAAGTGACGTTAGGACGCTCGGTGCCTTGTTCCGTATAGTATCTGAGAAGAAACTGTCCATCGTATCCGGAGAAACTGTGAGCCATCACCGTGGCATGACGATGACAATCTCCGTAACGTTCGATGTCCTCTTGGCTCCACGTCTTGTCGATGGGGTCTACGACCCATTGTGCGAAATCGACTAGCGTGTTCGGTCCCCGAAAGATTTTTTCACGCCGTCCGGGAATCTTGCTGCAGTGAGGGCAATGACTGAAGATAGGTTCTTGAATACACTTCTCGCACGCTCGATGAGCCACGCAGAAATTAGGAATGTGAATGCCAGTCTCTTGCATGCATTCGAAATCGAAAAAGATGAAATTGCCTTTCTTCTTCTTGTGACCGTCCTCTTCTTCTTGTTGGGGTTGATATGTTTGCACGTAACATTGGTGTTCCAAGTCAACGATGTGGTGACAAATGTGACATTTTTTCTTTCCTCGACATACGTGTGCCTTGGCATTATTGGCACATATGCCTTGTCCACACGTGACGCACAATCTCAGCAGTTGACAAGCACATTTCTGCTGTGAACCTTGCGTCTTCAGTTGTTGTTGGTAACAGGTAGACTGACAAACGTGCGCTGACAAGCTGGACAATGCACTGGTTCTTGCCCTTCGCTCAGACAGGGTTGAGAGGTCAAACATCCTGAGCATTTCGATCCGCAATGTTTGTGTTGCTCTCGATTATTATAACCACGGTCACATTTCTCACAGTAATATTTGTATCCCAGGAATCCGGTGATACTGGTAATGGTATCGAAATGTTCATCGTGATGATAAAGATGAATGTATTTTCCGTCCTTAAAATCTTGGCCTCGAAACAACAGGGGCCCACGCACTTCTTGAGGGTGCACTTTCAAGGTGTATCGTGGAGCTAGGGCATCTTGCAATTTTTGCATTTCAGGAATGCCACAGGGTGAGTCTTTGGACAGGCCTGTTTGTTGTAACAGAAGTTCTGCTTCGTTTCGTTGTTTGGCTCGGTTCAATTTTCGAATGTTCTCCCATTCTCTTTTCCATTCTGCCGTGTCGTTCTTGTTGGCATAGGTTCGTCCCACCACGATAGCCCTGGCTAAACACATCTGGTCTTGATGGTTGTTAACTCGGACGAGGCTTGTTTTGATGTTACGAAGGCCGTCCACCAATAAGACCTTTCTGCGGCCAGTCCCTTGAGGAGGAGAGACGTGGGTCATGTCCAGTGTGGCTTTTCCATCGGTGATGTCAAACTGGTCATTCGATAGTTGTACGTGTTGAATCTTGTCCATGACTTTGGAAGCGGTCAATTCTGCAGGGCTGCTAAACTCGATCCAAACAAGGGATTTCAAACCGTCATGTTGTATGGAAAGTCTCAAGCGATCGTCTTCTTTGGGTTGACATTGTCGCTTGAGTGTGGTGAGTAAAGAATCCCACACCCCGGTGATGAACCCTTCTGCTTTCTCTAACGGTACTTCGGCCTTGAAATCTTTAAACTTCACCGTGTATTTGTAAGCCGTGGTTCTAAATTTTCTAGAGGAGCGCTTTTCTGTCTCTCGAATGGAATAGTACTTTTCAGGGTTAACTAAGGGTGGTGAACTTTGTTTAGAGGGTTTGGATTCTGGTTCACTCATGTCCTCTTCAAAATCACTGGCATGAATTTGTGCCAAGACTTCAGCTCTGGTACGAGGCGATAGATCACGTTTCTGCCTCTTACTTTCTTCTTTCTTCTCAAATGAATTGGATCGTTTCATCTTGAGTGAAAACGTCAAATGACTAAAATTTAAACAGCATGGACTAATTTATAGTCATGGCAGACCAGTGTATATAAAAGGGTGTGTGTCTTGTCCTTTCACTATTCATTTCACTCTCTAACCGAGCACAACGATGGAAGAGACTAGCCAAGTCGAACGTTTCATCAGAGCTTTGCGAGGGGTCATTAGAAAATTTTCTTCAGACCAGCCGACGGACTACTCTCCTTCTTTTCGAGATAAAAGTGAAGATACTTGCTATATCTCTCAGAAGAAAGGGCATTGGTCTTCAGAGTGTCCAGACCGTCAGAAAAGAAAAACAGGGGTTAAAAGAGACAAAAGTCAAGATACCTGTTATTATTGTCAAGAAAAAGGACATTGGTCTCCAGATTGCCCAAAAAGGAAACAAGAGGAGTCAGAAGAAGAGAGGGATTCTTCAGAGGAAGAAGAAGAGGAGGAAGATAGCAGACAGGTAAAGAAAAAGAAACAGGAGAAGAAAAGAAGAAGGGAAGAAAGTGAGGAGGAAGAGGAGGAAAAGACTGTGACGGTTAAAAAATTTAAAAAACAGAGAGACTAAACAGTGAGACAGAAGAAGTGAATGTACTTTTTAAAGTGCTCTGTTGTGAATTGTGAATTGGATTGTAACTATTTATAAAAGAATAAATTAGCTATAAAATGGTAAGTGTCTTTGAGTTTTGATTTTAAATAAGAAGCTACACTCACGCACTCATATACACGTACTATAGGGGTAAAATGGGTTTTTTTGGGGGGGGGGGGGGTATTGGCAATTGAAAGTCTATCTCTTTTCGAGAGAAGTGGGTGGCCCTGAAAAGGGCCTTTGGTTTTTGGTGTAGGGGTGAGTTTACGCAATCAACTTTAACTGCCTTAAGCCTTTGCCACGGCTGAGGCCTACTTCTGATGATGATGATTTGGTTGAAATCACTAAGGGTGGTACGGTAGGCGTAGTCACAGGGTTGGCGTGTTTTGCTCGGGAAGGTCGTATTCTCTTCGGTCGTGATAAAGAAGTCTGATACATTTGTTTCAGACTTCTTAACTCCGCTAAAATGTCCAACAGTACCGTGACCGTTTGATTTTCACCCTCTTGTTTCTTTGCTGCTGCTTCTTCTTGTCGTTTTTTTTTCTTACCTCTTCTTCTTGCTGTTGTTGCTGTAGGAGAAAAGCTTGTTCCGCTTCCTTTTGCTGTTGTATAAATTTCTCCAATTCTTCTTTCTGTCTCTGTCTAAAATTCTCCACGTGCGGTAATGAAGGAGACAAAGGTTCCGGAACAAATTCATGCGAGGTAAGAAAATCCACAAAATCCCAATTCACCTCTTCTGAAAGTAAGTCCGGGTTCCCTTGGGCGGTCTCCACTGCTGGTGCACCCCAACTGATCGTTTTCTGAGTTTCCGTCACGTTGAATAACTGTCGCATGAATTGACTGCGCACAAGCGCTAGCGAATCTATATAGACCACGTGACGTCCCAGACTGCTCTCTTTGGATTGGATGCGGGCTGACTGAATTTTGTAACGCGTGTTTGGATTGGTCAATGAACTCAATCCGTTTCAATCCTTCCTCTACCTATAAATAAGCGCAGTTCACTGCATTGATTCACCTGTTCTCGGCGCCTCAGCATGTGGACTGACGTTGAATCTTCCACCCTTGTGTCAACAATGATGTTCAGGACGGACATACCGATGTATGTCCGATCCGAATGGACAGTTGTCCATAGGACCGCCACAAGCCTATGGATACGTAGGATTTACGTGGAGAGGCAAGGATGTCTCAAAAGAGTGTTAGTTTATGGTCCTACCATTAGACGAAGCCTAAGGACAAGAAGAAGTCACAGATGCCCTTTATGTTAAGGGCATATATAAACCCAAAGGCCCTTTTCAGGGCCACCCACATCTCTCGAAGAGAGATAGACTTTCCATTGCCTACCCCATTTTTTTTTGTTTTTTTTTTTTTTGTTTAAAAAAAATAGAGACCCCTCCCTGTTTCAATTTTCAACTGTTCCCTTTCCATAGACCCATCAGGTCGGGACCGTATTAAAATAGGGTCCCGACCCTGTTCCATTTCCCCTTGTCCCTAGATAGACCCACACTCTA
Organism: Sinohyriopsis cumingii; assembly: GCA_028554795.2. Classification (NCBI taxonomy): domain Eukaryota; kingdom Metazoa; phylum Mollusca; class Bivalvia; order Unionida; family Unionidae; genus Sinohyriopsis; species Sinohyriopsis cumingii. The sequence goes on along the minus strand of CM068831.1, from coordinate 10,905,517 downwards.
TTCCCATGTTAAATTCCCCTTGTCCCTAGAATGGATATTTTTTTTCTCCCATGTTAAATTACATAGTTCCCAGAGTGGATATTTTTTCTCCTATGTTAAATTTTACATAGTCCCCAGAGTGGATATACCCTTTTTAACATGGAAGTCCCCTAGTCCCTAGGGTGTCCCACTTAACTACTAACGGAAACCCACTCTCAATTCCACACCCGAGTTTGGGGGTTATTTGAGAAGTGGATGAAGATGACCGACGTCAAAAGATCATACGACGGGCTACGCGAGGTCATACTCAAGGAGCATGGCCTGAGTACTTACCGTCGTGAGTTAACAGTCTTTCTAGCAGAGAGAGAACACCGGACGCTCGAAGAGATCGCCAGCATGGCGGAGAGATACGAGCAGGCACACTCGAAGAGTGGAGTTTCCGGGGGTGCGGACCGACCCCGACCCACTGAGTCGCGCCGGGTGGGTGAGGGAGAGCCGGCTGTCCGTAACCGTCAGGGCGACGGGATGGTCGGAGGGGGGTTCGCAGGTAAGGATGCCACCCATAGACCAGGACAGGCTTCACCCACGAGAATGGGCCTTGCAGGTCGGCGAGGGCCGCCGACGTGTTACAACTGCAAGCGTCCGGGGCATTTTGCCAGGGACTGTCCCAAGGGCAGGCAGACCCAGGTGAATGCCGTCGCTAGGAAAGAGTGTGAGCCGGAGGCAAGCTGTAACCCAGCAAACCTCGCGTCTGTAACTGTCAGTGGAGAAGGTGTCACCATCTTGTATGACACTGAGTGTAGCGTTCCAGCCATGGTCGACAAGAAATACTTGAAGCCTGGGGATTACACAGGGAAGGTAATTGAAGTCCAGTACGCGAACAGCGCGCGTGAATCGTTGCCAGTGGTAGTCAGTGACCTCGATTCACCGTATGTGAAGGGGAAAATTTAAGCTGCGTGCTTGGCTGGACTATCACATGACGTCATACTGGGTTGTTGTTATGTGTTGCCACAACCGAACCCCGAAACCTGCACACCGATGCCGGTGAGTGCTGTGGAAACCAGGTCCAAGAGTCGACAGACGAAAGCGACACCGATAGAAGTTACGTCGACACCGGTCAGTAACGTTCTTCCGGCCGAATTGAGGAAGCTGCAGCAGGAAGATGCAACTCTGGCGCAATTGCACAAATACGCTGAGGAAGGAACGGAGAAAGAAACTCCGAATGGCGCGGTGAAGTTCGCATATAAGAAAGGGATCTTGTATCACCACGCCAGGAAAGACAACGAACATTTCAAGCAAGTCGTCGTGCCAAAAGAGAAGCGAGGTGAAGTGTTGAAACTCGCGCATGAAAGTCTCATGGGAGGACACATAGGTATTGCCAAGATGTTAAGCGGTTCCGTCTCTCCTGTGACAAGTGGCAGAGAAAGGCACCAAAAACGGATCATCGACCCGTCCCCTTGGTGAGTACACCCCTTATCGATGAACCATTTCGACGCGTCGCGATGGACTTGATCGGACCGATAAAACCCGCGTCGTCGCAGGGAAATCGCTATATTTTAACGGTCGTAGATTACGGAGGCCGTCGTGTTGCGTAATATTGATTCGGAAACCGTCGCTGAAGCGCTGTTTGGGATTTTGTCAAGAGTCGGAGTACCCGACGCGATCCTGACCGATCAAGGTACACAATTCATGAGTCGTGTGATGGTAGAGGTGAACCGACTGATGTCGATTAAGCAACCTCACGACAACACCGTATCACTCCCAATGTAACGGACTCGTCGAACGGTTTAATGGGACGCTGAAAAACACGCTCAAGAAGCTGTGCGAAGGCCGTTTGGCGAAGAACTACAACAAGCGCGCAATACCACGCCAGTATGAAGTACGGGACAAGGTGTTGTTGCTGTTGCCCCGAGAGCACAAGTTGCACGTTTCTTGGAGAGGTCCGTACGTCGTAACCGGGAAGGTCGGAGGTCATACCTATCGGATACGACTACCGAATAAGGAGAAGCTGTACCATGCCAATCTCCTTAAGAGATACCGGGAAAGAGAGACCGTCAACGATTTTGTCGTTGCCACGATCGTCACCGAGGACGCCGAAGGCGATATGGAAGAGGCAAACACTGTCCCGGGCTGTCCGTTAACGAGGTCTGAGACACCCTCGGACGTGAAGAGTAACCCCATGTTGACTGCGGTACAGCGGGAACAGATAGAGACGTTGCTGGCCGGAAAAGGAGTCGAGGAGGAGAAATTGGAGAAAAGCAGTCAAGGAGAGAAGGAATTTGCGGGATAGGAGAGATACAGATGAGTAGAAAACAAGGACAGGTGGAAAAGCGATCTCACACTATAAATCACAGGATGCAATAGGCTATCACTTGGTCGAGAGGGAGTAGAGTGATTGGGAAATTATCATTTGAATATTGAATTGTATTAAATTGTTATTCTTTTGAAGTTCACCTTTGTGTTCTCAATAATTTAATTGTCGGCATTGCTGGCTGGGGGCTCGGATCTTTACTTCTCTCTATCACTAATTTCACTTCCTACAACATCGAGCCTGGGTGGGACTTCCATAGTAATTTAAATAATATATTGGGAGCATCCCACCCCAACCCCCCAAACTCCCACATAATGGTTGTAATATTCAATGTTGAATAAAATATTGACAGCTGTAATATCAAATGTTAATTAAAATGGTTTTTTTTATTCTTAAGCCAGTGACAAATATAGTTGACATTTTTACGAAAAATTATTAGTGTTCTTTCCTATCTTTTAATATTGAGATTTGCCAATCCTCCCAATGAAGTAAGATGGTCAATTGCGTTAGCAATCCCCTTTATTGTGTATTTCGTTCTATAAAACTCCAAAATCTGGGCACACGATCATCCTCGATGAAAATATGGAGTCTGTCAGAGAGAGAGAGAGAATGGAAAGAGAAGTCACTCTTATGCTATTTATCTCTGACGACAATAATAGAATCAAATACGAAACATTTCAGTTTCAACGTTTAGGGCTTATGTGGCTTCATTAGATTAAATTTAATTCAAGTCTTACTAATTAGAAGCGGTTTGTCAAGGGAATGCAGGGGATACGAAAGATCAGCATGGATCCATGCGATATTTAGTTTACCAGGTTTGTATAATCCTCGTTTTAAAAACTTCATAATTGCGTTGGGTGGGATTCACTAAAAATATTCATTCCCCCGCAAACACACTGCGACCTGTTTAGTGAAGCTGAACGTGCAGGCAATTTCTTCATGCTACGATTTAACCATTTTAAAAAATGAGTAAAACAGTTTTTAATAGCAGAATGATTCGATGGAGCTTTGTTAAAAAAAAGAATCTATGAGTCATTTTTTATACTTTTTTTTGTTTACATTTTCTCAAATGCATGTACAAGATATTAGCATCAGTGTGTTTGATATCAATATAAATAAGATGTTTAATATCAATATAAATAAGAAGTCACCACCACCACCACTATTATTATTATTATTATTATTATTATTATTATTATTATTATTATTATTATTAATTATTACCGACATAAGTCATGCAGGTGTTTCTATATATGAGCTACTTTTTAATCCTTGAAATACAACATAAACAGATAAATAAAAAGAGAATAATGCATAAAGCAACCATTTTACTCGTTTGCATTTATTTACTGTATCATTTAACCTAAGTTTACCCTATTGCATTTATTAATTGTATCAATCAACCTAATTGTCCCCTATTGCAACTATTCACTTTATCATTTAACATTATTTGTGTTTGATATATGCATATGTAAAGTTGCATAGTCTGTCAAAAGAAAAGTCAAACGGTGACCACTATAAACTTTACTCATTGCCAAGTTCTTTAATTATAACATATACAACCGATCAGGTTCTTTAATTATAACATATACAACCAATCAGGTTCTTTAAATATAACATATACAACCAATCGGGTTCTTTAATTATAACATATACAACCAATCAGGTTCTTTAATTATAACACATACAACCAATCATGTTATTTAATTATAACATATACAATCAATCCGGTTCTTTAATTATAACATATACAACCAATCAGGTTCTTTAATTATAACAGATATATACCAAGTCAAGACATGTTCTTTAATTGTCACACATACATACCAATTCTAGACATGTAGTTATAATATACCCCAAATAATCTTACTTTACTTTTTATATAAAAAAACGAGGATTGGCGTAGATTTGAGAATTTCATCAAGTGTTTTTTCGTAGAATGATTAGACTTCTGGGTATAGAATTATTAAACCATAAGTATTTGTTCATTAATTAAAAATGGTTGTAAGACGTATCAGGAGCTAAGTAAACCAAGGTCTCAGCTTGACAAGAAAAAGAAATCAAGATAAAGAGTATGTTGCTAATTCCAACATTTGATAGGTCAAAAACACAACTTTTTGAAGTAAGACGTGATGATAAAACTATGGCTGCTTCATTGGCCTAACAAGAATAAGGCAATACACTCTGGCGTCATCACAAGGCAAAATACTCTGGCTACTTCATAAGACAACACAGCCTGGCTGTTTCATTGATTTAGCCAGAATAAGACAACACACTCTGGCTTCTTCATAAGGTAACATACTTTGGCTGCTTCATTGGCCATGTCAGAATAAGGCAATATACTCTGGCGTCATCGTAAGGCAACATTTTCTGGCTGCTTCATTGGTCTTGTCAGAATAAGGCAATACACTCTGGCGTCATCGTAAGGCAACATTCTCTAGCTGTTTCATTGGTCTTGTCAGAATAAGGCAATACACTCTGGCGTCATCGTAAGGCAACAATCTCTGGCTAATTCATAAGGCAACACAGTCTGGTTACTTCATTGGTCTTGTCAGAATAAGGCAACACGCTGTGGATTCTTCATAAGGCGACACAGTCTATTAAAGTTTTCCAGTCTTTAAACAGTCTCTGTCAGAGTCAAATAGTATATACATGTTGTATGCACAAAAAAGAACTTCATTAGGAATGATCGACGTCCTTAGGTTTGGAAATCAATCATGAATGTCAAGCCCGAATAACATTCTGTTAAATTTTACCAGTAGAGTCATTATTTGGTACCTTACCAACACAAAACGTTCCCTGCAACGCTTTCCACGTCATATAGTCACGTATAGCTCATACTAGACTTAGAATTTTCAAAACGTGCCTCCATGACATATTAGATTCACGTTCGATTACAACAAACATGGTTTCAGTTCACTAATCCTTGATTTTATAATCTGTTACTAGTGAAAAAGAAGGCATTACAAAGACACCAAAAAAAAAAGAAACAAATGCAGATCAAGTTCCCAAAGGCTGTAATATTCTACTTGAAAATAATTTTAAAAAATTGAAATTGGTGTAAAAAATAAAGTTACAGATAGTTGTCTAAGTTTCATGATATAGTCAGAAAATACGGTAGCATTCGTGTCTTCTTTTCTCTTTAAGAATCATTGGAACTGGTTACAAACACACTAGCTTGTCTGACGTTTCGATTCAATTCATTGTAAATCAAACTCCTTTACTTTACCCATCGCCGCATCTTCATATCTGTGTAAACTGGTTTCTGAGATGTAGAAACATCGTCCCATGTAATGCCGGTGTCGTAGGCGCTGGAACTATATCGGCCATTCAAATTTGCAGTGTCACAAGATCCATACCACCAGCCACCAGAGCGATCAGCCAAACAGTTTCCTGTGGAGTTATCATTATCTTGGTCAGTAGCCGAAAACCGCATTCTATAGTGATGCTTCATACTGTTACCTGCGGTTCCACTGTAACGATCTAAGTATAAGCGGTACTTATCATTTGTGTCAGCCACGCGAAACACGTTATACTTCGCGTACCATTTCCGACTGTCTGGGTACACTAAGTCGATCCGGAGTTCATACCAACTTTGGGAAGAAATTACGTGGATTTGCTGGTTTCCTAGCCAGAAGTCTCCTTCCAAGTCACCGAATCCAATCTGATAATCAAACCAGTTTCGATGGAAATCCACTGATCCGTTAACCCGTCTCTGGAAAACTGTCCAACCGCCACCATCTGTGGTCTGATCGCAATAAACATTAATTCCATTGGTTCCTGCAGGATAAATTCTATGCACACCACTTTTAGTGTGTCCGATACTTCTTATGTCTTGGCAATCTACTGCCTTTGTATCAAGATCAAGCAGATTCAGAAATTTCCGGAAACGGTCTTCTTGGTTGTCGAGAAGAGTGTTAGACAGATTTTCAAAAATTTGGTTTACTTGGTCAAATTGCATCTGCGTTGTAACGGAAACAAATCTCTCCTGTTTTCCTTCAGACTGGCTCCCAATTTTAATTATTGGATTACAATTACACTTTTCTTCGTAAGTTCCGTCACAGTATATAAGAACTAATAAAATTGAAAACAATTGCCGGATCATTTTGTCAAGCTCTATCTGTTGTTTTTATTTTTCCTTTTTTTTTTTTTCTTTCTACTATTAGATCAGATTTGCTTCTTCCCAGTCTTCTTAATACATAGTCTTCCTCGTGAATGGCAAATATTGTTGCTCTCAATTCGTTTGTAGATTCTTCTAATCTCCACAAGTTAACATTCACCCCTGACAGTGCCAGGATGCCTAAAATGATCACCATTATACACACGAGCACGTAGACACACCATACTAGAGAATAACAAACTTGAGAGTCTCAGAGATTCGCGGAGAAAATGTTACAGTCATCGATACTCGCACCTGCTGTGTCATTTGTCCATTATGTCAAAGCAAGCCCAATAAGGAAGGTATTAAGAAAAGCAATGCAAGAGGAGGGTCCATTTTATTCTCTAGACTCATCATTGACCTGTATTTATCTTCCGGATATACTGAGAGGGATATATGTTACAAAATTATCAGTTCAAATAATTCCCAGGAAATACGAACCGAGCTGATTCTGATAAGAACTGTTTTTCATTTCTTGTCATGAACGGGTCAGTCCTGACTGGAAATAGTATTTAAAATGTACAAATTGGACTGGCGGTATTCGCGTCGGCTTTGCGATCAATAATTTTAAATACTTAAAAGACGTCCAACGAGTTGTTCCTCCAAAGTTCGTAATATACTCTAATCTAATTCATGTATGAATTGAATAGATGAAGAAGAGCAGCAAAACAGAGCAACTTATTCACAATGCAATCAACATTTACCTGGAGAAACATATATACACCTGGAGAAAGAATTACCCGTGGAGAAACATATGTACACCGGATAAACATATGCACCTCAGTTATCCTTGTGCATATTCAATTAATAACTGCGCTTGCATTTTTCTATTTATATTTATTCTTTTCTTCTGTCACCTTTGGCAGTGGCAAAAAAGACGAAAATAAATTACGGTTGTGCGAGTGTTTCTGCTTTGTTACGTATTACTTTATATGGTTCCTGCTCTACCTGGAACACTAGCGTGTCCATGACATTTGTTTTCAGTCAAATCTTATTTGAAATGTGGGTATCTTTCACGACACCTTTTAAAGAGTAATGGCCATCATTGACGGACAAATTTCAAAATTTAAATAACAAATTTTCATCAATGCTTTAATAACATTTAAATAAATACATAAATAACAAAGTAACGGACCTTGGACCATCAGATAAAATGCAAATTGAAACAAACAATTTTCAATATTTGCAACCAATATTTGTAGCTAATCTTCATGGCCTTTGGTACTTCTAACTAATCCATCTTTCTTACCCTCTCTCTTTGTCGCTTAGATTCCCACTCGACATCCAGTGTATAGTGGGCAGATAACTAGCAATTAACCGGTGTGCACATTTGGGTTACACTCAATATCACCGAGGACAGTGAGCATGCATCCAAATGCACACAAACACGAATTGGAGTAAACTGGATTGTGCTCCATTTGCTGTCAAATTCTCTTCCTGTGGTGTACGCCACAGTGGAACAAGTAACTTTTTTAGTGCCGAAGCAATCCTAGTAAAATACCTGCCAGTGAACTTTATCATTGTGTCCAAAATCAAATTTGTCCTGATAAAAGTGTCATGCAGCTCGAATACAAATCGGAACATCTTCGACATTTTCCGAGAAAAAATTAAGCATTGAATGTGTCACACAGGCAGCCATTTTGAATTTCAAATCAATCACCCGACAGGGCATGACATATACAAAATCACTGTGCATAGGCAAACTGAAGTATTGATTCACTTTCAAAAAAGAGTTAAACGCTACTTCTATATACAAGGTATTCTAATTTTCCTGTTATTTAGAAGATGTAAAAAAAAGTTCAGAAAACAGATCGTAGACTGTAACAGTTTATTGCGCAAAAAAAATGTATGCAGTTAAGTTCTTTGTTTACCCCAAATGTGGAATTCAATCCACTTTATGCAGACTTCACAGATTGTTCCATTCCCTTAATACGGTTGCACACGGTCAAGAGAAAGAGTTGTATTAACCGCATAAATAAAATGGAGGCAGTTATAATTATCTCCCTTTGACAGAAGAAAACTATTTTGACCACACTCTTTCAGTCCTTACTCGTCCATTTGTTTCCGCAAATGCGTATACAGTATTTCATTATGCATTGCAAAACATAGTGTGACTTCAATTGCAATCAAAATGGATGAGGAAAGAGAAATTGGTGAAATGCTGTGAACAAATAATATAAAATGGCAAAATCATCACCAAGCAAGAACAAAAACACATAAAAATGGTATAAAGAAAGGAAAGGAAGAAGCAGGACAGCAGACCAGACTAACATGCACGTGTGCATTATCTAGCCGCAGATGAAGATTTAAAATGACGATCAGAAACACGAGAAATAAAACATGGAAGTAATCAATGTATATTGTTATTCTAGTATCAGTAGTTGAGATGAGAAATGTATGATGTGTCCGAGTGCACGGATAAAAAAAATGAAGTTAAAAGAGGCAGACACTGGGAAGAAATTAGTTCTTACTGAGGACCAGACCACTTAGAAGCTGAAAAAGTAAAACTGCTGAGTGTATTTTGAGCTATAAGACACGTTAATGCATGAAAGTAACATAGTGACGAGACCAATACATTTATTTACCTCGCCCATGGACGTACCACATCAGTAAACAAGGGCAAATGGAGTAACGAGTTTCTAACCCTCTTTAACCACTAAACCTCTTGCAACAGGGGTGAAATGTTATTGCTTGGATCACCAGGCAAAATAATTTGTATCACTTGAGCAGTGATAGGAATATGTGAGGTTTGTTTGTGGTGTTGTGAGATTTACCAAACGTGGCGGCCAGTATATTTGGTGCAGGACGAACCCGGGAAAGCCCCGGGAACAAACACCGACCATCGAGAAGCTTTTGAAAAGCTTTCTCTCAAAATCCCATGCTGGCTGAGCCGAGGCCGACGCGAACAGAGATGTGATGTCATTGGTCTGTAAATCCTTTTGCCTTAGACAACTCAGCAAACTGCTGCCCCAATAGAAAGAGGAGAAGTTTCACAATTTATGGCCTTACATTTTTAATATACCGATAGTTGCATCAGGGGTATCGATTTATAACCTGTACAAACACGCTCTATGTGACAGAAGCTGGCTGGGAAATCGTGTGTATAGTAAAACAGCGTATGCTACGCTTATACTCTGTGTAAGCGGACGGTCTGGAGATCATATATATATATATATATATATATATATATATATATATATATATATATATATATATATATATATATATATATATAATGAATAGAGTATACTCCGCCTATATTTGCTGAGTAAGTGGATGGTCCTGAAATCGTGTGTAGTGAACAGCGTATGCTCCGCTCAAGTTCTGACAGTGGATGGCATGGAAATCATGTGTGTGGTGAACTACGTATGCTTTACTCGTGCTCTGTGTGACAACGGCTGGCCTGGACTGGATATCATACAACTCTTGAGACTGGGTTAGAATCTGAGATTTTGTGTCAGCAAATCGCCAAGATAGGTTTTGAGAAATTTAAGTTGAATTTTAGTTCTTATTATGAGTTTATTTTCATTTAATTTAAAACCACTCTGTTTTGTTACGTTCCGTTTCTTGTGTGTCTTTCTGTCCAATTATTTTACTCGACTGTGAACTGACAACGTAATCATTTGAACAATAATATAAGACACGGAACTATGACGTTGTAGTGCTTGCAGTGTGAACTAATGCCGGCTAATTGTTGTTTCTTCCATTTTTATCAAAACCATATTTCTAGTCGGTAAACAAATTTGAGTGTTTTCCAGTAAAATAACCGCTATATACGAAATGGTATCCTGAATTAGAATAAGTCAATTCTGATCAATGCTATAGGTATACGAAGATTTATCTATTGATTCTGGCACCAAACTGGCGGCATTTTCAGTCAGTTGTAGGAGCTGCCCCAAGAGAAGGGCAGAAGGAGACCTGTACAAACACGCTCTGTGTGATTTATCTATTGATTCTGGCACCAAATTGGCGGCATTTTCAGTCAGTTGTAGGAGCTAATCTAAGAACATATCATACCTCATACTGCGCAACCAGAATATCCATTGCAATCCAACGTGGATGTGACCTATCATGATTGTTTAGCGCGTCGAATTTCAAATAAACACGGTGTAGTCTTAACAGTCATGCTTTTCCAAGTAATTAATTTGCAAATAAATTGAATACCTGATGTTATTCAGGTGTGTTGTTCCTACATGCATAATTAATAGCAGAAACACGCCTGTGTTAGCTATTGATCCGGATACTATACCTGTATAGATTGAGTACCTGATGTTATTCAGGCGTGTTGTTCCTACATGCATAATTAATAGCAGAAGCACACCTGTGTTAGATATTGATGCGGATTAAACATATATATATATATATATATATATATATATATATATATATATATATATATATATATATATATATGTTCCAATCCGAACAAACTTAGGACCTAACTCGGTTTTCCTTATTGAACTTACAGCTCAGACTCTGATATATGGATCCTGAATGACTGTTTTCATCCCATTCACACACAAACGATACAATTCCATCGTTTGTACATTAATCTAATTTTCTTTACTAATTTTATGTACCGTATGTTTGTGTCAATGATGTAGTACACGAAGAGAGATGATGACACCGTTCCGAATGGAATCCATATTTGAATGAGATCAAATGATTAATGACATGAGTTGTTATCATCAAGATCTCCTCTCTCTCTCTGTCTCTCTCTCTCTCTCTCTCTCTCTCTCTCTCTCTCGTACATGCAAGTGATAATATTGTTATCAGAGGTAACCATGACACAGAGATTTTCGACTGACCACTTGTTATTTAGTCTGTTCTTCACACTTGCACATGACGTAATAGAATCTGCACATTTGGTAACTTAATCTCTGGCATACAATGCCTCAACGATAACTAGTTGCCAAGTGCTTTCTTTACTAAATTTTACACACTTAAAAGTAGTAAAGATCAATATATCTTCTCCCTGTCTTTATTTCGAGTAGTCGTTGATTGAAAGTGTGGTTTGGCTTATGTGTAATGTGCCTGTACCTCTCAAAAGCGCATTGACCACGAACACCGTTTTCCCATCATGCTATGTCTTAAATGTAATTAGACCTTAATCGCTACTTTTGTTAGTTTGTCTTCCACTCTGACAATATTAGCGGAATTCGCCCGGTCCCAAGGGAGGTCAACACAAAGCCATATTCAACAATGTCTAGACCATTTTGGTGGAAGCGTACACACGTCCGTTATCTGAACGCGAAATAACCTCGTCGAACAGTTCGTAATTCCCAAATCGTATACGTTTAAATGTCGTTGGCGACATGCAGTTAGTGAACTCGGCATATTTACTTCTTTATATGATACACTACTTTCTCAATCATCAATATTATTGTGGGATCGGAGGTAACAAACTCAGACCGCAACCGAAATGCTGGTCGCGGAGTGGGTTAGTCCTCAATGGGGTTGCAAAGGGTCATCAGAAGAAATCATAAGTCTGAGTGTCAGGAGTCCCATTTAGGGTCCCTGCCAAAAAAAAATATTTGAAAACCACTGCATGCTATCAGTTAAAAATAATCCTTTTCGTTGCTCTTCGGCATAAATCAGCTTTTGTCTATAACGTGGAACCCAATGAACATTGTAAACCAGGCTTACTTGAATTTTTCAACTAAACAGTCCATAAAACCTTTATCAGTCTTTCCAAGCGTGTTCGCCTTACACTTTCTAGATACCTCAACAGTGCCGTCGTCACTCTATGGAGGTACACCTTTCTGAATAATAATAATAATAATAACCATACAATATATTCTTGACTGAAACAGGAGAAAGCATTGTTTTGTGTCATTACGTGTCATATCGTTCCTTCTATGAGTTACGTATTCTCCTTGGTAGATGAGAAAAATGTATCATCCGTTTCCAAACCAAATCAACCCGCTAAGCGTTCCCAAATGATCTTTTCTGGAGAAAAGCCAACGAAGAACTCAATAAATATGACTGTGTTATGAAGAGCCGTTTGTTGCATATGTATTAATTTCTATAAAAAAGGAAAATTCTCCAACTATAATTTGGACAAAAATCATTTGTAAATAATTCACACAACTTGTTACGAAAGTTGGGAACTTTCCTTTTGTCATATAGAAAGTGTGCAAAACAGTACGTACACCGCCGGAAGTGACGAAGTTTTTAAACATATCTTTGGTTTATAAGCATGTTTCAGCAGACGATAGGCTATATACGTAGACCAGTATTTTTAGTGCAGGAAGACCCACATGATGCTACTGGCAAGCGTTTTCACTCACCAGCGTTGGTCGAGCTGAACCTCGATCAGAGGTGAGATGCAAGTGATCTGAACAGTAGACTACTTGGCCACCCGGTTTTCCACGAAAATGCGAAAGATATTGACGAAACTCAGTCGTGAGCACATTCTAAAGAGAAAGAAGAAAGTGAATCGCAAGAGCCTGCTGCAGGTCATTTCCATCGTATAGATCTGAGGCGAATGCATCTGAGCAAAAAGATGTACGAGCGATGCACGGGAAATAAGCGCAAGGGGTCAGTTTAAAATCATGGGCGTTGCATTTAAACTGATACGGTGCACGTGGGTTGGATATATGTTTACAGTATAATCCTGACTTCTGCGAATAAGCACGAATGAGAAAACGATTATAATATAAGACTGAAATGCTTATAAATAGATATGGTAGTTGAACAGTCAAGATGGCTACTTACTGGTTATGATATGCACTATGATATTAGTAACCCAAATGACCCCAAATGATCCGTTCTTTTGGCTGAAATCAGAATTTCAGCACATGTACTTTCTGGCAAGAAAAATGTTATTATATGATATTGAAAGGAATTGACCGAATATATACAAAATCGGGAATGTACAGCATTTTGGGAATATATAGTATATTGGGAATATATACAATATCGTGAAAATATAGCTAATTGGAAATATACAACATATTGGGAATATATACAAAATTGGGAATTTATAGCAAATTGAGAATATATATCAAGTTTGAGATATATACAAAATTGGGAAAATTAGGAAAATATACAAATGGGAAAATATATACAAATGGGAAAATATACACAAATGGGAATATATAGCAAATTGGGAATATATGTAAAATTGGGAATATATAGACAAAATTGGGAGTATATATAAAAGGGAATATATACATGAATGGGAATATACACACAATTAGGATTATATACAAACTGGAATATATACAAAACTGAGATACCTTAGAGATTAAAGAAGAACCCCATGTAAATGTTGTAGAAAAAACAAAACGGAGATTTGAATATTATACATAAGAAATGTCAATGGCAAAACCCGTCCTCACAAATAAGAAAAATCAGAAATCAGTATCAAAACAAACAAAAATACATTCTTGTCACGTGCCCCCTTCGGAATTATTATTAACACCGGGAATGACGGACATTTTAAAAGTTAAATATCTCCGAGCCCCCATTATCAACCCTCTTAATGACGTAAGAATTACGAACCCTCTTAAGAACGTTAGATGGTCAGTTGCTTTAGAATTCTTCTTTATTGTGTATTTACGATTATAAAACTCCAAAACATTTTGTATGATATTTAGAAGTCCATCCTCGATGAAAGTATGAAGGAGTCAATCAGAGAAAGAAACAGACAGACAAACAGACAGACTGACCGGGAGGAAAACATTACATGGGGCAGTTTGAGGTGGATTGAAATACATACAGATGGACCGACACAATCAAAATGGTCTGAGGGAGCACTCTAATACCAATATCTCTATCGAAAAGGATCTGAGTCAAATAGGCGATATTTCAGTTTCAACTTTTAGGACTAATGTTTTTTAATTAAATTACATTTAATGTCATTATTTGTAATTAGAAGCTGTTTGCACAGAGAATCTAGTGGATACAAAAGGTAAGCTTAGAACCAGGAGATATTTCGTGTACAAAGCTGATATAATCCTGGTTTAAAAAACGTCATAATTGTATGCGGGCTCACTAAAAAGATTCATTCCCACCCACCCACCCAAAAACCCACCCTTTTAATCTTGTAATTGTGCGATGTAATTTTGTGTCCTAGAAAATTAATTTTTAATAGTAGTCAATATTTTTACATTTTCTCGAACGTATGTACAGGATATTTATATTAATATCAGTTTGTTTAATATCAATATAAATAAGAAGTCACCACCATTATTATTATTATTATTACTCACACAGCATAGGCGTTGAATGTCGCAATAAACATCGTTCTATTTACGAACTACTTTTTATACTACAAATACAAATAAAAACGGATTAATATAAAGAAGATCCAGCACGAAGCAACATAATTGTACCGTACTGCATTCATGTACTGTATCATTTAAAATTATCTTTCTGATTTTACACTATCGCATTTATTTACTGTATCATTTAACCTAATTTTACCATACTGTATGTATTAACTGTATAATTTAACTTAATTGTACCCAATGGCATCTATTTACTGTATCATTTAACCTAGTTTTACCCTATTGCATGTATTAACTGTATAAGTTAACTTAATTGTACCCAATGACATCTATTTACTGTATTATTTAACCTAGTTTTACCCTACTGCATGTATTAACTGTATAATTTAACTTAATTGTACCCAATGGCATATATTTACTGTATCATTTAACCTAGTTTTACCCTACTGCATGTATTAATATTTAGCATTATTTGTGTTTGATATAGGCATATGCAAGGCTGCATAGTATGTCAAAACTAAAACCAAACGGTGACCAGTTTTAGATTTAATCGATGCCATGTACTTTAATTATAACATGTATAACAAGTCAGGTTCTTTAATTATATATATATATATATATATATATATATATATATATATATATATATATATATATATATATATATATATATATATATATATATATACAAGTCAGGACCTGTTTTTATTACAACACACATATAACAGGTCAAGACATGTTCTTTAATTATAACACATGTATAACAAGTTATGACAGGTTCTTTAATTATAACACGCATATAACAAGTCAAGACATGTTCTTTAATTATAACACATGTATAACAAGTCATGTTCTTTAATTATAACACATGTATAACAAGTCAAGACATGTTCTTTAATTATAACACATGTATAACAAGTCAAGACATGTTCTTTAATTATAACACATGTATAACAAGTCAAGACATGTTCTTTAATTATAACGCGTGTATAACAAGTTATGACAGGTTCTTTGATTATAACACACATATAACAAGTCAAGACATGTTCTTTAATTATAACACATGTATAACAAGTCATGGCCTTCATAGCAGGAGATAGCCTATAGCTTAGGTCTATGTTATTTATGTTGCAAGACTCAAGATTCACAATATTTAAATTGTTCCTTCTCAAAATGACATGTTTCAGCCTTTTTTTACTGTTTGGTTTTCATAATGTTCACTGAACATTTTCTTGGGATAGGGAATATAAAATGGCATCATCATATCCTGAATTAACCGTTCAAAAGAATCATACTTGATCCCCCCCCAAAGAATCGTGCTTTATTTCCCCATACCCCATAGAATCGTACTTTATTCCCCCCAAAGAATCGTGCTTTATTTCCCTTATCCCCCACATAATCTTACTTTATCCCCCCCCCAAAGAATCGTGCTTTATATCCCCATCTCCCATAGAATCGTGCTTTATTTCCCCATCCCCAATAGAATCATACTGTATTTCACCCCAAAAGAATCATACTTTATTCCCCCCATAGATTCATACTTTATTTCCCCCAGTTGAATCATACTTTATTTCCCCCAGTTGAATCATACTTTATCCCCCCAATAGAATCATACTTTATTTCCCCCAGTTGAATCATACTTTATCCCCCACTGAATCATACTGTATTTTACCCCAATAGAATCATACTTTATCCCCCCATAGATTCATACTGTATTTCCCCCCAATAGAATCATACTTTATCCCCCCATAGATTCATAGTGTATTTCACCCCAATAGAATCATACTTTATTCCCCCCCAACCATAGAATCATACTGTATTCCCACCCAATAGAATCATACTTTATTCCCCCCATAGATTCATACTTTATTTCCCCCAGTAGAATCATGTTTTATTTCCCCCAATAGAATCATACTTTATTTCCCCCAGTTGAATCATACTTTATCCCCCCATTGAATCATACTGTATTTCACCCCAATAGAATCATACTTTATTCCCCCCATAGATTCATACTGTATTTCACCCCAATAGATTCATACTGTATTTCACCCCAATAGAATCATACTTTATCCCCCATAGATTCATACTGTACTTCCCCCAATAGAATCATACTTTATCCCCCCATAGATTCATACTGTATTTCCCCCAATAGAATCATACTTTATCCCCCCATAGATTCATACTGTATTTCACCCAATAGAATCATACTTTATCCCCCCATAGATTCATACTGTATTTCACCCCAATAGAATCATACTTTATTCCTCCCATAGATTCATACTGTATTTCACCCCAATAGAATCATACTTTATTTCCCCAATAGAATCATACTTTATCCCCCCATAGATTCATGCTGTATTTCACCCCAATAGAATCATACTTTATTCCTCCCATAGATTCATACTGTATTTCCCCCAATAGAATCATACTTTATCCCCCCATAGATTCATACTGTATTTCACCCCAATAGAATCATACTTTATTCCCCCCATAGATTCATACTGTATTTCACCCCAATAGAATCATACTTTATCCTCCCATTGAATCATACTGTATTTCACCCCAATAGAATCATAATTTATTCCCCCCATAGATTCATACTTTATTTCCCCCAGTTGAATCATACTTTATCCCCCCCAATAGAATCATACTTTATTTCCCCCAGTTGAATCATACTTTATCCTCCCATTGAATCGTACTGTATTTCCCCCCAATAGAATCACACTTTATCCCCCATAGATTCATACTGTATTTCCCCCAATAGAATCATACTTTATCTCCCCATAGATTCATACTGTATTTCACCCCAATAGAATCATACTTTATTCCACCCATAGATTCATACTGTATTTCACCCCAATAGAATCATACTTTATCCCCCCATTGAATCATACTGTATTTCACCCCAATAGAATCATACTTTATTCCCCCCCATAGATTCATACTGTATTTCACCCCAATAGATTCATACTGTATTTCACTCCAATAGAATCATACGTTGTCCCCCCCATTGAATCATACTGTATTTCACCCCAATAGAATCATACTTTATTCCCCCATTGATTCATACTTTATTTCCCCCAGTTGAATCATACTTTATCCCCCCAATAGAATCATACTTTATTTCCCCCAGTTGAATCATACTTTATCCCCCCATTGAATCATACTGTATTTCACCCCAATAGAATCATACTTTATTCCCCCAATAGAATCATACTTTATTCCACCCATAGATTCATACTGTATTTCCCCCCAATAGAATCATACTTTATTTCCCCCAGTTGAATCATACTTTATCCCCCCATTGAATCATACTGTATTTCACCCCAATAGAATCATACTTTATTCCCCCCAATAGAATCATACTTTATTCCCCCCAATAGAATCATACTTTATTCCCCCCATAGATTCATACTGTATTTCCCCCCAATAGAATCATACTTTATTTCCCCCAGTTGAATCATACTTTATCCCCCCACTGAATCATACTGTATTTCACCCCAATAGAATCATACTTTATTCCCCCCATAGATTCATACTTTATTTCCCCCAGTTGAATCATACTTTATCCCCCCAATAGAATCATACTTTATTCCCCCCAATAGAATCATACTTTATTCCCCCCATAGATTCATACTGTATTTCCCCCCAATAGAATCATACTTTATTTCCCCCAGTTGAATCATACTTTATCCCCCCACTGAATCATACTGTATTTCACCCCAATAGAATCATACTTTATTCCCCCCATAGATTCATACTTTATTTCCCCCAGTTGAATCATACTTTATCCCCCCAATAGAATCATGCTTTATTTCCCCCAGTTGAATCATACTTTATCCCCCCCATTGAATCGTACTGTATTTCCCCCCAATAGAATCATACTTTATTTCCCCCAGTAGAATCATGTTTTATTTCCCCCCAATAGAATCATACTTTATTCCCCCCATAGATTCATACTGTATTTCCCCCCAATAGAATCATACTTTATTCCCCCCCACCATAGAATCATACTGTATTCCCACCCAATAGAATCATACTTTATTTTTAATAAAAAGCTGAGGATTGCCTCAAGTCTTGTTTTCCTATAATAGAAAGAATCATTAGTATACAATTATTAAACCATAAGCAAATTTTCATCCTTTCTACTTTCTATATCGCTAAAGAAAAATTGAAATTATTGAACGAAAATGCAGAAGCAGAATAAAGTAAAATCTCTATTTGAGAAGAAAAAAGGAAATTTAGACAGTGAAAGAGTATTTTGCTAATTCCAACATTTAATGGGTACAAAATAGGTTCAACAGTCCATAACACCCTGGCTGTTTCATAAGGCAACAGTCTATAACATTTCGGCTGTTTTATAAGGCAACATAGTCCATAACACCCTAGCTGTTTCATAAGGCAACACAGTCCATACAATTTCGGCTGTTTCATAAGGCAACATAGTCCATAACACCCAGGCTGTTTCATAAAGCAACACAGTCCATAACACCCTGGCTGTTTCATACGGCAACACAGTTCATACAATTTCGGCTGTTTCATAAGGCAACATAGTCCATAACACCCTGGCTGTTTCATAAGGCAACACAGTCCATACAATTTCGTCTGTTTCATAAGGTAACATAGTCCATAACACCCTGGCTGTTTCATAAGGTAGCACAGTCTATTATAGTTTCTCAGCTTTTCAATGGTTTCATTCAGCGTCAAACAGTATGAGAAATTTCACTTGGAATCGATCAATGTTCTTATGTTTTGAACCTTAGAAATCAATCCTGAATGTCAAGTTTTAATTACGCTCTGTTAAATTTTCCCAGTATACTCGTTATTTTGGTACCTTACCAACACAAAACATTCTCTCCGACGCTTTACACATCATATAATCAAGTATATCTCATACCTAAACTGTATAACTTTCCCAATGTACCTACATGGCAAATTAGATTCACGTTCGATTACAATGATCCGTAATTTTCGAATTTGTTACTTGTGAAAAAAGAAACCCTACGAAACAAAAAAACGTAGATGAAGTTTCCAGAGGATGCCATGATATCCCCCGGTATTTAAAATAATAAGATTTTTCTTCTCCCTCCAGTGTACACACCCATTTCAGAGATTTCTATTTGAAATGAGTGTAGAAATAAAGTAAAAGTTGTTGTTCAGGGCAAACGATATAGTTAGAAAATAGGGTTGCATTCATGTTTCTATTATTCTATTTCACATATGTTGTAGTTGATTATAAAAAAAAACCTACATGGATTCACTACTCTCTTTCAAAATCATTGCAATTGGTTATAAGCAAACTACCTTGACTGAATACTCGGTGTTCAATTCATTGTAAATCAAACTCCTTTACTTTTCCCATCGCCGTATCTTCATTTCCGTGTAAACTGGTGTCCGATATGTGGAAACGGCGTCCCAGTTAATGCCAGTTTCGTAGGATTCGGAGTTATATCGACCATTTAGATTTGCAGCGTCACAAATTCCAAACCACCAGCCACCATCATTTTCAGCCACACAATTTCCCGAGTATGCATCATTATCTTCGTCGATGGCCGAAAACTGCTTTCCATAGTGGCTCAACATACTGTTACCTGCGGTTCCACTGTAACCATCTAAGTGTAAGCGGTACTTATCATTTGTGTCAGCCACGCGAAACACGTTATACTTCGCGTACCATTTCTGATTGCCCCGGTACACTAAGTCAATCCGGAGTTCATACCATCCTTGAGAAGAAATTACGTGGATTTGCTGGTTTCCGAGCCAGAATTCTCCATCCAAGTCACCAAATCCAATCTCATAGTCAGCCCAGGTTCGATTGAATTCCACGGATCCATTAAACCGTCTCTGGAAAACTGTCCAACCGCCACCATCTGTGGTCTGATCGCAATATACATGTATTCCTTTAGTTCCTGATGGATAAATTGTATGCACACCGCTCTGATTGTATCCGATACTTTTTATGTCTTGGCAATCGAATGCCTCCGTATCAAGATCAAGCAGATTGAGAAATTTCCGGAAACTGTCTTCTTGTTTGCCGAGAAGAGTGTTAGATACGTTTTCAAAAATTTGCTTCACTTGTTCAAACTGCATTTGCGTTGTAACGGAAACAAATCTCTCCTGCTTTCCGTCGGATTCGACCCCAATTTGAATTACTGGATTACATTTACATTTTTCGTCGTAAACTGCGTCACAGTGTACAAGCAATAATAAAATGAAAACAAAATGTCTGATCATTTTGTCACGCTTGATCTATTTTTTTTGTTTTCTTTATACTTTTAGAACAAATCCGCCTCTGTTACTCCCAGTTGTTCTAATGTATAGTCTTCCTTGTGAGTGGCGGTCAACGTGCTCGTAAATTCTTCAAATCTTTACAAGTCAAAATTCACCCCTGACAGTGCCAGAATATCTAAAATGATCACCATTAGACACACGAACACGTCGACACACCATGTTACTTGTCAGCTAGTGAGGAAAACTAATCTGAGAATCACAAAGATTAACGGGGAAAATGTCCATCTGAAAGTCATCGCCAATTGCACCTGATGCTTCATTTGTCTTTTGTGTCATAGCAAGTCCAATACCTATAGATATTAACAAAAGCAACGAAAAGAGAAAAGACAATTTATATTCCCACGATTCGTCCTAGACCTGTATTTATGTGCTGGATGTATTGAGAGTGATTTATGTTACAAATTTATCAGTTAAAATGATTACCAGGAAATACGAACTGAGCTTATGCTTATAAGAAGTATTTTTCATGTTCAGCTTAAAAACGTTCCTATCATGAACGGGTCAACCATTAATGGAATTCGTCTTTACAATGTGCAAGGTGAACTGATCTGGTTTTCAATTAATAATTTGAACTGATTAAAAAAACGTACCATGAGTTTTTCCTTCAAAGTTCATAGTTTATTCTCACCTAATGAATGTATGAACTGAATACTGAAAAAGACACACAAAGAGACAGACAGAGAAACGACGAGATTTTTCAAAATGCAGTCAACAATTACTTGAAGAAGCACACACTAAGCAATTATCTTTTGTATATTCAATTCATAACTGGGCTTCCATTTTTCTAATTATACTTTTGTCATCTTTGGCAGTGGGAAAGAAACAGAAAAACATGAGTGTTTCTGCATTTGTTCGTACGTACGTACTAACTTACATGCCTCCTGCTGTACCTGTAACACTAGCGTATCTGTGGCATTTGTTTTGAGTTTAATTTTATGTGAAATTTGGGTATCCTTTACGACATCTTTTAAAGAGGAATGGCCCATCACTGACTGACAAGATGCAAAATTAACATTTTTTAATCGATGCTTTAAAAAACATTTCAAATAAATACATAAATTACATGATTCAGTTTCAAAGTAATGTACCTACGATAAATTAGGAAATAAAGCTTTTGAATATTTGCAACCAGCAACCTGCAGTTAATGTGCATGACCTTTGGCATTTCTGACTAATCCGTCTTGTTTTTAACCTTCTCATTGTCGCTCTGATTCCCACTCCGATGGATAGTGGGGAGATAAATAAAAATTAACCGTTGTGCACATTTGGATTACACTCAAAAGCACCAAGGAACAGTGCGAATGCATCCAAATGCAGCACACAAACACGATTTAGAGTAAACTGGCTTCAGCTCCATTTACCGTCAAATCCTCGCCCTGTGGTGTTCGTCACAGCCATACAAATAACTTATTTAGTGCCGAAGCAATCTGAGTAAAATGCCTTTGACCTTTTGTCCAAAATAAGTTTGTCCTGATACAAGTATAATGCAGATCTAATCCCAGTCCGAACATCTACTGCGTTTTCAGTGAGAGAAAAAATAGATGTGTCGCAGAAGCAGCCATTTTGAATTTCAACTCCAACACCTGGCAGGATCATGTGACAAATCCTAATCCACTGTGTATATGAAAACTTAAGTATTGGTTCAGCTTTTTTGTATATAAAAAAAACAAGAAAAATCATAAGCGACGTTTATTTGCAAAGTATTTTAATTATCCTGTTATTTAGTAAATATACGTTCGGAAAACAGGTCGTTGACTGTGTGCTTTCTTTTTGCGCAAGAATTTTTTTCAGTCTCGTTCTTCGTTTTCCCCGAATGTGGAAATCAAACCAATTTATACATCTGAGGCTTTTCTTACTTGACATATTGCTCCATTCCTACAATACTTGTGCAGCCGCTAAAGGGAAACAATTTTAGTATCCGCACAAATAAAATGGCTGGAGTTGCCCTTCCTGCAGGACATAAACTTATAGTTATCTCCCTTTGACAGAAGAAGATGTTTTCGTCCATTTGTTTCTGTACGTGTGTATACAGAACAACGGTATAACATTTTGCATCATGAAGCATAATGTGATTTAAATGGCAATTTAAATGGATCAGGTTAAATCAATAAAAGAAATACAGTGAACAAATAACAAAGAGCGGCAAAAAAGAAGAAGAAAAGAAACATAAGAATAGGACAAATAAAAGAAAGACATGAAAAAGACGGCAGATAAGACAAACATTTTCACATGTGCATTACCTATATATATATATATATATATATATATATATATATATATATATATATATATATATATATATATAACCGCAGTTATTAATAAAGAGTTGTATTTACATAGATTGCTGAGTATTAGCATAAAAAAGTATAATTCTCATTAGATGTAGATAGAGAGGGGAATGGGCTAAACTGACTGTAAAATTTATATCTTAATAAAATGTATACTGCCTGGCGATTCTTCGTGCTCAAACGGGATTTTTGTTTTTTTTTAAATAATTAAGCTTAACACAATAAATATTACCAACAAGCACATGCATTGTTATCAATACTTCATAGAACGATGCGGGAAATGAAAGATAATCTATTATTTAAAATAAAATAAAAATTTCCGGCACCGGTCCTATGAAATTAATTTCTTGTTTTAAATCAAAGTTTCTTTTTAAAATGTTTTGGACAAAATATTTAAAATCCTAACTTTATCGGAGAGAATGTTGATGATGTTGCTAATATTGATAGTTTAGTGGATCCTTGTCAAAATTAAATTTACATTTTTGGGGGAGAAATTTAAATTGAATTATACTTTTTATTCTGAATTCATTGTCATAATTCAAAGCCAACGCTGTTCTATTACGTTCCGTTTTATGTGTGTTGTTCAGTCCATTTATGGTACCTGGCAGTGAACTGAGGACGTGATCATTCGAACAATAAGACACGGAGATAACACCGCAGTACCTGCGATATGAGTTAATACCAGCTATTTTTCATTTTGTATTAAAACTATAATTAGTCTGGAAAGAAATTGAGCACACCATACAATTTATGCATTTTCAAATATAATCACCGCTATAAGAGATTGTATGCTGTTTTACGCGTTGTCTTTCAAATAAGCATGTTGTAGTCTTATCAGCCATGTTTTTCCAAGTAATTAATTTGCGTGTTAATCAGGTAGTTGTTTCTCTTACTCCAAAAAGAGACTGTTTACATAATTGAAGCAGAAACTCGCCGGTGTTAGCTGTTATGCAAATATATTATTTACAGATATGGCAACATTAGGACTGAACTTGGTTTTCCTTGTTGAACCTAAACAAAGACAAACTCTTAAATGGGCATATTTTGATCCCAGTTACACACACACACACACACACACACACACACACACGTGTGTCAGTTAATCTAGTTGTCTTTACCAATTATAAGGGGGCCCCGAGTGACCGAGTGGTCTAAAGCGCTCACCGGATCACTGCCGTCTCACCTCTGTCTGCGTGGGTTCGAGTCTCGGGTTCGGCCAATGTGGGTATGTGAGAAAGCTTGCCAGTAGCTTCTCGTGGGTCGATGGTTCTTTCTGGGTTTTATCCCGGTTCTTCCTCCACCATTAACACTGGCCGCCATGTATAGCCTATCTTGTGCTGAAAATGGCGTTAAACCCCACAACAACAACAACCAATTATAAGTGCCGTATGTTTGTCTTGTTGGTGTACTGTAACAGTGAGAGCGATGACGATACCGTTCCGGACAGAATCCTAATCTGAATGAGTTTGAATGATTAGTGACTTGTCATCATCATCATCATTATCATCATCATCTCTCTCTCTCTCTCTCTCTCTCTCTCTCTCTCTCTCTCTCTCTCTCTCTCTCATGCACGTCATAGTATGCCAAGATAACTCATTTGAGTTTCTGCATTGTAGCCATCGTTTTTTCGTCTTTATTTCCAAAATAAAAATGTTATCTAGATAAAGGTGTTAAAACCAATCAAACTATAAATAAAGAGGTTATGTTAAAAAACTTATATATTTTAGGTCGTCATGGGTAAAAGTGAAAAAGAGTCTAAATAACAATTGGTCAGTTAAAATCTATGTCATATCTGCCTCTGATATTATGCTAATACGATTAGAAATAGAAAGCAAAATTTAATGTATAATAAAGGAATGTGACCATGATTCGCTACAACTCATGGACTCTTTTTTGTGCAGTCAGTATTGACTTCATGATTTGCAAACGCGGCAAAATAATGTAAATGTATCAGTTGTTTTACGATATGTCTAAAATTATTTTTTTACAGTTAAAAACTACACTTGCAATATATAAAATATCAAGCATTTTTTTAAAAAACTATTTTATGGAATACGTTGCTTTGGTGTTATGTTACCAAGAAAGAAACGTGTCAGTTTCAATCAATTTGTGTCAGATTGAGTCAGTGTCAATTTCAGTCAATTTGTGTCAATTTCAGTGCTTCATTACCCTGAAGGATGTAACAAAACTTAAGGAAATGGTCATACAGAACACTATCATGTGGATGAGAAAATAGACAGAATAAAACACAAACAAAAAGTTCACACACTGTCCGAAACTGGAACCGATTGAACATATATTGAAAATACGCTCAAAAGAGAGACCTAAGGAAAAGTGTTTGATGTATTAAAAAAGAATTACAAAAAGCAAGGGTGCTGATAAACATATCCAGACTATCTAAATGGGGAACCAAATACAAAATCTCATGTACTACTTACATAACATACTAGAATTCGTCATGAAGATAGGAAAGGGGGAAGGAGATGGATCGAGGAGTAGGGACTTTTAAAAAAACTAAACCGCTGTCAAAATGACCACGGTTGAAGCCCATAAAATAGACTAAAGACTAGCCTCTACTTCAGTGTGACAAGCAGTACTCGCCTCGTATCCTAGGGTTTAATCAAAGTCTCACACATATCCATTACGGGCTTAATACGTACTATGCAGACGCTCTACTAAATATTCGACCAAAATAATAAAACAAAACACAGCCAAAAAAAGGGAAAACGACAAAATAGGAAAGCATTTACACTAAAATCCAAGTACAAGTCGCCTACCAAAATTATTTTACAGTGCAAAGAAGATGTTGCCCCCACCCCCACCCCACACACGCGCAAACACATACACATACTTATAGAAAGACATAATTATATGAATTTACATCCAAATATCAAGAAACAACCAAAGTTTGAGGAAAATTACAGCTAAATATATTCATAAGCTGTTGTTGTCTTTTGTTGCTAGGAGAGGAAAATGACGCGACTAGTTGATGGAGCACTTATTTGCCATCCGTTTTACAAGCAAATAAAGCCAAAGATATAAGATGCAAGGCCTGGGAAGGCCTCGGCCTGAAATAATAAAATGTAAGGCCCCGGAAGGCCGCGGCCTCAGAAGACGAAATATCGTGTATTCTTCTTAAGAAAAGTGCAAACCTAAGTATAACGCGTGCAGAAAGCTTTAGAAGATTCGACCCCATCGTGGTTTACCACGTTAAAGCTGCTAGGCCTGATTCAGAGGGGCTTCCGGGTTCGAAGGTACTCTGTACACCATTCTCATTTAAATAAAATTCTTTTAGCGTAAAAAACTAAGAATGCAAAACTAGCCACACCTCTTAAACACGAACCTGCTTAGACAAAAAAAATGGTCAAGATTCGCCCATTAATTATGGCATAGCTGTAGCTCATTTTGTATAAGGTGTTATCTGCAAACGTTTAACAATGATTTCACAGAAAAGTACCCAAAATGTCTTCAGTGGTTTGAAAATATTATGAGAGCATAAACAGTTCAAACCAAATCAAATCAAAAAACTCTGTTCTTTCTTAGGATACAACAGTTATATTATTATGTCATTAAACCGTAAAATATGATTGCAAAAACAAACGCAAGACACCCCACCCCCAAATAAATCCAATGAATATTCAAAATATTTTCTAGATATCAATTCCGTATTTCAAAGAACTGTGAGATTTCTTTAATTGTTATAAGGTTATTTTATTTTCCGCCTTGATAACTGATTTTTTTTTAAATAAGAGCCTACCTATCTAATAAAAAGTTAGATTTCCACAGTTACACAGGGAGGTCTAACAGACACCAATAAAAGGTCAAGTTCTGTTTAACCTTTTGGCTCACCAATCAAATCAGACGTTTGCTTTCCAGTTTATAAAAGTGACACATATCATTCGGAACACATCGTTACTAATGATAACCCTCACTAATACGAATGTGCAAGGCTTCTTTGTTGTTTTTTTTGGGGGGGGGGGTAATCTGATTGGCAGTAACTTGAATGAGAATTTTAAAGGTCACAAAAGGTCACCAAATATGAATTTGTATCTATGTCTGTCAGATTTCCAGCTTTAACGAAAATAACCTCACAGCAAGCTCCTTTTCCATCCAAAAAGATATCAGATTTCTGCCTTCAATAACTGACAGAAAGGTCTGGTGTGTTCCAAATGGCCCTTTCCCCATAAGAACAATATCTCCGAAAAATACATCTAGCAAACAAATTTGTTAAATATTTTAATATTCCTTTTCTATCGTAAAGATAAAGAATTACCTGTCGACTGCAAAAGGTGATTATATTTTAACCAGGTACATGCGATCACCATTCCATATAAAGAATTAAATGGCGGCTGTTAGAGGTGATTAGACCACAACGTATAAAAATTCATTGCAGTTTCATTTACATTATGTACATTTTGTAAAAAGGGGACCCGACTTTTGAAATAATACGTACTGCTTATTATCACAATCATAGTCGCATTTCGCTGAACGGTCACCTGTCTTTAGATGCATAAAATTATTCAGTAAATACTGATTTCTCTCATTAAAATATTAACTTTACATTTGCCATTAGGCTTTGATTATCCCTCCAAATAAAGAAATTATTAATCCCCGAGTTAATTTTCATCCAAAAATATAGTTGTAAAGAAATTTTCTTATCGTTAAAACTGATTTTTACAAAAGATGAATATTGGTACCGATTCAGAATGTTGTTGCCGTTGCCAAGGAGTCACACGCTACTGTAACTAAAACCAAGACAATGTGGTGATGACTTATTTTTGGTAATTTTCTAAAAGAAAGAGGGTCTCACACGAACTTCGTTACTTCCGTCTGGTATTATATTATAGCGGGAGCCAATGATAACTTGGGACCATGTATTATTCAATACAGGCCTAATGAAATTAGCCGAAACGGCGCTAAGCATAGGCTGGCCATGAAATATTCATGCATTTAATCTTGGCTTTCTTTCCCTTGCAACGTATTTGACTGTGTACGACTCTAACCCAACAGTGAAAGCGTACATCCGTATATGCTATCTTGCAATATGCCAGTAGATCGAAGTCTGTGCTCCATTTCCTCATTTCAATTTCAAACGAACAGAGTAAACTAGGATCGTATTATTATAAGTTTTGTCACAATGGAGATAGACATATGCATTAATATATACGGTACTTATTGCCAACGCCGAAATAATGTTTTGAAAAACAAAAGAAGGAAATTTATTTTCAATGATAACTGAAATTATAGACCAACATAAGGACCTCGATAGCAACCGGGGGGGGGGGGGGGGCGGGGCAGAGTAAAAAGAGAGATCGGATATCTCTTAAGGGAACCAGAATTGGCTAAATATGAACAGTGCCTTCCAAAATTATGTCTTTTTTTGGTGGGCGTGGTATTTTATTGTGTGACTGACCATTTTTGCTGTACCTTTTGGATTACCGTTTACATCTGTATAGTGGGACCCCTTTGTGAATGGCGTAGATCAGGACCGCATAATGCACCGGCTGATTACATTCAAGGATGTTCTTTCTAATTCTGATTTAATATGAAATACGTAAACCCCATCTGCCGGCAGAACATGCAACGAAGAGTGATTAGTATATATATATATATATATATATATATATATATATATATATATATATACTGCTTCTTGCTCAGTCCTCCATTTACCGAATTATTCACTCAAATATTTATGATCAGTTATCAACATAGTGTTGTACACACAAACACACAGTGATGGCAAATCTGGATCTATTCCTCCTTTCCCATGTTCACAGTTACAATTGGACTGGATATTTATATCATCCATATATATATATATATATATATATATATATATATATATATATATATATATATATATATATATATATATATATATATATATATATATATATATATATAGAGAGAGAGAGAGAGAGAGAGAGAGAGAGAGAGAGAGAGAGAGAGAGATAACACAAGTCATAACATTTCGTCAACGTTAATTTTAACTGGCTGGCTGTCAAGTTCTTCTGTTGTATTTTGTGTGATCATTCTTGACATTTAAATCTTGTCTCCAAGACATTTTAAAATGGAATGGGATGTTATATTGACTAATGCAATAAAAATGTCGACAAAAGAAAATTGACTCAAGAATTGTCTATTTTATCGCTTTATATCATTCAAGAATGAGAAAAGAATGTCCGGTCTACTCACATTCTTTCTTTACTATAGTTTACACAGCTAAGCGGTAACGAACAACATCTCCTTTTACCCCTCCCATTCCCCACCCCCGTCTTTATATCGAGTAGTCATTGATTTCAAACGTGGTTTGGCTTATGTGTAATGTGTCTGTATCTATCACAAGCGCAATGACCACGAACACAGTTTTCCCATCATGCTATGTCTTAGATATAATTAGACCTCAATCTCTACTTTTGACAGCTGGACTTCCCATCCGACAATATAAGCGAAATTCACCCGTTCCCAAGGGAGGCCAACACAAGGCCATATTCAGCAATGTCTAGACCATTTTGGTGGTAGCTTTCACAAGTCCATTTTCTGAACTGGAAACAACCTCATCGAACTGTTCGTAATTCACCAAATCTTGTACGTTTCAATTAAGTTGGTGCTATGCAGTTCGTGAAGTCATCATAGTTAACGTTTTATACATTGAAATGCAGCTGATGATACGCAGCTCGTGACGTCAGCATATTTAACTTTTTATGTGATACGTTACTTTAGCAATCGTTAATATTAATGTCGAATAGGAGGTAACAAACTCAGGTCGCGACCAAATTCAGGGTCACATGGGGAGGCCACGGGGAGGGCAGTAAAGTCACGAAGGGCCATCATAAGAAATCATATCATAAGTCAGAGGGTCGGGAGATCCTGTTGGTGTCTAGTTTAGGGTCGCTGCAAATAAAAAGGTTAGGAACAATTTCCTGCCTTTAAAGCGTCACATAAAAGGTCATAAACTTTGCCTTGAAGATGGGGATGGAATCTTCAAATAACGAGTTAAAGAAACTTGCTTTAATGATTATTTTGTCGATAATACTTCTGGGAGGGAAGTCGGGTGTCAAACGTGGCTATTACGCTATAATTGTATGTGTTCGGTAACACGAACTATTATCTTCATTTTCTTTGCTCGTCGGCATGCATCTGTCTGTGTCTACTGAGTGGAAACCAGTGAACATTATAAGCCAGACTTGCTTACGAACAATGCCATGGATAAATAGGAACCAGTCTAGAAATACCTAGAAAGAACATCGTAGACCTAGATCTGCTCTCACTTATTGCGCCCAACGAAGCATGCGTCATGCTTTTATTTACAGTCTAAAAAAAAAACATTTATCAGCCTTGAATTTTTCTACAATACAGGCCCCCCCCCCAAAAAAAAAAAATTGATCAGCTTTCAAATGTTTCCACAAAACAGTCTGTTTCTTTTTAAAATACCTGGTCTCTTTTACTATAATGTAAATGTTGGAGCATGTATAATTACTTCGATAACAATCTTAACAAAACAATCGAGACCAATAAGCATTGGAGTATGTGTAATTACTTCGAGAACAATCTTAGCACAAACAAGAGCGATCACATTCACAGTAAGTATAACATTGAAAACTCTAGGTGGTGTTTTTGGTGCTAGTGACCATAACTTTGGTTCGACTTAAATCACCCGTCAGGTGTCTCGGTGAAATGAGTTCAATTGCATAATAGATATGAATTTGCATCTTTTCAGCACAAGCGGGGCAACCAACCAACCTGCACAACACATAAAACTAAAATAAGGGTATAGTCATCACTGCACCAAAAGATACGTGTAAAGCGCAGACGCACTGTGCTAATATTCGTTACCATGAAGATAATGCACACGAAGACTATGTTTTTGTACAATTGGAACACATGGTGGACTGTCTATAAATTCCATCTCAGGTATGTTTCGATGGAGTAAAAGAAAATAAAGGAAAACCCAGTTACATGCTAAAGTAAGGTAGGTAAAACAGAAATATGAAAAAACATTCCGGCTAACCATCAAATTAGTTTCGAATTCGGACCACGTCAGCGCAGGATTGACGGAGATTTCGTAAATGAGTTCTTGTACTGCATTGCAGAAATACCGAGGCGGTCCGAATATATTATGATTCCTTTATTGGGAATAAATTCCCCGCGAAGAAAACCTATGCTTGTTCTTGGAATTACTGCCTTAACATACATTTGAGGCATATTTCTGTTTTGCAGAAATAGCCGAAGTGGTCAGAATGTGCGAATAGCTGCCATTAGGACCATTTTGGCTATTTATGAAACAAGGATTGACCGAGAAGTCTTGAGTGCAAATAGCTATTTGTTCATGCTCGCCATGTCGGGTAATCCCAATGGTCAATTCAATCGTAGGAATAGAAATGTTCGATGTGGTCCGATTTCATCAGATAATTATAAACTTACATCTCTCTCTCTCCCTCTCTCTCTCTCTCTTGTTCTGGATCTCTCAAATTCTTCCAGACTTCCGTCACTTTGACGATTTATTTAACGAATAAAATTATTTTTAAATTCCTCGAAGTCCATCAGGCTTCCCTTTCGGCAAAAATAAATTCTCTCTAGTCTGCCTTTATTAATAACTACTCCTGGACAATTTCGTTTTGCGACACCTATTTCCAATGACCCAAGATTGATTCTGGCTTATCTCATCTTTGTCATCTTCCGCTACAAGATCTTAAGTGAACATTTTCTCTCTGACCGTGATCAGAACGGATTCTAATTAAAATTCACTCATGCCCCGAAGAAAGAAAGGATAACCATTGAAAGCTATCAATTTATAGCGAGCCTATCCCAAATGTCAATTTTAATGGTTGCGTGTCACGCTGACCACGACAAAAAATGTGCTGCGACAAAATATCTACAAAAAAATTTCACTATTTTATTTTCCAACTTCATTATTGACAAATCATATGTAAATAATGGATACGGCTAGTTACTAAAGTTACTTTCTGACTGTCACACAGAAAGTGTGAAAAAGGTAAGTACACTGCCGAAAGTGACAAAGTTTTTAAAAATATGTTTTTGATTTATTGCCATTTTGTAGCATATTATAGGCTCTACATGGTGGCCAGAATATTAGATGGTGGGAGAACATAGGAAGAACCATCGACCCACGGGATGCTGCTGGCAAGCTTTCTCACATACCAACGCTGGCCGAGCTGAGACTCAAACGCACGCAATCAGAGGTAAGATATCAGTGATCTGAATACTATATGGCCATCCGATGTCTCCTGAAAATAACGAAAAGATATAGGCGAAACTCTTTATGGAATACATCCATAAGAAAAATAAAACAGTGAATTGCCTTCTGAAGACCATCTCTAATGTGCGTTTACTGACGAGAGCAGGATTGATTCAAGGTGACAGTGATGAGCCAGATAGCACTATTGATAAACTCCTGAATCTTCGTGCTGAAGAAGACAAAGCGTCAATGAGTGGATGGAGACAAATCGCGTGAAATAACTTGCGCTGTTGTTTAGGAACAAGGTCAAACAGATTCTAATTTAGTTTTTGTTACGAGAAACTGTACAACCCTCAGAGATTCTAAGTTTTTTCAATAATTTTTTTTTTGCGGGGTGGTATATTTTTTATTTTTTTATTTTACAAAATATATTTTACTTTAATCACTGCCCGGCCTTGCTGCATCTGCATAGATAATGTGCATGGCGATGAAAGCCAAAGCAAGGCTATTTCCAAATTTAGATGTGATGGCAATCGCCAGTGCCGGATTAACGCCTTTCATAGCCCTAAGCACTGAAAATACAATAGTGCCCCTCCCCCCCCCCCTTATAAAATGTGAAACACAAACACCAGTATTAAAAGCTAAAAAGGTGGGAAAATGCCAGTGTTGCCATCATTCCAAAATCAAAATACTCCTACATGCAGATCGAAATGGTCATATATAATTCTATCAATTTTATCATCAACAATTAATTTTAACTTTTTTTTCTGGTGCCCCGTTGAGCTGGTGCTCTATGCACGTGATCAGTGTTCTTAATGGGTAATTCGGCACTGGTAATCGATAAACATTTTCGGAAATTACCAGTTGAGTTTTTGGAACAATCAAAACTTGTTTCAGCAATGAGTATTTGAATTAGATGTTGAAGTAAACGTTTTGATAAAACAATTAAAACCAAAATCATAATCCAGGCTAATTTATTGGAAGATAATGCTGCATGCAAATGTATATTAAATTTATATTACCCATGTGATTTACCTTTTTACATTTTCTGATTTAAAGAACATACAAGCTAAATATACCGTGTATATTGTACGTAAATGCATGCTATAGATCGGAGGTGAGTGCATCTGAGCAGAAAGATGTACGAGGTTTGTAATGGAGATGATATAGGTTCAGAAGGCCAGTTTAAAATCATGGGCGTTGTATTAAAATTTATGCGATGCACGTGGGTGGGTTATAAGTTCACAGTCGCTTCACTTCATCTTTCATATGCCACAAAGATAAGACGTCTAAGAACAACAATTTCAAACGCTCCCTACTTTTTAATTTCCGATTGTCATTATGTTATAACAATTATAATCCGGACTTCTACGAATGAACACGAATCAGAAACGATTATAAAGATAAGAACACGCTTTCCTCTGGATTGAGATGCACACAAATAGATATGGTAGTTGAACAGTCAAGATGGCTACTTACTGGTTATGATATACACTGTGACCCAAATGACCCCAGATCGTCAGTTCTATTAGCTAAAATCAGAATTTCAGCACATGTACTTCTAGCAAGAAAAACGTTACTTTGACATGGAAAGGAGTTGCGGAATATATACAAGATTGGGAATATAAATAAAGTTGGGAATTGGGAATATATGCAAAATTGGGAATATATATATATATATATATATATATATATATATATATATATATATATATATATATATATATATATATATATATATATATATATATATATATATATATATATATATATATATATATATATATATATATATATATATATATATATATATATGTGTGTGTGTGTGTGTGTGTGTGTGTGTGTGTGTGTGTGTGTAGAGAGAGAGAGAGAGAGAGAGAGAGAAGTATAAATATACACCGGACAGAACGGAAAGTGCTATCCCTGGATTTCTATAGAAAAATGCTCGATAATAGTAGGCAGAATTAACAGTTTCATACAAAAAATACTATCATAAAGGTTAGAAAAGTTTTAATTCGTACTATATGGAGGTTCGAACCCAGGTTTGCGGGTAAACAGCGTCCATCAATGAGCATATGAACAAAATCAAGGTATACAGAATTAATTATAGAGAATTATAAATATACACTATACAGAACGGAAAATGCTAACCCTTGATTCCTATAGAAGAATGCTTGATAATAGTAGACATAATTAATATTTCAATACAAGTAATACTATAATAGAGGTTAGAGAATTTTTCATTCGTACTAAAAGGAGATTCGAACCCGGGATGACTGTGTAGATACATGAGAATTAATTACAAGGTCGTCATGCGAATGAGTCTGCTACACACGAGTGCATATAACATCGATTGAGCAGCATCCTTTTTTGGTGATTTGTGTTTAGTCGTGAGGGAATATGGGCTCGTGTGTGCAGGCAAAGCGATGGGTGCCGTTTACCCGCGGACCTTGGTTCGAATCTCCGTAGAGTACGAATTAAAAATTCTCAAACCTGTATGATAGTATTATTTGTATATATATATATATATATATATATATATATATATATATATATATATATATATATATATATATATATATATATATATATATATATATATATATATATATATATATATATATATATATAAACTCGGGAATTATATATACAAAACTATGAATGTACAAAATTGGGGATATATTTTTAAAAATTTAATTATATTCAAATACTGTGATACCTTATAGATGAAGTCCATTTAATTGTTATACGAAAACAAAATTGAGATTTTGAATTTTATTCATAAAGAAATATCAATGACAGTCCTTACAAGTATTAGTATTCGCTATCGACATGACCATAAACTGCCACACTGCAGATATCGTGGCGATATGACTGGAAAATAAAAAATGCAAATCAACCACATACACACTTTATTATTATTATTATTATTATTATTATTGTTATTATTATTATTATTATTATTACTACTACTATTACTACAATTACTACTGCTTGTACTGTTGCAACACGCCAGTAGTTTTACATCACCTCACTACAGAGCGAATCAAGCAACCTATGTGTGAAGCGAGCCTGAAGCTGGTTTTGAGGTGGAAGTTTCCCCTATTTCCAAGGACCCCAAGACAACAGTCGTCGTCAAATGGGGTTTTCTTAAAGGCACTAATGCCACAAATAATGTTTCTCTAATCATTTAACGACTAAACAGGGGGCCCCGAGCGGCCGAGTGGTCTAAAGCGCTCTCCGTTATGGATCACTACCATCTCACCTATGTCTGCGTGGGTTCGAGTCTCGGATTCGGCTAATGTGGGTATGTGAGAAAGGTTGTCAGTAGCTTCTCGTGGGTCGGTGGTTCTTTCCAGGGTTTTCCCGAGTTCTTCCTCCACCATTAATACTGGCCGCCATGATTAGCCAGCCTATCGTGTGCTGAAAAATGGCGTTAAACCCTAGAACAACAATAAAACATTACGTAGTCTAATTTCAAACTTGCATGTTCTTGTTTGTTTTGTTTTTTTTCTGCTTCCCATTTGTGTAATTTTTACATAAACTGTGTTAACCAGCTAACTCGCATTCGAGAATATGTGTCGAACAATATATATTAATAAATAAGGAAATGGCGATAACAACGAAGAAAGAAGTAATGACACTAATATGTAAAGGGAAAGAGAAGATATGGAAAAGGCATCGAATAACACAGAAACATTGACTATAAAATGCTATCTAAGATATTGTAAAATAGAATAAAAATTTCCATGGGAACAATAATTAATACTAATCCAAGCTGCAGGGAGTGCAAGGGGGAATGTATTGCATAATACACTTACCATTAAAACGGTGATAGATTATTTACAATGGATCTTTCTGTCAGTTAATTAAAATAAAAAAACATTACATACAGATGTCGGATGAAAATGGAAAGGCTGTGGACTTCAAAAGGATACTTTGTGAAATTAACATTAAAAAATAGTATGACTATATATCAGAGAGAAGACATTACAGGTTTGTTTGAGTGAAAGGTATTTGTATAAACACAGACCGGAAGTGGAAAATTGCTTATGTATGAGTCCATTCCAGTTGTGTGCTCCATTGTCTTGGTCTTGTAAGAACATTTTTCAGATTTCTAAGTCTTGATTTTGATTCGATGCGGTGGCAAAACAAAGGGAATTAAAAGTTCTTTTAAAAATATCTAAGATATAATGAAATTAAGAAATAAATGATGGCGAAGCAAGTTCGCTTTCTTTCTAGTGTTAGAAGAATAGGCATCCATTTTATCCTTTCACCTTTGACCTCAATGAACCTCAATTGTTCTATCCCTTTTGAAACTGTAAAATATATTTGTGACATCGCAGGAATAATTGTGGAAAGTTTCAGGTGCCTTTCCTTCAGCATAACATCGGTTGCTATGTTTAGAACGTGCAATGGGCATTTGAAAATAGCTCAGTTTCAACATAAAAGGGGGTGGGGGCTGGGCTTGTGTGGGGTTACTAATGAACGCTGTTCCTTGGGGAAAACATGAGAATTATTAAAAAGGACTGTTTTGACGCTTGCTATTTAAATGTTTCAGTTGTACAAACAAAATTAAATCTATACAATAAAAATACCTATGTGGTCTTTATGGATGCACTCTACAGATATTATAAACTTCTGGGAGCGTGTGTGTGTGTGTGTGCGTGTGATTTGGAATTCTAACGTAGCTTTAAACAAATTTCAGTCAAATCACTACGCTGTCTGCAGTGTGGCAGTTTATAGTGATGTCTAGAACTAGGGCATCATGCCGCAGTCACGTAGCATCCTGTCCCACCCAGTCGCATTATTCTGACTCCAGGAAGACCAGTCCTAACACTAATCTCTTAATGCTGAGCACCACGCGAGGCAGCTGCAACCATTTTTTTTATGTTTTTCGTTTGTATCGGCGTGGGTTCGAACCCTCGGCCTCCCGTGTCCGATACGGGCACTAGCCACTTAGGTCACCGAAGCGGTCCATTTGTGACCTATCAGAAGATATGTAATGGGTTTATGATCAGAGATTTCAGTGAATGTTGTTATATAACTTCGCAATCGTTGTTGGTACACTGTAGCACCACTTCTTGCAAAGTGACGCTTCTAAACGCTTTTGTAATATAACAGTTACGCAGTGAAGTCACTGACATGACGTTTCATAAACCCGCGTCATATCTTCGTTCCACTGTCTGCACGCTTCATCACCACACCATCCTCATTTCTAACACCACTGCAGGTTATGGGTGTATACTAGGCCAGTTTGATTGAGGTGGCAATCATTTTTATTTTTTTGGCCCTGGGATGCGTCAAAAGATGATGTTCCAGCTTAGCTGGTATTAAAGAGCAAATTATGGATACATACATACATACATACATACATACGTACGTACAGACAGACAAACAAACAAAACAGACCGACAATTATCGCTGAACTCTTATTTTCAAACGTTTATTCTCGAATCATACAAATTGCGCTATTTTATTAAGCATGTAAACTTGATCTAGCGTTATATTACCGTCATCTTTCGTTTAATGTGGTCTTTAAGTTCCGTCGATGAAATTATTTTTAAACTCTAATCTGTATTTAGATCAAAGAATCTTTGAGGAGAGGCTACGATTCAAAAGCGTCGTTCGCTTGTAAGTTTTAATCCGAATACAAACTCATTGGAGTTGTTGTTGTTGTTGTGGGGTTTAACGCCATTTTTCAGCACACGATAGGCTATGCATGGCGGCCAGTATTAATGGTGGAGGAAGAACCCGGGAAAAACCCGGGAAGAACCACCGACCCACGAGAAGCTACTGGCAAGCTTTCTCACATACCCACATTGGCCGAATCCTAGACTCGAACCCACGCAGACAGAGGTGAGATGGCAGTGATCCGTAACGGTGAACGCTTCAGACCACTCGGCCACTCCACTGGAGTTGTTATGTGTTCAAACTCTTTAATGTGCAAACTTAAAATTGTAAAACAAAAAAGAAAAGTATACGTCATTACATATTATTACTTTTGTAGATATACTTAACGTAGGTTAAAAATAATTAATATATGTTATTTGACTGTAGACCCACCCAACCCCCAACACCACCCCTGGATAAGCGTTTAAAATCCGGATCGTTGTTTCACTTAATTTGCTTTTTATACATTTTTTACAAAGTCAGTCAAAAAACGCTCTATATTTATTATTATTATTATTATTATTATTATTATTATTATTATTATTATTATTATTATTATTAGTAATAGTAGTAGTAGTAGTAGTAGTAGTAGTAGCAGCAGTAGTAGTAGTAGTAGTGAGAGAAGAATAAGTCTACATGTAGCATCCAGACTGTGAAATATTGTCCAACTTAATCCTTTTTTAATTCCCGCCTGAGATATTTTTTCTCGAAACCATTTTGAGCATGTTTCCTTACATTTCCAACTCCGAAAGTTCAGTTAGTGTTAATGGGAAATACCCTCCACTCCATAAGTTAAGCTAATGTTAATGGGATATACCCTCCACTCCATAAGTTAAGCTAATGTTAATGGGATATACCCTCCACTCCATAAGTTAAGCTAATGTTAATGGGATATACCCTCCACTCCATAGGTTAAGCTAATGTTAAATGGGATATTCCCTAAACTCGAAAAGTTCAGTCAATTTTAATGGACTGTACCCTCCACTCCAAAATCAGTGTCGTAATAAAAATGCATACCATGTTCCGTGATGGTATCCCAAATGTTTCATGGATACTGACCGGAGAAGAGTGTGACAAATAGACGCACGAAGGAAATTGCAGAAAAATATATTAATGAATAAAGGATGGCTCCATTTTGTAATGATTGCATTATATAGTCACGATACATAAAGTTTCACTTAAATTCCTGAATGGTCTAATGAGATATTAAGTAAACAAAATCAAGACGGACAGACGGACAAAGGGACTCATTGACTCCAGAAAACGTCTTTGGTTTGCGGATGAATAATTGTGAATGGTTCTACATTATATTTAGCTTGTCATTGCTTGAATTTCAAATGTACGGCTTGTATGCAACATAGACCCTTATCTGCAGTATCATAATTGTCTGCTAGATCATGGTCTTCGCTATTTGCTTGGAATCAGAAGTTAAGCAAACAGACCAAACCATGATCTTGCAAGCTCATAATGGTACGAACGATCTGGGTTGATGCCGCTTTTTGTTGTGTGCGTTTTGCATACAGATATGGGCGGTGTGATGTATATTGACAACTCTCAACGAACATATACCGGCCGAGTCATACCAAAGACTTATAAAAATGGCGCTCAGTATTAAGAGGTTAGTGTTAGGACTGGTCGGCCTGGTGTCAGGATAATGTGACTGGGTGGGACATGCTACATGTCTGCGGCATGATGCCCCAGTGCTAGACATCACTATAGGACTCACGGTACTAATTCAACTCCAGTGGTAAACATATGGAAACACTATCATATTCAAAATTCAATAACTTAAAATTTCTGGGTGCTGATAATGACACCTATAATTCTTCATGCACATCTAACCCTGGTGCAAGCTTATGTGTGGAGAACACCATATGACCCGCGGCACTTTGTTTACATACATGTGCATGAAACACGTGTTATTGATTCTGCACCAAATGAATCAGGTGCTACTTTCAGTATTGAGTACTCCTGAGTCAAGCCTGTAAAAATGCTAAAATTGCATCAGTAGAAATTTGTCAATATTTTTTTTAAATTACATATAGGATAAGCTCTCAAAAGATATTTTTCCTAAAATTTTAATTTTCATTATTAACCAATTATGGACCACCAAACCTGTAAATACTCTATTATTTCTTCACCCATTTCTAGACTGGTTCACAATTCTTCCGTATAATTAGGACCGTGTGTCCTATAAACTGACACACTGCAGACATCGTAGCGATATGACTGAAAAATTGTTGAAGCTACGTTAAAAATCCAAATCACACACACACACACACACTGAGCATGTATTGTATGTAATATTTATTATTCGGCGTCATTCGGCGTTTACCGTTATATTAGATTCAATCAAAAGTTCTTCATCTCAAATTAGTAATGTGCTCGATTTCAAGTTAGTTGTGTCCTCCATTGCTTCTAAACAGTTGATGTTAACGATGTTTTTCAGAGAGAGAGAGAGAAAGAGAGATTTTTTTACATACTCTTTTAGCGATATCAAAGGAGTTAAGGTAGCTCGATTGAATAAAATTGGACTAGCTAATACTTGATTTACTTTGCTATCGCCAGAGCTCATAAATATTTGATTCCCTCACAATCTTATTAATCTAATTGTTTATTGACCAGGAAAATCTGCAAGCATGATTGGTAGAGTTTGATATAGTTGATAGTCAAAAGTTGATAGTCAAAAGTCACCCAGTAAAGCTAATAAAGTAACATAACTGCGATTGAACACGTGCAGGTGTCATGCCATTAGTAAATACCCATCCATCCGTCCATCCATCCTTTCCTTTTCTTCTGTCTCCTTTCTTTCAACTTTTAAATGTATGGGGGCTCTCGAAATTGATGTTAAGACGGTTAGACCCACAGAAGAAATTTTATAAAGCAGACCGATTTACCTCCCTGAGTCATTAAGAGATCAAGGATTTATGTTGGGCCCCTCCCCCGTCCCACCCTAGCACCAGTGCTTGATACCTTATTTTACCATTTTAAAAACCCTTATCTACCATCATCAGTTTCGTTTTTTACGTAGGGTTAGATTTTTAATGAAGAAAAAAGTTTCTCCGGGTTTTTCTCATGTTAGGTGTTGTTAAAAGAACTTTCAATTCCCTTTATTTTCTTTGTATGATCGATATGTGTTGTATGGGTTATAGAGTATTTATAAAGCTATGCCTTACTTCAGATGTGCACATATATAAAAAATACCTGCTAGCTTCGCTTGGTCATTTTCACTGCGGAGGTCGATTTTAAAAATAAAAGAGTCGATACCTTTATGTACATTGTATATATTTGGTTATTCATTTATTGCACTTTCAGAGGCTTGTATTATTAGGTGTGGCAAAATTTGTTTTCCCTATTTTAATAACTGCTAAAGATAAATTTCTTTTCAGGCTGATCCTTTAACCACATGGGGACAGTCATTTTGGTTAGCTGTGTGCTTAATTATTTTACAATTTCCATAAGTATAATATCCAAAGAAATTTCAACCACAATACAATAAAGTAACTTAGAGATATGCTAACATTCTCTCCATTGTGCATGTTGCAAATGCAAACACACATGTCACTCTCTCAGAAGTTCATAATATTTGTAGAGCGCACCATCATTAACTCAACGTCTGAAGTGGAGGGTATATTCCATTAACACCAACTTAAATTGCATATAACCAGGAAAGAATATAAGAAAATAAATTAGTGATGTCTGTTAGTATACTGATGCAGAATACCGAGGCTTCAATTCCTTCTTTCTGTCACAAGGAAAAACACAATTATTGGTCAACATGACTATCTAATACTGTTGATAATGTCATACTATATTTCTAAAGTGACGTAAGGACATTGAACGTATAAGGGCGGTAATTCGGGTTAACCCAGGACATCAACGTGTTGTTTAAGATTAAATTCTTGACGAAGTAGGGAAAACAACTCGGTGACCTTTGATGTGTAAATGATTCACATCCTATTAGGAGTGCTTGCTGTCGCGTGTATGCTGCCAAACTGTGCATACTGCCAAATTATGTACAAAGTGTGTACGCTGCCAAACTGTGCATACTGCCAAATTATGTACAAAGTGTGTACGCTGCCAAACTGTATATACTGCCAAATTATGTACAAAGTGTGTACGCTGCCAAATCGTATACAAATTACGTATGCTACCAAATTGTGTATGCTGCCAAATTGTGCCCGCTGCCGAATTTGTGGACAAAATGTGTATGATTCGAAATTGTGTACATACTGTGTACGCTACCAGATTGTTTATGTTACCAAATTGTGGTACCGCTCCGGTGGCCTAGTGGTTAGAGCGTCCGCCTCGGACGCGGGAGGTCGTGGGTTTGATCCCCGGCCGAGTCATACCAAAGACTTACAAAAATGGTATTAACAGCTGCCTCACCTGGCGCTCAGCATTAAGAGGTTAGTGTTAGGACTGGTCGACCTGGTGTCAGGATAATGTGTCTGGGTGGGACATCATGCTACATGTCTGCGGCATCATGCCTACATGTCTGCGGCATGATGCCCCAGTGCTAGACATCACTATAAACTGTCACACTGCAGACATCGTAGCGATATGACTTAGAAATTGTTAAAGCTACGTTAAAAATCCAAATCACACACACACACACACACACACACACACACACACACACGCACGCATGCACAAGAAAATGCCGAAATATGCAGCATGCACCCGTAATTCCGGTTAGATAACAGGCGTGCCAGCCCGGCAAGTCTGCCGCTGTGTTTCCTTCGTGTATGGGGTGGGTGGGTGTGGGTGGAGAGTGGTGGGCACGCGCGCGTTTGTGTGAGACACACATAACACACACCAAGTAAACTATGGAATTAAATAGGCAAGGGCCGTAACTCCATCAAACTTTGACCAAGCATTTAATCAGATTATCCATACGTTTTAAATCGCGCAACAAGTTTTAATCGTCCAGGACATTGGGTGTGAAAAATAATATAAAAAGGATCAGCTGACCTACAGACATCAGGATATACATAAGGACGAATGTTCCTTAGTAAATCCGTCCATCTATCCATCCATGCACACATACATGCCAACATACATACATACATACATACATACAAAACTGAGAGACCACTGCAGTCGAAATTACTAAGCTTTAATGGTGTTTTTCTTTCCTTACTTATACAATAAAATAGATATTAAACACGGTCGCAGGTCCACATATTTCACTTTTTAACACACTGTAAATGTTCATTTATTGTATCACAAAAGAAGACACGTATTTTAAGG
The DNA here is from genome assembly GCA_028554795.2 of Sinohyriopsis cumingii. Classification (NCBI taxonomy): domain Eukaryota; kingdom Metazoa; phylum Mollusca; class Bivalvia; order Unionida; family Unionidae; genus Sinohyriopsis; species Sinohyriopsis cumingii. The sequence goes on along the minus strand of CM068831.1, from coordinate 10,862,127 downwards.
GTCTTATATGTAACTTGAATGAAAAGAAACAACAAATCACTTGAGTTCACTATACACACAAATACACACAAGTCAATTATCGATGCTCAAAGTTCGTTGACTGACTGGTACCATTGTGACGATAGTAAAGGCAGCTGCTGTAATGCACTGTGTTCATGTGACAATAATTTCCCTATTTGCCCCGCTTTTGCATTAGGATGTTTTCAGCAGCCAATAGAAAATGGGCGTGAGAGGTGTCAAATGTAAATAATAGTGACCTACTTTTTACAGTATGAGTGTGAGAGGTGTCAAATGTATATAAAAGTGGCCTACTTTTGGTAGAACGTAGCAGTTGTGACCGAGACGTCTCCCTAAATAAACCGTGCACAAGAAGGAGACAAAAACGACAATGTGACTGAATTCTGAGGACAAATCATCAAATGTAGGTCATGTGAGACCTGTTCTAGGCAGAAGATATGCTGCCATCTCTAAGACACATCCACACACGCAGGTGCAGATACTATCTACGACGTTGAGAATAAGCTGATAGAAACGAATGTTAAAATAAAGTATTTGATGACTGAAATGGAGGCCAAAATGATTTACTGATGCAATAACGGATGTTGACACATTTATGCATCCAGCTGCGGAGTTGTCGACAGTGCAGGAACACCGGTCTTAAGGCATAAGAGCAGTACTGATGCGTGAAATGTAGGTCACAGTGGACTAGATTTGTCATGAGTCAATACGTATCCACTTCCTAAGGTAAGTGTCTTTTTGTGTCTATTTAGTTTGTCTTCTGAGCTTGAACTTTGTCCATGATTGAGAATAGAGTTTAAGTGTGTACCTGATTTATGGCTTGTTTGTAATGTATAAATAGGTTTGGTTTGAGTTCAAGATCTAGCCTTGATTATGACCTTAGAATGTTCTGGAAGCGAAGTTGTTTACAGCTTGGGGTAATATTCCATTTGGATGATTGAGTTTATCCAGAAACGCTAATGCGATATAGGTCAAATATATAAGGTTGAGATCAACAAGAGTATTTATTCTTCTTTTAATTTCAGTCTGTAGAAGTGTTTACTATTGTGCTCATATATAATTTGAATGGAATCATTTAAGAAGTTATTCCTTGGAATTACAAAGTGTTCTTTAGCTTTTGGACATAAACACTATTAGAGGATTATTAAGTATTCGTTTAAAGACATTCTGGATTAAATCGTTATGATGCATCAAGACCACTGGTGTATCGGCACATTCAAGACTATTGGTATATCAGTATATTCAATATTTGAATTCATTCGGAACACTAAACGTTTGGACTTGTGATAGAAGTTTTAGGATTAGTTGGGATTTATTCACAATACTGTAAGTTCCTTTTAATTTTCACTCTGTATTTTAGGATAATAAATTATTTGTTGAATTTGACTAAACCTGTTTTGATTTTTCTTTTGTTATTTAGTTTACAATATGTATATTACTGAATGTACTTTTAAATAAAAAAAGGCCTTTCTAACATGTCAATCATCCAAACAAAGCACCTCCTCTTCTAATAATTACTGGCATTGGGAAAAATATCAGCTGCGGAATATCGCGTTATGTATGGCAGTTTGGTATTGTTTTGGTAATGCTCCAAGTTAAAAATTGTCTTTCTTCAATTTTAACTGATAAGTCATGAACACTCATGTTTAAAGATTTTCTTAAAAATCACCGCCATAAGGACACACTGTATTAATGGTATGGAAAAATGGGAACCAGCCTGGAAATGGGTGTACATAAAATAGAGTATATATGAGTTAGTCTGACCAGGATTGGTTAATAATGTAAGTTATGCTGTAGGAAAAATAATCTTTTGAGAGCTGATCCTAGTTGTAAGTGGGAAAAAAAAAGAGACATTGTTTTATTGATGGAATTTCAGTCCTTTAACAGTCTTGAGTTTGGAACACTCATTACTAAAATTAGCACTTTACTCTTTTGTGCGGAATTGAAAGCACATGTTTCAAACACATACATATCCTTTCCTCTACACAGAAGCTGACATCCAGGTTTCATCTATACTGATAAATATAGGTTCGATCACGAGCACTCAAAAATTTTAAGTTATTGAATTTTGAATATCATGGAGTTTACATAGGTTTACTATGGGAATTGAATTAGTACCGTGAATCCTGTCATACGTTTAGTTCGCCGGAAAAAAATCACCGACACAAAGACACTTCACCTCATTCGAACCATCTCGGCTATTTTACAACTGAATGATGAGGGGTGTTCCAATCACACGAATCCATTCCGGCAATAAGAGATGTTTAAACAAAGTAGACACATAAAATGTACAAAACCCAGTCACAAATCTTTTTTTTTTAAATAATAAAAATAAGATCCACATTTATTGTATATTTCACAGTGAGATACTGAAATATATCTCAATATGAAATAATATCGCCACAGAGAAATAATATCGCCACAGAGGCAGTATCACTGTTGGAACTTACTTTTGGGAACTACGTTTTCCCATTTAGAAAATATATCAGCCCTTATATATATATATATATATATATATATATATATATATATATATATATATATATATATATAATTCAAAGCCTGTATTTCCATATTTACGATTCTTCTTCTTCTTTTCTCTCCTTCTCTGTGCAATCGATGAGGTGCCGTTAAAACTGCCTAAAAAAACAGTTGCGTCAATTGGAGGTTGCCGACCGCACCGAATGACACCATCAGAAGGAATAACACTAAAATGACATTACTAAGGATTCTGTTACGGAAGTAGGTCTATGAGGTGGCACCATGGGTTACCGCACTGGGTGACACCAACCCTAGTGACGCCACTGCTAAAAAGGAACTCCAAGCAGCAAAAAGTAGACTTCAGATATTACCTTATGATAATTAGTTTTCTGCGTAACACATGGAAGCTGTCAGTGGCTGAACTTACAATTACGAGACTAGACGATATGTGTCCCACATGAAGTATTATTACCTGTAATATTCTTCGACAAAAAATGGTACATCTGTTTTCTGAGAGAAACTTCTGATTACATTATGTAATTATTTATTATTACCATACTTAAACAGCAATTATGTCTCGCATATGAATTGTATTTAAAAGCAATGTATAAACCGAACGCTGATTAGTGCTGATGGCAAACCGAAATTAAGTAACAACCGAAAATAATTGGATATCTAACTAGACTGTAAGCTTGCCATGAACACACAAAACAGAATCACCTTAGAATGTACAATAAATAAAATAATGAAGGAAAATCCTTACAGTTAAACTCACAATCATTCATATATCTTATTTACAGATGGTACCCTTTGGAGCATGTCAGATGCAGCCACTGTGTGGTGTTTCTGCATTAGGTCTACCTACTGAACTCCAACAGTATCAATCCACGCATGAAATGTCCAACAGTATCAATCCACGCATGAAATGTGCTAACAAAAATACAAATATCTTAATTATTATACAAATACAGTCATTAGTTTGTCAAAATACACAATATGAGGCAAGATATGTAAACCCTAGATTTGCAAATTATCGCTGTGCCAAAATAATTGGCAACTGCTTTTCATCGCTGCAGTAAAGCAGCAGATCTTCGCATTGACACAAAACGCAGAAAATAAATAAAAATCGACAGCTTTTGCTTTAAAAAAATATATATAATATAACGAAAATCTACGTTTTTTAAGTAGATATACGGAAATACGCACTCGTGACAATCGGTGTCTCCACTCCTCTCGTAAATCATTTCGTGTATATACTAAACTAAATGTACATATCCTCTATGAAAACCAACTCAGCTGAAGTTAGCATAAAATGGGGCTTCTAAAATGTTGATTTGTAATAGCTAACCCAGGTTTAAGACCCATCTGCCTGGGGACTCACCGACATCTATCGCATACATGCTATTATCTTTTCAGCACAATATTTGAACGTAAATAAAGTTTTGTCAACAATAGTTAACCTACTTAATAGTGTATAATGTTATGCTCACGCATATTTCGTGACTTTCAATATTATGATGGTAATGAATTGATGTGGACATAAAGGATATATTGGAAATGAACTAGTCTGTATCTGAACGAGTCTGTATCTTTAATGTATCCCTAATGTAACGATCTGTTAAATGTACCATGACTTTTTCTTTGAAAATGGATCAATAACAATGTTATAAACACTTGTTTTCGAATTGCAGTGTTCATAATATGGACTTTGTATACATGGGAATATTCATAATATGGAATTTGTATACCTTGACATGTTCATAATAATGGCTTTGTATACCTTGAAATGTTCATAATACTGGCTTTGTATACTTTGAAATGTTCATAATATTGGCTTTGTATACCTTGAAATGTTCATAATATTGGCTTTGTATACCGTTCAATATTCATAATATGGACTTTATATGCCTTAAAATATTCATAATATGGACTTTGTATACCTTGAAATTTTCATAATATTGGCTTTGTATACCGTTCAATATTCATAATATTGACTTTATATGCCTTTAAATATTCATCATATGGACTTTGTAAGCCTTGAAATATTCATAATATGGACTTTATATGCCTTGAAATATTCATAATATGGACTTTGTATACATTGAAATATTCATCATATGTACTTTATATGCCTTTAAATATTCATGATGTGGACTTTGTATACCTTTAAATATTCATAATATGGACTTTCTATACCTTTAAATATTCATAATATGGACTTTATATGCCTTTAAATATTCATAATATGGACTTCGTATACATTGAAATCTTCATAATATGGACTTTATATGCCTTAAAATATTCATAATATGGACTTTGTGTTCCTTGAAATATTGATCATATAGACTTTATATGCCTTGAAATATTCATGATATGGACTTTGTATACCTATAAATATTCATAATATGGACGTTCTATACATTGAATTATTCATAATATGGACTTTGTATACCTTTAAATATTCATAATATTAACTTGATATGCCTTGAAATATTCATCATATGGACTTTGCATACCTAGAAATATTTGGAATAAATGTGGTCAGTGACCTACTAGTACATGAACGAAGATGACTTGCAAAGTAGGATTCTTGTCGGACTGATGTGGCTGCCATTCATCTCAAACTTCAAATAGCGTGATGAATGATAAAACAAAGAAATTTCACGAAGGCTGCAGGAAGTACCAGGGTATGACACTTAGCAGACCGTACACCACAAGTACAGTGTACTTATACAATAAAACACAACTATTAACTAATATTCGCGAGGAAAAAAAATGCCGCTTTATCGCTCGGTCATCACATGACGGCATTGGGTGTCCCCAGTTTGGGCAGAATGTTAGTAACTCTGAAAATTAAAAAGTGAAATAAAATAATGTGCAAATGAGGTAGAGATGTCCAACCTCACGTGCTGACGAAATAAAGCAGATATGTCTAAGCTTACGTGATTACGAAACAAAGCCGATATATCCTAGCTCACGTGCTTATGAAGAAAGGCCTGATATGACCTAGCTCACGTGATTACACAGCAAGGCCGATATGACCAAACTTACATGAGTACGACATACATCAATATCATAATACATGTCCTAAATTTGACATTTTCTTTTTGGGAAACTAAACTCCAAGATTTATCGACCTATGCAGAAGAAAAAAGTTAAAGAGTGTGCGAGTAGGAATACTGTATTGCTATGAATACGTTATAATGAGAAGTACTGTATATTTAGCAGTACTGTGTACTCATAAGTAATGTATTGTTATGAGCACTGTATATTTAGAAGTACTGTATAGTTGGGAGTATAGCATTGTCAGAAACAGTGCATTGGTGAGAGTTCTATATAGTGAGGAGTACTGTGTACTATATTGGCCATAGAAGTATATTGTTAGGAGTACTGTTTTTTTTTTTTCTTCAAAAGAACTGTATAGTCAGGAGAACCGTCTTTGGATATGCTATAATGTCCAAAGTTGTTAGGAGTGCGGTTTATTCAAAAGAACTGTATAGTCAGGAGTACTGTCTTTGAATTTACTATAATGCCCAAAGTTGTTAAGAGTGCGGTTTATTCAGAAGAACTGTATAGTCAGGAGTACTGTGTCTTTGAATGTACTATAATGTCCAAAGTTGTTAAGACTGCAGTTTATTTAGAAGAACTGTATAGTCAGGAGTACTGTGTCTTTGGATGTACTATAATGTCCACAGTTGTTAGGAGTGCGGTTTATTCAGAAGAACTGTATAGTCAGGAGTACTGTGTCTTTGGATGTACTATATAGTCAGGAGTACTTCATTATTAGGAGTACTTTAAAGGAACATAGATGGTTTGTACTCGCAAGAAAATCCGGAGGTGGGGGTATTTTGTTGGGTGGGGTTGGGTGTCAAACTTTTAAGAAAACGTTCTCGTTTGTTCAAAGGACACGTGCTTCGGGATGTGTATATACAGCTGACATCACAAAACGCATGCGTCCAGTCATCTGGAATAGTTCTGTACTTTCTTATTCTTTAATAAGTATGCAAGAAAAACATCAGCATCAAGTTCTTCTCACCAAAATGGGTCTTTTCCATAATTTAATATATTTATGGAAATTGCTTAATGAAGCTTTTGAAAGACAAGATAATGTAATTGCTTATCATTTTCTGAACCGTCTTTGATGTTCTTTGATCACATAGGTTGTTCCTTTTATGCTTTTTTTTTTTAGTAAAGGCAGGCTTGTTCAGATCAGTCAAACACATTGATCTTCTGTTTGAACCGATATTGTTCTTGATCATGTAACTTAACATGATTTTTTGACATGATTTTGTAATACGATCTTGATCTTGCAAATTGTTTTTGACTTTGATCTCGATAATAATAATAATAATAATAATAATAATAATAATAATAATAATAATAAACAATCTGCTTTGTTCTGTTGTCTGCTTCTTTTTCCGCAAGAAAAATCTTCTCATCAGATTCGCGTCAGCTAATTTGTGACATTCGCCGCAGGCGATGGAACTGAACTAGTTCAACTGAAGTATGGGAAAGAGCCCAGTTTATCAGTCACCGGATCGATCTTGCCTTCTGTTAAGCATTCAATTTAATGTAATTAGCACAAAGGTGTAGATAAATTAGTAATTACATTTGAAAGCGGGACATATGGTCAGGTTTGGACGGCGATACGTATCTGAATGAAATCGTAATGTTGGACTGTTTGCCTTATGTTCAGTTGTTCAGGTGACTCGCGGAGAAAGAAAAAAAAAAAACCACACCGAAAAGAAACTAAATTTATAATGCATCGTAGATGTGGATGATAATCAACAATAAGACGAAAACGATGATAATAATAAGAAAAGAAAAAGGTGATAATAATTACAATGATATAAAATAAAATTGCAAACGTCTTCCAGAGAAGCTTGTCCAGGCGTTTATCATCTCCCTGTCCCACTACCGACAATTAACCATTCCCCCATAGTACCACACCCTAGTCCCACTACCGACAACCAACCATTCCTCCCCATAGCCCCACACCCTAGTCCTACTACCGACAACCAGCCATTCCCCATAGCCCAACACCCCAGTCCCACTAACGACAACCAGCCATTCCCCATAGCCCCACACCCCAGGAGAGTACCACCATGGATCGAGCTATGTCTACATTTGCTAGTCACATCTCAGTCTGACAACTTTTATCTTGAACGGTTGAAGAGGATATTTTAATTTGTTTACACATACACGCGCTCGCACAGACGCCATCACAAACTGCCGTATATTTTTTAAAAATGTCGGTCTTTAATAATACAGAAAAACCTGTATTTGAGAGACAATGTCTATGAAAGACCACATGTCTTGAGAGACCATGTTCTCCTTGCACATTTTTATTGGTTATATAGTGTTATGACTTTTCATGAGAGACCACCTGTCTTGAGAGACCATTATTTTGGGCAGGGGTGGTGTTTCAAGACAGGTTCTACTGTAATGAAATATTAAATGTGAGGTTAGATTTAATATATAACCCTCAAAATGAAATACAAACAGATGACATTTTCTATGAAAATGAGTTCGCAAATGAGTTTCTATATTTCACACTTAAGTTATAATAAAACCTTATTTCCTAACATATGTTCATTTCTTCTTTATTTCTCATTTACCACTTAATGAGTAATTAATGCAGTGTAGATTTCATATTTTATATATCAAAACCATTATTATTATTATTATTATTAGTATTGTTGAATAATTACTTAACTGCATTTAAGAAAGCATTGTCATAAAAGTGTATATATATATATATATATATATATATATATATATATATATATATATATATATATATATATATATATATATATATATATATATAAAACTCGCAAGCTTATGAATGGCTTATACATGTCAATTATATTCACTTGGTTTCTCGTTTTGAATGCGTGTATTGTATGCTTTGTCTGGCTTTTAACGTGTCTTTCATCTATATTTTCTCACGCATACATATATATAACATACATACATACATACATACTAAATTCCTAAGTTTTTGAATTGTGTATACATGTCCATTATTATCACGTGGTTTCTCGTATTTAAGCCGTGTATACACAGTTTGATATCGCTATTGCTTGCCTTGTCTCGCTTGTTATGTGTCTTTCATCTATATTTTCTCACGCATACATTATGCATGTATTTTCATTTTCATTGCCATCGTTCTTCAGAAATCTTGTGTGATAACAAAGACGAATTGAAATAACAGAGCATGCTTAACTGGTGTTTTATGTGTACATATTTATTTATTTTAACGCTCCACTAGAACAGTTTCCTTTGATGTGTAAAATAAAAAGCGTACGTATATGAAAACATGTAATTTAAGGGTGTTTGTGCGTGAGAGAGAGAGAGAGAGAGAGAGAGAGAGAGAGAGAGAGAGGTGACAGCAGAATATATGATAGTTATTTTTTTTAAAAGTGTTGAATCGTGACAATGTATCTATTGTAATGGTCTTTCAATAAATCCTTGTTAGCAAATATATATTTTAAACATTGTTACATACTGCTCAGTTATGTTATGAGTAATAAAAAGAGACTTCGATAGATTATTGCACGCTTGTCTGCATTGTATTATCATGGGACTTTGGTCTAGATTATATTACGATCAAAAGACTTTGGTCTAGATTATATTATCATGTGACTGGTCTAGATTATATTACGATCATGGGACTTGGGTCTAGATTATATTACGATCATGGGACTTGGGTCTAGATTATATTACGATCATGGGACTTGGGTCTAGATTATATTATGTTGATGGACTTTTGTCTAGATTATATTCTAGATTATACTATGATCATGGGAGGTCTAGATGATATTATAAAAATGGGACTTTGGTCTAGATTATATTATGATCATGGGAAGTCTAGATTATATTATGTTGATGGACTTTTGTCTAGATTATATTCTAGATTATACTATGATCATGGGAGGTCTAGATGATATTATAAAAATGGGACTTTGGTCTAGATTATATTATGATCATGGGAAGTCTAGATTATATTATGATCATTGGACTTTGGTCTAGATTATAATATAAAAATGGGACTTTGGTCTAGATTATATTATTATTATTATTATGGGACGTTGGCTAGATTATATTACTATTATGGGACGTAATCTAGATTATATTATAATTATGGGACTTTTGTCTAGATTATATTATTGTTATGGGACGTTGCCTAGATTATATTATAATAATGGGACTTTGGTCTATATTATATTATTATTATAAGACGTTGGCTAGGTTATATTATTATTATGGGACTTTGGTCTGGATTATATTATAATTATGGGACTTTGGTCTAGATTATATTATTATTATTATAACACGTTGGCTAGATTATATTATTATTATGGGACGTTGGCTATATTATATTATAGTTATGGGATTTTTGGTCTAGATTATATTATTATTATAAGACATTGGCTATATTATATTATTATTATGAGACTTTGGTCTAGATTATATTATTATTATGGGACTTTGGTCTAGATAGATAGATGTCTAGATAGACAGATGTCTATATATATATATGGATGGATGGATGGACGGGCGGACGGACGGGCATACAGGCAGACAAACATTAGGAAATGTCCTTGAAACATTCACTAAGTGTGAGTTAAATGAAAACCTAAACATCTACTCTCCATTGAGCAATCATTTCCCATAGCATGTACGAGACAAAACACATTTAAAACGACTAAAATGACTGGCCTTATTTAGATTTGTAAAGAAAAGAGTAAAATAGGAAAGCAGAAAGAACGAAAGAAAGAAAAAGAAGAAGGTGATGATAATACCAACGATAATTTTTGCAGTTTTGTTGATTTTATCACGACGGAAATGCAGTGCTAGTCTGGTTGTTTCAAAGGTCTAGCACGCTCGTGGAATAAATGTTTTGAGTTTTATTGATTTAGTTTACAAGTGACTCTAAAATTAGTATGTACCGATCGATCTCAAGTACTATCATGACGACAATGCGAATCACCTAGAAGGAAACAAATATGTAAATTTGCTGACATCGTGCTGAATGAAATAAAATAAATAAATTAATATAT